>CM075977.1:171940661-172137205 GCA_038087875.1 Malacoraja senta
TGCTGCAAAGGAATTGTAAATAATGTAAATAATGTTGCAAGACAGTTACCCTGCTGTTTGTTGATTGGCCAAAGTGTTAAGCCCTGGCAGGATTGTTTTGAGTTCCAGGGTAAATGTTGCATTATTCAGTTAGTTAGCTTCCTTCCAGAGGCTTCTGCAATAAACATTATACGGGAGACTCTGTAATTGGTTTGGGGAACTGTCAATAATGTATTGATGTAATTAATATGTTTGATTGGACTGTAAAGAGACCACCCCTACATAGTTCGGCCCCTCAAGGTTCGTGGACATAAAAGATAGCCCCATTTTAGATCGGTGTCGATCTTCTAAAAACGCGCTTGGGACTGCTTGACCTTTTGGGCAGTGTCTGCTTGCAAGAGGCTGAAGGGCTTGGCCAGGCAGAGACAAGGATCAAACCTGCGGTGGTTTATGTATCGTTTAGGGGAATTTGCTGTTCATTTAAAAAAATAAAGTTTAGTTGGTCCAGTGCTTGAGTCAGTGTTTTTTACTGAACCATAGTAGGGGGGGGAAGCTTTAGAAGAGCATATTTACACTAGGATGGGCAGTGCTGACTACTAACACAGAATCATCTCAATAAGCAAAGCCATCAGATTTCAAATGAGAAACTCCAGTGTTCCAAGTTGAGCTGTTTCATATGTTCATTTAAGCACACATACAGTAATGGAGACCCAGCTAATAGCCATGTCCATTTAAAGAACATTTGCAGAAGAATGGTTCACCCCCTATGGATTTTACTGGGAGTGATTCGATAATAGGAATATTTTAAATCTCCACAGGGGGACTCCCAGAAGCCCCTAAACGTAAAACTCTGCAATCACTTTGATTTATCGCATGGAACGTCAGGCAGCTGTATCGAGATCGGCCCACATTTGTTTATTGCATTTCATTTCATCTGAAAAGCAAAACAAAAATTTGAGAGCAAAAAGTTTATGCTGAGTGTGTGCAGTTGACACTTGCAGCCAAAAAACTGTCTTCCTTCTGCCACCTGACTGTGCTACTTGCTTTTTTTGACTGAACTGAAATGCCCCAAAAATCAGATTGGCTTTCGGTTTTATTTTAAGCTTTTGCCAATGTGGATGACAGTAATTAGTAAACCAAAAACATTTCATCTTTTAATTACATATATATGTCTTTTAAAAAAAACTGATGATCCAATTCCTGACATAAATTATGAGGACTATATATAAGTTATTTAGAGCTTAAATCTTTTTCTGTGCATGGGAAATAAAAAATTAATATTGAATTCTTATTACACACATGGGTACATAGAACAGTACAGCGCTGGAACAGGACCATTGGCCCACAATGTCCGCATCAAACATAATGCCAGGTTAAACTAATAGAAACATAGAAAATAGGTGCAGGAGTAGGCCATTCAGCCCTTCGAGCTGAACAACATTTTCACACAGAGGATGGAGCTTCTGTGGAATGAGCTGCCAGAGGAAGTAGTTGAGGCAGATACAATAACAACATTTAAATCAATATCAATATGATCATGGCTGATCAGCCAAAATCAGTACCCCGTTCCGGCTTTTTCCCCATATCTTTTGATTCCGTTAGCCATAAGAGCTAAATCTAACTCTCTCTCGAAAACATCCAGTGAATTGGCCTCCACTGCCTTCTGTGGCAGAGAATTCCACAGATTCACAACTCTCTGGGTGAAAAGGTTTTCCTTCATCTCCTCTGCCTGCACATGATTCATATTCCTCCATTCTCTGCATATCCAGGTTTACCAAATAAGGTATTGATTTGGGATGAGCAAATAAGGTACAGACTCAATGTTCTTCATATTGATGTAAGGGTCTACATATAGTCATTTTGCCGGTTCCAGTAATATTTTGTGGTCCAAGGTTTGAAGTTTGTAATTTCATCTGGGGACATAAGGGTGAAGCACTGATTAACAGTTTGAATGTACTCTTTATTTCTAATAAGCAGTTTGAGTTTGTCAGAAAGCCTGCAGTTATACCCATGTTGAGGACAAGAACTGCACAGGGGGGTTCTGCTGGCTTGGAGCTCTGTAGATTTGAGTCTGCAGTCTCTGGGAATCTAGGCAAATTATTATGCTTCTGGGGAATTTGGAATTGCCATTCCATACTGAAAGACCTGCCCCAAAGCAATATGCTCAGTGCTTCCTCAAGAGCTTTAAATCACATCCTCCAATAAGAGGGATTATAGAGGTATACAATATCATGAGAGGAATGAATCACTGCCTTCTGTGGCAGAGAATTCCACAGATTCACAACTCTCTGGGTGAAACCGTTTTTCTTCATCTCAGTCCTAAATGGCCTACCACTTATTCTTAAATGGTGAACCCTGGTTCTGGACTCCTCCAACATCGGGAACATTTTTCCTGCATCTAGCATGTCTAATCACTTAAGAATTTTATATGTTTCTATAAGAATTCCCTCTCATCCTTCTAAATTCCAGTGAATATAAGCCCAGTCGATCCATTCTTTCAACATATGTCAGTCCCACCATCCCGGGGATTAAGCTGGTGAACCTACGCTGTACTCCCTCAATAGCAAGAATGCCCTTCCTCAAATTAGGAGACCAAAACTGCACATAATACTTCAGGTGTGGTCTCACCAGGGCCCTGTACAACTGCAGTAGGACATCCTTGCTTCTATACTCAAATTCTCTCGCTATGAAGGCCAACATGTCATTTGCTTTCTTCACTCCCTGCTGTACCTGCATGCTTACATTCAGTGATTGATATACAAGGACCCCCAGGTCTCGTTGCATGCGGAATGTGGGCAATAGGTGATGTGGTGTGTTACCAAGTGATCAGTGACAGATTGCAACTTTTGGTTGCAGACCATCAAAGAGTTCTTGAAACAGACCAACATGGCGCGGTCCTGGCCATGGACGCATGTGCATTTACTTATCATTCATGGGGAGAATAAACAGCACCTTGTGTGGCCTTCAACCAGTTGCCAGCAATGCTACCCACGAGCAGGGGTGGGTGCATGTAAAACAGGATCTGATCACCCACTGATGGAGACCCCACTGCCTGTAAGAGTTCCCTTGGAGTCCTTTCCCATCCTTGTCGATGTTACCACTGTGCATGGTCCACAGGAGCCTATTGACAGTAAAAGTATTGTACAAACTGGCTGCAATCAAATGGTTGTTGGTAAAAGATGCTCTTAAGTTCATCCTCCTACCCTCAAGTCCTCACCCCACCTCAACCACTTCCTGTTCTTAGTAATTAATCTAATTGCATCACAATCTGCAGGCACATTCTCATTCCATTATTTTTGCACAGTTATGCATCCTTGCTAAAGCGAACTGCAGTCTTAGTCTGGTCAATTCGTATTTCTATTGCTGCTTTATAGTGTAGAAGGACTTTGTTGAAGACAAAGTGCTTCTAGATCGGGGGTGAAAGTAACATTCTTGCTGGGATGGTTGCATTGCTAACATTACTGATTTAGCCAATTTTTACTGATTTTGTTGACCACTTTCTTACAAGTACTCCATCGCGGTCTATATCGACTTATACCTATTTCCTGGATTAAATCATTGGAACTGTGGAGAGGTTCCTGTATAGGAAGGAGCTATTTGGTTCACTTTGCTTGTCTCAGTGTTTATATTCCACATGATTCTATTCCCATTCCTTTTCAGTTAAGTCCATCACCATATATTTATTTTCTCACTGATGTGTTTCTTCAGCTTCCCTTTAGTGTATATCTGTCATTACTACTTGATGTGGGAGAACATTACAATTCTCATCATGCATGGAGAAGATTTTCTGAATTTCTTTTAAAATGTATTGGTGATTATGTTATATCTGTAGTCGTATCTTACAGTGGGAACAATACCATTGACATTCCAATGAAAAGTAAAATATATTTAAAGAGCTTTATTATGTTATTCCAAAAGAAAAGAGCACAGTCTTTCCTTGTAAGGATATCCTCCCACTTCAAGTGAAGTACTTGCTACTCTGTTTTCCTCTGACTCCTAGATCTTCCATGAATTTAATCCCTTGGTGGTAGCTGTAGTTTGAGATACTGAAGCACAAAACTCTGGACAGTACTCTTCAAATCTCTGCCTCTTGATCTCTCTTTCTGTTTGTATGGTACATCTGGAAAACCACCTCTTATGAACAAACTAGTCCTCTTCCCCAATTTGTACTTGGGTGAGTCTACTTCAAAATTGGCACTTCTGGTAAAGTACCCTGGACCACCTGCTGCATTGAAGGGGCAGTACAAATGGATGCTGTTATTGTTACTGTAAAAAAATGGACCAGAGACTTCAACTTGAACATTTCATGGTCAGCTAAATGCAGATGTTTACAGGTGTGGTGGCTACTTTGGTTTACCAAAGCAAATCTAACCCAGCCTACTATGTAACCCTTACTGTCAGAAATTGCCATTGGCAAAATCTTTCTGGGCTTATTAAATCAAAGAATGGCAGCAATGTCTTCAATGACAAAAAGACCATTGTCAAGTGCAAAAGCAAATGGTTCCAATGCCGATCGAAAGATTTGGCTTTGTTTGCAAACTAGAGTAAAACCTCTATAATGCTTGGAATTATTTTGTGGCAGTTGTTGGAAGTATGGTTTGCAATTCAACGATAATTGGCAGTAAGTTTTCATTCTCTGTTGGAGAGGATTCAAGATGGTTAGTGTGGGAAATGAACTGAGATTTATTGTGACATTTTATGTGATGTATTACAAAGCCACTTTGTGACTGCCACTTCAATTATAGTAATTGCAGGCATATAGATGGAGATTGGGCAGCAGTGAAAATGCACCTTGCTTTCAGTTTTGGAAATTTATTTTCTTGAAAATAAATAGCTGTAAATGACTATCAGGTATACTGCTCCTGATAATAAATTTTATTTTTTTAATAATTCCAAAGATTTATGATTTTATTTAAATAGAGAGTTTTAATTTGGGGATTCAGATGGAGATCCAAGGAACAACAGATGCCGGAATTTTGCACAAAACACAACGTGCTGGAGTAACTCAAGACCGCGTTTGTGGAGGTAATGGATAGGCAACATTTCGAGTCATGACCCTTCTTCAGACATTGCAGTAGGGAGAAGAAAGCTGCAAAAGAGAGGTGGGGCCAGGACTATATCTAGCAAGTGATAAATACAAGTGAGGGGGGTTAGATTGGCAGATGGTGGAAGAAGTAACAAAGGCTAGAGATGAAAAGAGATAAAAGGATTTCACATTGGAGGAGAAGGAGTGAAATGGAAAGCCAGAGGGATATAGGGGAAAGAGTACCGAGGGGAAAAAAAGGGTGGGATGCTGGGAGAAATTGATGTGAACTGGGGTGGGCGGGGGGGGGGGGGGGGGGGAAGAAGGACAGGGAGAGGGGCTGGTGGGAGGATTACGTAAAACTGGAGAATTCAATGTCCATACCAGTAAGCTACCCAAACAGAATATGAGGCACTGTTCTTCCAGTTTGTATACGACCTCACACTAGAAATGGAGGAGGCCAACAACAGAAATTTGGTATGGGAATGGGAAGGAGAGTTAAAATGCTTAGGAATGGGGAGATCTAGCAGGTCTTGCCAATGTCAGGGATGTAATTTAGGGATTGTTCATTTAAAACCAAAACAGATTACTATTAGTTAGTATTGTAGGAAAGAACTGCAGATGCCGGTTTAAATCGAAAGAAGACACAAAATGCTGGAGTAACTCAGTGGGACAGGCAGCATCTCTGGAGAGAAGGAATGGGTGATGTTTTGGGTCGAGACCCTTTTTCAGACTGATGTCAGGGGAGTGGGTGGTACAGAGATAAAATGTAAAGGGGCTGTCCCACTGTACGAGCTAATTCAAGAGTTCTCCTGAGTTTCCCCTGATTCGAACTTGGAGAATTACGGTAATAGCCGCTCGTAGGTACTCGGGGCTCTCGTGGTCATTTTTCAACATGTTGAAAAATCTTCACGAGTCTTCACGAGCTTACTGCGTTTCCCGAGTACCTGCCGTTAGCGTTACGAGCCGCTAAGGGACGTCCAGAGCTCCGACGTACCTGCTACGTACATTCTACGTGCTTACCACGAGTTTTTAAAAAAAAAACTCGGGAGAGCTCTTGAATTACCTTGCAGAGTGGGACAGGCCCTTTAGGTAGACACAAAATGCTGGAGTAACTCAGCGGGACAAGCAGCATCTCTGGAGAGAAGGAATGGGTGATGTTTCGGGTCGAGACCCTTCATCAGTCTGAAGAAGGGTCTCGACCAGAAACATCACCCATTCCTTCTCTCCAGAGATGCTGCTTGTCCCGCTGAGTTACTCCAGCATTTAGTGTCTACCTTACATCTGGAGTATTGTGTACAGTTTTGGTCTCCTAATTTGAGGAAGGACATCCTTGTGATTGAGGCAGCGCAGTGTAGGTTCACGAGATTGATCCCTGGGATGGCTGGACTGTCATATGAGGAAAGATTGAAAAGACTAGGCTTGTATTCACTGGAGTTTAGAAGGATGAGGGGGGATCTTATAGAAACATGTACAATTATAAAAGGACTGGACAAGCTAGATGCAGGAAAAATGTTCCCAATGTTGGGCGAGTCCACAACCAGGGGCCACAGTCTTAGAATAAAGGGGAGGCCATTTAAGACTGAGGTGAGAAAATACTTTTTCACCCAGAGAGTTGTGAATTTGTGGAATTCCCTGCCACAGAGGGCAGTGGAGGCCAAATCACTGGATGGATTTAAGAGAGAGTTAGATAGAGCTCTAGGGGCTAGTGGAGTCAAGGGATATGGGGAGAAGGCAGGCACAGGTTATTGATTGGGGACGATCACCCATGATCACAATGAATGGCGGTGCTGGCTCGAAGGGCAGAATGTCCTCCTCCTGCACCTATTTTCTATGTTTCTATGTTTCTATGAGTTACTCCAGCATTTTCTGTCTACCTTCGATTTAATCCAGCATCTGCAGTTCTTTCTTATACAGAGATAAAATGTAGTCGGAGGCAGAAAGACTGGTGGGAGAACTGGGAAGGAGGAGGGGATGGAGAGAGAGGGAAAGCAAGGGCTATTTGAAGTTAGAGGTCAATGTTCATACCGCTGGGGTGCAAGCGAAATATGAGGTGCTGTTCCTCCAATTTGCGCTGGGCCTCACTCTGACAATGGAGGAGGTCCAGGACAGAAAGGTCAGTGTGGGATTGGGAGTGGGAGTTAAAGTGTTTAGCAACCGGGAGATCAGGTAGGTGTAGGCCAATCGAGCGGAGGTGTTCAGTAAAACGATCGCCGAGCCTGTGTACAGGAGTCCACACCTGGAACAGAGGATGCAGTAAATGAGTTTGGAGGAGGTGCAAGTGAACCTCTGCCTCACCTGAAAAGACTGTCGGGGTCCTTGGACAGAGTCGAGGGGGAGGTATAGGGACAGGTGTTGCATTTAATATTAGTTAGCATTGCTGTGGTTTATGTTGCCTGTACAAATACTTGTCCCAAGGTTAATATAATTTCACAAGCATTTGGCTGTGCTGAAATGTTCTCTACATTGTGAATGCATTATAGATTCACTTCTCTGCAACATTATCATGAGTGAAATGATGTGTATCTTTTTGAACACTTCTTTCTATTTGATGACACCGCCTCTTTAAGTTATGTGTGCTGATGGCAGTATCTGGAGACGAGCTTCAGTGAGTTGCTGGGCTTGGTGTGACAAAACTGAATGAACAGAGTTGTATTGCACTGAGAGCTGGAGCCCCTTGGTTAATGACTGTATTTTTAACAATGTATTTTTAACAATGTAGTAACAATTCAGCTTCTTCACGTTTTCGGGCTCAATCACTCCCCCTCTCTATTTCCCCAATGATCTAAATTTGGCTTCACTGAAACAAGAACAAAAACATGTCACCTATAAATAGCACATTGTTGATTATTTGTACCTCTCTTTTTGTTATACTTACTGCTTATAACAGGAGTATTAACTGCTAATTATGGCAAGACGATCAAAGATTGGAGACTGGGCATTCAGATTTGTGTCAGGAAAAAAGGCCCAAGAATGACTTCTGCTCCCAGATTAAGGCCTAAATTAGACTGGGTGCGCCAAAGAAATAAAGTGATTGCTCTCAGGGAAAGTTCCATTATCCATTCTTATATTGTTAACTAAACTTCCCAACCTTGCCCACAGTACTTTCATCTGTAAAGCATTTTAACTGAAATCTCATCATCAATGATTAGAATTATGTGGTTGTAATGATGAAATGATTTGCAATTTGCGATTTAACATGTTGTCGCATGGGGCAAATCCCAATAATTTGTTTCTTAGATTTATTTTTCTGTTCTAAATAACCTTGTGTATTATTTATGTATGGTGATAGAATGCTGGAGTAACTCAGTGGTAAACCAGCCTCTGCAGTTCCTTCTTATACACCCTGATGGATCCTGCTGTTACCGACAGAACATAGAGATATCTGCTAACTTGTGTTATCTATTTTATTATGTTAATCCAATTAATAATACTATTGAAAATCATGCATTCAGCATGCTTGTCATATATTCACTTCGATGTAATAATACAGCTGATGTCCATAACATGAAACCAGGTGTGGATAGAATAAGTAGTTTTGTAATGTCACAAGAAGATAGGTTCAAGTAGAAAAAAAATCTTCAAATGATTGTAAATCATCTTTCGATATTGCCCACACTAACTTCTTCCAATTTAAACACTTAATTGATTCTTAAATGAATTCTATGCCATAGCTGCCGCAACTCTTTCTGGCAACAAATCCCAGTTATCAATTATCTTTAGGATCAATAAACACTTCCTAATGTTGGACACTAAATTTATTCTTTATAGCAATGAGCCTCTATCCTCCTGCACTGCTACATCTGAAAATATTGTTCCTGGTTTCTTTCCTTTGTCACGTTAGGTATCTTATGTGTATCAGCTGAGACACCGCTTAAAACATCCCCTCTGAGACTCTACTTTTAGTGGGCTAACAAGCCCTGGATATCAAATCATTCCTCACAGCTGTGCCACTGACACTGGGGATCAGCCTCACAGTTCACCTCACAGCTCTCCCAAGGGCCTGGATGTCCAACTTACATGAAGCACAGGGAATTGCACTGTGTGCTTCAGGCCAGGCCTTATCGGTGCATTGTAGTGCATCAGTGTGCCCTCAGGAAGCGTGAACTCAATTCACTAAGTAATATAAACGGAAAATCCTCTTGGCTTTATTTATTGCTTTCTTAGACTGTTCAGGCAGAGTGGAAAAAGATAATTAACGGCTCTTTTTTGTTCAGTTTTTGTTCTCAAGTCTCTGAAGGCACTCCATAAGCAAGTCACTTCCCCACCACAATCACTGACTTGCTTTATGGAGTGCCTTTATTCCTTACATTTATTTGCAATGTGCAACAACTTGGATTTGTTCATAGTGAATTCAATTTGTATTCGAGCAATCTGGGAGTAAAATTTGTATTGTTTTTTTGTCCTGAAAGAAAGTTTGACTGTCTCCATTTAGCACACACCGCCCTTCAGTCAGCATTGCGCTGCAAATGAAAACCCAGTGCTATCCAGATTCTGGGCCGCCGAGATTGAGATCTCTTCCCTCACATTTGTAACACAACCTCCCCTCTTGCTTTTCATTTCACCGACCACCAATCCAAGTGTCAGCTTTAATTCCCAATACCTGACTCATTTGCTCTTACGTAAATCAATCTTTTGATTGTGAATACTAAAACCCCTGTCTCACGGTGCGAGTCCACTCACGAGTGATCCCGAATATTAAAAAAATCAAACTCAGGGTAATCATGTTGAATTAACGTAGCGGGAACGTTGGAACTCGTAACGCTAATGGCAGGTAGTCGGGAAACTTGTTAACTCGTGAAAATCTTTCAACATGATGAAAGATTTCCACGAGTCAAATTTACTCTAGAAGTAAAAATTTTAAACTTTTAAACTCATTGTAAGAACGTTGTAGCCCGTGAGTTTACCGTAGTGACTCGTGAGTCTACCGTGGGAACTCAGCGGGAAAGGCATCATCGCTGGAGAGAAGGAATGGGTGACGGGATGACATTTCCAAAATTCTGCTGCATCTTTGTGTTACTCCAGCACTGTATGTTCACTTTTTGTCAGCCAGCATCTGCCCTTTCTTGTGTATGACATTATTTGTATCCGTGGCAGTTGATTGTCACTCCCTTCAGTTTCCCAGGGGGTCGGGACGGGACTGGAGTTGGGAGGGAAAGGTGGGGGGGAGGGGGGGAAGGCGAATGGGGGGGTAGTGGGGGGGGGGGTTGGCGTGACTTAATACGGGAGGCAAGTGTAGGAGAGGTGTACTGACTGTGTGGGCAGACACTTTGGTAGTGATTGCCCATGGGGTTCACTGTCGAGGACTTCATAATGCAGAGAGCATTATAAACAGTTGCCGCAAAAAAAGATTTTGTGTGGATCTGGTATATCTGGGTATTGAAGGCGCTTCTGGTCTGCAGTGTGTAATAGTCACGAAAATACACTGCATCTTTAGAAAGGAAAAATACAAAACATATCAATCCCACTGGATAGGCTTTAGTCATGGTGCTGTACAACACGGAAACAGGTCCTTTGGCCCAGCTTGGCCGTGCCGTCCAAGTTGGCATCTTGGGGTAGTCCTATTTGACTGCATGTGGCCCATTGCCCTCTAAACCCTTCCCATCTATTTATCTGTCGTTAATAACCTCAAGAAAATATTAAGTCTACGTGAGCCTGCTTCAGTTTCCTGGGTCCAACAGAGAGAAGTCTCCCCCCTTTCCAGGGATAATCGCTCCACTGTTCATAATGCTCTCTGCATTATGAAGTCCTCGACAGTGAACCCCATGGGCAATCACTACCAAAGTGTCTGCCCACACAATCAGTACACTTGTCTCCCGTACTGTCACCATAAACCCCCCTCCCCCCACTCCACTCACCTCCTCTCCCCCCTCCCCCCCCCCCCACCTTTCCCTCCCAACTCCAGTCCCGTCCCGACCCCCTGGGAAATTGAAGGGAGCGACAATCAACTGCCATGGATACAAATAATGTCATACACAAGAAAGGGCAGATGCTGGTTGACAAAAAGTGAACACACAGTGATGGAGTAACACAAAGACGCAGCAGAATTTTGGAAACGTCATCCCGTCACCCATTCCTTCTCTCCAGAGATGCTGCCTGTCCCGCTGAGTTAAAGAGTGCCCACGGTAGACTCACGAGTCACTACGGTAAACTCACGGGCTACTACGTTCTTACAACGAGTTTAAAAGTTAAACATTTTTACTTCAAGAGTAAATTTGACTCGTGGAAATCTTTCACCATATTGAAAGATTTTCACGAGTTAACAAGTTTCCCGAGTACCTGCCGTGAGCGTTACGAGTTCCAACGTTCCTGCTACGTTAATTCTACGTGATTACCACGAGTTTGATTTTGTTTTAAACTCGGGATCACTCGTGGGTGGATTCGCACCGTGAGACAGGGCCAATACTTTGCATGAGCGTTAAATAACTGTTTGCCTAAAGTCTCCGCTTGTTTCATAACAACAGAAAACTGTTTCCGAATTCTTGGGGAAAGAAGGATGTGAGCTTAATGTTTATATGTGCTTTTTAAGAAAGGAGGGAAAGAGAAAACGGGGAATTATAGACCAGTTATACTTC
This sequence comes from Malacoraja senta, assembly GCA_038087875.1. Classification (NCBI taxonomy): domain Eukaryota; kingdom Metazoa; phylum Chordata; class Chondrichthyes; order Rajiformes; family Rajidae; genus Malacoraja; species Malacoraja senta. Next base: position 171,952,239 of record CM075977.1, read on the forward strand.
CATCGGTAGTGGGGGAAGATGCTGGAATCGTCTATTAAAGATGTTATAGCCATGCATTTGGAAAGCAGTGACGTGATTGGTCAAAGTCAGCATGGATTTATGAAGGGGAAATATGCTTGACTAAAGGGCCTGTCCCACTTACGCGACCTTTTCGGCGACTGCCGGCATCCGTCATAGGTTGTCGAAAATTTTCAACATGTTGAAAATTCAGCGGCGACCAGAAAGACACTATGACTCCTTGGGTGACTAGGAGACCTCTCACGACCATACAGGCGACCCCCTGCCGACATGCCCCCTGGTGACACCCCGTAACACCTGCGACATGTCACCAGGGGTCGCCTGTATGGTCGTGAGAGGTCTCCTAGTCACACGGACAGGCCCTTAATATTTTGGAATTTCTTGAGGATGTAACAAGTACGATGGATAAGGGAGAGTCAATGGATGTCGTGTATCTGGACTTTCAAAAAGCCTTTGACAAGGTCCCACACAAGAGATTAGTGTGCAAAATTAGAGCACATGGTATTGGGGGTGTTGCTTGATCAATATGACCACTGTATCGCTGTGCCTCCTTATTAAAGATATTTCAACAGACCAATACCTTAATCTCCTAACAATGTAAACACTGTTATAATTACCAAATCAGACACAATGATAATTTGGGTGAAAATAAAGATAATTGGAGTCCTACCAAAATATGACCTGATCATTACCTTGATCAGTCAAGGTAAAAGGTAGAAATTCATCTGCTGATATATCTTCTAAGCATGCATTCATGTGTATGAATTATAATCTGCTTCAAACATTCAGTTCCGATGATGCAAATGCTTTCAGTGCACGTAACTCAAGGCAAATTACCCTTCTTTTTTCCCAATGAGAAAAGCTGAAGCCTGGGTTTAAAATCTCACTTATCCCTCCAGTGCTGATGTCACACTGCAATTAAAAAGACAGTAGGTTTTATGGTCACAATTGCAGGCTACAATTACCAATGTTTCTTGTTCTGTGAGGAAGATCAAGCAATGTTTGAACAAGTCACTGATTAAGATATTCTTATAATTTCCATCTGATATGAAACTAACAAAAGACGAACTTTTCTCCAGTTTAAATTCTTGCTCTGTGTGGGGTATAAATGTGATGTAGAGTTGGTGGAACAATGCCACTGCACTGATGGCATTTTTCACATTATACACTATGTTGTCTCACAACAACTTTCTTGTGGTGAGAAGTTTCTAAATAGTTTAGTTTAGTTTATTGTCACGTGTACCGAGGTACATTGAAAGACTCTTTGTTGCATGCTAACCAGTCAGCGGAAAGACTATGCATGATTGCAATCGAGCCTTCCACACATAGGATATAGTGCCAAAATATGACATTTGATATCAATCCTGCACAAGCGTTAGTAACGAGGGACATTGGCGAGGCCAAGCGTAGACTCGGTGACCATTTTGGTGAACACTTGTCCTCGGTCTGCTCAGGCCAACTGGATCTCCAGGTTGGTCGTTAACCATTTTAACTCCTCTTCCCATTTCCCATACTGAACTTTGCCTTTGTTCCTACCATCTGCCTCTCAACCACCCCCCCCCCCTCGCCTGTGTCCACCTATTACCTACCACACTTCGTCCTGCCTCTCTCCCCTCATCCAAGTTTCTTCTCCCATACTACGATCAGTCTGAAGAAGGGTTTCAATGCTGATACATCACATATCTATGTTCTCCAGCTTAACCTACTGAGTTACTCCAGGTATAGGAAGGAACTGCAGATGCTGGTTTAAACTGAAGATAGACACAAAAAGCTGGAGTAACTCTGATTAGATGCTGCCTGTCCCGCTGAGTTACTCCAGCTTTTTGTCTACCTTCGAGCTACTCCAGGACTTTGTGTCCTTTTGTGTATTAATCAGCATCTGCATATCCTTGTTTCTACTATTTTGGTGCATCTTGCCTTGACAAATTGAATTTGACTTGGCATGTCCCTTTACAAATACATGGTAGTGGGAAGAGCACAGATGCATGTGAAAACTGATTAAACATGCACAGAGCTGCTCTCCCCATGTTGAATGCTGACACAGGTGATCAGGTTTTGCAAATCTGAGGGCATTTTTAAAAATAATTCAGTCCCAGCTGCTTTTGTTACTTGCAAGCAAAGTAACGGAATGATATCTTTATTTCACACAACATATAGCTCAACCTAAATACTGCAGCATGCTTTTGGTTGAAATACTAAGAAAGTGATCTGAAGCTATCAGTCATTCCACAGCATAAATCTATTCAGTTCTTTGTTGTCCAACATTTTATTTGGAAGCATGGACATCTTTTTTCTAAGAATACTAACTGTATTAATCCTATCATGAAACGGCCTCCAACATCAGTAGTGCATAGAAAGGAACATGTGGCTGTGGTGGCTTTGGCTATGTCTACAGTGTGAAGAGGGGTTCTGACCCGAAACGCCACCAATCCCTTTTCTACAGAGATGCCACCTGACCCGTTGAGTTACTCCAGCATTTTTTGTCTATCTCCAACATCAGCAGCACAGGAACCGACTCCGCTGTAGTCTGGAGTGGAGAACTATGTGTTCTGCCCAGGGATTAGGAACAGTCAACATGGATTTGTGCCTGGAAGGTCATGCTTGACTAATCTTCTTGAATTTTTCGAAGAGGTTACTAGGGAAATTGATGAGGGTAAGGCAGTGGATGTTGTCTATATGGACTTCAGTAAGGCCTTTGACAAGGTTCCTCATGGAAGGTTGGTTAAGAAGATTCAATTGTTGGGTATTAATGGTGGAGTAGCAAGATGGATTCAACAGTGGCTGAATGGGAGATGCCAGAGAGTAATGGTGGATGGCTGTTTGTCAGGTTGGAGGCCGGTGACTAGTGGGGTGCCTCAGGGGTCTGTGTTGGGTCCACTGTTGTTTGTCATGTACATCAATGATCTGGATGAAGGTGTGGAAAATTGGATTAGTAAGTATGCAGATGATACTAAGATAGGTGGTGTTGTGGATAATGAAGTAGATTTTCAAAGTCTACAGAGAGATTTAGGCCATTTGGAAGAGTGGGCTGAAAGATGGCAGATGGAGTTTAATGCTGACAAATGTGAGGTGCTACATCTCGGCAGGACAAATCAAAATAGGACGTACACGGTAAATGGTAGCGAATTGAGGAATGCAGCTGAACAGAGGGATCTAGGAATAACTGTGCATAGTTCCCTGAAGGTGGAATCTCATGTAGATAGGGTGGTAAAGAAAGCTTTTGGTGTGCTGGCCTTTATAAATCAGAGCATTGAATATAGAAGTTGGGATGTAATGTTAAAATTGTACAAGGCATTGGTGAGGCCAATTCTGGAGTATGGAGTACAATTTTGGTCGCCTAATTATAGGAAGGATGTCAACAAAATAGAGAGAGTACAGAGGAGATTTACTAGAATGTTGCCTGGGTTTCAGCAACTAAGTTACAGAGAAAGGTTGAACAAGTTAGGTCTTTATTCTTTGGAGCGCAGAAGGTTAAGAGGGGACTTGATAGAGGTCTTTAAAATTATGAGCGGGTTAGACAGAGTGGACGTGGATAAGCTTTTCCCATTGAGAGTAGGGAAGATTCAAACAAGGGGACATGACTTGAGAATTAAGGGACAGAAGTTTAGGGGGAACATTAGGGGGAACTTCTTTACTCAGAGAGTGGTAGCTGTGTGGAATGAGCTTCCAGTGGAAGTGGTGGAGGCAGGTTCGATGTTATCCTTTAAAAATAGATTGGATGGGTATATGGACGGGAAAGGAATGGAGGGTTATGGTCTGAGTGCAGGTAGATGGGACTAGGGGGAAGTATTTTATTTTAAATTAAAAAAAAAAAAAAAAAAAAAATTAAATGTTCGGCACGGACTTGAAGGGCCGAGATGGCCTGTTTCCGTGCTGTTATGGTTATATGGTTATATATGGTTATATGGTTATATGGAGAATCAAAATCTCATCAGAAATAACAGCACTGGTATTCATCCTCTTCATTAATTGGTGTCATCAACATGATTTGTCATTGCTTTACTTCGAATGGATAAAGCTATTTTTCATATTGATTCTTCTATGTACATTCCATAAACTAGGTCCTAAATTGGTTCTATTCATGGTTTAAAGTAGTCAGGAAATTCAACAATAATTCAGTTGTGGCTTTCCTGATACATCTGTGTCTGGCAAATCCATATTGTTACCACAATAAGATAACACAATAAGTTACCACAATAATTGGATGGCATTCTTTTTTCCTTCTTACTATATCTTGTACATGTCGTTGGTGAGGACGCTTTTGGATTACTGCGTTCAGTTTTGGTCACGCTGCTATGGGAAGGATGTTGTTCCGCTGGAAAGAGTGATTTACGAGGATTTTGTCAGGACTTGAGGAGCTGAGCTAGAGGGAGATGTTGGGCAGGCTGGGCTAGGACCTAATTCCTTGGAGTGCAGGAATCTTATCAAGGCATATAAGATTTGAGCGTGAATGGTCTTTTACCAGAGTTGGGGAAGCATGAATCTGAGGACATAGTTTCAAGGTGAGAGATTTAATAAGAACCTGAGGGACAGCTTTTTCACATAGTGGGCGCTAGTTGGTGGGGGTTTGGATAAGGTTCACACCTCCAGAATCAGGGACAGTTGTTCCCAGTTGTTATCAGGCAACTGAATCATCCTATCAACAACTATAGAGCAGTCCAGTACTACTATCTATCTCATTGGAGACCCTCGGACTATCTTTAATCAGACTTTACTGGACTTTATCCTGCATTAAATGTTATTCCTTTTATCATGTGTATGTACACTGTAGCTGGCTCAATTGTAATCATGTACAGTTCTTCCGTTGACTAGTTAGCATGCATCAAAAGCTTTTCACTGTACCTCGGGACACATGACAATAATCTAAACTAAACTAAGCTGCCAGAGTAGTTAGTTGAGGCAGGTACTCACAACATTTAAGAGACATTTGGACAGGTGCGTGGATAGGAAGGGTTTAATGAGATATGGTGGCTCTAGTGTAGATGGAGCATTTTGTTCGACATAGGCAAATTGGGCCAAAGCCCTGTTTCTGTGCAGTATGACGCAATGACCTAATATCAGTTACAAAGAACATTTGTTGCATTTGTGGAGGCAAAGTGATAGTTGACGTTTTGGGTCAGGCCCCTCACTCATGTCAGCACTTGCAGTGTCGGTTGCGAGTCCAGAAAACATTTGTTGCTTTGCACAAACTAGAAACAAATTTCATTTGGTCCCATGGAAAAGGGGGAAGGATTGGACTGACGAGAAGTAGAGTGGCACAGCAATTGACCAGGTAGCCATATGGGATGAGAATAAGCCGAAGTTTACTGGGTTCAAGACTGATGTATTTTTGGATGGTTGAACTGTGTGGAATCAGGATCCAAGGTCAAATTTTGAGCTCGGTATTTTGCAGGTTAACTCTCTAGTTAGCGGGAATTAAAAAATAATATCCAGGATAAACTTGGTAAGCGACTATTGGGAAAAAATAACATGCCTTTTAAAAAAAGGTAAATTAACTCTTCTGTATTTATTTAAAAAACAAACAAATCTTAAATAGAAAAAAACAAAAGTTGTGTGAAATGAGCCTTTTTTCTGATTGGTTGTACACATATGGTTGGCGTATTAGATAACCAATCGCAGGCATATGATTGTCCTGGTGATTTGAAGAGAGAAAGTATGAATGCACACCTCGAAGAATACATCCTTACTGAGCTGGCAAACCTGCTTGCAATCATAAGGTCATAAGGTCATAAGTGATAGGCGCAGAATTAGGCCATTCAGCCCATCAAGTCTACTCCATCATTCAATCATGGCTGAACTATCTCTCCCTTCTAACTCCATTCACCTGCCTTCTCCCCATAACCACTGACACCCATACTAATCAAGAAAATACTAATAAAGCTCATTTATGTGGCTGAGAGTGAAGTTAGTCCTTACTTCATGATAACTTCAGGGTATGATTCAGGGAGAAATATGCAGCAAAAATATGTGAGCGTTCATTTGTAATTTACCACCTAACTGATAAAGAAGGCTCATGAATGAATGTGGACAAAATTGCTGGAGAAACTCAGCGGGTGAGGCAGCATCTATGGAGCGAAGGAAATAGGCAACATTTCGGGCCGAAACCCTTCTTCAGACTGATGTGAGGGTAGGGGGGGCGGGAAGAAGAAAGGAAGAGGAGGAGCCAGTGGGCTGAGGGAGAGTTGAGAAGGGGAGGAGAAAGTAAGGACTACCTGAAATTAGAGAAGTCGATCTTCATACCGCTGGGGTGCAAACTGCCCAAGCAAAATATGAGGTGCTGCTCCTCCAATTTACGGTGGTCCTCACTCTGGCCATGGAGGAGGCCGAGGACAGAAAAGTCAGATTCGGAATGGGAGGGGGAGTTGAAGTGCTGAGCCACTGGGAGATCAGTTTGGTTATTGCGAACCGAGCGGAGGTGTTCAGCGAAGCGATCGCCAGGCCTACGCTTGGTCTCACCGATTTAGAGCAGCTGACATCTAGAGCAGCGGATGCAATAGATGAGTTTGGAGGAGGTGCAGGTGAACCTCTGCCGCACCTGGAAAGACTGCTTGGGTCCTTGAATGGAGTCAAGGGGGGAGGTAAAGCGACAAGTGTAGCATTTCCTGCGGTTGCAAGGGAAAGTGCCCGGAGAAAGTTACGCTCCCTCCGTAACTCCCTGGTCAATTCGTCCCTTCCCACCCGAACCACCCCCTCTCCAGCGTCTCAACCCAAAACGTCGCCTATCCATGTCCTCCAGAGATGCTGAGTTACTGCAACATTTGGTGTCCTTTTGAGCAAAAAGTAAAGTGAGGTGTACATATGAAAAGCATGTCCATGAGCATTGAGTATGCAATGATTATGTTTTTATGGGCTCTTCATAAATGGAATTAGATCCAATTTGATTCACAAATCGTCATTCATATTTTGTGATTAGCCTACAAAATAACACTGAACTACTTGGTAACAAGCTCACATGGAATTATAATCCCCATATTGTGTTATACTGTGTAACCAGATGCACAATGATAAGACTATGCTCCCAGAGAAAACTCTGTGGCAATGCCTTGTATGTTGAAAATTAAATTGACCTGACACCAATCCCAAATTCTAACTGCAATCATGGATTTTAATGTTTGCATGGCTGTGATGTTTACAATAGATTGCAATGTTACAAGGAAAATACTTTAAAGCTTTAGCGCACATTATTAAACAATTACAGGATGAATACTCTCACACAGATGGGTTTAAAAGGGACAAAATTATCGGAAATTACACATTTGTAATTCATTTGGTAGAAAGGAAAAAAAAGGAAGTTTCAAACATGACCATTTTTTAAAACATATATGATGATTGATGATTGACATGCTGTGCATTTTATGTTCCTGCCAAGGAATTAGAGCCATTTTACCCCTTTAATCTCTAGCAAAACTTGCTGCTTGGAGAGAGTGAGATAAACAGCTTTGTAAGCAGATTATTCACAGGCTGGAAGATTTGACAGTGGCTTGACATTCTACCTCATACAAATGCTAGACCTTGCTTGTTGGTTTTCATCAATTACTATTCCAGAAAGAATTGGTATCTCTCTTGTTTGTAAAAAAAAGTGAAATGGAGATGTTCATCTGTGTATATTTATTGTGCTCTCCAAGGATCAACTCTGCAGGACAGTTACCGTGAAATGCTGCGGAGATGTTTATGTGCTTATAACTCAGTTTTACTGTTTATTTAGGTTGGAAAGGACAGCTATAGAAAACCAATAGCTAAAAATAGCAGAAACACACCAAAAATCTATCAAATAATTAAGCTTGCAATAAATTAAGAGACTGTTTTAAAATAAACACTTATTTCAGAATTAAAATTTTATAAAACGGAATAATGGCCCTCATGGTGCGAGTCTACCCACGAGTGATCCCGAGTTTAAAACAAATCAAACTCATGGTAATCACGTAGAATTAATGTAGCGGGAACGTCGGAACTCGTAACGTTAACAGCAGGTACTCGGGAAACTTGTTAACTCGTGAAAATCTTTCAACATGATGAAAGATTTCCACGAGTCAAATTTACTCTTGAAGTAAAAAATTGAAACTTTTAAAGTCGTTGTAAGAACGTAGTAGCCGGTGGGTTTACCGTAGTGACTCGTGAGTCTACCGTGGGCACTCTTTAACTCAGCGGGACAGGCAGCATCTCTGGAGAGAAGGAATGGGTGACGGGATGACGTTTCCAAAATTCTGCTGCGTCTTTGTGTTACTCCAGCACTGTGTGTTCACTTTTTGTCAACCAGCATCTGCCCTTTCTTGTTTATGACATTATTTGTATCCATGGCAGTTGATTGTCGCTCCCTTCAATTTCCCAGGGGGTCGGGACGGGACTGGAGTTGGGAGGGAAAGGTGGGGGGGGAGGGGGGAGGGGAGGTGAGTGGAGTGGGGGGATTGGAGGGAGTGGGGGGAGGGGGGGTTATGGTGACAGTACGGGAGACAAGTGTAGGAGTTGGGAGGGAAAGGGTGAGAGGGGGGGGGAAGATCAAATATATGAAACACCAAAAACGGACAGCAGAGATGTCTTTGCTATACCGCTACAATAATCAGACTAGTGGTACGCTACTGTTTCCTTGACTACGGTCATGTGAAACGACTCTTGTACATTTAATATACCGACAATGTCTGGCTGTGAATCTCACTCTCTCAAATCCGTAGAGAGACACGAAAAGCTGGAGTAACTCAGCGGGTCAGACAGCATCTCTGGAGAAATGGACTAGGCGACTGCAGTCTGAAGAAGGGTCTCAACCCGAATCTCGCCCATTCCTTTTCTCCAGAGATGCTGCCTGTCCCGCTGAGTTACCCCAGCTTTTTGAGCCTATCTTTGGTTTAAACCAGCATATGCAGTTCCTTCCTGCACCTCTCAAATCTTTGCCATTATTCAGTACTCCAATTTTTGTTTTATTTTACTAATTCTGGATAATATCGCCCCGTTTGTTGGCCGTACACCTCTACCCCACCCCTGGTGCTTTAAGTGCATTTGTTTTTTCTTTTACACCCGGGAGGAATAAAAACAAATCCAGGAATTCATCTGGAGCAGTTCTCGGATATAACAGCGAATGAAGAGAAATTGGCGAGTTATTTGGAAATTAATCCTTAAAGAGAGTGTAACTCGTTGGATAAATGAGATCGTCACTAGGCAGCATCTCCCCCCCCCCCCACCCCCCACCCCGTCCCCCTGGGAAATGGAAGGGAGCGACAATCAACTGCCACGGATACAAATAATGTCATACACAAGAAAGGGCAGATGCTGGTTGACAAAAAGTGAACACACAGTGCTGGAGTAACACAAAGACGCAGCAGAATTTTGGAAACGTCATCCCGTCATCCATTCCTTCTCTCCAGAGATGCTGCTTGTCCCGCTGAATTAAAGAGTGCCCAAGGTAGACTCACGAGTCACTAGGGTAAACTCACAGGCTACTACGTTCTTACAACGAGTTAAAAAGTTTAAATTTTTTACTTCAAGAGTAAATTTGACTCATGGAAATCTTTCATCATGTTGAAAGATTTTCACGAGTTGACAAGTTTCCTGAGTACCTGCTGTTAGCGTTACGAGTTCCGATGTTCCCGCTACGTTAATTCTACATGATTACCACGAGTTTGATTTGTTTTAAACTCGGGATCACATGTGGGTGGACTCGCATCGTGAGACAGGGGTTTAACTGTATTGTCTGGAATTGACCCTAAGAAATATATAATAAATCAATTAATTAATTAATAAGTTTGGAATGAATAAGTTTATTGGCCAAGTATTCACATACAAGGAATTTGCCTTGGTGCTCTGACCACAAGTGACAACATGACATACAGTGACAGTTAGGAATGACACATAAAACATTAAACATTAATTATAAAAGCATGAGATTAAGAAATTCCAAATGTTTTCACAATTTTGAGTTTACATGTATGTGTCAAATATGTTAAAGAGTAGGAGGGTTAAAATAGAACATAGAATATCGAACAGTACAACACAAAAACAGGTATTTTGGCCCACAATGTCCTTTGACTGTGTGGGAAGAAACTGCAGATGCTGGATTAAACAGAAGATAGACACAAAAATGTGGAGCAACTCAGAGGGTCAGACAGCACCTCTGAAGAAAAGGAATAGGTGACATTTCGGGTCGAGACCCTTTTTCAGACTCGAGCTCCAAATTAAGCTCAATCTCCCATTTCTCTACCCATTTCGGAAGCTGATCTATATCGCAATGTATACTTTGACAACTTCCTCACCGTCCACAATTACGCCAATTTTGGGGTTGCCTGCAAACTCACTAACCGACTCGTCTGTTCGAAATAAAGGATTTATTATAATAATAATTATTATTATATCTACATTTATGTCCAAGTCATTTATATGTATATATATGAAGGGGATAGTGGAATAGTTACAGACGAGGTGGATTTAAGAACATGTAATTTAAAATGATTGAGGACTAAGGACACTGAAGAAGAGTAATACCAAGGGATACTCAGTCTGTTAATGTAACTCAAAAACATTGCCACAGTCAGCACAAATACTTATGTATCTGATTTGTATATGTCAGGATTATTTTTCTCCTCAGTGCTTAATTGGCGTTTTTTAAAATGTATTAAGCAGAAATAATGGCATGTCTAAATCTAGTAATCCTTACCACAGTGAAGCAAATAATGGAATGTACAGCAGTTTCATTCTTTCACTGCCTTGCGTGACAGTTTAGAAATTTATTGATGCAATAACCCTATTAACAGAATATCTGTTGAAGACTCCAATTTTGTTTTTAAGAACAACAAATCCTGCAGAGAAAAGGAATTAACAGTTTCATTAAAGCTGACCTAACCAATGGTTGTGGATTGGTGCTGCACGTCGATCTGCATCCTGACCTACCAAGGCGTCTGCAGGAATGGAAAACTCCAACTCTGCTTTGGAAATAGATTTTGGACCACACAGTTTACCATTAGTTTGTGCTCTGTCATTCTCTGAGCTTCTTGCACAACAGTTGCTGGTGAGAGACACTGAGGAAAAATACTAAACTGCAATGCACATTATAAAGGCAAATGCACTGACAGACTTGCAGGGAAGCATCAAGAAATTGAGCCTCTTATGATCAAACCTCCCGGTTAGCTTGCTCCTATAATTGCAATTTAAAGCAATGTGGAGCACAGTTCTCATCAGAATTAGATCAAAAGGATCTACCTGGTGGTTATTTCAGCACTCTCTTCACCTACTGGATGTGTTTAGTTCAACACTGAGCTGTTGCTCTTCTGGTGGGCGATGCCCTCTGGTACTCAGCTCACATGGTCCTATTAAAGGCGTGAAATGTGATGAGCATGAACAGTCCATCACAACTAAATGAGATATCTCTCTCTCTCACACACACACACACTTCAAGCATAAGGTGAGAGATAGAGGTAATGAGTTGGGATTCTAGTCAATGTACCTTTCTCTGAGTTGCTTGTGCAAATGCAAGCTTTAGTGTCACTGTCATTATTGAGATCAGCCTTGTGAACAAAGACCACTATCATCATTGGAACAGGAAAGTATTCTCTGTCATGACTTCATCCAAGCGATGGAATCTGGTAAACTCTGCAACGATGAACATATGTCTATTTTTAGCACTTTGTTGCTTTGTTTTATTGTTTTTTCTGCTTTTGCAATGATTTCTGCAACTGAGGGAGTTGCCCCCAGTTATTATTTGTCTGGGACACAGGAACTTGAGCAATAAATGCATCAGGGTGTTTAGATATCATGTTAATCATTTCAGATGAATACTTTATAAGGAGGCAATATTTTTGGAGATTAAATTATAAAAAAGAAAAAAAAAAGCATTTCATTGTCGCATCATTGGAACCAACTCTAAAATGTATGCTTTAACATAAACCCCATAACATATTTACAGTTATGTTTCATTTGCACTTTATATGACAGATTTGTCAGGCACAGCCTATGTGAAGTATTAAAGCTGCGCAGTCAATGAATGACTAACTTGGGTACTTTCCGAAACTTCCCAATTGGTGTAAAAACCAGTGCATACAATTATTGTGAACCACTTGGATTAACTCATAAATAATTAATAGGGAGGGCTTGAATTATACCACTGAGATTAGATAGGCTGAGACTACTTTTCCTGGAATGTAGGAGGTTGAGGAGTCACCTATAAAGGAATATAAACTGACAAGAAGCCGATAAAGTGAATGATCAACGTCTTTTTCGCCAGTGTAGGAGGAGTCTAGAACTGGAAGGCAAAGGCTTAAGATGAATGGGGAAACATTTAAAAGGGACCAAACTGGCCACTTTTTCACACTTTTCATGTGGGAAAATGGAACCAGCTGCCAGAAGAAGCAGTCGAGGTGCGTACAATAACAATATTTAGAGGTACATAGATAGAAATGACTGATGAGGTTATGGGCAAAATGCAGGTAAATGGGATGAGTTCAGGTAGCCAAATTGGTTTGCATGGATTAATTGTCTACAATACTAAATACCGATCCCACAAATATAATCTAATTTCTTACATTAGTCCTTTCTACTCTTGTTGCACTATTGCAAATAATCACAAGTAACCTCTGCTTTTACAAACGTTTGGCATTGAGATTTGTGCAAATGTCATTGTTCAATTTTGTTCTGAACTAGGCAATGAGAATTAGCAAAGTGCTATTTCAATGCTATAATGCCTTTGATTTTACTGTCTCACCAAAGACATCTTTTCACCTTTGGAAATGTTATTTTATGTCACTAACATTTAGGTCTCCAGTTCTCAAACTGAGTTATTAATTCAGCAATGGTCCTGCAAACGGCATGGTAACATCTTGTTTCATTGACTGTTTCTGGTGATTAGACATTTGGACAAATCAAATTCTACTTTACAAAACCACAATCCATCTAAATTACTGAAATAATTTATAGTGATCAGTGCAACTGAATAACAGAGATAATTTTAATGGCAGTTTACATCTATGAACAACAATTAGCTCAGATCCACCATTGTTAATTAGGCAATAAAACATGAGTGATAGCTTTACAAATGTACTCATTTTTCCCTGACTGACCTTGCCTCGTTAACCACGTGATCCTGAGAATACCTCAACAACTGCATTGCTGGGTTTTGCAAGGATTTCAAATCAGCAGGTGTGCCATTTCCAACCATTCATAAATTCAGACAATGACAAGTACAGAGGTCTTTGCAGATCCATAGGAATTATTTCACTATAAGTGGCTGCTGTAAACTAGTCAATGTTCATTAGCTTTATGCTGATAACACTGCAGTGGCAGAAGGCTACACCAAAGCTTTTCATACCTTTATGTCTGTGTGTCGAAGAGATTGAAAATCCTTAACCAATGCTGTGTGTTGGATATGACATCAACATGAGTATATTGATATCAAGTACTTTTATTTCTAAATAAGGATTCTGATAAAAGGCCATCGACTTGAAACATTAACTCTATTCATCCCACCACAGGTGTAACCTGACCAGCATAATAACATTTATTATTGCAAGGGTGTGTCAACTTTGCCTTAGATTTTATTGTGCTGTTTACATATTGGTTTACCTTCATTTTTTATTAACATTCATTTTTGTCTAACTGTAAACAGCACGCTGTTGATGAAATACATACCAATGCAAAATAAAACTCATGCAAGTGTACTCTGTTTGAATTATAGTCTGACTTGCAAATGTTAATTGATTTTCATCAGCAGTATTAATAAGGAGCAGTTTTGTTATTGTAACACACAGATGATGCAGATCAATGGCAATTCTCAGATCCTATCAGAGTGTGTTAATTCAAAGGGGGAAGGTGAGCAGCTGGAAGTTGTTGTGCACATTGGCAAAAGTGACATAGGTAGGAAAAGGGATGAGATCCTGTGAAATGAATATAGGGAGTTGGGCAAAAGATTAAAAAGCAGCAGCCTGAGGGTAGTCATCTCTGGATGGTAGAAATAGGTAGCTAGGACAGATGAACGCATGGCTCAGCAGCTAGTGCAAGGGCCGAGATTCAGATTTTAAGATCATTAAGATATCTACTGGGGCAGTGGAGACCTGTACAAGAGGGACAGGATGCATCTGAACTGGAAGGAGACCAATATATTTGCAGGGAGGTTTGCTAGTTCTACTCGGAAAACTAGAGAGGCAGAAGGGTGGGTATCAAAGTAGTCGGTCAGAAATTGGAAGAAGTGATAAGAAGGTGATGAAGATCAGTAAGACTCAAGGAAGGACATACAGGAGAGGTAAAGGAATATGCTGATGTTGTTGGGCTGAAAGTGTGTTTATTTCAATGCAAGGTATTGTGGAGAAACCAGATAACCAGAGCCTGGATCACGACTTGGGACTATTATGTTGTGGTCATTGTGGAAACGTGGCTGGCAGCTCAATGTTCCAGTGTTTTGTTGTTTCAGACAGGATCGAGAGGGAATACTGTTCTTCTGCTGCACTGTTCTAGAAAACAGAGGATCACTATATATAAAAGTTTCTGGAATAGGAACAAAAAATGTAACTCAATCAACTTCACAACAAACCATTTTAGCATCCCTGTCCCTTTACCACCTTACCCTTGCATTTAGCTATTTTGAGTTCTGACACAAAACAAAATCAGACTTTCCAGAGAAATTGCTGGACAGTGCACAAATGTGGGATTGCTGAACTTTCTGTAGAGACTCCACTCCTGTTATTCCAACTGCAGTCCACTGTTAATGAAGTTCAATGACTCAATGATTCAATGGAGAGAAAAAGCCATGGTGGTGAAATTACAGATAATTTACAGATTTTGGAATGTGTGAACTTAAATGTCTATGAATTTCTAGTGTTTTAACATCTTTTTTCCCCAATCTTATAATGTTAGATCTAAAAAAAAACTGTGGGTAATTTATAAGAATTGTTAAATGTTGAATGTTGAAAGCTCCGTATATTCAAGCGTTGAAAGCTTCTGCTAAGATACTCGAGCACGGAATGTGCCATATCTGCCAAGCGGATGGACCAAGAGCTAACATGCAGAATAATAATAATAAAACCTTCTTTATTTAGCTCCCTTAGATATGATAGGCCAACGTGGCCACCTCCTCTATGTTTCCATGATTCCAGGTTTTAAGATGCTGGCAGGGCAATGCTGCATTTCTTGTTGTTTCTGCTTTAAACTCTGTAAAGAGTAAAGGCTCTGTCTTACGTGTTTGCGGTCATCAGCGGTGAAGCGCGGCTTCGCCTGTAGAGTGGACCGCACGGCAACGGCGAGAGCGCCGAGCCTATCCACGGGAGCGCCGCACGGATGCTGCGCGGGGGCCGAGTGATTCAAATACGGCTGGTCCCACGTGCTTGCGGTAAGTAAAAAAAAGGGCGGGCCGACTGCGATGACGTCGGCCCGCCGCACGTGACTCACTAGCGGCGGCTGTGGCGGTGGCCGTCCTGATCGCGGCGCTGTAGCGGTGGCTGTGCCTGCAGCCGTGCCGCACACGTGCCTCACTGGCGGAGGCTGTGGCAGTGCAAGTTTGACGCACGGCGCTCGAGCCACACTGGCGGCGGCCCGTGCGGGCGGCCGTGCCGCACTCGTGCATCACTGGTGGAGGCTGTGCGGTAGGAAAATATTTGTCAACAGTGTAGGTTTTATTTTAGCACTGTGCGGTGTTGGGAACACCGCCGCACGGCCCCGGAATTGTGCGTTTTCACGAGTGAGCGGTCTATGGCGGCAGATTCTTCCCGTTTCGCCGCCAATGACCGCAGACTCGTGAGACAGGCCTTTAACTTCTCAGTGGACGGGTGGACCAAGAATTATGTAATCGGATTTGAAACATTCACAAAGATGTAATTTACAAAGGTCTGAAGAAGGGTCTCGACCCAAAACTTAACCCATTCCTTCTATCAATCCAATAGCTCGTCCTTGTAAAGAGAGTTGTAGTCATCCAAATTAGAAAGCACAGAACTTACCTAATGCTGACCTACGATTAACATCTTTAAATTAATCGAGTCATATACATAGTCATACAGCATGGAAACAGGCCATTTAGCTAAACAAGTCCATACCAACCAGGTGCTCATCTAAGCTTGTCTCATTTGTCCATGTTTCTCATATCCCTCTGAACCTTTATAGCTGTCCAAATATATTTTAAACATTGTCATGGTACCTTCCTCAAACACTACTTATGGCAGCACATTCGATACAGAGTACCAAATTATGTGTGAAAAAGTTCCCCCTCAGGTTGCAATTAAATCTTTCCCCTCTCACCTTAAACTACCTTGGGAGAAAGACTGTGTGCATTCACCTTTTCTATTCATAAGTCAATATCTAGAATAATAACTTCTGATTTTCTAAGTTCAATATTTGCCTGCTGCCTCCCAAGCAACCACTTGGTTTGAAGCCTACTCCAGATACATAAGATTCATTATGCTCCATTTCATGATGAATGTCTATCCCCATTGCATTTTCTCCTGGACTGTCACAAGCATTGTCAGTTTTTCATGTTTTAAGTTGTCTTCTAAAATATTAAATACTTCCATTAAAATAGTACATGTTAAAAACACAGCACAAATATGCAATTAATATCTCTTGTTCTATCATGACTTCCCTTTCATCACAGAATATACTTTTAATTAGAAAAATACTATCAGATTCCCCTGAAGCAAAGGATGCACGAGCTTCTGAGTTAGAGTCGCAGAGTCATAAAGTCATACAGCATTGAAACAGATCCTTTGGCCCAACTTGTTCATGCTGACCTAGACGTCTACTTGAGGTAGTTTGCATTTGCCTGCACTTGGCCCATATCTCTCTAAACTTTACTATCCATGTCCAACATAGTAATTGTACCCATCACAGCAACTTCCATGAGCAGCTTGTATCCACTGTCCTCCGCATGAAAATTGTTGCCCCTCAGGTCTCTTAAATCTTCACTCTCTCACCTTACACCTATACCCTCCGGTGTTATACTCCCTAACCATGTGAAAAAGACTATGATCATTCATCCTATATATTGCCCTTAACTCCTTAAGCTCAAAGAAAAAAAAGTCACAGTCTATTCAGTCTTTCCTTTTAACTCAAGCCCACTGGATCTTACAGCATCCTCATGAATCTTTTGTACACCCTTTCTAGCTTAATGGCATCCTTCCTTGAGACAAGCAACCAGAACTGCACACAGAAACCTGTGAAGTCTCACCATGTAACATGATGCGCCAACTCCTGAACTCAGTGCCTTCTTTTAACCTACATAGACTGTCATATAGAACATAGTACATTGAACATAGAACAATACAGCACAAGAACAAGCATGAACCGAACATGCTACTGTGACCAACTCATATCTGCCTGCACATAACCCATATCCTTCCATTCCCTTCATATCCATATGCCTATCCAAAAGTCTCTTAAATGCCACGATCAGACACTACCCTTGGCAGAACATTCTAGGCACTCACCACTCTGTGTGTGAAAAAGTTGTCCTGCACATCTTCTTTAAACTTGGCTCCTCTCACCTTGAAGCTATGAACCCTGGTATTTGACAATTCCATCCTGGGAAAAAGGTTCTGAATATCTACCTTATCTATACCTCTCAGAATTTTATATACTTCTATCAGGTCTCCTCGTCACCTCTAGCGTTCCAGAGAAAATAATCCAAGTCTGTCCACCCACTCCCTGTAGTTAATACTACATAATCCAGGCATCATTCTGGTAAACCTCCTCTGCACCTTTTTCAAAGTCTCCATGTTCTTCTTGTAATGGGGCAACCAGAACTGTACAAAATGCTCCAAATGCGGCCAGACCTAAGTTCAGCAAAACTGCATCATGACATCCTGACTATTCAACTCAAAGCCCTGACCTATGAAGCAAGCATACCATATGCCTTCTTTACCACCCTATCTACTTGTGTTGCCACTTTCAGGGAGTTCTGGATGGACCCCAAGATCCCTCTGCACATCAATGCTTCACAGTTTGTAATCTTGGTGTCAAACTTATTAACCAATGTGTCTATGTTTACTTCCAAGTCATTTATATATATATATATATATATATATATATATATATATATATATATATATATATATATATATATATATATATATATATACATATGACAAACTACAGAGGTCCTAGTGCAGATCCCTGCTGACAGCAGTCTGAAGAAGGGTTTCGGCCCGAAACGTTACCTATTTCCTTCGCTCCATAGATGCTGCTGCACCCGCTGAGTTTCTCCAGCATTTTTGTGTACCTGCTGTACTCTACTGGTTATAGACCTCCACCCTGAATATTGTCCTTCCACCACAACCTCCTTCTTCTATCAGTAAACCAGTTCGTATTCCATAACGACCAAATCACTGTTAATCCCATGCACGCTTACTCTTCTGGATTAGGTCCTTAAACTCAACAATGACTCGACGGGCCAAATAGCTAATTCCACTCCTGTGGCTTATGATATTATGATCATAATATCATAAGCTGCAGGAGCTGAATTAGCCATTCAGCCCATCGAATGTTCTCTGACATTAGAAAATGACTGATCTATATTTCCCTTTCAACTCCATTCTCCTGCCTTCTCCTCATAAACTATCAATCTCCTATCAATCTCTGTTTTAAAAATACCCAATGACTTGGCCTCCACAACCATCTGTGGCAATGAATTCCACAGATTCACTAACCTCTGGCTGAAGAAATTCCTCCTCATCTCCGTTCTAAAGATACATCCTTTTATTCTGAAGCTGTGCCCTCTGGTCCTAGACTCTCTCACTACCAGATACATCCTCTCTACATCCTCTTATCTAGGCTCCCTCCTATCCTTTACAAATTAAAATATGCACGTGGGATGCCAAATGACAACCTCCTCCTGACAGAGATTTATCTCTGCAAGTTCATTTGCATGTTCTCTTGATAGCACTTCCTTGGATAAGATCACAAAGCTGTGCCAGTCATGTTCTTCCACAGCCAACTAGCTGATCTCTGCAGGCAGATCTGTGCACGGTCTGGCAGGGGAGATGTTCCAGTTCTTGCACTGCCACATGGTTCGGGGATGATTTTGAGAATCCACCATCAAAGACCTTCCATCTCCACAGTGAAACAAACAACTCACTCAAGTCTGACATCTCAAGGCTGTGTTGGACATGTGGCATTTGTAGAGAAATGAACTGATGACAAAGATCGGTAGCTTGAGTTGACAAAGCATGACTTCTGTTGCTGTGTGTTTCCAAGTCATTATGCAAAAATACTGCACAAATCAAAAATGACAAATTCTGAAAATCTGCAATGATGCACGAAGTATATATCATTTAAGTACCTGAAAATACATTTTCTCCAAATCATTACCCAGACTATAACTTTGAACGCTAACAACTGAGCAAGCATAATTCATCACTGTTGAAGACCGTAGCTATCAATATTATCACAGAGATTCAGGATGCAGAATAGAACTTGCCCTTAACTTGCAGCTGTATTAAAAGATGTAACTGAACCTGGTACGTTTTGGAGATTAATTTAATAATTAAGGAAAAGTATATTAATATATATATATATACTTCTTTCCTACACACAGACACACACACACACACACACACACATATATATATATAATGTATATATAGTACTGTAGTTCCAATTACTGTAGTTCCAAGATCCAAGCTAATCAGAATAGGAAATTATGGTTATCGGGTAATTTTAATTTGGCAAAACATTTTAAAATACTTTGCAGCAGTATTAACAAACAAGGTTTAACACCAAGCCCATGAGAAGACAGTAGAATAGATGACCAAAAGTTTGGTTGAAGAGACAGATAATGAAGGGTGCCTTGGAGGAGGGAGGAAGATAGAGAGGCAGAGATATTATCAGTTATAATAACTATGAACTACAATACTATTGAATATTATGAACTGGGGCAGTTTCTTCCCAGCTCTTATCAGACAACAGAATCATCATATCACAACCAGAGAGCAGTGCTGAACGACTATCTATCTCTTTGATGACCCTCAGACTATCCTTGATCAGACGTTGCTGGTTTTACCTTGCACTAAACATTATTTCCTTATCCTGTATCTATACACTGTAAATGGCTAGATTGTAATCATGTAATGTATCTCTGCTGACTGGATAGCATTCAACAAAAGCTTTTCACTGTACCTCGGTACACATGACAATTAACTAAACTGTAACTGTAAACCCCAAACTACAGATTGCCTTGGTTGGACAGGAGACTTTGGGCTTTGTTTGTTTTGCACAATATTGATTTTTTAACATTTATTGAACTTTTTTTTGTTTATAATATTATTTATAAAACAGTGTTGGCTCCCTCATCCAATCTTTAATATCTCTATTTGTTCTCTTCACCATTGTCACTTGACTTGTATCATGACTCCTGCCTTCCAACATAACGCACCACTTCTTTTCTGGACTGTCTTAATTTCTCCATTTTCTCTGCATCTTCAGACTTGTTCTGTACCTATCAGCTTGCAGAGCAGACACCCCAAAAGCTGTGTAACCCTTAAGCATAGTATCCATCGCTACAGATCTGCAAATTCTTTCCTACAACTATCAGGTTCTTGAACCAAACTGCACAACCCTTACTCTACCTCAACAATGTGGCACGTATGATCTCCTCTTGCACTAACATGGACTTGTTTTTTCTAATTGTGTTTTGCACCAATTTCTTGTGTTTTTACACAACCTTCTTTCTTTTTACTGGGCAGAAGTTTATGTGTAATTTTATGTATGATTTTTGAATAATTTATGTCCAGTGTGTTGTCTGAGTCTATGTGCCTGTGAAGCAAGATTTTCATCGTACCTGTACCTCACTGTACATGTGCTTATGATAACGATCTGGACTTTAGCCCTTGACCTAACGACTTGATTCTTAACAACCTCATTATTAAAACATGCTTTTGTCCATGTATCTGCAGTTGTTCTGTATAGACGAATGCTGAATTTACACAAACCTCATCTCTGGTTTTAAAAAACCTGCAAAAAATAGCTACTTCCTTTCAATTCCATAAGCACAGAATGCACTCTCCTAAACCTGGAACTGCAAAATCCATTTTTCTTATCATACCTTCTCTTTTCAAAGTCCAAGCACAACTAGCTGAATTGCATAAACCTTTCCGCTTATGAGATTACTCCTAACATCTATGTATAAATTAAACAGACCATTCCAAGATCTGAGGAAGAACCTTTTTCACCCAGAGAGTGGTAAGTACCTGAAATACTCTGCCTGTGAGTGTGTTGGAAGTTGAGTCACTGACAGCCTTTAAGAAATGCACTTGCTTCACCAAGCCACAGAAAGTTGTGGGCCAAATGCTGGAAGATAGGATTAATATAAAAGAAAGACCCAAAAAGCTGGAGTAACTCAGCGGGACACACAGCATCTCTGGAGAGAAGGAATGGGTGACGTTTCGGGTCGAGATCCTTCTTCAGATTAATATAGTCAAATAGCCTGCTTCAATGCTGTATGACTACACTTGAATAAAATAGGTTACCGATTCATAAAGGAATCTTCATCACAAACATGGCTTTTGCCATGTTTGTCTTAATATTTCAGATAAGCAGAATTTGCCAAAACAAAGAACTGCAGATGCTGGTTCAGATACAAAAGGACACCAAGTGCTGAAGTCACTCAGCAGGTCAGGCAGCATCTCTGGGGACATGGATAGATGGCATTTTTGGTTGCAACATCATCTATCCATATTCTCCAGAGATGCTGCCTGGCCTGCTGAGTTACTCCAGCACTTTGTTTCCTTTTGTGCATAATTGAGAGCTATCATAATTTTAAAGAGATTTTACACAGGTACATGGACAGGATAAGTTTAGAGGGTTATGGGCCAAGTGCAGGCAGGTGGGACTAGTGAAGTTGAGGAATGTTCGTCGACATGGGCAAGTTGGGGCAAGTTGGGCCAAAGGGTCTGTTTCCACGCTGTATGATTCTAATTTGTAGCTTGTCCATTTAAACACACATGTAGCATGTTTACTCATGATAGTGCTGGTGTGGGATTAATTACAAAATCAATGCCACATCCAAGCTCATAGTTCAAGATTTTTCACGAGCTCTCTAAGCTATATTTATCTGCAAATGAGTGTCTTTCAGTTCCGCCCAAAACTCATTTTGTTCTATAAATAAATACAGATTTAAAACACCTGAAAAGTGCCTCATGAATATGAAAGCAACATGATCAGTCTCCTAACCAGCAAAAAGCTCTGCAGAGAACAACACTGCAACACAGCATACTTTTTCTTCTGTTTGAACCATGTGAAATACTGTATATAACAAGGTCAAATGTATTCACTTTTAACTAGATGAAACTTTAATTTGCATTTCACTAGATATGGTAGTAAACAACAATTTAAAAAGAAAGAACCACACATTAATGGGCCTGTCCCACTTAGGCGACTTTTTAGGCGACTGCAGGAGACTATGCAGTCGCCACATGGTCGCCACATGTTTGCGGGTAGTTGCAGGGGAGTCGCCTTCATGGTTGCGAGGAGTTCCCGCATTCTGGGAACTATCGCGGCCTCATTATGATCACCGTGAATTTTTCAACAAGTTGAAAAATTAGCGGCGACGAGAATGAAGCTGCCATGGAGAGTAGCGAGAATTCTCGTGTTGTAGGTGGGTTGCCAGGAGGTCCTAATGGGTTGCCAGGAGGTCCTAATGGGTTGCCAGGAGGTCAAAGGTTCTCGTAGGATGGAGCCGGTGCTGACCGGGGAATTTCATTGGCTCATTGGGGAAAAAAAGGTAAGCAGTAGTTTTCAGAACCAAGGATAACTGACTGGTAATGTTAAATGTCCACTGAGCTTCACAGCCGTGTATCTCTGGCTTCTTAAACGTTATCTCCACTCCTTCTCCCCCCTTCTCCCCCCTCTTTTAAAGGACTTACCGCACACTGTGCTTTAGCTGTCTTTTTACAGCGCCAACCTTCCTGTTCATCGCGGTGGTTATCTGTTTCACCTTGGCTTTGCACCATGTGAATTTTTTAGACAGCGCTCCCCCCGCTTGCCCTGTCCCCCGCCTGCATAACTGGCTGGTGAAGGAAGTGGTATGTTTGTGTGTGTTCCACTCTGACAGTCGCCGTTTCAGTTGCCGTTTTTTCCGGCGACTGCCGGCAACTTGACAGTCGCCGGCAGTCCGCTGAAAAATCGCCTAAGTGGAACAGGCCCATAAAAAGGCTGTGTCTGTTTGATGCAGCTATGAGCCTTTGCCTGGCATATTCTTGTACACACAGAGACAAACAGGTGCTGCAGATTCTGGGCAGTGATTATCTTGGAACTGCTGTTTGACTGACCTGAGATGATACTTTAAAAATCAACTTTTGAACCCTTGCCTCTGGTCGCAGCTCCATCTGGTTCAGCATCAGGACACTGAGATTCAGAGACGGTGAGGAGAAAGGGAATGAAACACTCATATTCTGACATGATGGTGAAGAGGAATACAGCAGGATGAAAACTGTAATGTCCAGGTTCAGGAACAGCTACTTCCCAACAGCCATCAGGCTATTAAGCACAACAACCTCCAAATAAGCTCTGAAATACATATACTTGGGGGGAATTGGTTTTGTCTTTTTGCACTATTATGTGTTACATATATATACAGTATATACACCCAGGCAAATTCCTTGTATGTGAATACTTGACCAATAAACTTATTCATTCATTCATATACACACATATTATACATACATATATATACTAAACTTTTTTTCTCATTTATTATATTGTTTACAGAATACTATGTTTACATATTCTGTTTTGCTGCTGTAAGTAAGAATTTCATTGTTCTGCCTGGGACATATGACAATGAAACACGTTTGAGTCTCTTGACTTACTTGAGTATGAATATTTGCTTCGGCAACAGATGACTGGACATTAAGATGGGTGATGGGACACATATAGATGTAGCTTTGACGGATTAAGGTGGACAACTATTAGCTATCCGTTGGAAAATCTAGCTGTACCACAGATATATTGCCCTTTACAAACCAAACTCTAACTTTTCCAGTAAGGTTTAGACTGTAAATGTATGTCCTGGCAACTCTTCATTGGTACTGCGACAGGTTTCTCGACCCCACTACCATGACTCTCAAACTGCCTCCAGCTTATCATGCTGCTAGACCAAAACCGAGTAACAGACAAGCAAACATTTTCTTCAATTAAAAGTGGCCCGCAGCCTGAAATTTTTAATGCCAGTGAGAGCAAAACTGTCAACACTTGCTTTCACAGAATGGTGAATCTACAATTAATTTTTTGGATTTGAACGTAAATGAAAAAAATGCAGAAACCTGTAGTATGCTGTGAGTGATATCCCATCCTTTAACAAGATGACCTGCTTCAGTCTTTGCAGATACATTCAGCACGGATTTATGATTTTGTGTGAAGTTCATATTTTTAATGGACCATTTACTTTGTTTGAGATACATTTGCATCTTTAACAATTTACTAAGTCACGGTTGATGGATTACAAACTTACTAGTCCTGAATAAAAATATCATTTGGAATATCATTTTCTTAGAATAATATAAAACATTATCCTCATCCACAGACCACAGACTGTTCGTATTGGTGGAAATGTGTCAGCCTCGATAATAATCAGCACGGGAGAACCTCGAGGCTGCGTGCTCAGCCCCCTGCTGTACTCACTCTATACTCATGACTGCGTAGCCGGTCATAATGCAAAATCCATCATCAAGTTCGCTGACGACACCACTGTTGTGGGACGTATCATTGATGGGGACGAGTCAGAATATAGAAGAGAGATCGACCGACTGACCAAATGGTGCCAGCACAATAACCTGGCCCTCAACACCAACAAAACCAAGGAATTGATTGTGGACTTTGGAAGGGGTAGGATGGGGACCCACAGTCCCATTTATATCAACGGGTCGATGGTGGAGAGGGTCAAGAGCTTCAAATTCCTGGGCGTGCATATTTCTGAAGCTCTCTCCTGGTCCGAGAACACTGATGCAATTATAAAGAAAGCACATCAGCGCCTCTACTTCCTGAGAAGATTACGGAGAGTCGGTATGTCAAGAAGGACTCTAACTTCTACAGGTGCACAGTAGAGAGCATGCTGACCGGTTGCATCGTGTCTTGGTTCGGCAACTTGAGTGCCCAGGAGCGGAAAAGACGACAAAAAGAAGTAAACACTGCCCAGTCCATCATCGGTTCTGACCTCCCTACCATTGAGGGGATCTATCACAGTCGCTGCCTCAAAAAGGCTGGCAGCATCATCAAGGACCCACACCATCCTGTCCACACACTCATCTCCCTGCTACCTTCAGGTAGAAGGTATATGAGCCTGAGGACTGCAACGTCCAGGTTCAGGAATAGCTGCTTCCACACAGCCATCAGGCTATTAAACTCAACTGAAACAAAACTCTTAACATTAATAGACCATTTTCTGTTTATTTACACCTTATCTGTTTATTTATTCATGTGTGTATATATTTATATAATGGTATATGGACACACTGATCTGTTCTGTATTCATGCCTACTATATTCTGTTGCGCTGAAGCAAAGCAAGAATTTCATTGTCCTCTCTGGGACACATGACAATAAACTCTCTTGACTTGACTTTCCAGAATGTTCTAAAAATAATGTTTAACACTTTGTTGAAAATATTTTAGTTTGAATAACCTTTGTATATCCTAAACTTTAATTTGTTTTCAGAAAATGTGAAAGGAGTTTTCAATCTTCCTGGCTAGCAACCTGCAAAATTCTTTAACATGATTAACTGCTCAACCTGTTGGATACCATCGCTGTTGTTGAACATCATGGATCACTAGTCGATGGCATTGAACTACACGTCCTTCTAATAAAGTAGAATTCCAGATCATAGAAGCAGCAAAGTCTCCAAGCACAGTATTCCTGAAAAGTAGAGGTGAGTTTGCCAACTGACAAGAAAATCCAGGCCATTATTTTTAAAGATTGGCAAGACTTGTTATTAAGAAACTTTCCCCACCCTGTGTCTGCAGAAGAACTTCATCTTGTGACGCACTGTCTCTCTCAGTCTTCACTCTTCCACATACTCCTCCCACCACCCCTTTCCGCTTCATCCCTTTGCCTATTCGTCCAACTTTAAATATATTTGATTTCCAACTTCCCCTTGCACTGATAAAACCCTGTTTCTCCCTCGAGAATTACTGCCTGACCTGCTGAGTTTTTCCACCATTTTATTCCTCTTTTTGACTTTTCTTTTCATAACACGTCTGTGAAAATCTTGGTACATTTAACTATGTTA
Organism: Malacoraja senta; assembly: GCA_038087875.1. Taxonomy (NCBI): domain Eukaryota; kingdom Metazoa; phylum Chordata; class Chondrichthyes; order Rajiformes; family Rajidae; genus Malacoraja; species Malacoraja senta. Next base: position 171,978,429 of record CM075977.1, read on the forward strand.
AAGATGTAATTAGAACAAGTGGTGGTTTCAAACAGGGTTTAAAAGGAAGCAACAAAAATGGTAGGGATTTTATGAATAGAGTTTCCAGAACTTGATGGTGAAGAAAAAGTTGACTGGTGCAAAACAATTGAGGAAGCTAAGTTCATATGATGCAGAACTGGAGGAGGTTATTGAGAAAGAAAAGGATAATACCAAGGAGGAAATGATAGGCAGGTAGGGAGAAAGAGAGAAATGCATGACCTTTGAAGAACATGAAACCAAGAGACATGAATGGAATTAGTGATGGGATTTGTAAACAATTGGAGGAATTTGTAATTCATCTGTTACTGTATGTCTCACAAGAGACACATTGGCACATCTTATTTAACATTCTGCAATAATTTAACGCTCATTATCTGTCTTCACAAGTTAATTGCATTAAAAAAAGAGAAATGGATCTTGTGAAACAGTCACGACTCTCATAATATCTTGACGTCTGATTTTTCTGTGGTGTCTCTCATAACTAAATTTTATTGCTTCAGTCTTTAGCCAGGAATTTATTTACATTTACAATACTGGGAACAAGCTTCCCTGCATAGTGCAACCTTTCTTCATGCCTAAACACCCCTCTTACAATAAAACACAAAGTGCTGGAGCAATTCAATGGGTCCAGGCAGCTTGTTTGGAAGGAATGGATAGACAACATTTCGGGTTGGGACCCTTCCCCCAGTCCAGGGGTGGGGAACCTGTGGCCTTCTAGGCCATTAAGTGTGGCCTTTTGAATGAATCCAAATTTTGTAGAACAACTACTTTTATTTTTATTAATATGTTTTTGTTCGTCTTTTATTATTTTTATTTTAATCTTAAAATGAACGTATTTAAAATACCAAAGAGTAAAAGAAGATTCAACGAAATAATCCTCTCCGACTGACGGCCACAATTAAAACATTAGTAAGTCATGAGGGCTATTTTAACAAAATAATGTACATTTTGAAGTATATCTTATTGAAGTTTCTTGGATGTGGCATTAATAGATTACAGCTAACTTAATGTGGCATTCCAACATGAAAACGTTCCCCGCCGCTGCCCCAGTCGTACCGTAATATGTAATTCAAAAGAATTCTCAAACAGGATAAGAAGTACAAATAGAAAATGCTGAAAACATTCACCATGTCAGTCAAACTCCCTGTGACCATGCATCTAATACTTTCAGTGTTGTGAACTAGGCTTTGAATCTCTCTCCAAATAGAGTGAGCCAAGTCTTAGCGCACAGCAAGATCACCTCAATGAGTTCCTCATTATCAAAGGTTCCATCGCAGATTTTTGTAGTTCCAACTACTGTATGTAGACACATGGATCATATCTTGGAACTATGCACATACTATTGTGCATTTAAAAAATCATAAACAGTACAAATCACACAAGGGATTTGGATTATTTTGGCTGTGGAGATGACAAAGTGCAAATAATATACATCTGTGTATATATTTTTAATCTCAGCATTGGCAAAGAATAACCTTGCCTGTTATTTTATATGTTGACATCTTCCAACAATGACTTAATATTGTGCACAGTGTCAAACAGCAGCAGTAACAGCAGCAGCAGAAGTCAGAGGGGGAAAACAGTTGAAAACTGAGGAATTTGGTTTGTAAATTGGTAAATTAGGCAATTTATCAGTCAATATAAGCAAGAAGGATCTTAGGGAGCGGCCTTGTGAGGGAAGTGCCCTGTGAGAAAAGTGTGAGTCTTTGGCGAGGAGGCTGAGGACAGGAGGCTACGTAAAACGCTGGAGAGGGGGAGACGAAAGAAGGAGATGTCAGGCAAGCTGATTCAGTGTGATGCTTGCAGTATGTGGGAGGTCAAGGACACTGCTGGTGCCTCTGGCTGCTACAAATGTGAGAAGTGCATCCAGGTACAGCTCCTGAAGGACCATGTTGGGGAACTCGAGAAGCAAGTGGATGACCTCAGGTTCGCCCGAGAAACTGAGTCGTTCCTCGACAAGTCCTACAGTAAGATTGTTACACCTAAGGTACTGGAAGAGAGAAGGTGGGTGACGGTGAGAAAGGGAGGGAAACATGGAATGCAAAGGTCCCCGGGTGTTGTACCTCTTGTGAACAGGTTCACCCACTTAGAAGCCGTCGGGACAGAAGACGTTATCACACTGAACAGAGGACTGCCTTGCAAAGCAAAAAGGGCTGTTGAGCCAAAACCAAAGAGGCCAACGTCAGGCAACGCCATTGTAGTTGGAGACTCCATTGTGAGAGGTACGGACAGGGGTTTCTGCGGCAACAGACGGGATTCGAGGATGGTGTGCTGCCTTCCTGGTGCCAGGATCCAGGATGTCACGGACAGAGTGCAGAAAATCCTCAAGGGCGAAGGTGAACAGATGGACGTGGTAGTGCATGTCGGCACAAACGATGTCGGAAAGAAGGGGATAAATATTCTGCAGCGTGACTTTAGAGAGCTCGGAAAAATGGTGAAAAGCAGGACCTGCAGGGTTGTTATCTCCAGTTTGCTTCCAGTTCCTCATGCTGTCGAGAGCAGGAACACGGAGATACGAGACCTGAACGTGTGGCAGGAGAACTGGTGCAGGGAGCAGGGATTTAGATTCTTAGATCATTGGGATCTGTTTTGGAGTAAGGGGGAACTGTACAAAAGTGACGGATTGCATCTTAACAGGTGGGGGACCAGCATTCTGGCAGGCAGGTGCGCCACTGCTACACGGGTGGTTTTAAACTGAATAAGGGGGGTGGGGTGTCAAATGGGATAGTCGAGGATGGAGTTAAAGGGAAAGAGAGTAAAGGGATGGTTAATGACCCCCAGAATTAACGGGAAAGGAAGCTCACAAAGGGATAGGAGAGTATGGCCAAGTGTAATAGGGATCGATGTGAAAGGTGAGATGCGTAAGGAATTAAAAGTATTGTATATGAATGCGCGAAGTATAAGAAGTAAAGTAGAATAGCTTGAGGCTCAGTTACAGGTTGGTAGATATGACATTGTGGGGATTACTGAGACGTGGCTGCAGGAGGATCGGGCCTGGGAACTTAATATTCAGGGTTATACTGTACATCCTATAGAAAGGACAGGCAGGTGGGCAGAGGAGGGGGGTAGGGATGGTGAGGGATGGAATTCAGTCCCTTGCGAGGGAAGACATAGGGACTGACGAGGTAGAGTCATTGTGGATTGAGTTGAGGAATTGTAAAGGCAAGAATACACTAATTGGTGTTATTTACAGACCCCCAAATAGTAGCCGGGATGTAGGGTGTAAGTTGCAGCAGGAGTTAAAACTGGCATGTAACAAAGGTAATGCCACTGTAGTGATGGGGGATTTCAATATGCAGGTAGACTGGGAAAATCAGGTTGGTTCAGGACCCCAAGAAAGAGAGTTTGGAGAATGCCTCCGAGATGGATTCTTAGAGCAGCTTGTAATTGAGCCGACCAGAGAAAAGGCAATTCTGGATTTAGTGTTGTCCAAAGAACCAAATATGATAAGAGAACTCGAGGTAAAGGAACCGCTTGGAGGTAGTGATCATAATATGATTAGTTTTAATCTGCAATTTGAGAAGGAGAACGTTAAATCAGAAGTGGCAGTGATGCAGTTGAACAAAGGGGACTGTGAAGGCATGAGAGGTGAGCTGGCCAAGGTAGACTGGAAAGGGACACTAACAGGAATGACGGTGGAACAGCAATGGCAGGAATTTCTGGGCATAATCCGGAAGAGGCAGGATCATTTCATTCCAAAAAGGAAGAAAGATTCTAAGGGGAGTAGGAGGCCACCGTGGCTGATAAGAGAAGTTAGGGATAGAATAAAACTAAAAGAAAAGATGTATGACACAGCAAAGAGTAGCCAGAGGATTGGGAAACTTTCATAGGATTGGGAAACTTTCATAGGACAACAGAAGGAAACAAAACGGGCAATACGGGCTGAAAAGATGAAGTATGAAGGAAGCTGGCCAGGAACATAAAGAAAGACAGTAATAGCTTCTTTAGATATGTTAAGGGAAAAATTGTAGCAAAGTCAAATGTGGATCCCTTGAAGGCAGACACGGGTGGAATTATTATGGGCAACAAGGAAATGGCAGAAGAGTTGAATAGGTACTTCGGATCTGTCTTCACTATGGAAGACACAAACAATCTCCCCGATGTACTGGAGGACAGAGGATCTAAGGGGGTAGAGGAACTGAAAGAAATTTTCATTAGGCGAGAAATAGTATTAGGTAGGCTAATGGGACTGAAGGATGATAAATCCCCTGGGGCTGATGGACTGCATCCCAGGGTCCTCAGGGAGGTGGCTCTTGAAATAGTGGACGCATTGGTGATCATTTTCCAATGTTCAATAGATTCAGGATCAGTTCCTGTAGATTGGAGGATAGCTAATGTTATCCCACTTTTCAAGAAAGGAGCGAGAGAGAAAACGGGGAATTACAGACCAGTTAGCCTGACTTCGGTGGTGGGAAAGATGCTGGAGTCAATTATTAAAGAGGTAATAATGGGGCATTTGGATAGCAGTAAAAGGATTAGTCCAAGTCAACATGGATTTATGAAAGGGAAATCATGCTTGACTAATCTTCTGGAATTTGTTGAGGATGTGACAAGTAAAATGGATGGTGCCAGTGGATGTAGTGTATCTCGCCTTTCAGAAAGCCTTTGATAAGGTCCCGCACGGGAGACTGGTGACTAAAATTAGAGAACATGGTATTGGGGGTAGGGTGTTGACATGGATAGAAAATTGGTTGGCAGACCGGAAGCAAAGAGTAGGGGTGAACGGGTCCTTTTCGGAATGGCAGGCAGTGGCGAGTGGAGTGCCGCAAGGCTCGGTGTTGCGGCCGCAACTGTTTACCATATATATTAATGATTTGGAAGAGGGAATTAGGAGCAACACTAGCAGGTTTGCGGATGACACAAAGATGGGTGGCAGTGTGAACTGTGAAGAGGATGTTAAGAGGTTGCAGGGTGACCTGGACAGGTTGAGTGAGTGGGCAGATGCGTGGCAGATGCAGTATAATATAGATACATGTAAGGTTATCCAATTTGGCGGCAAAAACAAGGGGGTTAGGTTAGGTAAGGCGGAGGTGCAGCGAGACCTGGGCATCCTGGTACACCGGTTACTGAAAGTTGGCTTACAGGTACAGCAAGCAGTGAAGAAAGCTAATGGAATGTTGGCCTTCATAACAAGAGGATTTCAGTAATGGAGAGGTTCTTCTGCAGTTGTGTAGGGCTCTGGCGAGACCACATCTGGAGTATTGTGTACAGTTTTGGTCTAATTTGAGGAAGGACATCCTTGTGATTGAGGCAGTGCAGCGTAGGTTCACGAGATTGATCCCTGGGATGGCGGGACTGTCAAATGAAGAAAGATTGAAAAGACTAGGCTTGTATTCACTGGAGTTTAGAAGGATGAGGGGGATTTTATAGAAACATATAAAATTATAAAAGGACTGGATAAGCTAGATGCAGGAAATTTTTCCCCAATGTAGGGCGAGTCCAGAACCAGGGGCCACAGTCTTAGAATAAAGGGGAGGTCATTTAAGACTGAGGTGAGAAAAAACTTTTTCTCCCAGAGAATTGTGAATTTATGGAATTGCCTGCCACGGAGGGTAGTGGAGGCCAAATCACTGGATGGATTTAAGAGAGAGTTAGATAGAGCTCTGGTGGCTAGTGGAGTCAAGGGATATGGGGAGAAGACAGGCATGGGTTATTGATAGGGGACGATCAGCCATGATCACAATGAATGGCGGTGCTGGGTCGAAGGGCTGAATGGCCTCATCCTGCATCTATTTTCTATGTTTCTATGTTTCTAAATGTCATACTTATAGCTTTGAATTCAGGAAAATGTTATTACAATGAAAGAATGTTTTACATTGAAAGGATATTTTAAAACACTGTTGAGTTTCTCCAACAACCCTTGTATTTAAACTGTAAAATTTAATTCCCCCAATGAACATGATCCAAAAATAAAGTATTTTCAAAGAACGGCTGGTAATAAAAAATATATTCACTGGATATAAAAGCTCAATGCAATGCTTGGCAAAAATGCAAAGCTCCTCTCCAAATTCATTGAGCTCCCTCAGCAGCTGTAATACAAGCTATTTTCTTCAAAGGCTGCAGTCTAAATGTAATGTAAATCTGGATTTTAACAAGACATTATTTCACAGTGACATCATCAGTATTATGGGTTTTCAATTCCATTTCCTCATGCATTTGTTGAGCGCAAGTAGAAATTGACTATTCTTTAAGTAAAGCTCCTCTTTATCATTTTCATGTGCAGCATTTGGAAGACTGATATCCATATTCTTCCAACTTTGTGCAGTTCACTCTATCAGCCCTGCAGATTCACAAATGTCTCACAACATTTGATATTTTCTCATATGTTTTTCTTTTGAAAAGGGGTTTTGATTGCTTGAGAAAGTTGAGGCATTCAGAAACATTATTTTTCAATGACAGGCAGGGGGCATGGCCAAGTTGATGATCAAAACCCTTCTACGAGCACCTCCAACCACAAGACCATAATTCATAGGAGTTGAATTATGCCACTCAGACCATTGAATCATGGCTGATCTATTGTCTACCTCTTAACCCCATTCTCCTGTCTTCCCCTCGTAACCTATGACACCCTTCCTAATCAAGAATTTATCCATTTCTGCTTAAAAAATACCCAAGGTCTTATCCTCCACTGTGGTCTGTGGCAATGAATTCCACAGATTTCAATGACAGGCTGTGGGCAGAGGCATGTTGATTATCAAAACCATTCAAAGATCTCCTACAACCATGGGTGCAGAGAGGTCTTACTCTTTGCTGGCCATCACCTCTCAGAAAAATGCCACCCTCAACACCATGTGGTTCAACACCATGCGGTTCAACAGAGGGTCTGTCCCTAATGTACAATTTTCAAATACTTCCCATCACAAACTAATGGTCAGATTGTCGGAAGAAGAGTCCCAAACTGAAACGTCACTTATCCATGTTCTCCAGAGATGCTGCCAGACCTGCTACGTTGTGTCTTTTTTTTTGTAAACCAGCATCTGCTAGTGGTATGTAACCACCTTCATCAGGACACATTTCTTGTATCTTGATCCAAGAATTCCATTGTTCTGTTTGGGACATGACAAAACACTCTTGACATTAAATTATATTATACTACAATTGCAGATAATGCAGCGCCAGAGTCCCGGTTTCGATCCCGACTATGGGTGCTGTCTGTACGGAGTTTGTATGTTCTCCCCATGACCTGCCTGGGTTTTCTCCGAGATCTTCGGTTTCCTCCCAGTCTCCAAAAAATATACAGGTTTGTAGGTTAATTGGCTTGGTATAAGTGTAAATTGTCCCTCGTGTGTGTAGGATAGTGTTCGGGGATCGCAGGTCGGGGCGGAGTCATTGGATGGAAGGGCCTGTTTCCGCACTCTATTTCTAAACTAAACTAAACAAAATGGAACTAGCTCAGGTAGGGAACTTTATGGAAATGGATTAGTTGGGCCACAGATCATTTTTCTATGCTGCAGAACTCCGACTCAAGCTAAAGAGTGTGCACAAGCAGTTTTTCAGTCAGGAAATTCTGGACAATAGTTTATATCAAACCTTTGGACAAGCTGTGCACTCAGTTATTTCTATATTCATAGAAATTTTACTTTATACAAGTACTCATTTACATCAACATGGTCAGTTATGTTTCCTCCAAACCAATTTTGAATGTTTCATTTATATTAAAGGGGCTTTTTTAATTCATACTGAGAGCCACAATAGAAACAGCATTTGACCTAATTGTGCCAGTTGACTTATTTGTAAGGAATGACCACCAGGGGCGCCGGGGTGATGGCAGCCCTGCCGGCAGTCTGTTCGTTTTTTCATCTTTTTGTTATTTTTAGCGTTTATTAAAAGTTTGTTTTAATGTACTTCGGTTTGTTTTATGTGGGGGGAGGGGATGGGATCGGGGGAAACTTTTTATCAGGTTCTTACCTTCCCGGAGATGTGATTAATTTTCAGATCACATTCTCCGGGCTCTGCGGCCTACCATCGATGGAGCTGGAGGCCTCCTCGGACTGTCGTGAGCCCCATCGCGGGGCGCGGACTTAACATCGGAGCGGATCACTTGCCTGGGATCACTCCCACCGCGGCCTGCGGACTTACCGTCAAGGGCTCGCAGTCTTGGAAGGGGCTAGTCGGGAAGCTCCAACGCCGCAGAAGGTTTGGCCAGGCCCGACACGAGGTTCGATCGCCCAGCGCGGGGGAGCTGACAACCCCCCGATGCAGGAGCTGATCGCCTCGATGCGAAGGGCCCGAATGCCGTCGGCTACGGGAGTCAAGATCTTCCTGTCAACGGAGGGCTCGAGGCCCCCGACCGAGGAAGAACAAAAGGAAGGACTTGAACTTTATTTTGCCTTCCATCACAGTGAGGAATGTGTAGGAGTCACTGTGGTGGATGTTCATGTTAAAATGTGTTTTTGAGTCTGTTGCTTTTAATTGTATGACTGACCTGGCCAGTAAAATTCCTCGTATGGTACAAAACATACTTGGCGAATAAATTCTGATTCTGATTCTAATTCTGATCAGGCAAAATCATAAATCCAGCAGATTGCACTGAAAATGAGGAACAGAATAGAATAAAAACCAGAACTTAAAAACGCTGAATTGCATGTCAGTTATTTAAAGTTAGTTGGGTTGTCTGTATCAGCACATTTCCAAACCAGCTTATATACACAAATTACAGTTCTGACACTCAAGGCATAATTTGCCCCCAAAAAACAAACCCGCAACTTAGCTGTTGGTTCAATTATGCAACAAAGTTTAAATATATAATTGGTAAATGCTATTATTTATAAAAGGGAAAAAACTGAACACTCTGATTGCAATGACATCATTGCAAAGGCCAGACACATTTTCAGCAGATGCACTGACAGCGATCTGATTGTAATTCTGCAGACATTTCAGTGATCAGGGATGGGTGCAAAAGCACTGTTCAGGAGATATTCACTTTATAGATTAGCAGGTTTAAGTCCTCATGCTGTGTCTGGAAGCTTTGTGACTGCCGAACATTCAGTGACGGAACATCAAGCTTGTTCCAGCTGTCAGAAACACAGCTGTCTGGTTTCCTCGGAGTAATCAGCCATGCCAACACCCTGGAGCTAATTCATTCTTTGATAAAGTCCAGTCAAGAATCGTAAAAACGTGTATATTTGCCACCAACTGTCCAAAAACATATTTCACGACATCCTGCTTTTTAGCAACCTATGATGCCACAAATACAACATTGCCAAAGAGCACTTCTGCAGAACACAATTGCAGAACACATTTGAGTTTTGGAAACAATCATTTTAACTTGATTCAATATCTTGTACAATGAAACGTTATTCAGGTACATGATCTGGCCATTTGCCATAAGTCTCACTATTTATTTAAGAGACACTTATCAGAAACAAGTGGATCAGGAAGTTCTAATTTTATTGTGGATTTATTACTGAAATTTATTATTGCGCACTCACCATGTGCATTCTTAACGAAATTTGAAATCAGGGAGGCAGTGTAGATTTTCACGGATAGTCCTGCTGAACTATCTATTATTTCTATTTTATGATCAAATTCAGCAGGAGATGCTGTCTAAGTGGGCAGCTCGGGGGGGCAATACAACCAAGACCTATAATAAGCTGTGGTATCTGCACTTCAGCAAGGATGTGCTTAAAGTGAAGAGGGTGCAGAAAAGATTCATGAGGATGTTGCCAGGACTGGAACGTACTAGTTAATTAAGAGAGACTGGAAAGGCTGGGATTATTTCCCTGGAGCCCTGGAGGCTGAGAGATGATTTTATAGAGATTAATAAAATCATCAGGGGCTCAAATAGGGCAGATAGTCACAGTCATTTTCTGGGATAGGGTCTCTAAAACTGGAGGGAATAGGTTTAGAGTGAGAGGAGATAGATTTAAAAGGAACCTGAGGGGCAAGATTTTCACATAAAGGGTGCATGGAATGAGCTACCAGAGGGAGTGGTGGGGCATGTCTAATTAGATAATTTAAGACATTTGGACAGGTGCATGGAGTGGAATGGTTTAGAGAGTTGTGGGCTAAATGCAGGCAAATAGCTGCAGCTTAGGTAGGATGGCATGGAGGAGTTGGATTTGACGGGTCTATTTTAGTGTTCTGTAACTCTATGAATCTATGATGGGGTTGATTTTTATTAAAATTTGAATGGTTTCCATTTGCAGCCTCCATAATATTGCATGCAAAAGAGAGCATCTAAAAGAGTGCAGTTCTCCCTCAGTTCTGTAATATAATATCAGCCTGCATTTTTGTGAAAATTCAAGGCAGCACAGTTGTGCAGCTGATGGACCTGCTACTTCACAGCATCAGAGACCTAGATTTAATCCTGACCTTGGGTGCTGTCTGTCTGTTTGTATGTTCTCCTTGTGATCATATGGGTTTCCACCAGATGCTCCAGTTTCCTCTCACATTGCAAAGATGTGCAGGTTCGTAGGTTATTTGGCCTCTGTAAATTACCGCAAGTGTGTAGGGAGTGGATTTGAAAGTGGGATAACATAAAGCTAGTGTGCACAGGGGGTTAAATAGTCGGCATGGACTTGGTTTTTCCCAGTGGTATCAATCAACTCATTCAATCAAGTTCTGGAGCAGGACTTAAGCTGTTGAATCAGTGGCAGAAGTGCAATGCATTGAGTCATAGCTCAAACATGTAACAAATGCAATAGAAACATGGTAATGGAAGTAAATGTACATCTGAGTATCTCATCCAAGCTATGAGTTAATACATGTAACTGACATTCTTTAGAATTTAGAGATACACCGTGGAAACAGGCCCTTCGGCCCATTGAATTTGTGCTGATTGGCGATCACCCCATACACTAGGGATAATTTACAATTTTTACAGAGGCCAACTAACCTACAAATCTATACATCTTTGGAGTGTGGGAGGAAACCAGAGCACCTGGAGAAAACCCACATGGTCACAGGGAAAACGTACAAACTCCATACAGACAGCACCTGCAGTCAGGATCTAACCCGGGTCTCTGGCGCTGCAAGGCAGCAACTCTACCGCTGGGCCACTGTGCCTCTGTGCCTAAAACAGTATTGTCTTCCACTTGCTTTTCAAAAGGGCCTGAAATATCAATGACTCGTGCACAATTGAGATTTTGAAATGGCATTTCCGAAAACTGATCTAATTTTATATGATCAGAAAGCCCAAGCGATATGCTATCTATTGTTAGCCAGACAGAATATGAAATGACAGAAAGGCCTGAAGGAATGCAAAGGCACGTGGCCCATGCTTTCTCTCATTTATTATGTTTCACATGAATTATCGTTAAGTTGATGTATTATGTGAAAGCAAAATTAAGAGCAATGTTTCAAGAATAAAAGGGTCATAGAGTCTTCACCCTTTCAGAATCTTTCAAAGTACTTCATAGTCAAAGAAACACATTAAATATAGTCACCATTATAACCATTTAGCCACAGGAAGGGGTTTTGGGAATAAAGGTAGACAATACTTTGAAATAAATGTTGCCCAGATTACCAGGAAAAGTTCCTCCACCATCCTGCTTATCAAATGTTGAATTTCGCACAATCCCCTTTGAAAAAAATTGTATCAAAACTAAATTTTGAAACATTTCATTTGTACCAACATAACAACTTTCAAGAGGCGATGCTGCTGAATATTTGAAAACCCTCTCTGTAAAAAGTATAGGATGACTTAAATGATCTTCCTTCAATTTTAAGGTTAAATTGTCTTGTTTTGCACTTCCCACAGTCGAATCAATTGCTTTAATAATCTTAAACACTTAGATCAGCTCTGAGCCTTTTATGCACGTGGGACAATGAGCCAAGTGAAAGTAACTTAATTCCTTAAACCCATGTATCATTCTAATGAACCTGCATTCCCTGTTCGGCTTCTATTGCTGCAAAGCCCAGTACTGCACAGACTACTGCAGATGCAGGTAATTGTGGTGTACCATTCATTCCTTCATGTTCCATTATCACCTCACACCTGACATAAAGACTTAAATTCCATTTGTGTTCATAAGGATATTTAATCTTTGCTGCCCCTCCACAGTTTCTAGCTACTCGTCCTTTCAAAATATTTATTTCTGCTTTCGAGTCCCATCCACTCATATAGATCTTTCATTTTATCTTGTGACATGAGCACATTTAGATAGGTGACTCTCAACTCTTTTATCTGAGAGATGTTTACATTTCAGAAACAATGGAAATGCAGAAATGCAGGTTCTCTGCAGGAAATGTAGACCCAAGGAACTGCAGTTGTTGGGACCCAAACCCGAAGGATCACGATCTGAATCATTCCCAATCCCTGTTCTCAAGAGATGCTGCCTGACCTGCTGAGTTACTCGAGCACTTTGTGTCCTTTTGTCCTCAACAGAAAATACATTGACAAAGGTATCGACCTGAAATCTTAATGTCCCACTTAGGCGCTTTTTCAGGCGACTGCCGGTGACTGTCAAGTTGCGATGAACAGGAAGGTTGGCGCTGTAATTAAGAAGCTAAAAAGCACAGTGTACGGTAAGTCCTATAAAAGAGGGGGGGTGGGGGGAGAGCGGCGGAGAGGGGGGAGAAGAGGGAGGGAGGGGGGAGAAGGGGGGAGAAGGGGGGAGAAGGAGTGGAGACAACCTTTAAGAAGCCAGAGATACACGGCTTTGAAGCTCGGCGGACTTTAACATTACCTTGGTTATCCTTGGTTCTGAATACCACTGCTTACGTTTTTTTCCCAATGAGCCAATGAAATTCACCGGTCAGCACCGGCTACAACCTACAAGAGCCTAAGAGAACCTTCGACCTCCTGGCAACCCACGAGGACCTCCTGGCGACCCACCTATGGCACGAGAATTCTCGCTACTCTCCATGGCAGCTTCATTCTAGTCGCCGCTAATTTTTCAACATGTTGAAAAATTCGCAGCGACTATAATGAGGCTGCAACTAGTTCCCAGAATGCGGGAACTCCGCACGACCATGAGGGTGACTCCCTGGCAACCACCCGCGAACATGTGGCGACCATGTGGCGACTGCATAGTCTCCTGCAGTCGCCTAAAAAGTTGTCTAAGTGGGACAGTCCCATAACTGGCAACAAATGCGGTTAGATGTCCAACAAAATATTTACCTCAAAAATAGATATGAAAAAACCTCAAAATCACAAAAACTTAAATTTCAATAAGGAAATATAAAATGAGTCTCTGTTTGGGTTATGGAGGCAATTCTTTGGGGATTTTTAAAGACTAAAAGTGCAGTCCACTTCCTCATTCTAAACGTAACTTCAATGCAACATTTCAGATTTATAGGGAGTTTCATTAGTAATCTATCTGCATGATTATGGAGATTTTATTATATATTTCTAAACTTTAGATATTGCTTGCTTCATGAATAATAACCTATAACGGATCAGAGTTGTCAAACTTAAGAAATACTTGCATCTAGAGAGTGAGCTTCAGTTACACCTCAGTGATACATATGTTGTATGCAGAATAAAGCTCCTTCTTAAAACTTCCTAAACGTGCTTTTCCTGCAGCCTTAAAGTAACATTGGGGACCACAGCAGAATGCCATTCCCACCAACTATCCATCCATCCATCCATGAGCCCATGAAGTTATCACGCCAGTTTTTTCAAATTGCATTGAGCAATGAGTAGCTTTGTGCTGTGAAATCAGGTTAAGACCAAAACTTGAGCAAAACACAAAGTCTGAAGAAGGGTCTCGACCTGAAATGTCACCCATTCCTTCCAACAAGTGATGCTGCCTGTCCCACTGAGTTACTCCAGCATTTTGTTTCTATCTGTGGTGGATGAACTCATTGGGTCAGGCAAACAATAACTTTTCAGGTTGGGTCAGGTTCCTTGTCCCTCAATCAGATCAAAACTCAATAGTTTTTGTGATATTTACAACTGGTAAAGACTTGTACTGAAACAGCCTGACCTGACATTCAAACTCCAGGTTGCACAGGTCAACTAATATCAATGTCTGCATTCATCTATCAATTACAGTGGTTCAATTAGATCGTAAAATTCATCTGGAGAAATTAAACATAAAAAGCTGTCTAAAACTTGACAGTTAAGCTAATCAATTATTTTGTTTAATTTGAAGAAATGGTTTGAGATGCACCAATTGTGATTATTTGCAACAAGCATGAAAGATAGCATGTGTCACACATGCATTCACATCCAAAAATGGTGGAAATGTCCATGTTTTAATGAAATTTCAGTCAAAGAAAGACATCAATTATCAGTCATTAATACCTAAGAAGAAATATTCATTGGATCAAACAAAATTAATTGGCATTTCTCAGATATGATATTTTGTATAATGGTTTAGGAGAACTTTTTAATTATTTTATCACCAACAAGCGATGCAGGGTACAGTGGTATAGTTGTTGCCTTACAGCACCAAAGACCTGGGTTCAATCCTGACTATGGGTGCTGTCTGTATGGAGATTGCACTTTCTCCCTGTGACTGCATTGGTTTTCTCTGATTTATTCCCACATTCCAAAGACATGCAAGTTTCTTGGTAAATTGACCTCAGTAAAAATTGCCCCGAGCATGCACTATACAGGTGACATTGGTTGGCATGGACTTGGTAGGCCAAAGGTTCTGTTTCCACGTTGTATCTCTATCTCTAATCTCTTGGCATATGCTTTGTTAGAAATGCTTCTTCATGAATGGACAATCAGTATAATGACCTTGTTTTCTTTAACAGGAATTGAGATGCAGCACAGTGTTCCACATATGTCCAAGTAAGTCTTGCTGCTGAAATCCCTGATATCTGTCAGGGACAGAAGATCTTCCAAAAGACTCAAGTGAAAGCTTGTCTCCAAGCTAGTAAGCCAGGCCAGGCTAATCCTTTTGCTCAAGATATACACAAAAAGCTGGAGTAACTGAGCGGGTCAGTCAGCATCTCTGGAGAAAAGGAATAGGTGACGTTTCGGGTCGAGACCCTTCTTCAGACAGTTTCTCGACCCAAAACATAACCTATTCCTTTTCTCTAGAGATGCTGTCCGAATCGCTAATTTCCTCCAGCTTTTTGTGCCTATCTTTGATTTAAACCAGCAACTGCAGTCCCTTTCTACACATAATACTTTTGCTCGTAAGATATTACAAATATTGTGTTTTTTAGATATGTCTCAAGTACAAATCAATTCAATCTGTCATGACATCCCAGAGACTTGGATGTCAATTTTGGAAACTTGAAAGTGGAAGGGGACCTTGTGTTGAGTTTACTGGGAATTGAAGGAATGTTCATATTATGCAGAAATTATCAGATAAAGTATGTAATGCAAAGAAGGATGGTGATCGCTAATTCCATAACATATATTATTGATTGACAGGACGTTCCTAGAGTGTCAAAATATGGCTTTCTGACTGCTGAATTCTTTAATAAAGTATATGTTATATCTTATTCCATAGTATTACATATTGAAGATTAAACTACTTCTGGAAGCTGGAATATGTAATATGATATCACATACTTTATAGCTCTGCATAACTACTAAAACAACAAATATCAGTCTTTTATCTCACTGCTTGAAGTATCACGTACAATTAAATTCTGGAGTTGCCAAGCCAACAACAGCATATGAGTACACCTTCATCACTACCTTCTCAAGGGCACCAAGGGATGGGTGATAAATCCTGTCCTTGCCAACAGCGATGGCCAAATACTGAAAAGTGAATATAAAACAAACCTGATAAAGTAACGTGTCCAACTGAGTGGCAAATACACACACATCATGATTATGTCTAATCTGTGTTCAGTTAGTTATAGGTAGCTGGAATTGCAGCAGAGCTCTGGATCCTGACTCATTGTCACTGGGTTAAAGAACCAGCTGATTTACAATGACCTTTAGTAGAAATAAATATGTGTTGACATTGGAAAAATGAGGTGAGTTGTGCTGCATCTTTTGTGTCAAAGGAAAGAAAAAGGTTTTGTTGGATCTGTAACAGAAACAGGTTATTAGGGTACGTAGGGTACAAGCATTGTACCTGTAGTTATCATCTTATTATAATAGGAGGAATAACAACCCAGGTGCCCTTGGAAAACATTTAAACATATGTATTTGTGTACATCCTTTTTAATGCTTAATGATCATTGGTGAGGGAAGATTTATCCCCAACCATCTACTTAACCAATAGTAAAAAAAGCATTAATGAAAAAATTGAAGAAACATGCCTTCAATTATTTTGAAGGATTGATAAACGTGGACAATCTAAAACAAACAATATTATTTATTTGTAATATACCTGAATCAACGCAAGTTATCTGCAGAGCTGAATGAGAGATAATAAATGCCTTAATAAGTAGTCAATTGAATCTTAGACACAAGGAACTGCAAATGCTGCTTTTACAATAAGGACACATAGTGCAGGACTAACCCAGCAGGTCTGGCAGCATCTCTCGAAGAGACGAATAGGCGATGATTCAGGTTGGAACCCTTCGGCAGACCGTGATTGTCTGAAAAAGAATCCCGACCCGAATCGTCATCTATTCATGTCCTCCAGCTATGCTGTCTGAACCGCTGAGTTACTCCAGCACTTTAATTTTTTTTCAACTAAATCTTAGTTCTTAAGTTTTAGTTAACGGAGGAATGCAATTACACAAAGATAAAGCCATCAGCTGTAGGACAATCTGACACAGCAAGCAATGTTAGGTACTGTTGGATGAGAGAAACAAGCAGAAGTGGTTGTAGTAGCAGGGGAATGTGAAATGGCTGTGATACAACATATCATGCTGCTGTTTCTCCAGTGGGAAACAGGATATCACAATATTTCTGAAACATGACAAGGCTGTCTAATGGTAAGTAGAGAACTGTTGCCATGGTTCTCAGAAATGACAAAGAACCCAGAAACAGGAGCTGAAATTGCAAGCTGAACGGGACTCTTTTAACAACAGATCTGTGCAGATAACAACAGTAGATATCCTTGAAGCGTTTTCTCACATCTGGGAGTCACTATTTCAATATCAATAGTGACTCCCAGATGTGAGAAAACGCTTCAAAGAACCCTAGACAAGATTTACAATGATGTATATTGTAATTATTAGTGAAGGGCAGAAGGTAGGTGGAATAGCAAATAGCAGCAGGTTATGGATATCTCCATTAAAACCTTTTAAATGGCCATCTATCTGCAAGAATAAATAAATTATGTACTGAACAAGCTGCGATCCACTGCCTCACATTACAACCAATTATTATTTATGTATTCATTTCTTTGGTGTCAACTCATCATTACTTTAAAATTAATTTCTTCCATCCAATGAATGTGATGTGCTTCATGGGGTCAGATAGGGTGGGATTTGAGTTTGGAATAGACAAGTATTTTCTCCACTGTTCATTCCAATAGCGGGTTGCTACCAGATGTACTGGCACAGTCTCTGCATCTTCAACAACCAATTTTCAAGATTCCTTTAGTTACTGTTTACAGTAGCATCATGAAATAAGCATATGAAGATTTAATTCAATACAATATTTCGAGGAAAATTGCAGTGTGCTTGTTAGATCATTGTCATTTAGAGTAAGTTCATAATTTCTCCAGGAATTTAGACTTTACTTTACACAATAGAGATAGCGTGGAGACATGCACTTCCACCCACCGAGTCCACGCCAACCAGTCATCACCCCATACATTAGTATTACCCGACACACGAGGGACAATGTAAAACTTTATCAAAGCCAATTAACCTGCAAACCTGCACTTCTTTGGAGTGTGGGAGGAAACCAGAGCACCTGGAGAAAACCCATGCGGTCACAGGGAGAACATTAAAAATCTGTACAGACAGCACCTGTAGTCAAGATTGAACCTGAGTATCTGGCGCTGTAAGGTAACAACTCTACTGCTGTGGCATTGTATAACCCCTAATGAGGAATGTAGGTTGATATCACAAACATATTAAAACATATATCTCTCTACTCACCTTCTTGACTCAAACCATTCAAAATTATGATAACACTAAAACATCGTGAACTATAAACCAACAATATATTAGAGCCTGTGCATGTTGTTACTTTTAATCAAGCTTAAATGGGGCAAGAAGTCATTATGTTCTGTTTTATATTCAGAAAATACTAAAAAGTACATATTAACAGAATATGCAGAGGCTATCTATGGGACAATGAATTTGAGGTCTCTAAAAATACGAGAAGGCCACATTTGGAACTTATCTCTTATGATATGACAACTCATTGGGACTCATGTGCCATGTTTTTACCGTTTACCAAATACATTTTCTACTTCATTTTCTACTTCAGGGACTGAAAACACACATGAAAGCATTGCTATGTGAAGGCCCATCAGAGGTGCAACGAATTTGCCAAAGAATGAATTGTAAGAATCAATAAAAATAACGCAGAGCTTTCAATGTAGCCAGCATCAATTTAGTTGAGGCACACAAATCGCAAAGTTCCTACACTGTACTACATACAGGCTCAGGAGCTAGAGTGATAGGAAGCTGGTGACATAATACCAAATTCAGTCTGGGCTCTACACTGAAATTTTTTATTGGAGACACAAGAGACTACAGATGCTGTAATACGGATCAAAAAGTAAAGTGCTGGAGGAACTCATTAATAGTTTTTCAAATAACAACATTTTTTTGCCAAGCCATCTTATTGTTACTTCACAGATAGATACAAAATACTGGGGACAGGCAGCATCTCTGGAGAGAAGGAAAGGGTGATGTTTCGGGTCGAGACCCTTCTTCAGACTGTTTCAACTAAGTAACGCTACTGGCTTACCAAGACTGAGCTCAAATCTCAACGTCTATTTCAAAGGATATAGAATCCACATCATTAAAACAGTGTGGATTTATAAATTGCCACCTTTTGAAAGGTTCTCTAACTACAAGTTGCATTTGTTGGACGTAAAAATCCCGTGATGCAATTTGAAAGGTGAATTCTCCCCCACCTCTCCCCAACATCATCACAATATCATTAAAAAAAAAATCCATTTCCCTTTGAATAGGGTATTTGGTTATGATTACAATGTAGTTCTGGGGCGCCAGCAGTCTGCAAAGTTGCTGCTGCTTTTTCTGCATTGTGAACTTTTCGGGTTTTCATTGGCAGTGAAACAATGTCAGAATTCCTGAAGTTATGAATGGGTCAATATTGGCAGACGTCTGTCCCATGTGGAAATGCAGGGTCATGCAGGGTATAGGTGACTGCTATTTGAGTGGTCAGGAAACGATTTTGGGGGGTGGGGGAAAAGATTGGGTTGGGATGACGTTAGGTCTTTGATGTTCAGTTCACTGACAATCCATGTTGTTTGAAAGGCAAAGTCCTCAAAGAAGTTCATACTTGCTTTTAAGTTGTGTTAAGAATCCACATCAGATTTACTGCACACATTTACTGCACAAATGATGTCAATGATCCACGAGTCATGAATCAACTGTATGGTTACATTATAAAAAAAGGCACAAATAAATATCCATGTTGTATGACTCTTAGAAAATGTCTTACACTTTATAAATGGAAGACATTATGAACAATGAAAGGTTCTTGTCACTGTGTGTTGTCAGTCATTTATCCCCTAGGAACCCATGTAAAATGGAAAGTACATTGCCAAATTTCACCATGACAAAAATTAAAATAAAAGCTGATTTCAGATAGTTCATCTTATAATTGGTTCTGAAATATTCTAATCTCAAAATAGTGTAATAGTCTTTTCAGGGTCACAGCTGGGGTTCTACTATCGACCTGAGGAACTGTGAGCTAATGAGGCAAAAGCAGAAGTTCAAGGAGAATCTGCTTATGTTCAATGCGCAGAAATCAAGGAGATACGGTTTGAATTCAGTTTTGATATCTTTCATTGCTTCTTGTTAGGTTATTTTGGGGCAGCAACTTCAGGAGGTAATTAAAAAAACTGCAATTAATTGACGTGAGAAAATTTAGAATTCTACTCAAAACGTGTGTGTTTTCCCATGACGTTACTAAACTACACAGGGCATCTTGCCCCAGATTTAATTTTCAGTCCATGCAGACTTGGCTGATCTCAGAGGAACGTCAATTGACTGCTGCATCTGACTTACGATGCAGAGGACTGACAGAGATACTCTCCTGAATGCTAATCGGTTCCCCCTGATTAGTGTTATTGAATGGAGGTTGGGTAATTAAAAGATTATCGCAGCAAAGACCTTTCAGGACCATCAAATTAAAAAAAAAATTCACCAATCTGAATAGGCTTTTCAGTCGGGATCAAAATCTGTTTGGTGATTCTGATATATCAGGTTTATTCAAATATTTTAGTTTAGTTTAGTTTAGTTTAGAGATTCAACGTGGAAACAGACCCTCCGGCCCACCGAGGCTTCACTGACCAGGGATCACCCATACACCAGCTCTATTCTGCACATTGGGGTAATTAACCTACAAACCTGGAGGTCTTTGTAATGTGGGGAGAAAGCGGGGCACCTGGAGAAAACTCACAGGGAGAACGTGCAAACTCTGTATAGACAACACCCGTAGTCAGGAACGAAGTAGGGTCTCTGGCGTTGGAAAGCAGTAACTCTACCGTTACTAAATCTTGCAGATGTGGAACAAGGTATTACACTGCTGCTGCCATCTTAGCTACCGATGGTTATTTCTGAGTATTCAGGAATGGATACCAGCACAAGACTAATGGAGTGAACAACAACTTTCCTCCTGTGCATCCCTGATCTGCATCATACTACATGAGGGGCTGTGTCAAAACAAAGAAACAATAGAAACAAAGCAATGGACATTAATTTTGAGTATTCCTCCCTGTCCCCAACACCACTTTCTCTCTCTCGCTATCTCACTCTCTCTCCTCACTCTCTTTCACTTTCTTCTTTCTCTAGAAGTAAATGCTCCACAAAAAAAACTATTTGGTAATCCTGCAAAATGCCTGGGGATAACATAAGGAGTGGAAACTTTACTGTCACCAGCAGTGCAGTGTGAACAAGCTGATGGTCCCTTCAAGTCTTCCAGCACTAGATGGCACAGTGTTCCTTCTGAGGATGTTCTACATCATATGCTGTTGATCTCTGAGATCCAGACAGCTGATAGGATCTGATATAGGGTTGGTTAATTCAGTGTCTGGCACATTTATGCTTCCATACCTTCATCTCACCTGCTGACTAATACATAAATGGTGGTGTTGCAGCTATTTTTGGGAGATGGAATGAAATCTTTATGACTCACTGTAATGATATTTCTGCATTGTTGTAACATTACATTCAGTATTAGATGTGTACTTAAAGCCATCCAACCATGTATATGCAACATCTACACACATCCATACATCTACGCATTAACAGGATCTCAAAGGGCTCCAAAAGCAAAGGTTTCTTTTCTTTATCTAAAAGGAATCAACTTTGAAAAAAGATGGAGACATAAATAGTCATAAATTCAGGACGGTGTCCGAGGTCTAAACCACCTTCAGTTGCTCCATCAACGACCTTCCTGCAACCTGAATTTGGAATGTTCTCTGATGATTTCCTGAATGTTGTTTTGCTGCTGGCATCCACGGGCCTCTTCATTTACTGAGAAATTATGAGGGAATTGGACATCATTCAATTATGTCGATCATGATGAAGACTATCTATGACTACCTTCGACTACCTTCGACTACCCTCGATTACCTATGACTAACATGCCGACCTACTACAACTAAACCTATGTATCGATTTTTTCCATGGCAACTTTTTTAAATTCGCGGGCATTTTTTTAACATATTGAGAAAAACGCCGCGACCTAGCTGAGGCCTCGAGTAAGTGGAGACCATTCTTGAGCAAGAAGGAGAGTTACGAAGACCTCCTAGGACCTCGTGTCGACCATGCTGCGAGTATGAGTCAAGGGCAAACTCGCCAGAACTCGCGGATTAGGTCGCCCAAGTGGCACAGCCCCTTAACTCACCGGGTCAGACAGCATCTCTGGAGATAAAGAATAGGTGACGTTTCTGGTTAAGACCCTTCTTCAGACTGAGAGTTAGGGGAAAGGGAGACGAGAGATATAGATGGTGATGTAGAGAGATATAGAACAAATGAATGACGGATATGCAAAAAGCTAACAATCTGATGCTGCCTGAACCACTGAGTTACTCCAGCACTAGATGTTTTTCTATCATCAGTGAACATTCTCATCTTGACAATGGAAGTTTGGCTGTTAATAAAGCAACTGGAGATCAGGCCCTGTGGGCCCTTGGAATGATTGACCATTGACCATGACTGTGATTCTACCTGCAGGATTAAGTTCCCCTTGTGACCACATTCAAACGTTGCCTTGAAATCAGAGACCACCACTTTTAATACATGACCAAAAGAAAATTTGAGGCATCACACTCGATGTGGTAAATTCCCAATTTTAATTTGCACTATACAATTTGATTTCTTAACAGTAGACAAAGCTATATTCTGGATGGAAAATAGAAGATATTTAATATTTCTTACAATAATGCCATTGGAGTCCCAATGAATTTATCACAGCCAAATTAGGTGTCACGTAAAGTTTAATCTTGAAATGTATCTGTAATGCTTTATTTCAATCAGAATTGATGCTGAATATATTTTAATTGAACAGAACTATCATTTTGTGCAAAAAGACTGAAGATGCTGTAAAAGTTGAAATAAAACGAGATCTAGAGGACATAGGTTTACGGTGAAGTGGGGGGAAGATTTAATAGGAATCTGAGGGGTAGCTTTTTCACACAAAGGGTTGTGGGGGTGTGGAATGAGCTGCTAGAGGAGGTAGTTGAGGCAGGGACTATCGCAATGTTTAAGAAACAATTAGACAGGTACATGGATAGGACAAGTTAGAAGGATATGGGCCAAACGCAGGCAGGTGGGACTAGTGTACATGGGACCTGTTGATCGGTGTGGGCACGTTGGCCCAAAGGACCTGTTTCCACGCTGTATGACTCTCTGACTAAAATAAAAAATTGCCCGAAAATCTCAAGCAGGCCAGGAAGCATCTATGGGGATGTTTAAGAAGGAACTGCAGATGCTGGAAAAATCAAAAGTAGACAAAGAATGCTGGAGAAACTCAGTGGGTGAGGCAGCATCCATGGAGAGAAGGAATATACGACTGTTTCGGATCTCTACCAACCATTCCTCTTACAGAGGCGACGTCTGAAGAAGGGTCTGAAGAAGGGTCTCGACCAGAAACGTCACCTAATTCCTTCTCTCCATAGATGCTGCCTCACCCACTGAGTTTCTCCAGCATTTTTTGTCTACGTAGCATCTATGGGGAGCTCAACAGAGTTAATATTTCAGGTAGATAACCTTTCGGTCAGACCAGAATAATGACTCTAGCACTGATAAGGTTAAAAAAGCATGTGATGAAACTGCTGTATTAATATATCAACTTGGATATTTCTAAAACATATTTTATCAAAAACTCTTTGAAAATAAATTTGTCCTGTTTGCTATCTATTCCTAAATTGATTTTTTCCACCTGGCTGGTTTCTCACATAGCTGGGAAAACATTTTAAGCATAAATATACTGTAAAATGGTGTGGAAATCAAATAGGTTACTGCACTATTTCTCATGGCTATTTAAGGAATAAACTAATAAAAAATAAAGATTTCTAATTTTAAATGCTAGCTTCACCTATATAGAGCAAAGCTACAATAGGTTTATGCTGTACAACCGACTCCAACTGGTCCAGAATGCAGCCGCCCGACTCATTACCCACACCAAATCCTGGCACCACATCACCCCAGTTCTCAAAGAACTTCACTGGCTTCCCTTTTCCCACCGGATCATCTACAAAATCCTGGTCCTCACCTACAAAGCCCTCAACAACTTGGCCCCCCCTTATCTCACTGACCTCCTCTCCCCCTACCAACCCTCACGGTCCCTCAGATCCACATCAGCTGGTCTCCTCTCCACTCCGAAATCAAACCTCTGCACTTTTGGAGGCAGTGCCTTCTCCAGGGCAGCTCCCAGGCTCTGGAATTCCCTCCCACAACTGATCCGAAATTCTGAGTCCCTCACCATCTTCCAGTCCCGCCTCAAGACCCATCTCTTCACCTCTGCATACCCTTAGTCCCATGTTCCCCTCCCCTTTGCATCTCTGTCTCACTGCTCTATTTTGTTTTGTTTATTCTTGACTCTCAATGTAAAGCGACTTTGAGTCCTGAAAAGCGCTATATAAATAAAATGTATTATTATTATTATTACTTTTCAATGTCCCCCTTGTATATATTTGACATGAGCTGTATCTGGATGGCAGAAATAAAATCAGTGGATAACAGATAATGATCCAGCCATGAGCAATTGAAAATATACATCATCTGTCACTTGGAATAACTTGAATTTATCAAAGAAAAAGCTATTATTGAGAACCAGGCTGATATGGGAAACAAACAATTTTCAAAGTGGTCCCTAATGCTTACAGGTGAACAATGCAACTTTGGCGATGTGTGGAGATTATAATCACGAGTGACCTCTCTGACTTTGGCTTCTTACACATTCAGTTCGATGTTCAAGAAGCAACATCCATTCCATATCCTTTGTTTCTTTAGCTCTGTCACATCTGTTCAGATCCGCTCTGCACCAGTGATTTTGAGACGTCCTGAGTATGGTTCCCCTTTTTATCAAATGTTCTCTCAACCACCTCCATTCCTTATCCCACATTTCTGCTCTCAACCACAACCAATAAACTTGGTGGTCTCCTCATTCAAAAGTTAATTTTCCATAAGCTCTGCAACTTTTAACAAAATGTCACAGCAGACACATTTCCTCTCCCCAGCCCTTTCCGCATTGATCATGTTGGACCACTCTTTCATCTTAGTTTAGAGAAACAGCATGAAAACAGGTACTTCGGCCTACTGAGCATGCCGACCGTCAATCACCCATTCACACCAGCTCTCTGTTATCCTAGTTTCTTATCCACTCCCAGCACATTAGGGTCAATTTTACAGACAATAATTAGCCTACAACCTGCAAATCTTTAGGATGTGGGAGGAAACCGGAGCACGTGGAGGAAATCGAAAGGCCACGGGGAGAATGTGCAAACTCCACATAGACAGCACCTGAGGTCAGGATTAAACCCAGGTCTCTGGCATTGTGAGGTAGCAGCTCTATCATCTGCACTGCCATAACCATTCATAACAAATCTCTACTAACCATTCCTCTCAGTATTATCCCATTCCACTGCAGGAGTCGCACACATGCCTTCTTACATCTTCCACCATCAAGGGACTCAAACCAGTCTTACCAGATTCAGCAGCAATTCCATTATTTTGATTTAGTGTACTGCAAGTGATGGGCATGATGCAGTCTTCTCTAAACGTTGGGCGGCATAATGGAGCATCAGGTAATTGTGCTATTGCATAGGTCCAGTGACCCAGGATGGATCCTAACCTTGGGGGCCAAAGATGTGAAGTTTGCACATGCTCTTTATGACTGTGTGATGATGCCATGAGTGCTTCAGTTTCTTCCCACATCCTAAAGTAATGCTGATAAGGTCATAAGTTCATAAGTGATAGGAGCAGAATTAGGCCATTCAGCCATCAAATCTATTCCGCCATTCAATCATGGCTGATCTATCTCTCCCTCCGAACCCAATTCTCCTGCCTTCCCCCTATAACCCCTGACACCCATACTAATCAAGAAAGATAGATCAAACAGCCAAAGTATTCCTCATACAGATGGACGGGAGGAGAGGTGAGGAAGGGAGTGACTGATGGGCATGTGACAGTATAAGTTATAGGGAATTAGTTAGGGATGTGGGAGTAAATTGACATTTCAGATGATGACCACTCTTGGTGAAGACTCACCATGCCAGAGCAATGCCTGCTTCTCTCTCCATGACTGCTGCTTGGTTGGCATTTTTCCTCCATAGATACATCATCTGCAATCCGTCGACAGATCTGATGTATCTTGTTTTTCTTGCTCTCTCCACAGATGTTTCCTGACTGGCTGGACTTTCCCAGTTTTCTCCTTTATTCTCGACTTCTAGCAACACACAAATCCCATACCTCACAATTTCAGCAGGGAATATGTTTCCTTCTAGCCGCACCTTTTCGGGATGGAGAAGCTGCCACTAATAAACCTTCAGTACCCTTACTAGCCAACTCCAATCTGAATCCATCTTCTCATGGGCTACACACAGGTTTTCTTTTTGTTCTCTTCATCCTCTCTAAGGTTTCAAACATGCCCTTTTTCTAACTGTTTCAAGTTCCAACAAAGGGTCATCAGCCTGAAATATTGGCACGTTTTTTTTCTCTCTCCTCACAGATGCTGTAGGACAGCATTTTCTACTGAGAAAATATAAAACAAATTCAAGTATTTTACTGCTGGATATTATGCAAGATTTGGACTGAAGAAGGGTCCCGACCCGATACATCACTTCTTCATTTGCTCCAGAGATGCTGCTGGGTTGCTCCAACATTTTGCGTTTAGCGTTTGTCTAAACCCATATCTGCTGTTCCTTTTCATCACATTTTGTCTTCCCTTGTTTTCCCCTTGTTTTCACATTTCATCACATTTTGTCTTCCCTTGTTTTCACTTCCTTCTGGAAATACTGTGTATTACAACACAACTACTACTCGGATGCCTATTAATAACTCCTTCCGATAGTTCTCGGCCCCCTGCTTTCCGGGTTCAACCCAAACTGATTCAAATTTAATATCTTGATCTGCTGAGCCAAGATTCTTTGTAACTACTCTCCTGATGCCTTATCTTGTTTTCAGCAACAGACCATCTGCTTTTCCTTTATGTTCTAAGTGAAGTGAGCCCACCAAAACATACACTTGTTTCCCAAAGAAACATAGTTTCAATAGTTAAAATTATTCCTTGCATTATTTAAAAAACGAGGCTGTCAAAATCCATACAAATGGGTTGAAATGTGCCCTGTTTGTCTTGAGGACTTTTACACTTTGCTTTTGTGGTCAGTTTGGGTAGTCATAGCAACATAAAATATTCTGACATTCTAACATATTTATTTGTCTACAACCAGACCAATGATTGAGAAATCCTGGGCTGAAAGTAAATGTTTGTTGAATTTTACTAATTTGAATTTTATTTGTTATTCAGACTTTACCTGCAGCTGAATATCTGCTGGTCATAAAATAGCTTCTCAACAGGTTGAAGGAAAATATTATCATAATGTTAACCTCAAAGCATCATGGGCTCTCTCACGGCCATGTCCATAGACATACTCACTCAAAACCATTTTGCACTTGCATTGCATAAGGGAGGAGAAATTTGGTGCAAGAGTTGTGAAGGAATTTGGTCAAGTGACGCACTCAATAACCCACTCATGTCTCTCCTGGTGACGTTCTTCCATTTTGAGAGAAAGATGACATGATATTTTAATTAATTCAGATTTCAAGTCTGGTTACTTCAAAACAAAAATGTCAGCATTCATTCTAATTAAAAAAAAGTCATCCATGCACAGAATATTGCACGTGCTAATCCAGCAGCGATAATGTCACCACATAAGCTGGTTCAGAAAACCAAAGGTAATTGAACTTTACAACAGCAATGTCTACAATGATGAGGTAATATATTTCAGATGCAAAAGATTAATCATCCGGTGAAACAAAAACAGACACAAAAAAGGATCAGTGCAAAGTGACTGACACTTGTTTTATAAATTGACAGAAAGTCAGCTTAACATTTCCACATTATGTTCACCACATAATTCCTTGAAGGCTTTGATGCCAACCAGCAAGAATGCATTATTTTCTTGGGAAAGACTTGGCAAATTAATTTTGTGTGGAATGAGGAACATTCAGTGTGACTGTTAATGGCAAAATCATGAGCAACTCTCGGTGCAATGATGTTCAGCATTATTTATTCCTCGTGTTTAATGACTTTTAAAATGCGTTTGGCCCTTTTTCCATGGAAATAATTTAGCTTTAAATTTTTAAATTTTTTAAAATTATATATATATTTTTAAAATAATTTTATTTTATTAGAAGTGAGTACAGTAATATGGCACCGAGGTGCCTAATATATATTGACATGTTACATTTTATGTACAGTTTCTTATTTATTTATTTTTTAATAATGAAAGAGAAAAAGAGAGAATAGATAATAAAAGATAGAAAAACATGTGATATATGTTGTGTGAAAAGGAAAAAAGGAGGGAAAGAGGAAAAGTAAAGAAAAGAGAAAGAGTAGAGTAAAGAGTAAGTATTAAGGAGATCGTTATATATATTCTTGACCATCCTTCACCCAGTCCTGAAACAGTTAGTTTCTACGATTTTGTTGCACCATATGCTTCCAAAAAGTCGATAAATGGAGACCAACTCGTTAAGAATTGGTCCGAATTATCTATTAGGAGGAATCGCATTTCCTCAAGATGTGCGGTGTCCAACATGTTTGAAATCCACAATTTAAGCGTTGGTATGGGTGTATTTTTTCCAAAATTTAAGTATGTTTTTTTGCCGTTATTAACCCATAATTAAAAAATAAATTTTGAAATGTGTTCAAGTTGTTCCCGTCTTCCGTTACTCCAAATATAATCATTTCAGTATTAGGTTCCATTTTTATCTTGAATAATTTTGTAAATATTTCAAAAATATCACTCCAGAATTTATAAAGTTTTATGCAGGAAACAAAAGAGTGTGTTATAGTTGCATTTTGGGATAGACATTTATCACAAATGGGGGAAGTATTTGGATAGAATGTATTCAGTCTAGTTTTTGAATAATATAATCTATGTAAAATTTTTAATTGAATTAAATTATGTCTTACATAGCTTGAAATTTCTTATTGGGAAGTTTCTTCAAAATGCTCTGAAGCTATGTTGCATGCACTATTTGCATGAGATAACAAACAAACTATAGAGGAAATTTGAAGAGAAATCATTTTTTAAATTTCTTTCCAAACAAATGAATTGTTCATAATTATGATGATTATTGCTTCAAGTTCTTCTTGCGATGAATAATGAATACAACACAAATATGCAAAATTTCCCACTGGATAAGACTATGATTCCATAAATATCTGGGAGATATGATGCCAAAAGATGGAGGAAGCAAAAATCCAAACATTTGCTTTTTACCTCTGTGGCCTGATGTAACCAAGAGGATGTTGAAATCCCCTCAGTTTTGATTCTAATTGGCTTTCAACTTCATAATAGGGATAGATTCAGCATAAAACTGATTTAAGTTTGCTCAATGAAATCATTGGATTGCAAACTAATTGATCTAGAAGTGGAGAATCTATAAACAAGTTATAAAATGGGAGCGGTGACAACAAGAAAACATGCTGGAAACCCTGACACAGAACATAGAAGAGTACAGCACAGGAACAGGCCCTTTGGCAATAATGTCTGTGCCGACATTATGCCAAATTACACAAAATATCCTCCTGCACATGATCCATGTCCCTTTATTAACTGTATATTGTATGCATATTTAAAAGCATCTTAAACAGGTGATTTTTTTTGGTGCACCAGCAAAGGAAAACTACACAATGATATCCTTACTCCAAAGAACTTTCATAAACTGCACTACAAGTACAAGAATCCAAACTTTGCTGAAAGGAAACCTGTGAAAGCTCCTAAACCATAATATGTCTGGTGCTGGTGTCTGTTTCACACCAGTGAAAATTTCAGTACTTCATTTTTTTATTTATTTGGCTGCACAGTAGAGCAACTAGTAGAGCTACTGCTTCAGAGTGCCGGAGACTCAGGTTTGATCTTGACCTCAGGTTCTGTCTGTGTGGAATTTGCATATTCTCCCTGTGTGTTTCCTACAGGTGCGCTGGTTTCCTTCCAAATCCCAAAGATGTGCGGGTTTGTAGGTTAATGGACCTCTGTAGATTTCCCCTAGTGTATAGGGAGTGGGTGTGAAAGTGGATTAACATAATAATAATAATAATAGATTTTATTTATATAGCGCTTTTCAGGACTCAGTCATAGAACTAGTGTGAACGAGTAATTAATGGTTGGCACAGACGTGATGGACAGAAGTGCCTGTTTCTATGCTGCACCTCTAAACTAATCTAAACTAAACTACTTCAGCTTTATGGAAAGATCAGTCTCAGGAAAAAGCAGCTGATAGCTATGGAAATGGGCTTGCCCATCATTTCAGTTCACTTTGCATTCAATATATCCTTTACAATGTATAGGTATAATATGAGGCTCAGGAGCTCGGTGATTGAGCAACCAGATGTCAGTATGCATGTAAGTATGTGCGTGGGCACATTTGGAAGTAAGCCCGTGCCCATGTGTGTAACCTTTGTCAGTACATGTGTTGGCACATGTGAAATTCTGTCTTGGATAGTAGAACTGAAATTCAGCTCGGGGAAATGCAGAGATCGTCCGGACTGAACCTGAAATTATGACCTAAGCTCACACGAGAAGCCTCAAAATGAACGGCAACCCTCAATTTGTGAAACCATCAGAAAGCTTGATTTTCATATGGAGTGGGTTGCTTTTGGAGCGGATCAGACTTTCTGCAGATGCACCCAACCTCAGAAGGTGATGTTAAGCTGAAAGGATGCAAATGAATGCTTTCTCCATCAATTGTTCTTGTGAGGTTTGGGGCAGTGCGGAAGTGGAAGCCTTGAAATTACGTTTTCTTTTAACCTCAACCAATTAACCCGGACCGCAGCAGAATTACAAATGTTGTTTACTAATTCCTAATGACCAGGATTATAAATTAGGTTGTTTTACAAAGCTAAACAAGCAGTTGTTTGTAGGAGAACAATACCCAGATATATTTACCTGTATTTGACAGCATTGGATTGTTTTCAATTCATGCATTGAAATGATACATTGTTTCAGGCAATCTGCATGGCAATAAATCATCTACCTGTACACGACATGGCTTTGCAGTAATCTCTCACTATATTAACAAAATCTGTAGATTGTCACAATAGAAAAGGTCCAAAGCTTAGATTTATTGCACCTCTTTCCTGTTTCTCAATCCTGACCCTGCATTTATGACAGATCAGTTTTCAATAACTGGCATTGAGTAGGCTGATTGATTTCTGCAAGCATTTATCTGAGTTCACTATTGACTGCACGGTCAGTTATACATGCCCGACACAATTTGAAAATGTATTCTGCAGTGCCAGCGGATCGTTTTACTCCATTGGTCACTGTTAATACCTGTGAAAAATGAAGGCAGGAACAAACACCAAGGCCATTCAGCTCATGTAACAGGACAGAACTTTGGCCCAAAGACACCAAGCAGATATTGGTGAGGACAAGGCGAGGGTAGGTCTTCCACTCATATCGATTATCTCATCATATCTCCTATTGCCCCAGTATCATCAACTTGCTCAATGCTTTTGAGCCACTCTTGAATGTGGTCATTCAGTGTTCTTGCCTCTTCAAACATGGGTGAGTACTGATACATCATATAATCAAATGCCTTAAAACTTCATGGTAATGTGGACCCTACATTACAAACAGTGAGTCTCAGCCAACTGTTAGTGGCTGTACCACTACCTCCAGTTGGTCTGTGCTGCAGGAGTGGATAACATCCATGGATCCATGGATGTTTGTTTTGTCACCAGTAGTTGGAATTTGAATGCAAGAGTGATGAAAAAAGAAGAGGGTGTTAGGAGAATAAGTAAGAAAAATCTAAATTACACTTTTCTGGATCAGTTGAGAATATGAGCAAAATATATGCAGTCCTGAACGATTTAGAGTCCAATTTTGGTGCAGAAAGTAGTTTTCTGGCGATTGTCTGAGAAAAGATATAAATAATGGGCAGGTAATGCATTGTTTGTTAGAAAGGTAAATTCAGTTTGATTTTGCTTTGGGACATGTCCAACAAGCCACTGTTAATAACATAATAATTGTTAATGTTTAAAACTGATTCACAACTTCAGAAACATAAAAGCATTGAAAAACCTTCCAAAGATGTGCATCAGGAAAAGATTACCACGGCTAATATTGGTCTCTTTCAGACTGAGGTAGGATCAATTATATTGGGAAAAGGAAAAGACAGAGAAACTAAACAAATATTTTGTGTCTATCTTCTGGGATGAAGAAATAAAATTCTTTGGGAAATAATGGAGAAAACAGGTCCCTGGCGATTGTGAAGTTTACGAAAGTAGTAGCAGTAAATAAATAGTTTGGGGAAAATTAATGAATCTGAAAGTTGATAAATCCCCAGGATGTGGTGAACTGCAGCCATAAACAAGGAACCGTAGACCTTTTAGATTGACATCAGTGGAAGTAAAACTGCAGAGATTTGTTCTTGTTAAGGAAATATCACATAGAAAAGAATAAGATTGAGTAAATCAATATGGATGAATGAAAGGGATAGGTAAGTCATATTGAACAAATCTGTTAGAAGATTTTTGATGTAGAAACAAAGAACTGCAGATGCTGGAATCTTGAGCTGGATTAACATAGCAGGGCAAGCAGCATTTCTGGAGGACATGGAGAGGTGACATATTGGGTAGGGATCCTTATAATTTTTTTTTGATATTGTAACTGGAAGTACTAATAAAGGTGAACTGAGCTGATGTGGTATATTTGGACCTTCATAAGGCTTTCAATAAAGCAGTGCACGAGATTATTAAACAAAATTAGTGAAGTTTGTTTTGGGGATACCATTGTTGTAGATTGAGTATTGATTAATGGATAGAAAACAGATAGGAGTTATAAATGGGTCATTTTAAGGTTGGGAGAATTTGACGGGTGGCGTTCTGCAAGGATTGGTGCTCGGGCTACAGACTTGCACAATTTATATCTATTATTTGGATGAGAGGATCAGATATAATATACATCCAGGTTTGCTGATGGCAATATAGGCTATGAGGAGATGGTAAGGTTTCAAGGGGATGTCGACAGGTTAAGTAAAATGGATTAGATATTCTTGTTTTGGATTATTGGATTGTTTTCTCTCAAATGTGAAACCTTCTCCCAAACTCTCAGATCTGAAAACTTGTTGTCTCTGGAGCATTGGAGGTTAAAAGGAGACATGACAGAAGTATGTTAAATTATGAGAGGCATAAAAAGGGCTGACAGTCAGAATCTTTTTCCCCTGATGGAAATGTCGAAGAGTAGAGTGCAAATGGGGAAACTGAACGGGGTACTGAACGGCAGGAACGGGGTACTGAATGTGGATGATCAGTCATGAACACAATTGAATGGCGGTGGTGGCTCGAAGGGCCGAATGGCCTGCTCCTGCACCTATGGTCTATTGTCTATTGTCTATTGCCTATTGAGATATGCGGGGAAAAACCTTTAACACTGTGAGTGGTGGGTGCATGGAAAGCACTTCCTGGGAAAGTGGTGGATGAATATACGATAGTGACATTTAGGAGGCTTTTGGATAGGCACATCTATCATGTAGGGAATGGAAGGATATGGATCATGTGCAGGAAAATGAGATTAGTTTAATTTAGCATCATGTTCGGCCTATTGTGGGCCAAAGGCCTGTTTCAGTGCTGGACTGTTTTAGGATTAATGGAATACAATATGGAAAAATGTAAAGTCAACCACTTTGGTCATAAAATAAATTGAAAGATGGAATAATTTTTCTTAAATGGTGAAGGATTGAAAGGTGCTATTGTTCCAAGGGGCCTGAATGTCCTTCCACTTAAATCTGAAAGTTAACATGGAGGAAAACCAGTAGCTAGGAAGACAAATAATATAATTATAAAGAGCAGTGGTGAGATAGCACCTGAAATACTGTAGTGTCTTCAGGTCTGGTCTCTTTACCTATAGAAAAATGTTCTTGTGAGAAGTGGAGTGCACTTTTAGGTCACTCAATTGATTCACAGGAAGGCAGGTTTGTTGTAGGAGGGTAACGTGAGGAGATTGGTCCAGCACTCTCTGGAGTACAGAAGAACGGAAGATCATCTCCTAAAAATCTGCAAAATTCTTACAACACTCGACAGCATTCACATGGGAATGCAGTTTCCTTTGACAGTGGAGTGTAGAACTAGGAGTCACAATCACAAGATAAGGGGTTGTCATTCAGCACTGAGATGAAAGATAATATCTTTATCTGTAGGTTAGTGAATCATTGGAATTCTCTATCCAAAAGAAACAAGTTGCTGAGGATATTCAGGACAAAGAATGATAGATTTATAGATACACGCCATCCCCAGGTTACGAAAGCACAATTATGGACACATGAACGAACTTTCATAAAATTATTCATTCAAAAGTCCAAAGTACATACATACGTTCATTCCTACGATCCACAGAACTAGCTTCATTCCTCTTTAATTTTTTTGTGAGTATTCTTTCTTATCAACCTTTCATCACAATACAGTGGCTATCATATAGTGATTTTTGTGTATTTACAGACTAATAGAGAAAATCGATTGTAAATCAGAACTTGCTTGTTTCGTGGGGATGGCCTGTATTAAAGAAATGCAGGGAGTAAGTGGTTTGTCCTGGAAGGTGGTGCTTGTGTGAAAAGTCGGTCATGAGTATCAGAGAATGATGGAGAAAGTGAAGCGGGTAATTTGCTTAACCCTCCTATTTCTTATGTTCTGCAGTTGTACTGTTTTGTGCACAATCCAGTACTTTGGATGTAATCATCAGCTTTGTATGTTTGAAGGACTACTTATTCGGACGAAAAGCTGCTGTATCATTTAGCCCAATGATGTATACAGCGGAAGGTCATTGCTGCACTGATCACAGTTGATTGATAATTCAAGTGCTACGCTTGGGGTGAGGTGCCTTCATGTGTCAGATGTATGGTGACGGGACAATTTTTTAATGGAATGATTCTTTCAGGGATGTAAATATATGGAGAATGGATGAAGAATCTGTGATCCTCATATGCACATTCCTTTTATGGTTCAAGTAGCAAGTTAATGCAGGATACAGCATCAACTTAATACCTCCATTATTTTACAAATTTCCAGCTTCAGCGATTCTTTGATTTTCCAGGAAGTTAATGCTGACGGTATAGTTCACTTCTGAATAAGGAACTGTGATCCTGAACTACCAGAAGTGGAGGGAGAATCAGACTGCATGTGAGGGATTTTTGTGGGAGGTTTCACAATGCAGGAAATAGGTGGAGGCCTTGGAGAGGGTGCAGAGGATGTTCACTGGGATTAGTTTAGTTTAGTTTAGATAAACAAAACGGAAACAGGCCCTTCGGCCCACCGAGTCCATACCGACCAGCGATTCCCGCACATTAACACTATCCTACACAGACGGACAATTTTACATTTTATACCTAGCCAATTAACCTGTACACCTTTGGAGTGTGGGAGGAAAGTGAATATCTCAGAGAAAACCCACGTAGGTCACAGGGAGAACGTACAAATTCCGTACGTACAAGGACCCGTATTCAGGATCGAATCCGGGTCTCTGGTGCTGTAAGGCAGTAGCTCTACCACTATGCCACTGTGCCACCCAAATATATTTCTTGATATTTCAGGATATTTCCTGAATTAGAAAATATTAGATAGAGGGAATGGATGGACAAACTTGGATTGTTTTTGCTGGAGCATTAGAAGTTGACGGCCAACCTGAAAGAAGTTTATTAAATAATGAGATGCATTGATAGGGTAGCCAGTCAGAGTCATTTCTTCTCAGGATAAAAATGTCAATTACTACAGGGCATTGGTTTAAGGTGAAAAGGGGAATGTTTAAAAGAGATTGATGATGGAAGTTTATTTTTTCACAGAGAGTGTAGGTGCCTGGAATGTTATTGTTGATGTCCATCCGTCTGTGAGAGATGATGGAGCGGCTTTGACGTTGTCCTGCTTGGAGAGGGGAATGTTTCATTTCTTATTGCGGCTGACTTGGCCTATCCTTGACAGGCAGCCTCTCCCTCAGCTTGCACAGGTGAAGTGTCTCTGGCCGTTGGATTGGGGAGTGTGATGCTGTGGCTGTTGACCACTTTGTGGCGTTGGTGCTTGGCCACATGCAGTCATGGTGCTTCAAACCCGCCTGGAGGTCCTTTATCCACCATCCCCAGTCCTCAGCAGCTGCTTCCCAGTTGTCAGTGCCATGTTAAATTATGTCATATCTCTTTTAATCGTATCCTTGTAGCAAAGCTTCGGTTTTGTTCTTGGCCTCAATGCATTGGCAAAATCCCCGCATAGCACATCTTTGGGTATGCATTCTTCTCCGCTGTCTTCATCGGATCCTGGGAGTTTCTTGGCAAGATAAAAATCACCAATGAATCTGTTCTCTCCCTGACCGACATCCCTGTAATACTCAAGCAGAAGCCGCTCGGCTGGCTTGGACACGTACACAGAATGGAAAATGGATGCCTGGAATGTGCAGTCAAGGGAAAATGGTGGAATACGTACAATAGCAATGTTTAAGAAGCATTGCAATAAACACATGAACATGCAGGGAATAGAGTGATATGAAGTTGTGCAGGCAGATGGAATTAGTTTATTTCCTCAATCATGGTTGGTGCAGGAATGGTTGACCAAAGCGCCTGCCCCTATGCTGTCCTATTCTATGTTCTTTGTGGTGTATATAGGTGTGGGTATGTTCATTTTACTTTTTGCTGTTGGAGATATTCACTGTTTGGAATCATTTGTTCACAATGATTCTTCAAACGTGTGATTGGAACAGGGAGCAGAAGTCAATGCTCCACTTCCTGAATGACTCCAACACAGATAGTGTTTGCTCCAGATTTCAGCATCTGCAGTTCTTTGCGTCTCTGTTTCCTGAGGCATGTTCCTGTGCAGGACACCATGATTTTGTATCCCCTATTTTCCTTGCAATATAACTAATAGGGACTAATGGCTCTGTCTCACGGTGTTGCGGTCATTGGCGGTGAAGCGCGGCATCGCCGGAAGAGGGCAACCGCGAGAGCGCCGCACGGATGCTGCGCGGGGGCCGAGTGATCTCCGTACGGCCGGTTCCACGAGCTTGCGGCGTCGGGTGATGACGACATCGTGCAACGTGACACGCTACGCGATGACGTCATTGTGCAACGCGACGTGCTACGCGATGATGTCATTGCGCAACGCGACGCGCTACGCGATGACGTAATTTCGGATCGCAGGGGCTGTGGCGGCGGTAGTGCTGATCGCGGCACTGTGGCGGCGGCTGTGGCGGTGCCCGTGCCGCACACGTGCCTCACTGGCGGCGGCTGTGGCGGCGATAGTTGCCGTGACGGCACTCGTGCCGCACTGTGGCGGCGTCTGTGGCGGTGCCCGTGCCGCACTCGTGCCTCACTGGCGGCGGCTGTGCGGTAGGAACAGATTTTTAGACATTGTTGGTTTTTTGTGAGCACCGTGCGGTGTGCGTTGGACCGAACCTGCGGTCTCTGGCGGTCCACGAGCGGTAGAAACTTCCTGTTTCACCGCCAATGACCGCAAATCCGTGAGACAGGCCTTTAAGATGTACCCTGCAGATGTAACAGTGTAATATCAGCTTCTGGAGTTCAAGGTTCCATGCCAGGTTACAGAGGGTAAAATCGAATGTAAAACAGTCTAAAGCAGAAACATTGCAGCAAACTAGTTAATGTAAGTGCAGGATTACACAAAGGTAAAATTTCAGCCTTGCATTCGGTGTTGCTTTCTGACAGCTCCACCTCTCCTTCATCTCAGTGAACCCAGGATGACTGCTCCACAACCGCCACATCGTTATTCTGTAATCATTTGACAGGCACAGTTTCTGTGCAATACATTGACTGAGTGCCCTACAGACTTCATACTCAAGCATTCATGCAATCCAGCCAAGCAGCGATAATGCTAAATCACCGTCAAAAAAAAACCTGCTGAAGGGGCTCAGCAGGTTGAACAGCTTCTGGTGGGGGGAGGGGGGGGGGTGGTCTCGACTCGAAATGTTAACATTTCATTCTTCCCCCTCCTCTTCAAGATTCAAGATTCAAGATTCAAAAGAGTTTATTATCATGTGTCCCAGATAGGACAATGAAATTCTTGCTTTGCTTCAGCACAAATGAATATAGTAGGCATAAATAAATACAGAACAGAACTGATCAGTGTGACCATATATCAATGTATATATATATATATATATATATATATATATATATACGCACATAAATAAACAGATAAAGTGCAATGGGCTATTAATGATCATAGTTTTGTTTGAGTTGAGTTTAATAGCCTGATGGCTGTGGGGAAGCAGCTATTCCTGAACCTGGATGTTGCAGATTTCAGGCTCCTGTACATTCTACCTGAAGGCAGCGGGGAGATGAGTGAGTGGCCAGGATAGTGTGGGTCCTTGATGATGCTGGCAGCCTTTTTGAGGCAGCGACTGCGATAGATCCCCTCGATGGTAGGGAGGCCAGAGCCGATGATCGACTGGGCAGTGCTTACAACTTTTTGCAGTCTTTTCCGCTCCTGGATGCTCAAGTTGCCGAACCAAGCCACGATGCAACCTGTCAGCATGCTCTCCACTGTGCACCTGTAGAAGTTCGAGAGAGTCCTCCTTGACATACCGACTCTCCGTAATCTTCTCAGGAAGTAGATGTGCTTTCTTTATAATTGCATCCGTGTTCTCGGACCAGGAGAGATCTTCAGAGATATTCATGCCCAGGAATTTGAAGCTCTTGACCCTCTCCACCATCGACCCGTTGATATAAACGGGACTGTGGGTCCCCATCCTACTCCTTCCAAAGCCCACAATCAGTTCCTTGGTTTTGCTGGTGTTGAGAGCCAGGTTATTGTGCTGGCACCATTTGGTCAGTCGGTCGATCTCACTTCTATACTCTGACTCGTCACCATCAGTGATTCATAGATACATAGATACATAGAAAATAGGTGCAGGAGTAAGCCATTCGGCCCTTCGAGCCTGCACCGCCATTCAATATGATCATGGCTGATCATCCAACTCAGTATCCCGTACCTGCCTTCTCTCCATACCCCCTTATCCCTTTAGCCACAAGGGCCACATCTAACTCCCTCTTAAATATAGCCAATGAACTGGCCTCAACTACCCTCTGTGGCAGAGAGTTCCAGAGATTCACCACTCTCTGCGTGAAAACGTTTTTCCTCATCTCGGTCTTAAAGGATTTCCCCCTTATCCTTAAGCTGTGACCCCTTGTCCTGGACTTCCCCAACATCGGGAACAGTCTTCCTGCATCTAGCCTGTCCAACCCCATAAGAATTTTGTACGTTTCTATAAGATCCCCTCTCAATCTCCTAAATTCTAGCGAGTATAAGCCAAGTCTATCCAGTCTTTCTTCATATGAAAGTCCTGACATCCCAGGAATCAGTCTGGTGAACCTTCTCTGCACTCCCTCTATGGCTATAATGTCCTTCCTCAGATTTGGAGACCAAAACTGTACGCAATACTCCAGGTGTGGTCTCACCAAGACCCTGTACAACTGCAGTAGAACCTCCCTGCTCCTATACTCAAATCCTTTTGCTATGAAAGCTAACATACCATTCGCTTTCTTCACTGCCTGCTGCACCTGCATGCCTACTTTCAATGACTGGTGTACCATGACACCAAGGTCTCGCTGCATCTCCCCTTTTCCTAATCGGCCACCATTTAGATAATAGTCTACTTTCCTGTTTTTGCCACCAAAGTGGATAACCTCACATTTATCCACATTATACTGCATCTGCCAAACATTTGCCCACTCACCCGGCCTATCCAAGTCACCTTGCAATCTCCTAGCATCCTCCTCACAGCTAACACTGCCCCCCAGCTTAGTGTCATCCGCAAACTTGGAGATGTTGCCTTCAATTCCCTCATCCAGTTCATTAATATAAATTGTAAATAGCTGGGGTCCCAGCACTGAGCCTTGCGGTACCCCTCTAGTCACTGCCTGCCATTGTGAAAAGGACCCGTTTACTCCTACTCTTTGCTTCCTGTTTGTCAGCCAGTTCTCTATCCACATCAATACTGAACCCCCAATACCGTGTGCTTTAAGTTTGTATACTAATCTCTTATGTGGGACCTTGTCCAAATCCTTCTGAAAGTCCAGATACAACACATCCACTGGTTCTCCCCTATCCACTCTACTAGTTACATCCTCGAAAAATTATATAAGATTCGTCAGACATGATTTACCTTTCGTAAATCCATGCTGACTTTGTCCAATAATTTCACCACTTTCCAAATGT
Organism: Malacoraja senta; assembly: GCA_038087875.1. Classification (NCBI taxonomy): domain Eukaryota; kingdom Metazoa; phylum Chordata; class Chondrichthyes; order Rajiformes; family Rajidae; genus Malacoraja; species Malacoraja senta. Next base: position 172,018,297 of record CM075977.1, read on the forward strand.
GCTGCTATCCCATCTTTAATAACTGACTCTAGCAGTTTCCCCACTACCGATGTTAGACTAACTGGTCTGTAATTCCCCGTTTTCTCTCTCCCTCACTGCTTAAAAAGTGGTGTCGTCAGCGAACTTGATGATGGAGTTCGCACTATGTCCGGCTACGCAGTCATGAGTATAGAGTGAGTAAAGCAGGGGGCTGAGCACGCAGCCTTGAGGTGCTCCCGTGCTGATTGTTATCGAGGCTGACACATTTCCACCAATATGGACAGACCGTGGCCTGTGAATGAGGAAGTCGAGGATCCAATTGCAGAGGGATGCGCAGAGACCCAGTTCTGAGAGTTTGGTAACCAGCTTGGAGCGGATGATTGTGTTAAATGCCGAGCTATAGTCAATGAATAACAGCCTGACCTATGAGTTTTTGTTGTCCAAGTGGTCCAGAGCGGAGTGGAGAGCCAGCAAGATTGCATCCACTGTTGATCTGTTGTGGCGGTAAGCGAACTGCAGTGGGTCCATGTTTTTGTCGAGGTAGGAGTTGATTTGCGCCATGATCAACCTCTCAAAGCACTTCATCACCACGACGTTAGTGCCACTGGTCGATAGTCATTGAGGCATGTCACCTTGCTCTTCTTGGGCACCAGTATAATTGATGCCCTTTTAAAGCAGGTGGGAACCTCAGACCTCAGAAGTGAGAGGTTGAAAATGTCCGTAAAAACTGCAGCCAGTTGGTCCGCACAGGTTTTTAGAACACGTCTGGGTATACCATCAGGTCCAGGCGCTTTCCGTGGGTTCACCCCTCTGAAGGATTTCCTGACGTGAACGAAATACCATCACAGCGAATGGGGGCTCTAGAAGGCACATCAGTGTTCTCACTATCAAAGCGTGTGTAAAATGCATTGAGTTCGTCAGGGAGTGAAGTTTCACTGACATGTGTGATGCCTCCTGATTTCGCCTTGTAGGAGGTGATGACATTCAAGCCCCGCCACAGCTGCCGAACATCCTTCTCATCCTCCAGCTTGGAGCAGAAGTCCCTTTTGGCCTTTTTGATGGCCTTACTAAGGTCATATCTGGTCTTCTTGTAGTCCTCGGTGTTTTCAGACATGAATGCCCGGTGTCTGGACCAGAAGAGTTCAGATCTCATAGTTCATCCAAGGCTTCTGATTGGGAAACACTTGGAAGGTGTTCCCCCACAGATGCTGCTTGACCCATCTAGTTCTTACTGCAGTTTGTTTTTTGCTCCAGATTCCAGCATTTGCAATCTCTTGTGTTTCCATTTTAATCATAGCGTTTGACTGAGTCACAGCCATGACACCATTTGGTTGTTTACCAGACAATAGGAGCATTGCAAAGCATGGTAGTCCTCAGTTTTTCAAACCTAGGAGAGTGCAGTTAACTATAATCATAGTTTGTTACTTGGCATTAGTTGAAAGTAATGGCATTTTTATTCAGCACAACCTCTCTGGAATGCATGTAATCGTGTATGTGAAATTCTTCAGATGACAAGGTCTCAATCTAGTAAATCTTTTGATTTCTGCTGTGGTATATTTATTACCAGATCACAAAAGAAGCCTGCTCACTCTCATCTTTTTTTTCTCTCCTTATCTTGCTGTTAGCAGATACATTGTAGAGTCATTGAGAGATACAGCATGGAAACACACCCTTCAGCCCACAAAGTCTGCACCCATCATCAACAACCCATTCATACCAATCCTATATCTAATAATCTCTCCATATTCTCATCAACTCCACCCAGATCCTACCACTTGCCTACATACTGGGATCAATTCACAGCAGCCAATGAACCTACGGACCTACATGTTTTTGGGATGTGGGAGGGAGCTGCCATATCCCGATGAAATCCTTGCTGTCACAGGGAGAATGTGCAAATTTCCACGCAGACAGCATCCGAGGCCAGGATTAAACCCGGATCTCTCGCGCTGTGGGGAAGTGGCTCTACCAGCTTTGTCACTTACTAAGTTCGCTCAGCTTTATAGAGATTTCAAACTGTAACATTAAGGGGCTGTCCCACTGCGGCGACCTAATCCGCGAGTTAAGAAGAGTGTCTTCGACCTTCAAGCTCGAGGACACACGCCTGGAAAACCTCGAGCTGGATCGACCGTCAGCATTGAAACTGCGAGCTGGATCGACCGCACACGCACGCAAGCACGCACGCACGCACGCACGCACGCACGCACACACACACACACACACACACACACACACAGTAAAGGTGGAGGCCAGGGAAAGCGGGGGAGCGTTGTCTGAAATTCAGACCCATGATGAAGAGGAAGGAAAGACGGCTGCACAGTGTACGGTAAGTCCTTTAGAGAGCGCGGAGTGGGGGTGGGGGTGGAGAGTAGAGAGAGGGGGAGAGAAGGGGAGAGAGGGGGAGAGAAGGGGAGAGAAGGGGAGAGAACGGGAGAGAATGGGAGAGAAGGGGGGTGAGAAGGGGGGGGGGAGAAGGAGTTGGAAAATAAGTTTAGCGGGCATTTTACCTGGGTCCTGAAAACTCCAATGAGCCAATCAAAATGCCCGGTCAGCGAAGGAGATTGCCTACGGCTGCCCTCGACTGCCTGTAACTAAATAGCGACCCCACTTCACTGCACTACGAGTTAAAAAGAACCATGCCTACCAAATTTTTCAACATGCTGAAAATGTTTTCAACATGCTGAAAAATTTTCCGCAACCTACCTGAGGCCGCGAGTATTCGGGAACTTCCCTCGAGCATGAAGGAGAGTTCCAGTGACCTCATAGGACATTCTAGGACCACGTGTCAACCATGCTGCGAGTTTGAGTCGAGGGCAAACTCTTCTAAACTCGCAGATTAGGTCGCTGCAGTGGGACAGCCCCTTAACTGACCTGCTTCTACATTTTTGCTATGTAACAAAACTTGAAATTGTGAAAATTACAACACGTTGGGAGCGAAGATAGCTTGCCCTCAGAGTGTCCTTTTCTTAAAAATTGAGGCCAATTTGACCAATAAAATTAACAATGAATGCAACTGTGATATCTTATTTTTTGTTCTTAAATCAATGATTACCCCATGAAGAAAATTTAGAAAGAATCTCAAAATCAGTCTCCATTTGGAATTAAAACAGATCACAATTGCACTTTTACATGCTATTTTATTCCCTCATTGAAATTCATGATATTCAGTAGCCTTTGACCTGGTCATTTCATCATATTGCATAATGAATACAAGTGTATAGTGCTAAATGTACGTAGAGTACATAGATGTCCACCGGGTGGTGCCATACATGGCAGCCTCACCAACAGCCAACAGCCTGTCTCGTCCCTTTTTTCTTTTTTTGTTTTTTGTCTGTTTTGACTTGTATATTTTAATGTATCTTTAGTTTTTGTATTATGTGGAGTGGAGAGGGTTTGGGGGAAACTTTTTTAATCTCTTCCCTCGACGGTGATGCGACTTCTTCCGTATCGTATCTCCGTCCGCAATGAGATCATGGAGCTGGCAGTCCCTTTGTTTGGGATCGATTTTGAGAACTCCAACCGCGGGAGCTTCGACCACCCTGATCATGGGAGCCTCGATCGCCCAATGCAGCGACTTCGATTGCCGACTGCGGGAGCTTCGATCGCCTGGACTGCGGATGTTTTGATTGCCCTGACCACAGGAGAAAAGGAGGAAAGAAGGTAAATGTTATTCACCTTCCATCACAGTAGGGAATGTGAGGACGCTGAAAAACAAGATGGACGTGCCGCCTGTACTGGTGAGGACTCGGAGGGAGTTCCGTGAGTACAGTGATCTCAGTGTTGGACGGCTTTCTGACTGTTCAGGCGCACAGAGAGAGTGACAGTGGTCAGTACAACTCTGGTCACATCATGATGAAGGAGCGTGTGTGTGGCCCGGATATTGAACTGATGGCTGTGGGTCTCCGCTTATGCTGTGTGCCTTGGGAATTCTCACACGCCGCCATGGTGGTGGCTATGTTTAATCTTTATGTAGTTATGTATCTTGTTGCTTTTTTTTGTATGACCGTATGGTAAATCAAATGTCACTGACAATACATGTGACAATAAAGGACCATTGAACCACTGAGTATCAACCAGTCATTCCACTGATGATTCGCCTACATCTTTGATTAACAGAGGGATCTTGTGGTGCAAGTCTATAGCTCCCCAAAGTGGTTATACAGATGGATTGTTTTTTGTTGTTGCAGATTGTTGCAGAACTTCAGTTCCTTGATTTACCAGGAAGTTAATCCCGACTGTTTAGTTCAATAGTGAATGAAGGACACTTGCTGACCTGAGCTGCCAGAAGAGAAGAGAGAACCAGGCAGTGTGTGAGGGATTTGCATGAAGTATTGCATTACAGGAAACATGGGCATATTTTGGAGAAGGTGCTGAAGATGTTCACCAGGTTGTTACCTGGACTAGAGAGTATTAGCTAGAAGGAGAGATTTTGATTTTGTGGCAAAAAATAAACTTTATGCAGAATAAAAAGTATGTACAAAACAAAAACTGTGCAAAAAACACTTCAAATATTCTCAGCATCAGCGCCTTCACCGGAACAAACAAACAAACACAGACTTATCTCTGGGCAGAGGATTCTAAACTAAAGTGCCCCCCCCCTCCCCCACATTGGGTCCCCCTTTGTTCTCCCAACGTCCCTCACGACGGTCTCCCCACGCCGGGTCCCCATTGTTCTTCACAGACATCGTGGTCCGAATGATCTCTTCCTGTGGAGTACTGTTTTATGCTCTTTGTACTCCCATTTAGTTGCATATCAATGCAATCAGATGTTGGGTTGAGAACATAATGGGTGGCCGATATTCTTAAATGTAGCTGCATGGACCAAAGTTCAGTTTCTTACCTGAGCGTGCTGTCAGCAAAGACTGAAATATTGAATAGAATCAATATTTAAGTGAATACTTAAATTTCAACTATGCAATGCATTTCAGAAGTGAAACAGCCCACAATTAATATTAATATGAGTAGACATAGTATTATTCAGCCTGTTGGAAGTGCTATGTTTCGATTTGCTGAAAATGGCCAGAATTGAAAGCAATGTTTGTGCGTAATACAAATATGAAATAAACTTACTTTGAAAACAAGATTATTCTACACCAGATATGAGGAGCATTTCTTCGCCCCTTATTTACCGGATAAAGAACATAAGAAATAGTATTAGGATCAGGCCAAATAAACCATTGAATCTAAGGATGGGCCATAGAAGGCGAAGAATTTTGGAGAAAGTTCAGAACTCTCTTTGCCTGCACATTTCTAGAATAAGTTCAAAGGCCCAAGAGTATTGTTGAATTTTCAGGAATGAGGCAGACAAAGTGGAGGAAATATCCAAGGGGAATCTGTTAGGAAACAGCAATCATAAAATTATTAAATAGTTATCTAAAAGGATATGGGTTTTTTTGTATTAAAAAATAAACACTATTTGAAGAAGGGCCAGTTTCAGAGGGATGAAAACAGACTTAGCCTGGGTCACCTGGAATCAAAAAATGGCAGGCAAGCTGAACAATGGTTGCACTATAAGGAGGAAACAGTTCAGGATACATCCATCAGGAAAAAAGGTAGGGCAATTAAAGAAAATGTTCCCCAACTAATCAAAGAAATAGGATGTAAGATATAGGAAAAAGAAAGTCATATAATAATGGTTATCAGACCTGTTCTTCAAGAGTGAGGTAAAAAACAAATAATTTGAGGAAGCAAAGGAAGGATTTGAGAAAAGACTGGTGGTAACCATGAACGGATAAATATCTTCCTTTGTAATCCCACCCAGATTGGATTCTTCCAAAGTTGTAAGCGTGGAAATTGTGGCAGTGGCTTTATTCTTCCAAACATCCGTAGATTAAGTGTGGTGCCTATGTCATGGAAAATTATGAATTATAAACTCTGTAAAACACTAAGCTGTAAGGAGAGCAAGAGATGTTTACTAGGATGTTGCCAGGATTTGAGAGTATTAGCTATAAAACGTTGGACAACCTTGGATTGTTTTCTCTGGAGCTTCAAAGAGTGAAGGGCAACCTGATAGAAGTGCATAAAATTATGAGAACCATAGATTGTCTTTTACCCAGGTAGAAATGTCAAATACCACAGGGCATAGATTTAAGATGAGAGGAGGAAAGTTTAAAGGAAACTGACGAGGCTTTTTATTTTGCACAGTGAGTTGTCGGTTCCTGGAATGCACTGGCAGGGAACAGGGTGGATTCAGAAACAAAAGTGACATTTCAGACTAAAGGGCCTGTCCCACTTTCACGAGTTATTCACGAATTCTCCCGAGTTTTCCCCTTGATTCAAACTCGCAGAATGTTTGTAACGAGTCCGTAAGAGGTCGTAGGAGTTTGTAGATATATCGTAGCAGCTCGTTATGCTAGCTGTAGGTACTCGTGGCATCAGGTAAGTCGGGACGTTTTTTCAGCCCGATAAAAAATGTCCACGAGTAAACAAATGGTTGGGATGAAAGAAATTGCAACTTTTTACTCGGAAGGAGGGCATCGAAATAGTCGTGGGAATTCGTAGACATACTCGTAGGAGTTCGTGAACATAGTCATGGAAGGTCGTAGGAGTTCGTAGATTACCACGATCTTGATTTTTTTTTTAGGTCCATTAAACTCGGCAGAGGTTTTGAATTAAGTTGTGAAAGTGGGGCAGGCCCTTTGGACAGGCACATGAACAGGCAGGGAATGCAAGGATGTGGATAATGTGTCGGCAGATGTGCAGATTAGATTGGCATCATGGCCAGCGCAGACTTCATGGCTGAAGGACCTGTTCATGTACTGTACTTCTATGCAATTATCAGTCCCTTGGACAAATAGATTACTTTAGGAAAACCACTGTGGATTGGTAAAGCTCATGTGGTTGATGAGATATGTATGGACTTCAAAAGGCTTTTAATAAAATTATGCGTTATGGGGTTGTTGTCAACCCAGAACCTAGAAACTGATGGAATGAAAGGGTTTGGTAACAGCATGGAGAGAAAATTGGCAGTGATTGGGAAAAGGGAGTAGTCATGAACAATTGTTGTTTAGACTGGAGGATAATGTATACTGGTGTTCCCCAGAGTAGGTTCTTGGGTCGCTTTTCTTTCAATATATATTCATGATTGTGCTTGGCTGTACAGGGCATAATTTCTGAATTTGCAGCTAACACAAGACTTGGAATGGAGTGAACTTGAGAAAGATCAACTGACCTGGATAAATCAGTGCCGTGCCAGACACACAGGCCCTCTCATAGATGAACTGAGGCCTAGGCCAATTTCAATTTTCGAGGCCCCCAAACCAAGATCAAGCAGAGGCCTCTCAATTTTAGAGGCCCCCAAATCAAGATCCCTTTGAAGCAGACAGGCATGAGGCCCATGCCAAATGGCACTCGTTCCCCCCCCCCCCCCCCCCCGCCTCTGATAGGGCCTGCAGACACATGACAAATTAAATTTAATACAGCAGTTTAAAATCTTGAAAAGTTCTGTAAGAACCTGTTCCAAATGACCCCTGGAAGGTTGAGATTGGGGAAGAATGAATGAAGGTGACAGGTGAAAGAATTGCAACTAATAGTTGGAAAATATTTTTTCTTTAGTGTTTTTAATGAAACAACATGGAAACAGGCTCTTTGGCCCACCGAGTCCACAACAACCAGCAATCACCCATATACTAATTCTATCCTACACTCTTGGGACAATTTACAGAAGCCAATTACTTACAAACCTGCATGTTTTTGGAATGTGGGAGGAAACAAACTGAAGCACCCAGAGAAAACCCACGCGGTAAAAGGGAGAATGTACAAACTCCACACAGACAGCACCCATGGTCAGGATCTAACCCTCTAGCGCTGTATCACTGTGCCACCCCTTCAAGAAAACATTTAAATGGTTTGCGAATGGAATAATGGAGGCAGATTCTGGCATGCAGTTCAACAGATGACTGGATAAGAACTTGAAAGAAATCATATTGCAGGGACAATGGAGAGTGGACCAGAGGGTAGGAATTGGGATGATGGATTTCTTTCTGAAGAGGTGGAATGAACTTTGTGGGTCAAGTAAGCTCCATCTTTGCTTGAATGTCTGTGATTCAATATTTCTGAGCTGAAATTTCCATATATTCTGGTTCTTTTTGCATCCAAAAATATATCGGTCTCAGTCTTGAATACACTTTATGACTGAGCATCCATACCCATTTTCCATATGAGGAAATGTTTCATTATCCCACTTCTGAATGGGTGATGCTTTTTCCATGTCCTGTGCTGTTAGAATTTGCACCTGGAGGAAACATCCCTCAGCATCCTGTCCGTTGATCCCTCAGAAACCTGTAAGTTCACTCTTAGAATGATCTTTTAAGTATGGATAGGTATTTGGCTACCAGCATAGGTTGTCTAAGAAACAATGTGTCAAGGTTTTCTGGTAAATATTCACAGTTACTTGGTAGGATTTACCAACATTTACCTGCTTAATGACGGAAAGTCAAGAACCCCTTGTGCCTACAATGACAAAGTTCCCACATCATATTCTATCTGTGACTTGCATCTTTGTGTTCCCTTCTGAACCCAAGATACAAGCTGTTCAAAAAAGTGCAAAATACTTCACAGTGTCTGTTAAAAGGAAAAGCAGTGTACTTGTTGACCATCCTCGTGCTATCCCCACTTTCCAGATGCTTTTATCTGCTTGCTATTTCTCAGCAGCCTCCCCACAGCACTGCAGTTAAGCTTCTGGGTACTTGTGCTTGATCAGTGGTTACAACATGCTGACAGAGGGGATCACAATCATAAGATCCTGTGATAGGAGCAGAATTAGGCCATTCAGCCCATCAAGTCTACTCCGCCATTCAATCATGGCTGATCGATCTCTTCCTCCTAACCCGATTCTCATGAACAATTCTCGGCCTAAATGGCTTTGCTCTGGACACTTTCATTGTAACCTTGCAAGTTAAGGTGAACCCCATGAACACTGTAGGGGAGACAGTGATTGGAGGGTGACCACTATTATCCTGAGAGTGGTCAGCCAATTCATACTCTGTGTCCTGGCCATCACTTTGGCATGCTGGTCCAACATGTAGATTACCACTTATCTGGAGAAGAGCTTGCTACAAAACCTCACTGCTATGAATTTCTTGGTAAAAGCTGATGAGAACAATCTGAACTTGGTGACTTTACTGGCAGAAACAATGAACTGCAGATGCTAATTTACAAAAATAAAGATGCAATGTGCAAGAGTAACTCAGCAGATCAAGCTGCATCACTGGAGGACATGGATAGGTGATGTTTTGGGCCGGTTCTCTTGTTCAGAAGATGGGTCCAAACCCGAAACATCATCTATCCATGTTCTCCAGAGATGCTGCCTGACCCCCTCAGTTACTCCAGCCCTTTGTATCAACCTTTGATGACCGTAAGTCAGATATCCTACTCTAGCATTGGGTGGATCTACCCTCTGATGCTGCACCATTGTTGTATTCATTGATAATGAGTTGGGCACCATCTCGACACTGGAAATATTTGGTTCTAAGATCCTTGCTGCTAATTATTTTGGACAGTTTGGATAATGCCCCAGGAACTTCATGAGTATATTCATCAGAGCCTGAGAATCAGGTGACCCCTCATTGACCCAAACTGAGCCCACTGGGGAGCTAACACATGGTCTGCCCTTGGGCCTAACCTGAGTCCAGATCACCATATGCACAATATGCTCATGTCTGGCAGCAGAATTCCAGCATTTCAAGTGGTGAATACAAACATCAAATACAGAAGCACTGAGCCTTCTTTAATCCCTTCTAAATCCCATTGGCTCAACTGTATCTCATTTATTTCCAAACATGGGATCATTTTTATTATTTGTGAATCTTGTAGTTCCTGCTACTATTTTAGAGATTGCAATTCAAGTCACAGAGTCATACTGTGTGGAAACAGGCCTGTCAGCCCAACTTCTCCACACCGACCAACATGTCCCATCAACACTATTCCCACCTGCCTGTATTTGGTCTATATCCCTCTAAACTTGTCCTATCCATGTACTTGTCTAAATATTTATTTAATGTTGCGATAGTACCTGCCTCAACTACCTCCGCTGGCAGCACGTTCCATACAGCCAGCACCCTTTCTATGAAAAAGTTACTTCTCAGGTTCCTATTAAATCTTTCTCTAGGCAGGGGTCTCTACCCGATCTATTCCTCTCATGATTTTGTACACCTCTATAAGATCACCCCTCATCCTCCTCCAAGGAATAAAGTCCTAGCCTGCTCAACCTCTTCCTATCGCTCAGGCCCATGAGTCATGCCAATTTCCTCGTAAATTTTTACTGTTACCCTTTCCAGCTTACAACATCTTTCCGATAACATGGTGCCAAGAACTGAACATAATACTCTAAATGCGGCCTCACCAATGTCATGTATAACTGCAACATGACCTCCCAAGTAGTAATTTAAAATAGTGTGTGATCCAGTTAAATCGTAAAAGCCAATGACTCACGGCAATCAGGAAGCAATTGCCATCATATGTAGCTAAACATTAGAATTAGTTCATATTATATATGTTAGTTCAGCATGGATGAAGAATTATTCAATAAATCTTGCTGAAAATGAAGGGAAATTTTTAACTAAGTTCATCGGCCACTTTCCAACAACCTCCATTCTATCCGATGCAGTCAAGAGGATTTCTTTGGAATTTTCACCTCTGTAGCATTTCAGAGATTCAATCCAGACTTCATTAATGGCATTTCAGCCACCCATGCTTGTATTTTTAGCTAGCTCATACATTGGTGAAGTCAACCATTAGATTACAAATTGCTTGCTTTTTTTTTGCTAATGCAGGGTAGATAGGCTGCATATAAATCAGTATAATTCATTTTTGGTTATACTGTCAACAAAATCAGAGTGAGGATCCCTTAACGTGGGCAGAAGTGTGTGGTGGGTAAGATCCCAATTGTATATTACAGTTACAAAGAATTAATTGTTTATGGCAAGCTATCGCATTAACGATGCACACAGGGCTACAATGCACAGCTCATGAAACAGCAGGATTGCAAATGGAATCTGTCCTTTACCAGTCTTTTAAAGTATTGGCATATGATTTGAATAAAGCTCCCAAAGTCTTTTGTTTCCCTTCATGCTTACTTATGCTCGTGCAAGAGGCTGGAAATACAACTAACAATAATGTCGCCAGATGAGCAATGGTGCAATCGGAAAGGAAGTTAAATTAAGGCTGAGCCACAGAATGATGAGGTGCTCAATCACTTATCGGTCCTCTTTGCACAGCACCACATCTAATCATTAAATAAAAGATGATTACATTACATGTTTACGACCTGCTGATTAGTCTGGATGCTCTTCCTTCAATCTCTGTTTATACTCAATTACTATTTTAGCTGTTATGATTATAAAAAGTCCAGCAATTTTTGTGCACAATGTAGACTAGTCCAGCTGCACACAGCCAAACTCTACTTTCATTTCATTAACCTGCATGCCATGTAGGTTGACCTACACAGTAGATGTCAGAAAAAAATATTTTTGCATATTTAGTTTCTACATTTATCAGCAGGCTACTGAGAAAACACTGATAAGCAGTTTTAATGAACTGTGTGAAAAGAATCATTCGTCCCTGAACTTACTTTGCACATGTATTGAATAAGATGCTCCTCTTCTCTTTGAAAATCTTGGCAAATAAACATATCACTTTTCCCCTTTTCAACTCTTAAGGACTAACTTTATATGCAGGAGAGCTCACTGAGAAAAATGCTTCAGCATCATATTCAGAATAATATGCAGTTATGTAGGTTACAAACACCACCTTGAATTGATTGTTAAGTTCATTGCACATAGCTACATGGAAAGGTTACACATATATGTACAATTTCCCATACCTAAACCAAACAAGATCAACCTTGCAATGCATTTCTAAACCATAATTACTGTACTTTCCCCTTCCGCATTTTCCACAAATAATTATTTAATATTTATACAGATCGGCTGAATGCTTGGTGAGAAAGCTATTGACAGTGAGAATCAATAGGAAGAAGCAACAACTATAATCACCAATCAGCTTTTATATTGATGAAAAAACATTGAGAATTGATAGGCTGAGATGGAGAGAAGCACGAAATGGAAGTCTTTCTTTTTCAATGGAACAGATATGGAGTTCCATGTCAGGACTACCTTCTTCCCAACAACCATCACACTCTTGAACACTGCAAAACCAACTAAATATCTAACCATGAAGTGTTTAGGTTCTTAAGTTGATAGTTCATAAGTTCTAGGAACAGAATTAGGCCATTCAGCTTATCATGTCTACTCCGCCATTCAATCATGGTTGATTTATCTTTCCCTCTCAACCCCATTCTCCTGCCTTCTCGCCATAACCACTGACACCCATACTAACTAACCCTAAGGTCGCACAAGGAACTTCAGATTTTTTTGCACTAATATTGTTTTTTAATTTATTTAACTTTTTTTTGATTATTATGCTATCTCTTAGTACTTCGTTTACAAACCTGTTATGCTGCTGTCAGTAAGAATTTAATTGTTCAATTTTTAAGTACAAATGACAATTAAACACTCTTGACTTGACTCTCTTGAATCTTGACTCTTGAGTTGCAAGCTTAGTTCAGGAAAAAATAGAATGGTAACATTGCAAAATGTACAAATCAGCCCTCCCTGATTGAAATAGGTCTTTCTTTAGGGACACTAAATATCCTAAGAGTTTGGATAGTTCCAAGAGATGCAAATACAAACTCTCTTAATTTTTGAATGTTGCATAAAATATCAGGATAACTTAGAAAATATATGCATTCCTTTAAGTTAGTTGAGGTTTATGGCAGCTATCCATGATAACGTGGTGCCTCTTGATGCTGCGTCATTAGCATGTTTGGCAAGTCCATTCGTATTGTGTTTTCTTATCTAATCTTTCCAAAGATTTTACATTCATGTTTTGTATGAGTTCTCAAGACTTAAACATAATACCCAAAAAGTCCAACATAGTACTCAGCCAAAGAACCTATCTGAGATTGTATTTCTGACCTTAGCATGGTAACTAATGTGGTCAGAAAATTAGATGAATGTTACACTCATGTTACACTCTGATAGAAGAGCTTCATTACTTCAGCTCAGTGACGGGTAAACACTTCAACTGCAAGTTCAGGGTTAAGTGTATAGTCATCTACAGAACCTCTACTACACATTTCTTGCACTTTCAAAACAAGGAAAAAACATAATTACAAAAAAATAAATCTTCAAATAACAACAGTGGCATTGGTCCAACATACAGTACAGTTTGGTTGGAAGGATGTTGCTTTGTTTTTTTTTAAATTTCAGATCCTTAATCTTAGCAGCACTACACTTGGAGGTGGCTAATGGACGGTAAGTGTTTTTGTGTGGGTGGTTGGAGGTAAAGGAAATTCACTTTAGCAAGCCTTTACTGGGAAACTGTCCCAATCATCACAGCACATTTCCGCTTATCACAGTGGGCGGCATGGTGGCACAGCGGTAGAGTTGCTGCCTTAGAGCGCCAGAGACTCGGGTTCAATCCTGACTATGAGTGCTGCTGTACCGAGTTTGTGTGTTCTCACCGTGACCTGCGTGGGTTTTCTCCGAGATATTCGGTTTCCTCCCACACTCCAAAGGCATACAGGTTTGCAGGTCAATTGGCTTGGGCCAAATGTAAATTGTCCCCTAGTGTGTGTACAATAGTGTTAATATGCGGGGATTGCCGGTTGGCGAGGATTTGGTGTGGAAGGGCCTGTTCCGTGCAGTATCACAAAATTAAACTAATCCCACATTTAAGCCAAAAACATCTGGAGAGAATTAAAGTCAATGTCAAAACTATTGGTGAGATAGTATATGTAGAATATATGGCGTGTTTCAAAGAATATCCAAACTATTTTGTTGCTCATGCGCTTTGGATACCACAGTATATTTTTCATGGTGTTTGGCTTTCAGCCAGGACAACAGATAAAAACTCAAAGGTACACAAAAATGCTGGAGAAACTCAGCGGGTGCTGCAGCATCTATGGAGCGAAGGAAATAGGTAACATTTCGGGCCGAAACCCTTCTTCAGACTGATAGGGGGTGGGGAGAAGAAAGGAAAAAAGGAAAAAGGCGGAGGAGGAGCCCGAGGGCTGGGGGAGGGGAGGAGACAACCAGATGGCTGATGAAGGGGAGGGGACAGCAAGGGCTAGCAGAATTGGGAGAATTCAATGTTCAAGCCCCCAGGATGTAGACTGCCCAAGCGGAATATGAGGTGCATTTCCTCCAATTTACGGTGTTGCTCGCTGTGGCCATGGAGGAGACCCAGGACAGAGAGGTCAGATACGGAATGGGAGGGGGAGTTGAAGTGCTGAGCCACCGGGAGGTCAGGTTGGTTATTGCGGACCGACCGGAGGTGTTCGGCGAAACGATCGCCAAGCCTCCGCTTGGTCTCACCGATGTAGATCAGCTGGCATCTAGAGCAGCGGATGCAATAGATGAGGTTGGAGGAGATGCAGGTGAACCTCTGTCGCACCTGGAACGACTGCTTGGGTCCTTGAATGGAGTAGAGGGGGGAGGTGAAGGGACAAGTGTTGCATCTCTTGCGGTTGCAAGGGAAAGTACCAGGGGAGGGGGTGGTATGGGAGGGAAGGGAAGAATTGACAAGGGAGTTACGGAGGGAGAGGTCTTTGCGGAAGGCAGACATAGGGGGAGATGGGAAGATGTGGCGAGTGGTGGGGTCACGTTGGAGGTGGCGAAACTGACGGAGGATCACTTGTTGTATGTGACGGCTGGTGGGGTGAAAGGTGAGGACTAGGGGGACTCTGCCCTTGTTGTGAGTGGGGGGATGGGGAGAGAGAGCAGTGTTGCGGGGTATGGCAGAGACCCTGGTGCGAGCCTCATCTATGGTGGAGGAGGGGAACCCCCGTTCCCTGAAGAATGAGGACATTTCAGATAAAAACTCAAACTTGTTTACACCTTTCCCTGAACAATGATATCACAGATTAGATAATGGGGATCATTTTTACACAACGGAAACAAATGTCTTCAGGTGAATGACACATCTCAGTACAATCGCTGTTTATTTTAAGTAAAGAAGTTTCAGATACTTTAACTGCTTTTTTTGCAGACAAATGCAGATTAATTCAAAATTAAGTTACCTTTATTAATATTTTTTTCATCTTCTGTTTTGATTAGGTGAGCAATCAAATTCTAATTTAATTAACAAATAACTAACAAATATAAATCAACAGATGTAACAAATTAAACATATTAGTAAAATGATATGCCCTCAAAACTTTACAGGTGACAGTATAGCATATGAATAGCACACTGTCACAATAAAAGCATTGGTTTCAGGACAAAGACTCTTCACCGGAATCTCAGTTCTGGTAAAAGGGCATCAGTTTCTCACCACCGATCAGCGTGATCTGCTGAATATACCTTGCATTTTTTAAAATTGTTTCAGATTTCCAGGCACCTGCTGTATTTTGCTTTTTCAAGTATTTAAAGTAGACTAATATTTCCTGATTTAGCCTTTTTTTCAGGCATGACATTGGCTGAATGACAATCCCCGACCCTGAACAGATAAAGTAGGTGAGGATAGCGTAGTGAAATAGGTAAAGAGTTTTATTCAAAAACAGGAAATGCTGGAACAACTTAGTGTATCAGGCAGCATCCATATGAAAAGAAGTAGTAAAATGTTCAGGTCTGAGCCCTTTTATCAGAACGGAGAAAAGAGAGAACGTTCATTCTCTTGTGACCCCGTGGGTTTTCTCTGGTTTCCTCTCACACTCCGAAGACATGCAGGTTTGTAAGTTAATTGGCTTTGGTAAGTCGTAAAATTGTCCCTAGTGTATGTAGGTTGGTGTAAGGGGTGATTGTTGGTCGGCGTGGACTCGGTGGGCCGAAGGGCCTGTTTCTGCGCTGTATCTCTGAAGTAAAGTCTAAAGAAAAGTTCAAGTTCAAGTTCATGTTCACTTTTATTGTCACTTAACCAACTAAGGTACAGTGAAATTTGAGTTACCATACTGCCATACTAAGTGAAAAGCAACATACACACAGCCACATAAAATAAAATTTAACATAAACATCCACCACAGTGGAATCCACATTTCTCACTGTGATGGAAGGCAATAAAGTTCAGTCATCTTCCTCCTTTGTTCACCCATGGTCGGAGCCTTTGAACCCTTTGCACTTGCCGCTACCGATGGTCCGATGCTCACGCCCTCTCATCGGGATGATCGAAATTCAGGCATAAGGTTGGATGGGAACACTCCGCGGCATGGAGCTCCCGAGTCGGCTTCTTCTTACTGGAGACCGTGGCTTCACAGTGTTAAAGTCCACAGGCCCTGCGGTCGGAGCTCCGCTGGCGACCCTCAGCAAAGGATCGCAGCTCCCGATGTTAAAATCCACACCGTGCCCGCGGATTGAAGCTCTGGGCCGGTCTCCAGAAAAGGCCTCACCACTCCACATTGTTGGCCACGGGGGGGTGGGGGGGGGGGTGGGGACGGAGATGCGACACAGGGAAAAATCGCATCTCCGTCGTGGTAAGTGACTGAAAAAGGTTTCCCCCGATTCCCCCCCACCACCCACACCCCACATAAAACAAACCAAGAAACATTAAATCATACTTTTAAAATATACTTAAAATAATAAAAAATAGAGAGGGGACTGACAGACTGTTGGCGAGGCAGCCACTGCGGTGGCGCCACCCGATGGAAACAAGATAGACTAGTTTTCTTTAGACTTTATTTTTAAACATTTAGATAAGATAGACTAGTTTTCTTTAGACTTTATTTTAGAGATACAGTGCAGAAACAGGGCCTTTTCTGCATGGTAGTCTAGGAAGCAGAGAAGATGGGAAGGAAATTGGATGGAATACAGAGAACTTCTTTGACATGGTAAAATGACATGGCAGTCAAAAGGCAGGTAAGCTCCTTTAAATGTGTTGCTCATGCTGTAAAGTCTGAGTGATGTTGAGCCCAGAATATGCAAATGGAAGGAAAAAAGAGAGAAATGGCAGGCAAAAATGGTCAGTCTGGATATAAACAAAAAGAGCAAATTATCTAAAGTTGAAAACTCGATAAAGAGTTCTGCAGGCTTCCTTACCCCCAGATAGAAGAATTGATGTTCCTTGAGTTTACACTGGGTCTTGTTTTATGAGGCCACAGATACAGTTCCAAATGGGAATGGCCTGGGGTAAAATGATTGGAAGCCGGGGGCCCAGAATCAGTGTTGCAGACTGAGAGCAATTTTTCCACGATGCAATCGCCAAAAATATATTTGTTTTTTTCTCGTTCAGAGGAGGTCACGCTGTTACCACCAAATGCAGTCAATCAGATTGAAAGAGAAGCATGTGCATCTAATCTGAAAAAGGGTCTTGGCCCAAAATGTTACCTGTCTATTCCCTCCCTGGATGCTGCCTGAGTTCCTCCAGCAATTTGTTTTTTCCTCAAGATTACAGCATCTGCTGTCTCTTGTGTCTGCAAATGCAACATTTTCATACATGGAAAGACTTTAATGTTTTTCGTTTAAAACATGTAAATTATGTTTCCCAAATCACCGTCTTATCAGCTAAACAAGTCAGAGACAAGACCCTCTCCTGGTAAACTGTGACGAACAATCCTCACTTAGTCGGCAGTCTTATCCACACTGCCACTCGCCAAAGAAGGCATCTTACTTGCAGCCTCCTGCATGGCCAGAAGCAAAACCTTTTTAGCCATATGACTTTCTGTCAGGAAACCTGCAAATCAAACTCTAGAGGCTCGGGCCTCTCAAACACAGACTTCCCTGTCCTCGTAGCCCACCCTTTAAAATGTCACTTCTTGTGTACATTTGTGAAATTCCAGAATTTAAAATGTTGGGATATCATGAGACCTTTGCTTTATGAACAACACCTCAGTTAAGCCCCTGTCCCACTTACCTGTCCTTGGCACGCTAATTATGCGACCTCGTGGTCACGTTGAGGCGCGACGGTCCCGCGAAAGCCGCGCGCGACTTCATGCGCCCGCACAGCCGTCTGGAGCGCGTGACGTCATTTGAAGATGGACACAAAAAGCTGGAGTAACTCAGCGGGATCGGCAGCATCTCTGGAGAGAAGCAATGGCTGATGATTCGGGTCGAGACCCTTCTTCAGTCTGAAAGAAGGGTCTTGACCCGAAACGTCACCCATTGCTTCTCTCCAGAGATGCTGCCGGTCCCGCTGAGTTACTCCTGCATTTTGTGTCTATCTCCAATTTTCTTGGCCCCGCTCTGGGAGTAGAAGTGGGGGCGGATCCGTATCCGCAACGGCCGTGAGCCCCAGGCTGAGTTCGGCGATCGTTTGCCTGCTTCTGCTGCTGTTGGAGGTGAGACATTGCGTCGCGCCAGGGTCTTGGGCCTGTCCCACTTTGGCTGTCAGTTACGCGACAGGCCGGTGGTGCGCAAAGATTTCGTTCGCTACAAAATCCTGGAGCGCCGCACGATACCGCGCACATCTCCATACCCCTCCGCGCTTCTCAGGGGGACCGGCCCCGTGCGGCCACACGATGCCCATGCGCCTCAACGCGACGACGAGGTTGCGTAATTTGCGTGCCAAGGACATGTAAGTGGGACAGGGCCTTTACAATATATTTAAGAAGGAACTGCAGATGCTGGAAAAATCGAAGGTAGTTAAAAATGCTGGAGAAACTCAGCGGGTGAGGCAGCATCTATGGAGTGAAGGAATAGGTGACGCGACCCAAAACGTCACCTATTCCTTCGCTCCATAGATGCTGCCTCACCCGATGAGTTTCTCCAGCATTTTTAACTAGTTACAATATATATATATCACCTGTTTCAATAGACAATAGACAATTGACAATAGACAATAGGTGCAGGAGTAGGCCATTCGGCCCTTCGGGCCCTTCGAGTCATGGGTGATCATCCCCAATCAGTACCCCGTTCCTGCCTTCTCCCCATATCCCCTGACTCCGCTATCTTTAAGAGCCCTATTAGCTCTCTCTTGAAAGTATCCAGAAAACTGGCCTCCACCACCCTCTGAGGCAGAGAATTCCACAGACTCACAACTCTCTGTGAGAAAAAGTGCTTCCTCGTCTCTGTTCTAAATGGCTTACTCCTTATTCTTAAACTGTGGCACCTGGTTCTGGACTCCCCCAACATCGGGAACATGTTTCCTGCCTCTAGCGTGTCCAAACCCTTAACAATCTTATATGTCTCAATAAGATAACCTCTCATCCTTCTAAACTCCAGAGTTTCATCCATGGTTTCACTTCAACATCAAAAGTGGGCAGTGCTGACAGTCAAAATGAAGCAAGCATGCAAAAATATGGGCAACATCCACACAAACAAATTTAAAATTAAATTTGCACAACAAGAACTGGGCAGGTAGCTTCACGAGAGAAGAGAATAACAGAGAGAGAGTTGACATTCAATGGGACTGCCATCAACAAATCCATCATCATTTATGACCTCCAATACACAAACAAAGAAATAATGAACTGGACTACTCTCCTAATGTGACTGCATTATGGGAATTCTGTTGTGAATGGCTCACTTACTAATTTCACAAAGCCTTTACATTGCTTAAAAATGTTCTGTCAGAGGTACTTTGGAGTACTGTCCAGTCGCCTAGATAAATGCACATGCCATAAACACTTAAGAAGCTCAGCACCATTGAGGACAAAGCTGTCTGTCTAATTGGAACTCCATCTATCAGTTTAAGCATCCATTTAATCCATCAACAATGCACCATAGCAGGACCATGTTCTACTTATAGAATGCACTGCAAGAAACTGCACATCATTCTTCAAACAATTCATAACCTCCACCCTGTAGACCAGAAGCAAGTCCATGGAAACATCATCATCTCCATGTCATCCACCATTATGATTTTGAAATTACCCCTGCAACCCTTGGGCTGAGGCTGTGAACATCCTCCCGAACAATAGGAGATCCATAATCACAGGGATTTCAGTGGTTTGGACGTAGGTCTATCACAGTTTTTTTAAGGGGATCTAAGCATTCCAAAAAGGGTTGATAGTTCAAATAGATTGATTATTAGTCAATAGATCACAATGCTGAGCCGTTATGTCCTAATGGGCACAAAATTGTGGAGTAACTCGGAAGGACAGGCAGCATCTCCGGATAGAAGGAATGGGTGACATTTCCGGTGAAGACCCTTCTTCAGACTGAGAGTCAGGGGAGAGGGAGGCACAGAGATAAGGTAGGGTAATTTGTGAAAACGACATCAAAGAGGATGAAGCTCAAGGAAAATGTAGAATAGATCATTGTTAGCAAGGAGAAGATGCAACAAAGCAGACAGAGATAAAACAATCAGTGTGACAGTCAGACTTGTCAGAGAACTAGGAAGGGGGAGATATGGGGAGAGAGAAAGCAAGGGTTACTTGAAGTTAGAATAGTCAATATTCATACCCTTGATGTGTAAGCTGCCCAAGCAAAATATGAGGTGCTGTTCCTCCAGTTTGTGCTGAACCTCACTCTGCCAGTCTGACCCTTCCTTATCTCTGTGTCTCCCTCTCCACTGACTGTCTGAAGAAGGGTCTCGACCCAAAACGTCACCCATTCCTCTCCAGAGATGCTGCCCGACATGCTGAGTTACTCCAGCATTTTGTGTCTACCTTCGATTTAAACCAGCATCTGCAGTTCTTTCCTGCACATCTACAGGTCTTTCCTACACGTCCTAATGGGGTTCTTAGTAAGGCAGATTCTTCACCAGTTCTAAATTAGAAGGTATGATTTTGTCCTGCAGTAGGAAATACATAGCAAGCAAATGCGCAATCCTCGGGCAGCTTGACAGAGGGTAATGGATTTTGGTTCATTTGAGAATAGTACTTTGTGCAGGCAGATAAGGTTGCAGTAACAATAATAAATGCCTCTCGGCTCACTCACACTCTCATTTAAGTAAGGACATTTGCTGGCAAAAAGTGGGATGAATGAAGAGGAAATGTAAAGGCAGAACAGAAATGTTTAAAAATAGAAAAAATGCAATAATGCAGTGTAATTTCTCATCAGCTAAAAACTAGATTTATGATATTTTGATAAGTAAATCAAAACAGCAATTCCAGTAAATCATTCAAAATACAGAGGAATTTTAGTGACATAATAGTTATGAGAAAAACTTATTTTTTGTACAACTTTAGATTTACACTTTCCAGATGTACATGGCTGTCACAATTATTAATTGACAAATGCTGGCTGTTAAATTTAACATTTCATTCTAGACTTTCATTCTATCTAACATTGTTCTATTTCAAAGAATTCCCAAATCATTCTCTTCTTATTCATTTTCTTTTCAAATCCTTCTCACCCCATTGTTATCATTTGTTTTGCTCTAACTATTCTCTATGTTTTAAGTCAAGTATGATGATTCCGGGAATTCTAATATATATTTAAAATGTAATCAGTGGACATCATGATCGGCAGGGATGAATGGGCTGAAGGGCCTACTTCCATGCTATATGACAATGATTCTTGATGTAAGGTGCATGTTGCTAGTCGTTAACTTTGGAAGACATATCATGCCTTTGGCAAGGGAGTGAGAGATAATGATGCATTCAAAATTGTACACAAATCTCTGCACATCCATGTGTTTATATCAAACTTTGTATTAAAGTTGAGAAGTGATTGGAGTAATTGAGATATTTCTAGGTGAGTAAATTAATTTCTACAAAGTGCTTGAGACTAATGTGCTTGCATTATCATCAAAATTCAGAGTCAGAACACCAAAAACTGCAGCATGAGCTAAGGTCCTTCCACAAGCTCGGGTATTGTTCAATCTTTCCATAAACTAGGGTACCGTCCGATTCACCTCTACACCATTGCGGACATTGGACTTTGTCTATGGAACTGATGTGCTACGATGCTGAGAACTATATCCTGAACTCTGTATCTTACACGTTACTCTAATCTATTGTACTTGAGCTTGACTTGATTGTATATCTTTATAGTATTTCTGGTCTGTTTGGGTCACATGCAAAAGACTGTTCCATTGTACCTCTATTAGTACAAAAACTAAACCTAATTAGCATTGTCTCAAATACTGTTGCAATTAAGGACATGTGTTGAGGAATGGAGACAAATGGGAAAACTGACAGGGTAGACATTCTGTGATGGACAATAAACCCGATCATGACAATGGAATACTTGGGGTGTGCATTAATTGCCACAGTATACATTTGTGGGATACTATGAAATAATTAGAGAAAAAAGTTATATACAAATCTCTGTATCAAAACTATGGTGGATAACTTCAGTCTTCATTTCTCACCGATCAGCCCTGAATCATCCCCCCTCCCACCTCATTAAACTGGCTATCTTCGCTCTACATTCTCAGTCCTAACACAAGGTCTTGACCCAAAATGACAACCATTCCTTTCCCTCCACAGATGCTGCTAGACCCACTGTGTTTCTCCAAAAGTTTTTTTTTTGTTCCAGATTCCATCATCTGCAGTTTCTTGTGTCAGCAACTCCAATCTTGGTTTATTTCTCATTCTGCTATTATCAAACCCGAGATCTAAACTTGCACCATTGAATTTTCTATTTCTGAAACTGTTCATGACTCATCATAAATGCCCTAAAATCATTGTTGTGTTGGATAATTGTTCTTTTAATTTGTACATAGTTTGCACGGAGAAGTGAACATTTTCTCAGTCTTCAGTGTGACAGAATGTTAAAATTATAAACTCATACATGAACGTCATTGCTGGAAATAACTAAAAAAATACTCGCCAAATTATATCACTGTTCACAATATCCTCACAACATACGAACAACATCGTCTAAGTGTTAGGTAGAGGAAATACAGAACACAGGGAAGATAGTAATTAAACCAACTTTACAATAATTTATTATTTTAGAATTTTGGATTGAATCTCTTTGAAAGTTGATCCCTCAATTATATTCAAAGGCATATTCCAAATGGTTAATGTTGCTACACATATTTGTTTTAGGTTGAAATTATGCACAGTTTTCCGGGAGTTGAAAGATATAATAGTCACTTCAGGATTTCTGAATGCATCAATTGCTTACAGAACTTGGTGCGTTCGTGGCCATTCCTCTTGCAATGGAGCATAACCGGGAGAATGAGTAAAGGGGGCGGAATAAGCTCTGAGAATCGGAAGGGAAAGAATGGGGAAGAGTGCTTTCAGCAAGTGGCCATTTTCTTCCAATTTGTGCAGGGACCAGTCTTCCTTCTCAGAACTTTAAAGAAAATTGTGCTTGACTCCAACATTTCACCAGCTGCAATCTCTGAGCAGTGCAAGGACATCACTGCCAATTGCTCTTTTCAGTGGCAGTTGTGGAGAAACCAACCAAATTGGTTTCTCCCAAGCTACAGCTGGAAATATCTGCATACTCTGGCAGTTTGATGTCCACTGTAAGGGAGATTACTTGAGGGTCTCCATCGAAAAAGAGTCAACTACATCTTAGTTTCTTGCCAGTGTCATAGCAGGCAGACAGAGCATGCACCTTTTCTCAGATTGCAAGTTCTACCAACACATCATACTTTGAAACAAGGTAGACAAAAGTGCTGGAGAAATTTAATGGGTGAGGCAGCATCTATGGAGCGAAGGAATAGGTGACGTTTCGGGTCGCGACCCTTCTTCAGACTGGTCTCGACCCGAAATGTCACCTATTCCTTCGCTCCATAGATGTTGCCTCACCCGCTGAGTTTCTCCAGCATTTTTCCAGCATCTGCAGTTCTTTCTTAAATACTTTGAAACAATATCAGTTCTGCCTAAGATAGACACAAAATGCTGGAGTAACTCAACGCGCCAGGCAACATCTGTAGAGAAAGGTTACTGGCAAGTTATAGTATTAAGCTCCCCATTGACGTACAAGACCAATCAACAGTGGAGTTGGTGTAGACTGCCTGCAGAAATAATTGTACTGAGTGGTGTGCTACCCACATTGTGTTCTGTGGGTGCAGGTAAATTGGGCACTGTAAATCGTCTATCATTATCCCATTTGGCCTTCAGTTTTTTAAGCTACAACTGTGGCATCAGCTGATACACAGACCACTAATGGTCGAACCCTCGTCAGCAGCTACGAGGGCTGTCACGTGACGTCACGGCCTAGGGGGAGTGTCCTGCTACTTAAGCTTTTCTCACCTTGAGATGAGGGGAGTCAACAGGTAGCTGAGCCCGAGAGAACAACCTCGCTGAGCTACAGCAGCAATGACAATTACGTTAGCGGACCAACTTAACATGTAACACCTGAATAAAACTACTGCTTGAACCTGCCTGACGTCTGGCCTTATTCACCACGTTTGGTGCCGCTACACTACTATCTACAAAAGTCCTCCTGCTTCGCAGCACATAAAAGTACTTCATAACCAATGAATCAAACATAATTATTACTTTCTAGTCAAAATGTGCAGAAGCAAATCACAACAAAGCAAGAGCCATTATTGACAATATTAATAGAAGGACTTGTTTTCATTTCATTAACAGTGCTCTGGGATATTTTATATCTATCTGAATAAGCTATTAAGTCATTGAAAAGACTCGGCCCAGCCAACACAGCAAATCTGTCAATACTGCAGTGAAATGTCAACCTGGATTATGTGCTTGCCTTGGAATGGCACGTGAAGTACAGGTGTCAGAGGTTATGGGGAGAAGGCAGAAGAATGAGGTGAGGAGCGAGAGATAGATCGCTCATGATTGAATGACGGAGTAGACTTGATGGGCCGAATGGCCTAATTCTGCTCCTATCACTTATGATCTTATGATTATGAATCTTACAACTCTTTGAGTCATGACTAAGGTGCTAAACCTGCTGCCAAAATGTTACAAAGAAAGACACTCCATTTGTACTTAATACTAGTCTGATTAAAAGATGACCTTAAGTTTTACTTCAGATTGTTTCCCTTGAATCTTCATTTTTATCAAATAGAAAGGTTCATGAATTCTAGTTAATCTAATCCTTTTAAAGTGCATAGATCCCTTTGAGGTTTGATCACTGTTGTAATATTCTTCAATCCAGCTTCCATGAATCGTTCCTCAACTAAGTCTGTCAGGGTAACCCATTACCTCTTTCTTCCTAGGTAGACAAAAAAAGCTGGAGAAACTCAGCGGGTGAGGCGAAGGGATAGGCGAAGTTTCGGATCGAGACCCTTCTTCAGACTGATGTCGGGGGGGGGGGGGACGGGAAAAATAAAGGAAGAGGCGGAGACAGTAGGCTGTGGGAGAGCTGGGAAGGGGAGGGAAGGAAGAAGAAAACAAGGACTACCTGAAATGGAGAAGTCAAAGTCTTCCTGATTCACTTATCCAGACTCACCTTAAAAGCTGCAGTCTTACTCCCTCCAACACTCTCTTTGATAGCAAGATTCATTTGTCCACCACTCTCAGGACAAGGAAAAGTCTTCAACATTCCCTCCTTGATCCTAATCTTTTGTTAATGATGTTCAGTTTGCTCCTCCCAATAAAGTGATATAATTTCCCTGTGTTTACCTTTCTTAAAATCCTTCTGGGTGGCAGAGTGGTGCAACAGAGTAGAGCTGCTGCCTCCTAGACCAAGTGACTTGGGTTTAATCATGACCTCGGGTGCTGTCTATATGCAGTTTGCACATTCTCCCTACATCACCAAGATGTATGGGTTGGTAGGTGAATTGACCTGGATAATTTATCCTTGGTGAGTAGATGAGTGATAGAATCAGAGGAGTGTTGATAAGAATGTGGAAAGAACAACATGGGTCTGGGTAGGATTAGTGTAAACTGGGTGTTTGATTGTTGACATGGGTGTGGCGGTCCAAAAGGCCTTTTTCCGCGCAGCTACTCCCTAATTTTGAAGCCTCTACCCACTTGACCATGAGCGTCCCTTGACCTCTGACAGGCTAATCTTGATTAAAATGATTTACAATCTCACCAATAATACAATATCCTTCTTATAATTTGGAGACAATAACCATACAAATTTACTTAAGACTTGAGAGATACAATGTAGAAACAGGACCATTGGCAACCGAGTCTGCGCCGACCTGAGTTCACCCTGTATACTGGCAGTATCCTACACACTAGGGAGTGTTTACAATTTACGGAAGCCAAGTAACCTACAAACCTGCACGTCTTTGGAGGGAGAAAACTGGAGCACCTGGAGAAAACCCTTGTGGTTACAGGGAGAACATCCAAACTCTGTACAGACAGTACACGCAGGGGATCGAACCTGGCTCTGGAGCTTTAAGGCATCAACTCTACCACTGTGCCCCCATGCACCCTTTCTCTAAGTGGGTCTCATTAAAGTTTGATACGAGTTCTGCTAAACTCTTGAGTTTCCAATTCTAGAAATAAACCCTTCTGCTTGGTTTGCTATTTTCATGGCTTATTAAACTGCATCATTACTTGAAATGAATTGTGTATTTATATTCCCAGATCCCTTTCCTCCTCTATCGTATTTAGATTCTCATTTCCCCAGTAATATATGGCCTATTTTTCTACCCAAAATGTAATATTTAACTGCGTTGAAATTCATATGACAATGATGTGCCTTTTCTGCAGATTTTGACAACATCTTGTCATAATTCTGTCCAATTCTCTTCTTAATTTGAGGTTACGTTCAGATTTATTTTTGGCTCCAAACTCAGTGGTTGGTGCGTTTGTGAGCATCAGTGGTCCCAATGACGGATACCTCGGGAACTCCACCAATTTTTGGTTCTGCTGTTTGCTTTGCAGGATTGCAGCCCACAAATGACCAAGATGCAAGGGAGGTGCATCACTGACGATTAGCACAGAGATACTAGCACAGAGAGAGGGTGGTGAATCTGTGAATCTTTGCCACCGAAGGCTGTGGAGGCAAAGTCAGTGGATATATTTAAGGCAAAGATAGATAGATTCTTTATTAGTATGGGTGTCAGAGGTTATGGGGAGAAGGCAGGAGAATGGGGTTAGGAGAGAGAAGTAGATCAGCCATGATTGAATGGTGTTGTAGAGTTGATGGGCCGAATGGTCTAACTACTCCTATCTCTTATGATCTTATAAGATACAAGGCTATGTGCTCAGTTTCCTGCTCTACTCTTTCTATACCCATTACTGTGTAGCAAGGCACTGCATCAACACCATCTTTAAATTCGCCAACCATTGGACGAGTAACTGGTAAGCAGGGAGAACGATAATCTGATTGAGTCATCCCAGAACACCAATCTCACTTTCAATATTAGCAAGACCACAGAGCTGATTGTTGACTCTAGGAAGGCAGAGCTACATCTGACGTCATTTGGAATACAGACGTGGAGAGAGTCAACAGCTTCAAATTCTGGCGGGTACACATCTCTGATAATTTACCGAGTCCCATTAATATGATTCAATCAAAAATAAAGCACACTAACACCACTACTTTTCATAGGATTGATGACGTATGGCATGCCACCCAATATGCTTTCAGATTTCTACACATCTATAGTGCAGAGTGTAATGACGCGCTACATCATAGACTATTGTGGAAATTTGAATGCTTGAGACTATAGAAGGCTGAGAAAGTGAAGAACATATCCCTGCCCGTCAAGGGTACTGACGTTCTCACATCGAAGGGATTTATAGGAAGTGATGCCTCAAAAAACATCTAATATCATCAAAGAACTGCACCATCCTGGCAATGTTCTCTTCTCACTGCTAGCAACAGGAAGAAGATACAGAAGCCTGAAAACTGTAACATTCAGGTTCAAGAACAGCCTCTTCCCTTCAACCATTAGGTTCTTGAACCAACCTGCACAGTCCAAACCACAACTCTCAGCACTGAACCACAACAGACTTTGCACTACTGTGGTTGCTCTGCATACTTTGGGTTTTGCACTATCATAGACTAGTTTACTAAGGATGACTGTTATTTTATTTCTATTATGATTGTGGTTATTGCATCAAATGTGCCAGTAATGATGCAGTAGAGTAAGTATTTCATTGTTCCGGTCCTTATCTGATGCACATGACAAATAAACACTCATGAACGTTAGGGGGTGGGGGTTGGTTAGGGGAGAAAGCTGGAAAAAAATGTGTGGGACAAAACCTGGTAAATGGTAGGCAGACACATGTGAGGGTTAGAGATGGGTAGAGATGAAACAGAGACAAATGGTGTCAGATAAGGAGAGAAAGAGATTGAAATGGAATGCCAGAGGGAGGGATATAGTGGAAGAGGATGGAGTGGAGAGTGAAAGGGGAGCGGGATAATGGGAGAAATGGGTGCACATGGTGGGTATTAGTGTAGATGGATGCATGAAGGCAGTTGTATACCTGGTGGATCAAAGAGTCTGTTGCTGTGCTATATAACTTATGATATTTGCCTTGAGAGTGCAGTACACCCTCAGTAATACATTAAAGTGCCATTTTGAAACATATAAGTCTCTGATGTAGCATTTAAACCCACAAACCACTGACCTGAAAAAGCTTCCCAAAACAAGTCTGACACCTTATTCCAATCCTGGGCAATCAATCTTTGCTCAGACCCAAGTGGAAATGTAATTGATTTAGGTACATTAGTTCAATCCCTGCTTTGTGTGAGCTGTTGAATCAAGACTTAAATTCTGTGCAGTACACCCGACTTAACTGAAAGATGGCATGCTATTTTCAATTTCTATCAAATGCAATAACATGGACATAGGTTCTGCTTATGATACTGTGAATAATAACATGTAACTGTGCAACACTACTCAAGATTGGGAAAAAGATGACTGTGAAACTATACGGTTAAATCACATCTGAAATATTCCTAGAAGGACCATAGAGCAGAGATTATTTTCACATTGTGATATCATTACATGAAATGGGAACCTATTAGCATTAACATTTATTTTTGTGTAAAAAAGACTGACATTTCTGAGAGCTTTTCAAAATATTATTAGTGTGACAAGTTTCTTCTTCAGCATCTATGGAACCATAAAATCATTTTAAGCATAGTTAATCAGCTATTGTAACATCCCTTCTTGGTCATCATTAATGCTTTTTACCTCTATGATGCTTCTTAACTTTTCTAATTTCTCTTAACTAGAATGCAGAGGAAATCCTCTTACGTGCAAATATTAAAAATCCATTCAAACAAGATTACATGGCTTTTCACTTAAGAATATTAGCAGAAGTTCATAGCATTGTTCACTGTCAGGGACAGTGCTTTTGTTGAGAAGGAGTGTGAATTAGCAACGAAGGAATTTGGGAACGTTTGGAAGCAACCACCTCAAGGCAGTGCAATGAGTGTTG
Source organism: Malacoraja senta (assembly GCA_038087875.1). Lineage (NCBI taxonomy): Eukaryota > Metazoa > Chordata > Chondrichthyes > Rajiformes > Rajidae > Malacoraja > Malacoraja senta. Next base: position 172,047,374 of record CM075977.1, read on the forward strand.
TTTCATTGATCCAAAAGTCCATAAATTCTGTTTATTTTCCATGCCTGCCAACAGCAGATCTATCAATCAATACCACATACTGGAATAGAATCTGCATTTGAAATGGCAAGTAAACTCTTCACCATGTAAGGCCGATTCTCCCTGTGGGAATAGCAAACTCCCTCTTTAGGATGTATAAATGATTGAAATAATATATTATCCTATCATCAACATTTCTGCAATGGTAGTAAGAGCGACTGAAATATTTTACTTAAATCAAAGATTTAAACTTATAAAGTACAAGATAAACTTTAATTACATCATTACTTTTTTTAAAAGCTTTTCTTTTATTCTGCCTGCAATTTGTTTTCATGTGCTCTTTAACTGTTCCTCTTGAAGCCAATTGGCATTCACTACAAAATATAGCAATGCCCAGTACATCAAATGAAGTGAAGCCTCATTAGTTAAAAATGTTGTATTTACTAATAACCTCAAGATCTTTAGTCACACACACTTTCATTAACAACTTACAGTTAATGCTGTGATATTTTGTGATTCTTCTATAAAAATAATCCAATGATTTTTCATTAATAATATTTTAATAAAACAGAAGAGTTGAGAGGAATTGGAGCTACATGCTGCACCTTTTAATTTGCTCTGTAAATGGTTAGACTTTGATCGTTCATTAAACATTTTGGAAAGTTTTAGTTTGAGTTTCAGAGATACAGCGTGAAAACATGCCTTTCAACCCACAGTTTTAAGTTTTAGAGATACAGCATTTTAGTTTTAGTGATACAGCATAGAAACAGGCTCTTCAGCCCACCGAGTCCATCATCAATCACCCATTCAATGTTTTTCCACTTTTATGTTCATGTTGAATCTCTAAATAGTGTGTCGTGTCTTTTTTATTCTACCTTTTTATTTTTTATTTATATGGTTAATTGTCTGTAAAGCGCTTTGGTTTCAGTAATCTGATTGAAAGGCACTATATAAATAAACTTACTTTACTTTACTTTACTTTTACATCCTGCACACTAGGGGCAATTTACAGAAGTCAATTAAGCTATAAACCTGCACGTCTTTGGAATGTGGGAGGAAACTGGAGCATCAGGAGAAAACCCATGCGGTCACAGGAAGAATGCACAAACTCCATGCAGACAGCACTCTTAGTCTGGATCAAACCCGAGTCTTTGGTGCTGTAAGGCAGCAGCTCTTCCACTGTGCCACTGAGCGCCCCAAAAGTTGTATTGCTGAGACTAATCAGACAATAATACCCGTGATAAACCCTAAATTCTCAAATGTATTGGACAGGCATAAGAATTCATTAGTTCAGGACAATGCTGTTCTTAATAGCTTATTTTTCAACCATAGAAACTTCCTGTTGCTTGCATGAGAAACCTAAAGAAAGATCCAAGAGTTATAGGTGAAGTGCTACACCAGGAGCTCAGAGGTGTCATTTCCCTCCACAGGACTAATCTCCATTACATATGTTTTCCAATAGACCCAACATGTCCAGGGAGTTGTAATAAAATTACAAAAATCATTAAATTCAGAATCGAACAGGTCCTTCACATTTTCAAAGATTTTTTTTTTTTATGGTGTCTTGCATGCTTTTTGTATGAATAGTTTGAAATTAATTGTCTTACAACATAGCAAAATGTTGTTCCTTGTGGCCAGAATATATATATAGCATTATCTTTCTTTTTCTCAGCACTCTTCGTCATAATGTTTAACTTGCTAAATGGGAGATGCATAAACTTGTTGTATAGTACACTCCTCTTCAAATAAATAAATATAACTATTTTTACATGTAGTAAAATGAAAGCAGGCATAAGTAACAACTCAGGATGCACAATGTACTCATAAGTATTCAAGTTTTTCTGAATGCAAGTGATTTATACATTTATGTTTTATTGAAGGCCAATCCACGATCAACAGGATGTGAAACGTGTTTCCTTGAAATCAAATTTGAATATAAAGTAATTTACAGAAGTGTAGAATATTATAGCTCCTGAGACACTTTGGTCCAATATTGTGTCTGGATTCATTGCAAAAGTAATTATATTCATCCGACGACCATCTCTGTCTTTGTAGTCCTGCAACTCAGAACAGGGTAATTCACTGTGAATGTTATATTGACAGATGTCCTGTGCAGACCCAGAATAACTCGGTTTACCATAGAGCAGGTTCTGCAAAGTTTTTGAACTGAAACAATGGTCTTCATTTTGCCTGGAAATATCAGCAATTAACCGTACTGCTGCTGGCAATTCCTTACATAATTTAGATCAACTTTGGGATTTCTGCATCAACAAAAAAATCCTGAAATTCCCCTGAATAATTTGTGATATTTTTCCTGAATGCGCTGCAATGTCAGATTCTGCACAGAGTCCACTGCAGCAGTACAAAGCTGAAGAGATTTCCTAAGTCACAGGGTACAAAGTTATAGTTATACAACAATACAGCATGACACAGGCCATTCAGCCCACATTGTCCACCCTGAGCATGATGGCATTCTGTTTATTCCTGCTTTCCATTTGCCTGGTTTCGACCCATGTCCCTCCAAACCCTTTCTATCCATATATCTGTCTAAAAAAATTGTTTAAGTCATTTTTATAGCTTCCTCTGTCAGCTCATTCCAGAGATGGGCTACACTCTAAAAATGTTGCCCCCAAGATCCCTCAAATCTCTTCCCCCTCACTGTAAGCCTGTGCCCTCTAGATTTAGAATCCTCTAACCATGGAAAAAAAGTATGAATGTTCACCATCCATGATTCTCATTAGCTTCTACACCTTAATGTTATCTCTTAGCTTCCTAAGCTCCAAAGAAAAAAGTCACAGGCTATCCAGCCTCTCCCTATAATTCAAGCCCACAAATCCAGCTAACATCCTCATGAACCTCCTTTGTACCTTTTTTAACTGAATGACATCCTGCTGACAGCTGAACAACCAAAACTGCACAAAGCACTCCAAATGTGGTCTCACCAACACCTTGAACAGGTGCATAATGATGTCCCAACATTTGTACACAATACCCTTCTCCATGAAGGCAAGCGTGCCAAATTCTTCACCACCCAGTCAGATGGCCTGAGCCCTATTCCATACTAATAATGGGCATTAGAGGAATTACAGCTTGGGTTGAGGGGATGAAACTAACAGGAGGCAAGAGAAAATAAGGCAACCTACATGAGGCATGTGTGAAAATGGGGTCACATTCTGAAATAACTTCATGGCTGAAGGAAGATGCTCGAAGAGAGATTGATTTTTGAGGTCAGAGAAACAAAATATGAAAAGGTGAGTAGGTCAGAGGTAAAATTGGTGTTATCGGGGGCTAAAACAGTAGGAATCCAAATGTAAAGTATGTGCTTAGACTGATGCATGACTTCCAGACATGTTTAGAGCTGAGAAATTGCCATTCACTGAAATGTTAAGAAACATATCCTGAAGGGGAGAAAAAAAGCAATGAAGGGACCACAAAAAGATGCCGGAATTTGGAGTAAAAATACATTAAAGGGGTTAAAGTGATAATAAACTATTTGAGTTTACATTTGAGTTCACAAAAATATTCAGCTTTCGTAATGTTTTTAACAACCAAAATCCCGTATCAGGCCTCCAGAAAAATAGCATCATAAAAAAAACGTGCACAAAAAATATCATGAGATATCATCTGTTTAACAGTGCATAATATATCATTGAAAATGCAACAGAAGAATTTACACATGACATTCTTGGCTGGCATTTTCCCATTCAGAAATGTCGAAGTGTTAAACATATTTTACCACTGTTCAAGCAAAATACTCTAAAAAAAATGTGGAATTGAATTCTATTCACCAGAGATGCAAAGTTTTGGATTAACAGCCGGTCAAATATTCTGGCAGTAATGCTCTATCCATGTTTCTGAATCAGCTAATGAATTACATGACCTATCAATAGTGCCAAAAGAAAAGGCCCCACAAGTGTTGTTAACGACATTAATGGAGCACAGGAACTACATCCTTGTGGGATCTATCTTCATGCAGTTTCTCAGAATATCTTTAATTGTATTCCCTCCTGGAATGTGAGCTTCTTTGACAAGATTACCATTTATTGCTAAACTCTTATTCTGCAAAAATCAAGTTCAAAGAGAATTAAGACCTGGCAACATATCCACAGTCTGGGGTCACCAGAAGTTAGACCAAGTGAGGGCCAAGTGAGGAAATATTTTTTTCTCAGAGAAGCATCAATAAACCAGATGGGCTAATAACTAATTTATGAAAATCTGTCTTGCAATGAACTCTGTGTTGCCATTTGCAAACCATCCCTCTAATTCATTGAGCTCCCATATTGAACAACTTATGCAGATTTTGTCAGCAAAGTTAGCTTTACACATTTTGGCCACTGTAATCTCTGCTCTTCCTCCCTGCTCATTTCCTTAGTATTCTTCATAATCTCAGTTAGTTTAAGGTGACTAGGCCATTTGCACATTCTGTTCTTTTTTTAACAGCTATATATGTGGCCATGCTATGTAGTCCTCCACTGAAAAAGAAATCCTTAATTTTTTCACATTTGCTATCTGTTCATGCCACTTGTGCTGCTGGCTCACGAGATTAGTGTTACTTTTCCAGTATGTCTTATATGGTTTCTGTCCCCTCCCCTTCATCAGCCATCTGGTTGTCTCCTCCCCTCCCCCAGCCCTCGGGCTCCTCCTCCACCTTTTTCCTTTTTTCCTTTCTTCTCCCCACCCCCTATCAGTCTGAAGAAGGGTTTCGGCCCGAAACGGTACCTATTTCCTTCGCTCCATAGATGCTGCTGCACCCGCTGAGTTTCTCCAGCATTTTTGTGTACCTTCGATTTTCCAGCATCTGCAGTTCCTTCTTTAACATCAAATAAACATTTGTTGCTAAGTTAGCTGATATTGGTGGAAAGAGGGATATGCCGATTCACGTGATTATGGTAGAACATAATTCTACAGCATCTCACTGATGGCCAATAGTTTTGGAGCTGCAAGATTTGCTCTGCATTTGTTTCCTTTTGCATTATGATTATATCATATATCATGGAGAGTTTTAAAATGAGATATTACCTTTAAGTGGTGGACATGACAATTGTCTCACTTTTCGATGCTTTTATGCACAGATCTGTGGTGGGAAGATGGTGGAAGAACAAGACCAAGTAGCTTTCATAGGATCCCTGACCAAAGACCCAGTTTGGTATTTAAGCCACTCTGTACTCAGCTAACTCACTGAACAATATTTCTCCAAGTGACTGAATGCTTCTAACCAAAATAAAATCTGTACTCTTTCCACGCTCAGTGTTTCTTCAACCATGTCCACAGCCTCCTTTGCAAAACTGGTGACCAAGTTGATGGCCTAAGACAAGTGTGATGGAAATTGTGAGCTTGCGATGCTATGTGTATATTCGGATCTCTATCAATAAGCCTTCATGCCAACAACATCACACTCTCCATTTCTTTGAAGCTTTGAAATGCAAGTTATCTATCCATTGCCCACAGTCGCTTCACTGGCTTTAGTGTGCCTGAAGTAAATCTTTGGGATGTGCATTCACAACTGATATATCATGCACCAGTTGCATGGAAATTGACTTTAATAGAGCTTCAACAATGTAAAATGCAGTACTAGAAGAAGGGGTCATCTATTTCTGAGAGAAAAGAGACATTTATTTTATCAAGGGGGGGGGGGGGGAGGATCTTTGGAATTCTGAGAGTTCAACATGTTCAAGGCAGAGTTTGATGTCATTTAATCTGTAGGGATTTCTAGGGGTGTGGGGAGAATGAGAAAGTTGTATGGAGGGCAAGTCAGTATCAGTCATAATCTTATTGAATGGACTTCAGAGGCTAGTTAACCTAATCCTGACTATGTTTCTTATGTTCTTATAAATATAATGACGAATCAGGTGTATAAATAATGTAACTCAAGAAAACCAAGATTCTGGTAACCTTCAACAAAAACAAAATATGGTGGACGTGATCAGAATATCAGCCAACAATTGTGGAAAGATAAATGTTTAATGTACTGGGTCGAGACCCTTCCTCAGACTGAGGAAGGGTCTCGACCTGAAACACCGCCTATCCCTTCGCTCCATAGATGCTGCCTCACCCGCTGAGTTTCTCCAGCTTTTTTGTCTACCTTCGAATTTTCCAGCATCTGCAGTTCTTTCTTAAATGTTTAATGTATTTGCTTGGTTACCGATGTTGAGCTTTTGACAATTATTTTCAATGAAGTTTATCAGATTGAGTTGAAGTAAAATACTCCTTCTCCTTTAATTAGACCTATTTGCAGTTCGTAACACATTCAGAAAAACACCCAGAATCTCACATATAAAGAAAATATTCCTTGCAAACGATAATGTTGTGATGTTAGCCTCTGATCATTGAACTTTCAACAATACCTTCTCTCACTCTCACAGCATCTTCAATATGCTAGAATACTTGAATTCAGGATACTAATAAATTCCAAGCAATAGTGAAAGAGAGCAAAACACCTGAGTATTAAAATTTATTTCAGAAAAATACTAATATTAAACTACAGTATATGAAATGCAGTATATTACTCTGTTAAGGATTATATCCAAACAAAATATTAATCTTTGTTTCATTTTCATTATTCTCTTCAGGATATTTACACACCATAAGATACGCAGATTTGTAAAGTAATTTAACTCCCTTCGTAAGTTACAATTTATCAAGTAAATTTTATGGTCAGTGGTAAAGAAACTGTGCTCACTACTGACCTTGAAACTTCAGTGAGCTTTTCCCTTTTCAGTCTGGTATCATCTGTGTAGGATCCATTGAGTCCAGGAGCAGGAAGTCACCATACAGGTTCAGCAATCAAGCACAATGAAAAATGCACAGAGACTCAACACCAGGGAAGTAAAACTACAAATGATAAACCAATTAATCATTTTATAGAAGACGCAAGATTGGGACTCAAAAACAGAAACTGAAATGTCATAAATTTAAAAAAAAATATTGGATTATTTGTCATAAAGTCATAAGGAATAGGAATAGAATTAAGCCATTTGGCTCATCAAGTCTATTCTGCCATTCAATCATGGTTGGTCTATCTCTCCCTCCTAACCCCTTTCTCCTGCCTTTTCCCCCATAAACTCTGACACCTGTACTAATCAAATCTGTCACTGAATAGAGGCAAGGTCATCATTTCTGGAATCAGTTTAACTTCTCAGTTTAGTTTAGTTTAGTTTATTGTCACATGTACTGAGGTACAGTGAAAAGCTATTGATGCATGCTATCCAGCCAGCGGAAAGACTATACGTGACTACAAATAGGCCATCCACAAATACCAAACAAAAGGAATTCAGCAGTAATTATGACAGAACACACAATTAAAAACTTATTTTAATTATTAAGCTACAAATGTGAACATTTTTAACAGCTCACAGTGAGAATAATGCAGAAAGCTAGAAAATCACTGATTCTCGATTTGACTGCATCTGCATAGACCGGCTATGTTGAGTTTGTGGAAGAACAGAATGTCATCAAGAGCAACTTTCCAATTTGTGCATTTAACTGAACTTCTTTGGAAGCCAGGAGTTGCCACTTTTGTACAGGACAGATGGTGAGCTGGCATTTTCACTATAACAGCCAACTTTGCACCTTTGCAAACTTCTGAGATTTTCCCACCCTCATAGCACATTTCATATTTCCATTTTGATTTATGCAGCTGGATAATTAGAGTATTTCATTAATATGATGTGATTATCATCAAGAGGCAGGAACAGTGGAAGAAATGTGCCCCAATTAAAGTTTTGAGGCAAGACCTGTCCTGTAATTTGTAGAATAGAAAACAAAGAGAAATGAATGATCAAACAATTTAAGATGTTTCTGCCTTAATTTGATGGAGCCTAGTTGTTCAAGGCAATCTCAACAGGCCATGACTCTCTTTATTGCCGTTAGGTCATATGGATCGGATAGGGTCAGGCTCCCCTTTTTAAGTAAGTGCATGGAGGCTCAGTACTTACAATGTGCCTTCCTCTCATGAGGCCAGTGGAACTCGATTTGATGCTCTTGGGCTAGGGTTGGGCTCAGACTGGCAGTGGGCAGGTATAATTTTGGTCAGGCAGACATAAGTGATCTCTCATGCCAATACAAGAAATTGCAGATGTTGGAATCTGAATTCTTCAGTCTGAAGATGGGTCTCGACCCAAAACATCATCTGTCTATTTCCTCCATAGATGTTGCCTAAGCAGTTGAGTTCCTCCAGCACTTTGTGTAGATCTCTAATGCTTTTCACTTTCAGTTAATCAGTATTTTTTTCTTTACCTATTACATGACTACAGTCAGACAGGAACGAATGGCTCCCACACTGTGTCAACTGGCGTCCATGTGCTTAGCGAGCAGAAACTAAAAAAACAGGATAGCTAGCCATTTGTAAGATATGACTTTATAATTGCTGCTTCATATACAATATCCCCCACCTCCTTTCTCTGAAGGCTAAGTGAAATTTGAAAGAAATGAGCTTTGTACCATGTTTTCATTGAAGATGGTCACAAAATGCTGCAGTAAATCAGTGGGACAGGCAGCATCTCTGGAGAGAAGAAATGGCTGACGTTTCGGGTTGAGACCCTTCTTCAGACTTCACTTCACTGAATCTGGCTTTCCCTTCCAGAATTCAACACACATCTTGTCCCCAGAGTGCAGTGGTGGCTGCGAATTTTGCAGGATTATCTGATTTCACTAATTTGCAAAAACTTCCAACATAGTTTTGATCTTGCATTATCACTTAGCTTAATGGGGTAATGGACAAAATCAGGAGAACTAAAGGTTGTAAAATTGTAGGAAAATGGTTTCACGTATATTTTCAGGGTGTGGATGTGGGGAGGGTGTTGAGGAGTTGGGCCGCCAAGCCTTAGTTCAACCTTCAAAATACAACTTTAGAATGATCTGAGTATCAAAAAAAAACATTGAGTGGAAAATCAAACAGTGAGGTTTCCCTTTAAGAATCCAAACTATAAATGACTGCAAAATGCTATCTGAGGCTCATTAACTAACTATTAAATTGGGTAACAAGGTACAGGTCCTCCCCAGGGTTACACCAGGGTTTAGCTCCTGAGAACAGTTTGTAATCCGGACAGTTCGCAAGTCAGAAATGTGTCCGCGTACCGAGTTTTCAGACAGGGGAAAATGCCCGCAGCCTGGTAGCAGCCGGCAAGTCCATCCCGCTGTTGGTCCACACAGACCTGTTGGTCCTATGCACAAGCTGTACATAAGTCGGGCATTCGTAAGCAAAGGGAGAACTTGCATTTGCCGGCCATCACACAAAATGTTGTCATCTTCAAAGTGAAACAAATACCATGCACTAGATAATGCACATCTGCTGATCCTGAGAAAATCAGCCTGAATGCATTCACATCAATCCAAGCTATGCAGAATTTGGGCATATGGAATAAAAGAGGCAGCACAATGCCATCTGATCTCGTATGTACGTTTTTTTCTCTCATTTTTGTTTTTCAGCTTCAACATGTCAAGTTTCCTGCTTTTAAACAATATAAAGTGAGTTGCCCGGCGGAATTCTCTCTTCCATGCAAATAACTCCGGCTCAACCTCAGATAGCAGAGATTTTTTTAAATTAACCATCTGCCTCCACAATTCAGCAATTTTACACAGAAATAACATTTATTACAGAAGGTAAATGCAATCACTGCATTTCAAGTGCCTCTGCTGAAGTTATAAACCACAAAACCAAAGACTGAAACCTCAGCAGATCTGAAAAAATGAATTACACTCATGACCCTATTGCAAGCTATTTATTCATCATAATGTACCATTTATTTGCAAAAATATCACTGCATGCGACAAAGCAGCATAAAATAGGAAACGAATGTCTTAAAAGGTATTCTAAGAGGTTACGTTTAAAGACAATATGACAGTTCTTGGGAATAAAATGTTATCCCGCTGATGTGCCGGGTTGTTTTGGATGGTTTACAAGGCTGTGGCAGACCCTCCTGGGCATGTGGGTTTTAAACAATTAGATGGAGGACTGAGTAGGTTCCATTTTTCTTTTATATGATGGCAACAAGCTACTTGACCTTGCTCAGGCTCCTACCATCTAAGGTTTCTCTCACACATGCACACTTTCAGCAGGAGTCATCCATCAATGATCAGGGGCAAAGATATCAATGTGCATTCAAATCAGGAAAAGATCCTGATTGTACAGTGGCACAGTGGTAGAGCTGCTGCCTTACAGCACTGGAGACCTGAGTTTGGACCTGACTACAGGTTGTGGATGTATGGAATTTGTTCGTTCTCTCTGTGACCGCGTGGGTTTCCTCTGGGTGCTCCAGTGTCCTCCCACATCCCAAAGACATGTGGGCTGGTAGCTTAATTGTTTTTTGTAAATTGTCTCGAGTGTGTCATATGAGAAACTGGGATAACATAGAAACTAGTATATACTGTAGGTTATCCTTGATCAGCATGGACTTGGTGGGCCAAAAGGGGTTGTTTCCACACTGTGTCTTTAAACGAAACTAAAATAAAATAAATGGTTGATTAAATAGGTGAGATTCTCAACAGGTAACAGGTTAAAATTACCACTGATCTTAACTCGCTGTTTAGGAATCAATCTAAACACTACATTATCAATGGAAGAATTACATGAAAATGATTTCAGAGGAACTGAACAGATTTCTCCACTTGCAAACTACAACACTTTTCTAGTAACACTAACCTAATTCATTGTGAGGAACAGCCACAGGAGATCTGCTAGAACAGACACCACACACGCTAAATTGCAATCTGTTATTTGGTTGACTTTCTTAAATTCCAATAAAGATAAAAATAGAAAATAAGGCACAGAGGCAGAAACAGCTGAAGTCAACTGGACAATAGATTAAATGGCATTACATGAGATAAGCAATGGCAGATATTTAAAGAAATATTGCATAATTTTCTGCAAAGGTATATTCCATTGAGAAATAAATAATCCAAAAGAGGAATGCTCCATACATTGCGAGCCACTAATCACACAGAAACATGCAATTCAATCATATCAGTCTAGATCAGCATTTATGCTCAACCTAAGTTCCTCCTTAAACATATCTGTACGATTCTTTTCAAACTCTTCCTGCGGTAGTAGGTTCCAAAATCTTACCACTCTATTTGTCAAGATTGTTCTTCTGAATTCTGTACTCGAGAAAATCAGTGACCAATTTATAGTCATGGCCACTAAATGTCAATACATTCTCCCTGCATCCAATCTATCAAAACTCTTCATCGTTTAAAAAACTTCTGTTAAGTCACTCCTTGGACCTGTTTCTCAAGAGAAAAGAGATCTAGTTTTGTCACCTCTCCTGATTATGTACAGGCTAAATCTTTTTATTATCACTGATAAATCTTTGCTAAATCTTCTGAGTTCTCTTCATTAACTTCAAATCCACTAAAGTCTTTAAGGATTGTATCATATTGAATGACGCACCATATGGCAAAGATGAACGGCAGCCTTGATAATCAGAAACATCTTCGGACACAGAAAAGGGTGATGAAAATAAAAATTGAGTGATGAGAGATTATGAGAGAAATATTGAGATTGATAAGAAGACTTTATAAAAACATATTAAAATAAAGATGAAAGTAGTGTATGTTAGTACTTTTAGAATACAGAGAAATTAATAGTGGGAAACAAGGAAATGGTAGAGTTCAAACAAATAATTTGAAGCTCTATTTACAGCAGAAGACTCCCAGAGTCAGTAATATCCCAATATTAGTAGTGATTTCAAGATTAAAATGGAGAATAAAATGTAAAACTATCACTCTCACTGGAAAAAAATGTCAGCCATATTAATAGGACCAAATGCTGATAAGTCATAAGGTCATAAGTGATAGGAGCAGAAGAAGGCAATTCGGCCCATCGTCTACTCCACCATTCAATCATGGCTGATCTATCTCTCCCTTCTAACCCCATGCTCCTGCCTTCTCCCTGTAACCCCTGACACCCATACTAATTAATAATCTATCTATCTAAGCCTTAAATATATTCATTGACTTGGCCACCACAGCCTTCTGTGGCAAAGAATTCCACAGATTCATCACCCTCTGACTGAACACATTCCTTCTCACCTCCTTCTTAAAGGAACGCCCTTTAATTCTGAGGCTACGACCTCTAGTCCTCCCCACATCCACTCTATCCAACACTTTCACTAGCTACGTTTCAATGAGGTTCCCCCCTCATTCTTCTAACCAGGCCCAGTGACATCAAACACATCATATGTTAACCCACTCTTTCCTGGGATCATTTCTGTAAACCTCCTCTGGACCCTCCCCAGGGCCAGCACATCCTTCCTCAGATATCGTGCCCAAAATTGCTCACAATACTCCAAATGCGGCCTGACCAGCGCCTTACAGAGCCTCAGCATTACATCCCTGTTTTTTGTATCCTAGCCCTCTTGAAATTAATGCTAGCATTGCGTTTGCCAAGTCCCTTGAAGCTATTGATCTAGACTATAGCATCTTAAAATAAGTGACTGCAGAGATAGTAGGTGGATTGATTGTGATTTCTTCAGTTCTGGAAGGGCCCGAGACTGGACAAACTGAAAGTGTAATGTTTCTACTTAACAAAGAAAGGTGATCAGGGAAGAAACCATATGCCTGTTACCTTAACATCTGCCATTAGAAAAATGCTGTGATCCATGAATAAGGAGCTATTGATGGACACTGAAAAAATCATCATACAATTAAGCAGAATCAATATGGTTTTATGAAATGGAAAAGATATTTGACAAAGTTATTTGAGGCCTTCGAGGAATCAGATCTGGGGCCTCAGCTACTTACAAGCTACACTATTAATTTTGATAAGAAGCTAAGAGATTTGGTGCTAAATTTTCCTGTGATACAACGACTGATGGTAATCAAGACCCGAAACATCACCTATTCCTTCGCTCCATAGATGCTGCCTCACCTGCTGAGTTTCTCCAGCATTTTTATCTACCTACGAATCAAATTCTGTACCTTTTCAAACCTTTAGTTTCCCTTTCCCCTGACTCTCAGTCTGAAGAAGAGTCTCGACCCAAAAGGTCACCTAATCCTTTTCTGGAGAGATGCTGCCTTTTACGCAGAGTTTCTGCAACATTTTGTGTCTATATTTAATAGAAAATCAGGGTGGTTTCAACGTGTCCAAATAACTTTGTCTGTGCACTTCCTGATAGCAGCTGCCTCCAGAGCTTACAATCAATGTATTATTATCATACTGAGTGTCGATAGGCAAATCAGCATCATGGTCACCACAGTCAAGTTGTACAAAAGATATCAGGGAGGTAATGCAAAATGTGGCTGAAAACCTTTGGTTGCAGGTCATGATTTTTCAGCCAATTTCTGCCAGTATTCAGAAATGAGCTCCATACACGGCGTGATGTTATGAAATGCCAAGCATCAACTGAGCAAACTTCAAATATATTGAGGTGAATTCATTTAAAAAAAATTAGTTTTAGTTTTTTAGAGATTCAACCTGGAAACATGCCCTTTGGCCCACCTAGTCTGTGCCAACCAACAATCACCCATACCTTAGTTCTATCCTACACACCACATACAATTTATAGAAGGCAATTTACCTACAAACCTGTACGTCTTTGGAATATGGGAGGAAATCGGAGCACCCATGCAGTCACAGGGAGAGCATATAAACTCAATACAGACAGCATCCATATTCAGGATTGAACCTGGGTCGATGGCGCTGTAAGGCAGCAACTCCACCACTGCGCCATTGTCTGGAAGTATTCGGGCCAATTTTCATTGTGGCTGATCCACCCAAATATGATCACTAGTGTGGCCTAAGTGGTCCAAAAATTGTTTTTATGTGGAAGTAAAGAAATATTGCTGCAAATGTGCATTATGTTGGTAGGGCCACATATAACTATGGTCTCTGCACTTAATTACAGATAGATTACATTGGAGGGAGTTGCAAGAAGGTTTAACAATTTAAATCCTGGAATATAAGAATTGTCTTGTGAAAAGTTTGACCCTCCACTCATTAGACTTTTGAAGAATGAAGTGATCTTCCCTAAACAAATACGAATCTGAGGGGAATGGGGGGTTGGCATAATAAATACTGAGAGGATATTTTATCTAATTGGGATATCTAGAACTGGGGAATTTATTCAGAATAAAGGGGTCACCAATTTAAGATGAAGAGAGTAATTTCCTGTACCTTAGAGTTGCATAGTGTATAGATAGGTAAGTAAAAGTGAGATCTAACTCAGATCAGCCATGATCATGTTTGAAGAACAATATTTGTTACATTCCTTGGAAAACATTTCTATTTTATAGCAAGTGTATAGCTTTAATTGTTAATCCCCAATTTTGTTAATGCAAAATGTTTCTTGCTCGCATAAACACAGGTTACTTGGGCTAATGCTGGTTCTTCTAACTGAAACAGTCAGTGACTAGCAATTTAAACCGTGATGGGTTTAGGAGTTCTGCACATATACTGTCAAATATGGAAGTTCTAAAACTACTGACATATTTTATATGCTGAACCCATCCATTTGGCTTGTCACAGGATTCCACACAGTGCATAGTATCGCTGAGGGTTTCCAATAATAGAACAGAAATCAGCTTTCGGACACTGGTCCACAAGGGATCTGGACGAGGATCTGCAACTGTATTGATTTCAATGGGATTCAGGGGCAAAGGTATGAGAAGTCAAGATAAAATTAAGTGATTCCTTCAAACAATTATTTCACTTTGGGTTGCTGTTTAAATTTTTGTTTAGTTATTGTGGCTAATCTTTTTTAAAATATTTAGAAAGACTATGTACAATTAATTTGTTTATTGGTTATTAATTGACCAGAATGCCTTGTGAAAGGCAAAGTTCTTATAGAGCCTGTGTGACTTCAGATTTTTAGTTCAAATAATCATGCACTTCATCATTGTAAATGAAATTAGGCTACTGCTTGACAAGATATAATTCAGAAAATGTGTGCAAGTTCATAGCATTGATTGAAATAAATTACAAATAATGTGAGGAAACTGAGTCTTCAAGCATAACATGTGATACAATGACAAATCCCACCCTCAATTTTATAATTCTGAACAACATTTTTCAAATCCTGCCAAAATGCCTCATGCTTCCAATCTTCATTACTGTTCTACTGGGGAAATACCTCCAGCTACATAGAATGGAGAGTCTGGAATTCTTTCACTAAACCTCTGCCTCTTCTTTCCTCAGTCTTCTCTCGCCACTGTTGCTTTTTGTTATTCTGTCATGTGGCTCAGTGTGAAATAATATACAAGTAAGCCACCTTAGGTGTTTTACTGCTTCAGATTTGCTTTATAATGAGTGGGTGCTGTATTTTATATTGTCCTACTCTTTGTCCTGCTCTTCAAGCAAGCTTCACAATCCATAGAAGGAATTTAGCGATTCTGCAGAGGTTTTGTGATGAATGTTTAGTATCACTGTAGCCGACCAAGCTCCAGGTATCCTGATTCAGGAGATATCCACTGATCACATTGATGTATATTGAAAGCTATATTGAAGCAATTTACCAAGCAAAACCTCGTCTCCATGCTTTTTATCTTCTTAGTAAAATACCTCTGAAATTCATTGTGACATTTATATTTTGAGTCATAAAGTTATCAGTGGCAGTTGAAAATTGTGTCATGTAAGTAGAAATCCTACACTAATTCCAGCATTTAAACTCTACTTATCGAATGCATTAGTAGTAGCTGTAACCAAGCGTTAGATGCCCACTGGTCCCATTCATCATATATTTACTTATTTACTACCTTAGCTGGTTGGAGTGAATGATGAATTTTGTCAGCAGCCAAGCAAAATCAAACCATTTTAAATGATTCCAAACATCCCTTTAATCATTGGGCTTAATGTGATCTCCCTCCAAGTAGCTTTTAATCTATTAGTTTGGAGAGCATCTGCATGGCATTTATTTGGAAAACAATCCCAGTTTTTTTTTAAATGTTTCTATGCACATATTTTTGCACCATGGTAATAATAATATTGGAATGAATCTTTTCAACTAATTATGCTTACAAATTCTTGCTGTTGTAAGACATTACCACAACTCCAAGTGACATGTCAGCAAGCAGCAAGTGAAGTTCAACTACAACTGCAGGCTCAATCTTAGGAAAAGAAGGGGGGTAAACTGGATACCACTTCAAATAGAGCACTGGAATCATTTTTGTTTTATAATTTAATGGTGCACAAGCATATAATTAGCCCCTGTAAGGGAATATTAGGAGAGCTGACTAAACATCTGATTGTCAAATTTGTGCTGCCTGCTTGTCATCATGGTTTATAGCAGTGTCTGGTAGAGATCACACTGACTGGCTACATCACGGCCTGGCTCAGTAACTCAAAATTTGCCTCAAAAGGGAAATTAGTATCATCAGACTGGCACGCCAGCCCCTGTCCATACGCTCATCGCACTGCTACCATTGGGAAGAAGGTGCAGGAGCCTGAAAACTCCTGCAAAACCATGACCTCTAGGTTCAAGAACAGCTTCTATCCAGCAACCATAAGGTTCTTGAACCACATGTACAACCTGATCTCAGCAAAGAGCTACTATGTTTTTATAGGTTGCACTTTGGCTTTTTCTATTTTGGTCTGTTTAACTAGTAAAACTGATAATTTATACTGTTATTGTTTATTGTATATTTATTTGTCGTGCTGTTGTGTTAATGTGCCTGTAAAGCTGCAGCAAGTAAGAATTCCAGTGTAATATCAATTTGACACTCTTGACTGTCTTGATTTCAACAACTAGCAAATTGCATTGTTTTTGGCATTATTTCACCTTTTCAAAGCCCAATTTTGCAAATGCCTAGAACTATTGATGATTTAGACCAGCAGCACATCCTAAAATGCAGCCACACCCATTGTGGTCAGAGATGCTTAAAATCATTCCAGAGCGCACGGGTGGGAAAGAGCCTCCAGAATTTCCAACATGGTGTTGGATGTCTTGAAAAAATGAGGTGGAGGAGAAGGTCATAAGATCATAAGCGATAGGAGCAGAATTAGACCATTCAGCCCATCAAGTCTACTCTGCCATTCAATCATGGCTGATCTATCTCTCCCTCCAAACCCCATTCTCCTGCAGTCTCCTTATAACCTCTGACCTGAGGTTATAACCATAACCTGAGGGCCACCTACAAGGGTCCAAGGAAGCTTCCAGGCAAATGTTCAGACAAGAGTGGAGGAACCACATTTTTGAGGTCAACGTGCAAAATAAACCCCAACAACATAGATACAGAGCTGAAAGAAATATAATGATTTCATCGATGGAGTAAAGTTGGTGAATGCCTCTTTAAATTTAATCCCTCACATACTACTCAATCCCTTAAATCTCAGTCACTGCTACCAATTACCATCACTCTGAACTTTGAGTTAAGGCTTATCAAAATGCTGAGTTTCACATCCACTTCATTTTATATACCGTACAAGTCATTCAAACGACAGTAATAATGTCATCTAAACACATTATATGACTCGCTGTCATTCTGTTCTCTCCCTTCCAGAACAAGATGGCACGCTATTATATGAAATAAACACTGTCAGACTACCTTCAGGTGGATAAAAGCAATGGTTTAAGAAGGCAGCTCATCACCACCTCCTCAAGGAAGTTTGGGATGGGTTATGAATTCTGCCCTTGTCAATGATAACAATGGCTTGCAACTAAATGAATGATAATAAAAAATGCTATTGGCAACATAAACCAGCAGGATTTTCTGTGAATGTAATTTCACACTCTATCGGAAAGGGTACCTCTGGACGGGCAGAATGAGAATAGTGAAGGAGATGCTGTGCTCAAACTGAATCTTCCTCAAGCCCCACTTCCACCCTCATTTCACAATCTCTTCTGATTGCAAGCTAGAGTTGATGCATCCCACACTTCACAGCATCCTAACACCCAAAGGTCACCCTTATGCCTTTTCCATTTCTGATATCCGTATACTGCCACCTCCTCCCACATCCTCTCTCCACCCAAGACTCAGCAGCAGGAGAGCGAAGATGAAGGCACCCATCATTTGATCAGACACTCGTAACTATGTACATGGAGGCTGGATCTCCATGTAATAAGTTATTGTACGCATGGAGGTGGGAAAGATTTGCTCAGTTGCCAGCTTCCAGGAAGGCAAGATGGCATACACTATATCAATTCTGCTCCAGAAGACGCAGCTGAGAATTTGTGTGAAGCTGCCTGTAGAGTATATCTGATGCTATGTACAATGGCATGCAAAGTGACAAGATGCTTGCCACAGTGAAAGGCCTGCCAGAAAGTAAGCATTCAACATCAAGGAGCATGGGGAGGAAGGAAGGGTTGGCATGGGTCACCTTTTCAGCACAGGAGTGTTGAGACCTTTTCCCTACAGTTGTATTTCCAACCATCATACAATCTGTCCTCATACAGTGAGAGTTTATGAAGCTGTGCCCTGTGAGTGAAGCACATGTCCTCCATAACAACCTCATTAATGCACACTCTTGAGACCCTACTGCCATTTTGGACCTTTCTTGAATCACAAAATGAACTGAATGCCAAGTATATCAGGCATTACCTATTCAAGCATTTGCAGTGCAAAATTCATTTTCTCCACATGTAGGCATATCATAGCTCAGAGGTTTACAGTTATTCTTAACCTGTCCAACTTCAAAGGGATTAGTCTTCATTGTGCCTCAGCCACCATCATCCAAGATAGTTATACATGAGTATACATCTTATTAGAATTGCATTCCCTTCTAACTTTACCATGTACCCTGTACTGCCAAACCCTATTTCCCCCCACCCATCCCTAGTTCGAAAATCAAAGTTTTATTAGTGGGAGTAAAGTTAATGGGCTTGGTACCAAGCACAACATTTTCAGATTCAAGATTGTATCGATGTACTATCTTGAGTCTGACTCACGGGAAAAGAATCATTACAGTATACAACTTACAGAAAATAATAGACACCTATTAACTTTAGAAAGAATGAATGACTCCCATCGATTTAGATACCGTCATAAAACAGGCATGGTTCTCACTGAGGTGCTATGAAAACATTGAAATTGTTGTGTAGTGGCTATTTGTTTAAGAAACATATGAACTGGGATGTTTGTGGAATGCCATAAACATTCTTTGAATCATTTTCTGGTCAGCGGTAAAAATCAGGCTGGTATATATCAATTAACACGTAATACCGGACATAATGTGCGGGGATTGCTGGTCGGTGGGGACTCAGTGGGCTGAAGGGCCTGTTTACGCTCTGCATCTAAAACTAAAACTAAAAACTAAAACTAAAATATATAATGAATCATGCAATTTAGGCACAAACCTTTGGTATTGTTCAACCACTCTCTGGAACATCATCGCAACATGCCAAACACTTAACTTGAGTTAGCTTGCAGTGAGGTGTTTATGATATGCCAAATCCTGAAACATTAATAAAATGAATCTATGTCTCATCATGACAATGTGAGAATTTGAATTCTGCTAAAAATGTGTGGAGATGAAAATCTTTTCAATACTGAAAAAAAAGTAACTGTGAACCTGTCAGTGTCATAACATTTTATTTGGCTTATTAACTTATTTTTAGAGTCACCGAGCTTTGTTGCATGGAAGCAGGCCTTTCGGCCCAACCTGTCCATACTGACCATGTTGCATATCTGAGATAGATACATAGATACATAGAAAATAGGTGCAGGAGTAGGCCATTCGGCCCTTCGAGTCTGCACCGCCATTCAATATGATCATGGCTGATCATCCAACTAAGTATCCCGTACCTGCCTTCTCTCCATACCCCCTGATCTCTTTAGCCACAAGGGCCACATCTAACTCCCTCTTAAATATAGCCAATGAACTGGCCTCAACTACCCTCTGTGGCAGAGAGTTCCAGAGATTCACCACTCTCTGTGTGAAAAAGTTCTTCCTCATCTCGGTCTTAAAGGATTTCCCCCTTATCCTTAAGCTGTGATCCCTTGTCCTGGACTTCCCCAACATCGGGAACTATCTTCCTGCATCTAGCCTGTCCAACCCCATAAGAATTTTGTACGTTTCTATAAGATCCCCTCTCAATCTCCTAAATTCTAGCGAGTATAAGCCAAGTCTATCCAGTCTTTCTTCATATGAAAGTCCTGACATCCCAGGAATCAGTCTGGTGAACCTTCTCTGCACTCCCTCTATGGGAGATAGTCCCGCTTGGGTACATTTGGTCCATATCCTCTTAAACTTTCCTTTCTATGTACCTTTTTAAAAGCCATCAGTAGTGTCAGCATACTATTACATCCCATATACTCAAGGGATTTGCTTGAATCCAGCTGCCTTACCTGACATATACTTTCTTCTTTTAACATATGCGTCCTGACCAGATCCTCAATATCCTTCATCAACCAAGGTTGCACAATAGTACCAGCCTTGCCCTTCACTCTAACCGGAACATGCTGGTCCTGAACTCTCTCTATCTCTCTTTCAAAAGACTCCTATTTGAGAAGGGAAACTGCTACACTTCCTCATGCTGGCCTAAATGTGGGTCAAACTTTGCACCACTGTGGTTGATTTCTCTGAAGTAGTCATTTAGTTTAACTTGGAAAGAAAAAGCTGATAAAGTATTAATAATAACAAAAACTCCCAGTTCAGTTTGAAAGCTCTCTTCCCAAATCTTGCCCAGAGCTATTCTGACAGCTCCAGTGGTACGGAAGTGACAAATGGACAGAAACTACTGAGGAGATGAGGTCTGCAAAGAATAAAAGGGAAGGATATGGAGGAGAGGTTATGGATTGCAAGAAACAAAAAGTGGAAGAAGTGATGAATGAAGAGACAAGTAACCAAAGCCAAGCCAGAAAAATAAACAAGAGTAAAAGAAATGTAGAAATAAAAGAGGAGAAAACAGCAAAGGATGAGATCAATTTTCTTTTGCAAGATAAACACTGCCACACAGAGGCTCTATCTGTGGAATATAATTTAATAATAGGTGGTTATTTTAACTGCCGTTAGTCGTAAGAGGATCAACCATCAAAGGAATAATATTTGGAAACCAGTCTCAGCTCTCTGTGAACAGATCTTCTGCTGGTTTCATTAGTAGAGGTATGAGGATGTTGCAAAACGTTGTGGTTAGTAATTCTACTATTCAACTGAGATTGCATGCCTCGGGTCGTGGGTGTCATTTAAATGTTCCCTTTGGTTCTGATTTCCAAAGACACAGGAAACCCAGCAATCAAAGGGACCCTTGTTACCCCAAGACTGATAGTTCTCCAACTAGTTTCACTGTCCTCCTGATTAATTTTACTGAGTGTATGATTCGTTGTCTTCTTCTCAGCCAACAATGAACCCTACCTATTCCACCTACCCCTCCTCCATCATCCCCACCTTTGCCTGATCTTTCAAGAAACCCTACATGATCTCTCCTTTACATGTGATTGACTCACTCGATCCAACCCCAGTTCTCTCAGATTCCAATCCCTTCAGATGTCCCACTTTCTCTGCCATTCACTACAATTTATCGCATCATCCTTCAATCGTCCCAGGCATCCCAGTGACCTCCTATCTTTTCAGTGGCAGCCCTCTAGATATTGATGCTCAGATGTTGCCATGTACCACTGGCTACTTCTGCCCCTCATTCTCATCAGCTGCTAAGCAGCAGAGAGGGCAGAAGTATTTGGATAAAAACTTGTCGAATTTAACAGGGGAAATCAGTCTTTTTCTGATGTTTCCTGCTTTATCTACCACTAACAAGCATCACCACTCATTCTCTACCCATAAATATACTGATAATGGGTCTCTTAACTGTTTAAATATATCAAAAAAACTATTTTGTTCTTGCCAACCTTGAACTTTGCTGCAAGGGAAACACATATGTTGATAAGCACATATGTTGATATTGAATAACGACCCTTTAGTGTTTAACCCTGTAAACTATGGTGCCACAGCTTGCTAGTACATTGGGAATCATGTTTGGGTTAAATCTTGTAATTCAGGACCTTTACTTTAAGAATGTATTCTCATACTTTAATTTGACACAAGACATAATCATTTCAGAAAACAGCAGTAAAATTGGAAGTACAAAGCTTCACATTCAAAGAGCAAAATACGGAAATTTGAAATGTACCATGTAATTTAATTTCAATGCAAAATGTAAGTTCACGGTGCACAACTTCTAGGCAAAGAGCCTTATTGCTTTGTGAGCTTTTGCATTAAGCTGTAGATTAGATCATGTCAGATCAATTGAACAGAAATAATATCAAGAAATATCAGAATCTGTAATGCCAGTGAACTACTTGTATTTGATGTTTTAAATTAAGACTCGTCTGTGGTCTAAATTGCCCAATTCCGATGAAACAGTATTAAATTAAGCATAGACACAACAAGCTGGAGTAACTCAGTGGGACAGGCAGCATCTCTGGAGGGAAGGAGTGGGTGACATTTTGGGTTGAGACCCTTCTTCAGATATAATAATTTTCAGGAAAATGATTTGGTTATCAAAGCTACAAAAGAAGGTAAGATAGTAACATTGCAGGACTTTTGTGAAGAAAGACAAAGAGAGTTTTATATGCATTACACTTCCTGGCTGAATATTAGAATCTTGTCTAGGTTACACACACATAATAAGATTTAGACTCACACTCAAACCATATCTCCTGTGAGCTTCCAGTGAGTCAAAGGCGGCTAAATGGGATAACCCCTGATAACATGCATAGCAATGCACAATTAACCTACATTTGTTGATTATAATTTAGACAGCATGCCAACAAACAAATTGATCTCCAGGGCATGGTGTGTCTCCTTTGGCAGGACAGTGTGATAATAGTTTAAACAGACTTGTTGCAAGCTGAATTTAAACCACAAAAGGCAAAGTAAGCATGGTAGTATGCAAATAAGTTTAAATACCCGATAACTAAACTTGAGATCTCCTGTAGAATTACTGTAAATACATAGGGTCAGAATATTCCTGTTCGATATATCAATGTTTTTGAATCAGTCAAATTACATTTTTCTTTTAGAGCACTGGAGGGAGGACATTTTAATTTTCAATGTATATATTGCAAACAAAACCTGAATAAGTCAAATTGGTTATTGCTACATGAACCTAATTTCATCCTTTTTAAAGAAGAGGATATTAGTTTATTATTATCATGCACAGTTAAAAAAAAACATTGTTTTACATGTTATCCATGTAAATCATACCATACATGAGTCCATGAGTCCAATCCAACCATGCATAAGTACAGCAGGTAGTGCAAAATGTGAAAGGAAACAGAGCACACCGCCAACAAGGGCCGCACCAAGGCAGATCAGGAGATCATGATTACATTCAGAGCATATGAGAGGTTTGTTCAATAGCCTGATTTATAGAGGAGAAAGAGCAGTAGCTGTCAATGGGATATTAACTTATGGTGGTAGTTTGGGCTGAGGATACCTGGGATACCTCTGGCATTTGTTAATATGACATTATTATTATTATTATTATTATTATTATTATTATTATTATTATTATTATTATTATTATTATTACCGAATTATTATATTACACCGAAAAAGGTGGATTTATTATGGGGAACAAGGAAATGGCAGATGAGTTGAACAGGTACTTTGGATCCGTCTTCACAAAGGAGGACACAAACAATCATCCTGATATAGTAGTGGCCAGAGGATCTGGGGTGAAGGAGGAACTGCTGGAAATCCACATTAGGCAGGAAATGGTGTTGGGTAGACTGATGGGACTGAAGGCTGATAAATCCCCAGGGCCTGATGGTCTGCATCCCAGGGTACTTAAGGAAGTGGCTCTAGAAATCGTGGATGCACTGGTGATAATTTTCCAATGTTCTATAGACCCAGGATCAGTTCCTGTGGATTGGAGGGTAGCTAATGTTATCCCACTTTTTAAGAAAGGCGGGAGAAAAAAAACAGGGAATTATAGACCAGTTAGCCTGACATCGGTGGTGGGGAAGATGCTGGAGTCAATTATAAAAGATGAAATAGCCTCACATTTGGATAGCAGTAACAGGATCGGTCCGAGTCAGCATGGATTTAAGAAGGGGAAATCATGCTTGACTAATCTTCTGGAATTTTTTGAAGATGTAACTAGGAAAATGGAGAAGGGAGAGCCAGTGGATGTAGTGTACCTGGACTTTCACAAAGCATTTGATAAGGTCCCACATAGGAGATTAGTGGGCAAAATTAGTGCACATGGTATTGGGGGTGGAGTGCTGACATGGATAGAAAATTGGTTGGCAGACAGGAAACAGAGAGTGGGGATTAACGGGTCCCTTTCAGAATGGCAGGCAGTGACTAGTGGGGTACCGCAAGGCTTGGTGCTGGGACGGCAGCTATTTACAATATACATCAATGATTTGGATGAAGGGATTCAAAGTAACATTAGTAAATTTGCAGATGACACAAAGCTGGGTGGCAGTGTGAACTGTGAGGAGGATGCTATGAGAATGCAGGGTGACTTGGACAGGTTGGGGGAGTGGGCAGATGCATGGCAGATGCAGTTTAATGTGGATAAATGTGAGGTTATCCGCTTTGGTAGCAAAAACAGGAAGGCAGATTATTATCTAAATAACGACAAGTTGGGAAAAGTGGAAGTACAGCGGGACCGGGGGGTCCTTGTTCATCTTTGGAAGTAAGCATGCAGGTGCAGCAGGCAGTGAAGAAAGCGAATGGCATGTTGGCCTTTATAACAAGAGGAGTCGAGTATAGGAGCAAAGACGTCCTTCTGCAGTTGTACAGAGCCCTAGTGAGACCACACCTGGAGTATTGTGTGCAGTTTTGGTCCCCTAATTTGAGGAAGGACATTCTTGCTATTGAGGGAGTGCAGCGTTGGTTTACAAGGTTAATTTCTGGGATGGCGGGACTGTCATATGCTGAGAGAATGAAGCAGCTGGGCTTGTACACTCTGGAGTTTAGAAGGATGCGAGGGGATCTTATTGAAACATATAAGATTGTTAAGGGTTTGGACACGCTGGAGGCAGGAAACATGTTCCCGATGTTGGGGGAGTCCAGAACCAGGGGCCACAGTTTAAGAATAAGGGATAAGCCATTTAGAACGGAGACGAGGAAACACTTTTTCTCACAGAGAGTTGTGAGTGTGTGGAATTCTCTGCCTCAGAGGGTGGTGGAGGCAGGTTCTCTGGATGCTTTCAAGAGAGAGCTGGATAGGGCTCTTAAAGATAGCGGAGTCAGGGGATATGGGGAAAAGGCAGGAACGGGTTACTGATTGGGGATGATCAGCCATGATCACATTGAATGGTGGTGCTGGCTCGAAGGGCCGAATGGTCTACTCCTGCACCTATTGTCTATTGTCTATTTTTTATATTATTATTATTATTATTATTATAACTAGTTATTAGGAGAATTGGGCCATTGTATTGGGAAATATTTGGGAAATGGTGGGCAGTAATATTGAATTCTTTGAAGCCAGTAGAATAAGGCCAAGGGGGTCGGAATCCAAACAGTGGGATCAGTGAGATGACCTCAAGATATTTAAATGCAATTAAACCCTGATAAACCATCATCCAGTAATTTGGAAACCCCAACGTTTTGGCATCTGGATCACTGAGTGATGTTTATCAAGCACCCTTTAACTTACTGTGGCCCTGTTGCCATGCTTCTTGTAACCTCACATATTCCTCATGATTCACCAGGCCTTTGTTTCCAACACTCCCTTTAAGCCCACCATTAGAAAATGCATTATACTGCATCTTAAAAAATAAGGTAAATGTGTATTGGGATATTAATAGGGAATCACATCAAAAAGTTTGGAAAATTTGGCTTCTTGGCTCCAAAGATCCAAGGGTACTGGATTATCAGAATCTTACTGCACAGCGAAGGGCACAAACTAGTACACTCAATGATGTGATAAAAATTGAAGGCTTTGGAATTACTTTTGGTGGTAGGAATTATTCAGGGGTACGATTGTACTGAGCATGTGAAACCAGATATCAGAGAGCATGTTGAGGAGTTATGAGGTACAATAAATTTCAGGATCTGACCATTTTTATCCACTTCTGGGAAAATTAAATTATTTTTGATCAGTTATAACACCAACATTAGAAAATGTGAGGGGCACTTGCAGCCCTCGTGTTTAATCATCAAGACCACACTTCAGGAAGTTGCATTTACACACTTCACAATATTCCAATCATTTAAATCAATAATAATAAATAGAAAGAGACTGCGATTGGACAGAATTCAACTCTAAATAACTCATGGAGACAGAAGGGACTGTAGATGATGGAATCCTGAACAAAACACAAAGTGCTGGAGGAACCTAATGGGTCAGACATCTGTGGAGGGAATGGGCAGGTGTCCTTTCTGGTTTGGGCCTTTCTGCAGACTGATTACAGTGAGAGAAAGCCGGAAAAGAGGGGGGAAGGACAACATTTGGTAAGTGATGGGTGGGTACAGGTGAGGAGGGAGTTGGATTGACAGATGGGTGGAATTAGCGACAAAAGCCAAAATATTTTCAGAAAAGGCGGGAAGAGACATGAAATGTAAAACCAGAGGGAGGGATAGGGCTGAGGGTGGATTAATAGGAAATTGAAGGATCAGTAATGGGAGATGAGCATATGAAGGAGAGAAAAGTAGCAGCATGGCTGAGGGGACAGGTGATATTGGGAGAAATGAGTGAAGATGGCGATTGGAGGGGGTACAGGAAAGGAAGAGGGTGTTGGGAGGTATTACTTGAAATTGAAGAATATAATGCCAATAATGTTGGGTTGTAAGCTACCCAAGTGGAATACGGGGTGCTGTTCCTCCAGTTTGCGTGTGGCCTTACTGTGGCATTGGAGGAGGCCAAGACAGGAATGATTAGAATGGGAATGGGAAGGGGAATTAAATGTTCACGACCAGGCGATCCAGCAGGCTTTGGTAAACAGAGCACGTTGCAAACTGCTGGGTCTCCCGATAGATTAGTTTGTACAATTTGTATAATTCTCAGTTGGATAATATGAATACATGAGCATGGTGGAAGGGGAGAAATCAATTATTTTGTTGTGGGTGGTGGTGGTAACTAGTAAAACATATAGTTTAATTGGAGATGGTATTTGCATTTTTCTCAATTTGCAGTTGTTTGAGGTAAGCAATTTGCTGGAAAAGTGAAAATAAGCAATGCTCCTTGCATTTGGTTTAGTCACGTACCATCAACTTAAGATAACCAAACTGTTTTCCTCCCAAAAATTTCAAGGATGTTATAACAAGTACCACCAGTTAATACAATGGTTTTTCAACATGTAGAATTATTTAAAAAATATATCAGGAAGGGATTTACAATAAGGCACAGTGGTAATTGTTAAGCTCTCATTGCTGGCACCCATGTTAAATGCAGTGGGTTGGTTTGTATACTTGATGGTTTACTAATTTGCCAGTCTGATTCAATGTGCAGCATTGTGTATTTGTCATTCAGACTAAGTGGCAAAGCAGTTGAATTTACAAAAAAAAACAGGAAAACAGTGTAAAACTAATCAGCTAATGTCAACTTAGACCGTTCCTTTAAAATCACGTTGTTCCAACAATCTGAAAGATGAGCAAAATGAGATCCATTTATGCGTCTCAACGACACACATGTAATGGGTCTGTTACAATGAACAGCATTGCGCTGAACTGTCAGCAGTTCTTTTCATGCTGCTCTCAGCAGCCCTCATTACACGTAAAAGAGTAATGATGTGCACTTCAACTGTATAAGAGTCAAACCACAGTGCGCACAGATTGAGCTGAATTAAAGCCCTGAGCCCTCGTGTTCTTCGAGTTCTCTTTTTGCTTACATTGTAATGGACCTAAAGTAGATAAACAGTTGACAAGTCAACTAACGGATGTCATCAGTGGTTGTTCTGCTGCATACCAACTTGCACATTTAGATTAGTTTATGTTAAATATACAGCATGAAAACAAGCCCTTCGGCCCACTACGTCTATAACCATATAACGATATAACCATAACAGCACGGAAACAGGCCATCTCGGCCCTTCAAGTCCGTGCCGAATATGCTGACCGTCGATCACTTATTCATACTAGTTCTATGTTATACCTCTTTGCATGCGCACACTTTTGCCAATTTACAGAAGCAAATAAACGTACAAATTTCACATCTTTAGGGTGTGGGAGGAAATCGCTGCACCCAAAGGAAACCCATTCAGACAAAGGGAGAATATGCACACCCTACATAAACAGCAGCCGAGGCCAGGATTGAAACTGGATTTCTGGCACTGTGAGGCAGCAGTTCTACAAGATGTGCCACTGCATTACCAGCTATGGTCTCTTTAATAAAAAGAATTGTCAAGGAAAATTATGGAAATCTTACCTTGTTTGGAAGCTGAGAAATGCATCAGACTCATTGTATGTTTAAGAAAGAACTGCAGATGCTGGAAAAATCGAAGGTAGACAAAAATGCTGGAGAAACTCAGCGGGTGAGGCAGCATCTATGGAGCGAAGGAATAGGTGATGTTTCGGGTCAAGACCCTTCTTCAGACTGATGTGGGGGTGGGGGCTGGAAGAAGAAAGGAAGAGGCGGAGACAGTAGGCTGTGGGAGAGCTGGGAAGGTGAGGGGAAGGAAGGAGAAAGCAAGGATTACCTGAAATTGGAGGTCAATGTTTCAGGAAGTCCTTGCTTTCTCCCTCCTTCCCCTCCCCTTCCCAGCTCTCCCACAGCCTACTGTCTCCACCTCTTCCTTTCTTCTTCCCGCCCCCCTCCCCCACCTCAGTCTGAAGAAGTGTCTCGACCCGAAATGTCACCTATTCCTTCGCTCCATAGATGCTGCCTGACCCGCTGAATTTCTCCAGCATTTTTCACCACCTTAGACTTATTGTAAATATTTTTATAACTTTGATCATATTTGTTCATTAGAATTCAATGGCTGACTCATTGATAATCAATTGTGCCATGGGAACTGAATAGCTGCTTGGCTCCAGGAAATGTATTACAAAGTTTGGCCGACAACATTGATTTTGAGGCATTAGTATTTGAATTTTCATTGCCAAATATAATACTTTCATATCACCTCGACCATAGGAAGTCTTACTCCTCTGACCCGAATTAATACATTGTCCCACCTTCACCCAGCCTGACTTTCATCATTCCCAACTAGATCAGCCATTTATTATTAAACAGTGAAGAGGTGGCATGCTGCAAGCAATAGATATGCCTTGGAAGTCAGAACAAGAACATTCAATTTGTATATATTTCATAACGCTCTAATTTTCTCAAATCTTCAATATCCTTCATGGACAATGTTTTTACTAATTTCGGCATTTTAGAGAACCAACTTGAGTTAACTAATACTGTCACAAACATCCTGATCCAGTGGTAAGTTTTACTGTGTCACTCAGTACAGAAATATAACATGACTAGTCAAGGAAATAACACGAGTCTTGCAAATATAATGAAAATAGACGTGCAAAATCGAAAACTAGAAAAACCACTGGTCTTATACATATAACACCAGTCAAGGAAAGCTGGAAACATAAACTAGGTAACTATAGGCTGGTTAGCATAACATCTGCCATTGGAAAAAGCTGGAATCCATGGTTATGGACATTAAGAGCAGAACATTTAGAAAGTCATAAAGCAAACAAGCAGAGTCAAAATGGTTTTAAGAATGGAAAAAGTGTATGATAAGCACGATAGAGCAAGTTCATCAAACACGTTCGTGAAGCAGCAAAGAGGCGAAGTAAAATGGAGGCACAAAAAACTTCAGATGCTTTAATATGTAGCAAAGAAAAAGAACTGCAAAAGGAACTCAGTGGGTCAGACAGCATCAGTAGAGAGAAATGAACAATTGACATTTCAAGTTAGGACCCATTATCTTCCAGTTTAGATGAAGGTTCTCAACCTGAAACATTCAGTATCCATTTCCCTCCACCCAATGAGCTCCTCCAACAGCTCTCCTTTTTTTGGCTTCTGGAACTAGTTTTTTGAATTTCAAGAATGCTTTCGCAAAGGTAACTTATATAAGGGTTCTGCACGAGATGAGATAGTAGAGATTTAGGGTAATATTTAGTCTGGAGAGGGAAGTGGCAATGACAAAATCAGAGAGAGGGAGAGATGGGTCATTTTCAGATTAGCAACTAGTGCAGTGTAAAAGGGACAATATATTTACATTCACATTGGTGACGGGTGAAAGGACTGAATGTCGAAGGCTGTGAGGAAATCAAGTGAGGAATAAGAATGAGAGTGTTTGAGGTCAATATTGAATCAGCCACAACATTATTAAATTGCAGAGCATGTATGTGGGGCCAATTAGCCTAACCTTGACACTGTTTCTCATGTTCAAACCATCATTAACTATTTAATGTGGATCTTCCTGCAATGCATCAGCAAATAGACAGGCAGGCATGAGGTTAACTCTTCCATACAGATATTCTAACTCAGATTACTGTAAGATGGAGAGACCCTGCCCTTTTGTCACTTTCTTTAGACTTTAGAGATACAGCATGGAAAAAGGCCCGTTGGCCCATTAAGTCCGCGCCGACCAGCGATCACCCTGTACAGTAGCAGTATCCTACACACTAGGAACAATGTACAATTTTACCAAAGCCAATTAGCCTACAAACCTGTACGTCTATGGAGTGTGAGAGGAAACTGGAGCACCTAGAGAAAACCTATGTGGTTGCAGAGTGAACGTACAAACTCCAAACAGACAGCTCCTGTAGTCAGGATTGAACCCGTGTCTCTGGCGTTATAAGGCAACAGCTCTACGGCTATGCCACTGTGCCATCGCTTCCCTTTAGTCATATTTCCTTTTCTATAGGCCAATCTAGTTTGCAACTCAATGCTCAGGAACATTTTCTGTTGCAGACTGCCACCAGGAATAAGAATCATTTGCAGTGCCATGTTGTTGGGCAAATCATTACACAATGTCATAGAGTTGTATGGCACAGAAACAGGCCAATCAGCCCAACTCTATCATGCCGACCATGATGCCGATCTATGCTAATCCCAATTTCACCGCATTAGATCCATATCTTTCCTTTCCTATCCAAATGCTTCAACCACAAAGACATTCTCCTGCTCCCCAGGGCTGATGGGCAGGAGTCTTACCAGAAGGGGAGAAGGGATGGGGGAGTCTTATAATGGTGGAAAGGCAGTCAAAACTCAGATTGTTCTCCGAGGGATATGTGGGGCTTTGACTGAGCGAGCAACTGTCTCTAGTTGCAGAAGGGTTGTAAGCAACACAAACAGGTTTCTGATGGAGTCCCATCGTCATAGAGAGATACAGCACAGAAACATGCCTTTCTGCTCATCACCTCTACACCAACCATCAAACACATGTTCACACTAACCTTACACTCATCCCATCATTTTATTCTCCCCTTATTCTCACCGGGTCTCCTTGCATTCTAGCACTTACCTACACACTTGTGGCATTGAGCATTGGCCAATTAACCTCCTGAACAGCAGAGCTCTGTGATGTGGAGGAAACCAAAACACTCAGAGGAGTATTTTATGTTTTTATTTTAGATTTCAAGAATGTGCAGATTTTATTTTTAATTAAACCCTGACATTTCAACTCCTCAAGATTTTGTTTGGTGTTCTTGGTACATATTGAGATTGCTTTCTCCATGCCTGAGCCCATCAATTATCTATGTGCAGGAAGGAACTGCAGATGCTGGTTTACACCGAAAATAGACACAAAATGCTGTAATCACTCAGCAGCATCTCTGGAGAGAAAGAATGGGTGACGTTTCTGGTCATTAATCACCTATCCATCCATCCATCCATCCATAGGGAAAGTTTGGACAGGCGAGGACTTTATTCCTTGGATTGCAAGAGGCTGAAGGGAGATCTTAGAATCTTCGAGAGGTGTACAAAATCATGAGGGCAATACTGAATATACTGAGTCTCTTACTTATTGTCGGGTAATCAGGAACTGATACAATTGAATGAAAGTCTCCAAGCAATTGTGTTACATACTCAAGGGGGAGGGTGAACAGCCAGAAGTTATTGTGCATGTTGGCACAAATTACATTGGTAGGAAAATGAATACAGGGAGTTAGGCAGGACCTCCAGGGTAGTGATTTCAGGATTACTACCAGGGGCACGGGATACTGAGGGTAGGAACAGGAAGATCAGACAGGTGAATGCATGGCTGAGGAGTTGGTGTAGGGTGCAGGGATTCAGATTTTTGGAACGTTGAGATCTTCTCTGAGGCAGAGGTGGCCTGTACAAGAAAAATGGGTTGCACCTGAACAGGAGGGAAACGAACATCTTGGCAGGAAGGTTTTGCAAATACTCCTTGAGTGGGGTTAAATTAGATTGGCAAGAGAATGGATCCGATGAAGGACTGAGGCAGGTGAAAGGCTGGAAGTTGGTATGGAAGGAGATGTATGAAAGCTCAGTTGACAGGATAAGTAGAAGCATGGTGGGGAGTGGGGATTGAATTGCATTTATTTTAATGTGAGAGACCTGATGCGTAAGCTGGGTGAACTCAGGACATGGACAGATGCATGACACTGGGACTTTGTAGCTGTTACTAAAACCTGGCTAAGAGAAGAACAGTACTGGCAGCTTAATGTTCCAGGGTGTAGTTGCTACAGGTGACGTAGAGGAGGGAATGTCACTTTATTGATGAAGAAGAATGTAATGGAAGTAGTCCAAGATGACATTACTGATGGTTCATCCAGTTAATCTGTGTGGGTGGAGCTGAGAAATAAAAAGGGATGATCACCCTGTTATGAGAGTACCATAAATCCTCCTCTTCTGTTCTCCGCTCACCAGGGGACGAGCAGAGTCTTGGCTTGGTGGCTTCCCCCTTCTAGGCTGCAGCACACTGGGTCTTTCTGCGTCAGCCCACGCGACCCAACGGGTCTATCCGGGCGGGATCTTGGGTCCGCAGCAGGCGAGCCAGGCCTGCAGTCGGGTATGGCTGCAGAGTCAAAGATTGATACAGTGTGGAAACAGGCTATTCAGCCCAACTTGCCCACACCGGCCAACATGTCCCAGCTACTCTAGTCCCATCTGCCTGCACTTGGTCCATAACCCTCCAAACCTGTCCTATCCATGTGCCTGACAAGCTGTCTCTTAAACGTTGGGATAGTCCCTGCCTCAACTACCTCCTCTGGCAGCTTGCTCCATACACCTGGTTTTCTGGGGTTTTCCTGTTCTTCTCTTAGTCAGGTTTTAGTTACAGCTACAAAGTCCCAGTTGTATGTACCTATCCATATCCTTCATTCACCCACCTTACGCATCACGTCTCTCACATTAATAGAAATGCAATTCAATCCTCACTCGCCGGGATCGATCTGCCGCATGGCTCACCAGGACACTTCTGCCATGCGGCCCTCCAGGACTCTTCTGCCATGCGGCCCTCCAGGACTCTTCTGCCACACGGCTCACATGGAACCCATTCCTTTTAAAAAATATTCCTAAGTTTCTTTATGCTTCTGCACCATTTTTTGAGTCGAGTTGTATTTTCAGTCGAGTGACCATATTGTGGGGGCTATCATAGAGCAATCTCATCCTTTTTAAAAAATCTTGTGAAGTGTTGATTATTGCACCTTTGGCACACATTTCCTCCCTTCAGAGACCACTTTATTTCCTGACATCCTGACAAGCACGGATCACACATTGAAAAGGAAAATATTATGGCACAGTGATATGGGAGCAATAAAGTATAATGATATGAAAGACAAGCAATCATAATACATTGAAGTGGAACAGTTGGCTGTTTGGCCCATTAGTTCTATTCATAGGTATATGAATATGGTTCAAACTCACTGAATAGGTCTCTCATGACTTTGTTGCTGGTGAGTTACAAGGTCAAGAAAATAATAAAGTTCAATTAAAATCTTACAGTTATGGGCAACTAATTTAAAACCATGGATGATTTTCTGCACAAAGCTCCCAGAAGAAATCTTTCTCCTTGTGATGTTTGCATCTCCAGGACCTGCCACACAACTGAAGTGGCTTGTGCAATGTTGCAGCCTTATCTTAGCCATTAACCTAATTCCTTCATAAAATAAACAGGTAACACAGCAATTATAGACAACTCTGTACACGAGTCATGAACTCCACCCCTTCAATCTGCTATCAATAACATCACAAGGAGGCATCAGGATACCACATGGCTTGGCTGTGGTCTCTTGGTACCTGAATGAATAGATGCACCGTATTAATAGATAATGAGGTGTCATTTTAATGGTAGGATTTAATGTTTTAATAGCGGGATTCAGCTGTGCTGCAAATAATGAATATTTTGAATCTGACTCTCCCCCATATATATTTTCCCTGTAACATGATTTCCTTGCAATTTTTGTAAACAGAATGTTGCAGCAGTAGCAACCGTAAGCAGCAAAGTAAAATTTGAATTGTATAGTAAATGAGAAAGGTATCAAATAAAGTTTTGAAAATCCTATTAAAAGCAGACTACGCCAGTCATTCTAGTTTCTTGTCTGTCATGTTAATCCCTTATTTTGTATTCATCTCAGCAGTCAGTCTCCAATGCTACCAAAGCTTTTGCTATCTGGAAACGTTATTATTTTTTTTATTTCCACAGAAGCATGTATGTATTTATTCTCTATCCCTCCTTCTCAGCATCAGTGAGATAAGTTAAATAACAACGTGCCTCATGCTGATATCAGCCTGGCAATGCTGAAGAATAATGCCCTTCACCCGTGATATTCAGCCATACTTCCTCATTGAATTCAGGTGACCATGAAACTAAACCCAGGGCTGGATCAAGGCAAAGAAAAATGAGGAACAAAATCTCTGAAAAATACACACCTATTAAAAATGTGGTGCTGGGTTGGTGCCATATATTCAATGCAGATGCCTTTCTCGAGTGAAGCATTTTTTGTGTTTGTCTGGAAAGATCTTAGAAGATGTCAATTCAATAATCACAAAACATAAAGTGAGGAAGGATTAGTGGCAGGAGTGGGTGATTGAATGGGAGCAAGTATTATTACCTACTGCAGGCTTGCAACCCACTGCCAATAGGAACTGCCAAATAGCTAGCAGGAGAACCTTTATCCATCTCTCTAAAATTTGCACTTTGAATTAATCAAATTGCTGAGAACATCCTGCAATCTTAATATCAGTATTTGGGATGGTTGCAAAGGAGCCATACAGATGATTTTATAAACAGAGACAGGGTGCTTAGATTGTTAGCTCTAATTGTATATCTATTCTGTGCATTCCTTCCTTTACATGTGTGTGCTAATTTATTCTGGACTTTGACAACCATCTCCAAAGGATTGTAAATGCTAGTTGAAAACACCAGCAAGAGTCTGAGTCACACTTTCTTAGCTCCTACCAACAACTCTTACCAATCTCCACAGATGCATCACAGAAAGCATCCTATCCGGATGTATCACAGCTTGGTTTTTTAGCTCTGCTGTCCAAGACCACAATAAATGCAAAGTTGTGGATCCGCTCCAGTTCATCACACAAATCAGCCGCCATATTCTCAACTTCATCTACACTTCAAGCTGCCTCAGAAAATAGACCAATTTAATCAAGCCCGCACCCGGTTCATTCTCTCTTCTCCACTTTCCTGTCAGCAGAAGATACGAAACTTGAAAGCACGGACCACTAGTTTCAAGAACATCTCCTTCTCTGCTGTTATCAGACTGTTGAACGGGTCTCATAGAAACATAGAAACATAGAAAATAGGTGCAGGAGGAGGACATTCGGCCCTTCGATCCAGCACCGCCATTCATTATGATCATGGCTGATTGTCCCCTATCAATAACCCATGCCTGCCTTCTCCCCATATCCCTTGGCTCCACTAGCCCCTAGAGCTCTATCTAACTCTCTCTTAAATCCATCCAGTGATTTGGCCTCCACTGCCCTTTGTGGCAGGGAATTCCATAAATTCACAACTCTCTGGGTGAAAACGTTTTTTCTCACCTCGGTCTTAAATGACCTCCCCTTTATTCTAAGACTGTGGCCCCTGGTTCTGGACTCGCCCAACATTGGGAACATTTTTCCTGCATCTAGCTTGTCCAGTCCTTTTATAATTTTATATGTTTCTATAAGATATCCCCTCATCCTTCTAAACTCCAGTGAATACAAGCCTAATCTTTCCAATCTTTCCTCTGATGACAGCCCCGCCATCCCAGGGATCAATCTCGTGAACCTACGCTGCACTGCCTCAATCACAAGGATGTCCTTCCTCAAATTGTACACAATACTCCAGATGTGGTCTCACCAGAGCCCTATACAACTGCAGAAGAACCTCTTTACTCCTCTACTGAGTCTCCTCTAATTTAACGAAGAATCCATGATATCCTAATCTATCTTGTTGAAGCATTTGCACTTCTTTTATCTGCATGTTCTCCGCAGTTGCAACGTAAAATTCTGCACTCTATTGCCTTTCACTTTTTGCACAATCTGTTGTATTCATACGTGAGATAATTGTACTCACGTATGGCAAGATTTGACTGGATAGCACTCAAAGTCTTTCACAGTATTGCGGTCCATATGTCAATGATAAACTAATACCAACACCAAAATGTTGTGGGTGCTTTGATATAATCAGTGAATGTGACAGAGCATGCCCTCTGCAATGATTCTTGTATGTAGTCAGAAGTGTGCTGTCCAGCCAAGACAGTATCAACTGTTGATATGCCAGGAGGAACAAACTTCCATTGCACCTGATTTTCAACAGGCTTCTCAGGTTGTAGAGAATGCAGTGGACATATATCAGTACAAGATAATTCTCATTTTCTATCTGTGGAGACTGAAGAAACCTTATCGTACATCAATGGACTAACAGTAAAAATACTGTGCAGCAACAGAGTAAACTTGCACAAAACAAAAGTTGGAATACCAATTATTGAACCCGGAAGCATAAATGATAGCAGTGCATCCCTTGTCTCTGCAATTCAATTCAGAGAGTCACTTGGAAAAGGTGATCTAAACCAAACCTAAATATTGGGAGAAACACAATCCCAATTACACAATGTTCTCACCTGACAACTAATTCATGCTTCTTTCTGGCAACTGTTTGAACCAAGATGTTTGCAATCTTGGTAGCACATTCGATCCTGAGATGAGTTGTGGATTATAGATCCATACTGCTCAATCTGTTAATTTCCTTTTCCATAAAAAGGTCCGTCTTGGTTCCTGCACAGCTTATCTATCTATAAAACCTACATTTGTTATTTGGAAATCCCTAAACCTTACATTTCAATGCACTCCTGAACGATAAAAACAAATTATTAGACACAAAGCGCTGGAGTAACTCTATCTTTGGTATAAATCAGCATCTGCAGTTCCTTCCCATTACCCACAAATTATTAGCAGGACAAGAACACTGGAGCTTAATATGATGCTGGGTACTCAGATTATAATCACATTACCACATTCCTGTCTATCCATGGTAATCACCTTCTTATGTTTCTATATCTGCCTTAAAAATATTTGAAGCCCCTGCTTCCTTTAAGGAAAATAAAACCAGAAAACTCGTCACAGAAAAAACCCCATTGAATTTAAATGGATGACCATAAATTTTAAAATAGTGACTCTTTATTTGAGTTCACCATCATCAATGGAGATGCAGACGTATAAAAATGCCCTGGTAAAGTAAGATCAAAGCTCCTGCTACAGATGATATGAGGAGATAAGAAATGGAAAAAAAGTTCTGAGTCAATTTAACCACCAATTTTTTCTTACTCACACTCTCTTCATTCAAGGATTTCTCATTAGGATTACAAGATTGCATAATTAACCTGAGTGTGCTCCTTGAAGGAAGTAAGTGCTTTAGGAGCAAAGTGAAGTTTATCTAAATGAAGACGTGAACAGAACATCACCAGTTTCTTGGTCATTACTGACCTGACAAAACCATGCATCAGTTAACCAACCTTCTGGGATTCCAGAAGGGAAGCTGTTAGTTCATTCTGCCTTCACCAGACTTACATTTATAGTTCATCTTCAAATGTTATTAATTTTGCACACAGATATTACTGACTTTGTCAGCATTTATTACAACATTCCTCATTGGTGGGGAAGGTGGTGGCGATCTGTCTTCTTGAACCACTGTTGCCCTGGTGAAGTGCTGTTGGCAGGAGGAGCTGCAGGATTCATAAAGGAACAGAAATAGATTCAGGTAAGTCTAGGTGGCGTTCCCACATGCTTTGCCTTTCAAGGGTCTGGGAGATGTTATCTAAATTGCAAAGAGAGTAACTGCAGTGCATTTTGTAGATGGTATACCCACGAATGAGGGAGTGATTTTGAACTTTGAATGTTGCCCTCTGTGCTCGGATGAGAGTGTACCAAGAACATCCATCTCCGTGCGATGGGGTGGGATGATACACAAAGATCCCAATGAATCTGATCAGATCTGCTCTTCATATCCTCAATACATTTTAAAGTATTTATCTTTGTCATTTCACTGCTCAGCAATGATTGAAACTTAGATTTTGTAAATTCTTGTTCTAGGTGAGCTAAGCAGAGTCAAATAATCAGATTGAGAGTCAATTGTTCCATGTAGGTCAAAGTTTGTATTCAAATATTTTCTTTTTGGCATTTAGCTTCTCCAATGTGCTCCCATTATTGCACCAAACCAGTGCCTCTTTTTAGTGACATTTATAATGATGCAATAGGTTAAGCAGGTATCTGTATGAAATATATATATTGCATATAACGTAATTTGGGAACACTGTGGTTTTGAACTAAAATTAGTGAGGTGTTATTCAAGAGTTGGTCAATGCACACTTGATAGTTACCTCCAGGAGGAATTATAGTTTACTTTCACCACCCGTGAAGATTTAGATGTTCACATTCAACACAAACTCAAGAAACAACTGAGTAACCTGAATCAAGGGAAACAAATTATAATGCCTGAAAAACATGGGCTAAGAAATCAGCTTGAGGTTCTTTTTCCTGACCCAGTTCTTTATTTGTCTCATTCCAAAGCATCCATCAATATTGAGGAAAATGAACTAAATTCCCAAACAGACTTCACACAGGGAATGACTTCTGAACATTGCTATAATTGATTCAAGATTTGATGATGTCAAAAAAGGCCATTTACACCATGGCAGACCTGAAGAGGAATTCAATAGTCGGCACTGTATCAAATTGTTCATGCAAGTTGAAACATCAAACAGTTACACTCTAATGTAATCGACTTGTGAAACATGGCCACATTGTCATTATCACATTGTTGACATTATCTATCAGGACTAATTCAGCAGCCAAAGTTAATAATTATGATGTGCTGTATACCGAGAAAGCAAATAGATAGTAGGTAGACTCAAAATGCTGGAGTAAATCAGCGGGTGAGGCAGCATTAATGGAGAGAAGGAATGGGTGATGTTTCGGGTCGAGACCCTTCTTCAGTCCACTGAGGAAACTACTCACGACCATGCAGGCGACACCCCGGCAACCACCGGCGAACATGTGGCGATCGCATAGTCTCCTGGAGTCGCCTAAAAATTTGCCTAAGTGGTACAGGCCCTTTAGTCTAAACTGCTGGTCAGAGTTTTAGCCACTTGCAATTTCATTGAAGCATCTAATTCCACATTAACTTCCTATTAAAGGTGTCAAAGGTATTTTATTGTTATGTGTACCAATTAAGGTACAGTGATATGCAAATTACTTTGCTTTTATCTTTTGGGTAATTTTAAGTCAGGTGTTTTTTTGTCTTCCTACAATTATAACACAGTGCCCTGGCCTTTAATGTGCAAGGACTCATACCAGATATTGCTAATGTGCGAGGTGAGCTTGATTGGCGATCTGCATCCAGTTCAGTTAAGTGTGATTTGATGAGGTGAGCCATGTTTAGTTGACTTTAGCCTCTGGTGTCAGTAACACGTCTTCTCCAAGGTTACGGAGGGTTTCGTTCCTGTTAACTGTTCATAACATGTAGTAGGTTTGTTTAAGAAGGAACTGCAGATGCTGGAAAATTGAAGGTACACAAAAATGCTGGAGAAACTCAGCGGGTGCAGCAGCATCTATGGAGCAAAGGAAATAGGCAACATTTTGGGCCGAAACCCTTCTTCAGACTGATGGGGGGTGGGGAGAAGAATGGAAAAAGGCGGAGGAAGAGCCCGAGGGCTGAGGGATGGGAGGAGACAGCCCGAGGGCTGAAGAAGGGGAGGAGACAGCAAGGGCTAACAGAATTGGGAGAATTCAATGTTCATGCCCCCAGGATGCAGACTCCCCAAGCGGAATATGAGGTGCTGTTCCTCCAATTTCCGGTGTTGCTCACTCTGGCCATGGAGGAGACCCAGGACAGAGAGGTCGGATATGGAATGGGAGGGGGAGTTGAAGTGCTGAGCCACCGGGAGGTCAGGTTGGTTATTGCGGACCGAGCGGAGGTGTTCGGCGAAACGATCGCCAAGCCTCCGCTTGATCTCACCGATGTAGATCAGCTGACATCTAGAGCAGTAGGTTTGTACGTGCGAAGTGCAGCCACTAACCGAGTTCCCTCACGGCAGAAAATACCTGCTGACGTGCAGCAGCCGGCAAATCCGTCTCGTCAGTCTCACTTCATATGCATGGGTTGTACATAAGTTGGGTATTCATAAACTGGTGAGGACATGTGCCCTGAAATGCTTTGCACTGAAGGTTGTTTGCATTCTTTGAAGGCAGATTTCTTAAATCTGCTTTTGTTTCTGTTAATTGTAAAACGTTGTGTATACATTAAAGGGTTGTGGGTCAGTGGGTGATATATTACTAAGTGCAGATTTCAAGTAAAGGACAGTGTGGGGAGAAGACATGTACTTCCGCAATGATAACTGGTTTGCCCAAGACCTCAATAAACTACAGAGAATTGTGGACATAACCCAGCCTAACTCACCAACCAGCTACCCCCCTCTCCCCTCCCTCCACCCCACTCAGCTTAATCTTCAGTTCATGCTGCCTCAGGAAAACAGCTAACATTATCCAGGACAGCTCACACTCTGGTCATTTCTCATCTCCCCTTTCCTGTCAGGTAGAAGATTAGATTCAATAGAATGATTCTTAGAATTAGCACCTTGTCCGACAGGACAGATTATGATTGAAAAAAAAATTAAGATTCACAAATGTAAGGACAAATATTTTAAAAACTTTTGTAATCTCACAGTGTTAATTTGTTTTCACTGGTCATGGCTTCCAGGAGAAGCAAGGAGACTACAGCTGTGACTGCTGTTTTCTGAAATCTATGTCAACACGCTGAATGATTGAATAATTAAGTGTTTTATTACTACAAAATCATGTGTCATCACAGCAGTGCAATTCTGTTCAGATTTGTGCCATTAGCTGATGCTAGCTTAACAAGAGAGGGATATTAAATCCTGAAAAAATCCTTTTAATAACTCTCTGTTTGGAATTTTAAGCATCAGATCTATTATAACTATAATGCACAGTCGTTCCTTAATAAAATGCTTCATTACGACCCAGACGCAAAGCAGCACGCACCTTCAATAACATCCCATTAGTGTTAATTATGACTCTGGTGTAGGCATCCCAGCCTCACAAAGCCTGCACTAAACACACACCATTTAGTGAAAGTGTCCATTGGAATTTGAAGAGATGGAGTAATTTTCAGCATAATCTAAAGCTCTGCAATTTGAGAAAGCACTGTTCCTGCACATGTGCAGACTGCTGAAAGATTGAGTGGCTCCCTGTGCTCCACCTTCATTTTCTCTTCAAGGTTGAGCGATTTCCACTGAAGCTCAACACTTTGGCGAAGTAATGGTAGTTGGGGAGGTTGGTGAGTCAGAAAATAAACACTGTTATGTTAAACTTTAACCTGGTTCTTCATTACTTGTCGTTATTTCTTGATGAATCTCATTCCTTAATGCACTCTGGGTATACAATATGATAAGCAATCGGTGTTTTAATTTGCTGTATTGATAATAAATGATTAGATTTTATCACTAAAAATTGAAGAGTAACTTTGAATTTATAGTTGATTACATGGCACCAGTGATTTATTTTTCTTAAATCGAAGAAAGGAATGTCTGTCCTGAGGAAACACAACAGCTCTGTGAACTGAGTGCAGGCATCAAACATTCCCAGTTGAACCGGGGAATTGACTTTGCCCCCAAGACAATGCCTTGAGTAACAACCTCAGATGAACAAACGCTTTGCACCAATGTGACACCATCAATTTCTCATGCCACACATCCTGAAACAATTCTGTCAGAGACAAATTAGGGGCAGTTTTGTGCTGGAATTTATTTCCATCCAGGAAAGAGATTATAAATGCCCAAACGCATATTGCAAATATCTATTACGGAAAACCTCAGAACCATTATGTGCAGGCTGAATTCCACAGGCAGCCACATAAATAAAAATAATCCATGAAGCGTACCATCTAGTTTTACCCCTCCTGCTGAAAGGCAGGAACAATCGGTACTTTGTCTCTTCTTTTCAATGTATTTATCTGACATACAGTTTATATAAATCAAAAAGAAATATCCACTTCATTTCTCCAGATGGTACTGTTTATAAAAGCCATCTTCACCAGTTTATTTAATTCTGATGTAGGAGGGCTCCCCTACTTCTGCCAGCCCTGTGAGCCTTCAAACTCCTCTCGCCTCAGGCAAGTGATGGATCTGTTCAGAAATTTACTGCATCTGGACTCACGCTTGTGAGCTGGATGTGAGGAATGAGCAGCTGCTGAATTACAGCTTAACATGATGGATTCAGGTTTTTAGGCTTAGTTCAGAGTTTAGTTTAGAGATACGGGCCCTTCGGCCCACCGAGTCCATGCCAACCATGAAACCCACATTCACACTTAGAAATACAGCGTGGAAACAGGCCCATCAGCCCACACCGTCGAGTCCGCACCGACCTGCAATCCCCGCACACTTAAGGGCCTGTCCCATTTACGTGTCCTTGGCACGCAAGTTACGCAACCTCGTGGTCGCGTTGAGGCACACGGGCATCGTATGGCCGCGCGGGGCCGGTCCCACTTAGAAGCGCGGAGGGGTATGTAGTTGTGCGCGGCATCGCGCAGGGCTACGACATTTTTGTAGTGAACAAAATCTTCAAGCGCCAACAGCCTGTCGCGGAACTGACGGCCAAAGTGGGACAGGCCCAAGACCCTGGCGCGATGCAACGTCTCACCTTCAACAGCAGCAGAAGCAGGCAAACGATCGCCGAGCTCGGCCTGGGGCTCATGGCCGTTACGGTCCGGATCCGCCCCCACTTCTACTCCCAGAGCAGGGCCAAGAAAATTGAAGATAGACATAAAATGCAGGAGTAACTCAGCGGGACCGGCACCATCTCTGGAGAGAAGCAATGGGTGACGTTTCGGGTCAAGACCCTTCTTTTCAGACTGAAGATGAGTCTCGACACGAAATGTCATCCAGTGCATCTCTCCAGAGATGCTGCCGGTCCCACTGAGTTACTCCAGCTTTGTGTCCATCTTCAAATGATGTCACACGCTCCAGACGGCTGTGCGTCCACATGTAATCG
This sequence comes from Malacoraja senta, assembly GCA_038087875.1. NCBI lineage: Eukaryota > Metazoa > Chordata > Chondrichthyes > Rajiformes > Rajidae > Malacoraja > Malacoraja senta. Next base: position 172,090,624 of record CM075977.1, read on the forward strand.
CGCCCGACCTTTGCGGGACCATCGCGGCTCAACGCGACCGCGAGGTCGCGTAATTTGTGTGCCAAGGACACGTAAGTGGGACAGGCCCTTTACATTATTCTACATGCACTGGAGAAATTTACAATGATACCAAGCCAATTAACCTACAAAACCTGCACGTCTTTGGAGTGTGGGAGATCCCGGAGAAAACCCATGCAGGTCATGGGGAGAACATACAAACTCCGTACAGACAAGCACCTTTATTCAGGATTAAATCTGGGTCTCTGGTGCTGTAAGGCAACAACTCTACCGCTGCACCATCGTGCCACCGCTAGTTCTATGTTATTCCACTTTTGCATCCATTCCCTCCACAATAGGGGGAATTTACAAATGCCAATTAACCTGGAAAATCACACATCTTTGGGATGTGGGAGGAAACCAGAGCAGCTGGAGGAAACCCACACGGTCAAGGAAGAACATGCAAACTCCACACATACAGCACCTGAAGTCAGGATCAAACCAGGGTCTCTGACACTGTGAGGCAGTAGTTCTACCAGCTGTGCCACAGTGTCACCAGTGGTCTACAGTTCTTTTCTTCCTTTGTGAATGCACAAATCATGAGATGGCCAGAATTCTTCAGGAGCAATAAAGTGCCATATATAAATAATCACATATGAATCTCTAAATATGGGAACTGGCAACCCATGTGCAACTGACCAGCATACAGTATATCCATTTTCAAAGTCACCATGTTCATAAAAGATAGGAGCAGAATCAGGCCATTTGGCCCATCAAGGTTACTCTGCTATTCAATCATGGCTGATCTAACTCACCCCCTCAATCCCATTCTCCTGCGTACTCCCCATAACCACTGAAACCCGTACTAATCCAGAATCTATTTACCTCTGCTTTAAGAATATCCATTGACTTGGCCTCCACTGCTTCCATATGAACCCAGTTCTGTCTACTGATCATCATAATGTATAATAGCAGGAATTCGACTGTCCGTTTGAACATTCTTGACATGCGAGTAGGTGGCTCAATTGGCCTTTCATGTGTAGGTCAGTGGGGAGAGTTGGTGAGAATGTGGGGAGAATGAAATAATGTGATTACTGTAGGATTAGTGTAAATGGATGGGTGATGGTGACTAGGTACTCAAAAGGCCGAAGGGTATGTTTTTCACTGTATCGTGGGTACACATGACAACAATGAACCAATTCATTGGTACCTCTCTGGGTTGTGTTCTCGGTCCCTTGCTCTACTCATTGTATCACCTGTGACTGTGTGGCCAAGGATAATGCCAGTTCCATCTTTAAATTTGTTAATCACACATTGCACCGATGTGCAACAATGAAAAGATGAAATATAGGAAAGAGTTCAAGACCTTGTGTCATAGTGTCAAAACAACAACCTAACTCTTAATGCCAGCAAGACAAGGGGGTCATTCATTGACCTGCAGAAGAGTAGACAAGGCTGAATATAATCCTATCCACATCAATGGAGCTGCTGCAGAGATGGTCAACAGCTTTAAGTTCCTTGGCATCAATATCAACAGCAATCTAACCAGTTATTTCCTATTGTTCTCCGATCAAGAAAGTGCATCAGCGTATTTAAACCCCTCTTCCACTTTCACGACCTAATTCATGACCGAGTTCGCACTAGACTCATACTCGCAGCATGGTCGCCACAAGGTCGTAGGAGGTCGTAGGAGGTTGTAGGTAGGTCGTAGCAGGTCGTGTTACTAGTCGTAGGTACTCGTGGCATCAAGTAGGTCGCGGCATTTTTTCTAGCCTGATAAAAAATGTCCACGAGTAAAAAAAGGTCGGCATGGAAAAAATCAATACTTTTTACTCGTAGGTAGGTTGTAGGTAGGTCGTAGTAGGTCGAGATGCTAGTCGTAGGTAGTCGTAGGTGTTCGGAGGCAGTCGAAGGTAATAGCTCCAGGGTGAAAAAAAAGGTCACTAGAAAAAAAAGGTAATTTAAACAGCAGAACATCACCTCTCTCACTCCAAGGCATGTTCATTCATAGCTGGAGAGTTTTTTGGAGAGGAGACTTGTGTTTTAGATTAAGATAAGATAAGACTTTATTAATCCCCTTATTCAGGGGAAATTCAGATGTCCTTGCAGCACACTAATAAAAATACAACATAGTGTTCAAAAAGAAGTTCAACACAAAAACATCCCCCCACAATGGTTCCCACTGTGGGGGAAGGCACAAAGTCCAGTCCCCATCCTCTTGTCCACCCAGAGTCGGGCCCACTGAGGCCTCCACAGTCCCGCCACGGCGCCTGATATTCTCGCCCAGGCTCCGGGATGTAACGTTCAGCGTCGCAGCTGGCCGCTCCACAGAACCGCGGCTCCACGATGTTCCCATCGGCGGTCCCAGCATACTGGAGTCCCAGCGCGGCGACCCAGGAAAGGCATCGCCCGCTCCACGACAGCGCTCCAGCGCTGCACCGCCGCCAAAGCCGATGTTCTGCGCTGCCGCCAAAGCCGGTGTTCTGGCCAGGTCCCCCAGGGAAACGCCGCTCCAGGACCCGCTGGTAGGCCGCAAGGACAGATCGAAGGCGCTTCTCGGAGGAAGGCAACCCCTCCGACCAGGTAGGGACTCGAAAAACAGTTTCCCCCCTTCCCCCCCACCACCCCCCACACATAAAAAGATTAGGCCCCCTGACTACACACTAAATGTACTAAAAATAATTTAAAAAAAAAATTAAAATAAAAAAAAATAAAAAAAAATAGAGATGGCACCAAAAAGGCAGCAGTGCAGGGGGAGGGCACAACCCTAAAAAAAAATCGGCCAAGCAGGTGTTGACCACCCAAGAGGAGGAGTGGCAGGATGTGATGCCACAGGAGGTGATAGTGCAGGAGGAGGTAGCCCTGCATGAGAGACCCCTGGAGGAGGAGACCAGGGTGGCAGTATATGTCCCCACCACCACCCCATCCTTCACTGCCTCATTTGAAGGCAGCAAAGCAGCCCTTTCTCCTGTGTCTGACACAGCATCAGAGGCAGATGCCCTATTGGTGGTGAGGGTGGGCTGGAGGAAGGTTATGCCCTACACCTTCACCAGGCAGCAGGAGGGGGGCCTTGAGGAATGCTTCCAGCAGAATGCCATCCTGTATGAAAAGGAAAATGAGGGGTACATGGACAGGGACAAGAATGGAATGCTTGCCATCCACTGCCCCACATGTGTGCTTAAAGTTCCATCTTTTGTCAAAGCCCAGCGCCACTCTCTTCCAGTCATCTGGTGTATTGGGACAGTCCATCACATCATCTCCATTCACCCATTGAGACCTCTTCTTGTGCTTCCTCTTCACCCTTGCTCTTCCCCTTCTGCCTTTCTTAAATGGCTGCTGAAGCAAAAGGGCTACTGCAAACAGCAGTAAAACGTACATGGTCGAAGCCAGTCTTCAACATAGTCGAAGGAGGTCTTCTTCATAGTCGTGGGAGGTCTTCAACATAGTCGTGGGATGCCTTCAACATAGTCGTAGGAGGTCGTAGACATAGTCGTGGAAGGTCGTAGGAGGTCGTACACATAGTCGTGGAAGGCCGTAGGAGGTCGTAGGTTAACACAACCTTGTTTTTCTTTTTAGGTCATTTAAGGTCGTCAGAGGTCGCGAATTGGGTCGTGAAAGTGGGGCAGGGGCTTTACTTTCTCAGAGGTCTGAGAAGATTCTGCAAGTCCACGTGATTTGTTCAAACTTCTACAGATGCGCTCATAAAGTATTTTGACAAGATGCATCTCAGCCCAATATGTCAACTGCTCTGTCCTTGACTGTCCAAAACTGCGGAGAGTAGTGAACACAGCCCAGTCCATCACAGGATCATCACTTCCTTATATCCAGCCCATCTTCACCTTCATCAGGAAAGTTAAAAGTATCAGCAAGTATGGTTTTCTTTTTTCCCTCTTCTACCTTCTTGGAAAGATGCAGGAGCTTGAAAGCCCAGACATCCAGACTAAAGGGCCTGTCCCACTTACATGTCCTTGGCATGCAAATTACGCGACCTCGTCATCGCGTTGAGGTGCACGGGCAGCGTATGGCCGTGCGGGGCTGGTCCCACTGAGAAGCGCGGAGGGGTATGTAGTTGTGTGCGACATCGCACGGGGCGCCGAAATTTTTGTAGCGAACAAAATCTTCACGCGCCAACGGCCTGTCGCGGAACTGACGGCCAGTGGGACAGGCCCAAGACCCTGGCGCGACGCAACGTCTCACCTTCAACAGCAGCAGAAGCAGGCAAACGATCGCCGAGCTCGGCCTGGGGCTCACGGCCGTTGCAGTCCGGATCCGCCCCCACTTCTACTCCCAGAGCAGGGCCAAGAAAATTGAAGATAGACACACAATGCTGGAGTAACTCAGCGGGACCGGCAGCATCTCTGGAGAGAAGCAATGGATGCCGTTTCAGGTCAAGACCCTTCTTTCAGACTGAAGAAGAGTCACGTCATGAAACGTCATCCATTCCTTCTCTCCAGAGATGCTGCCGGTCCCGCTGAGTTACTCCTGCATTTTGTGTCCATCTTCAAATGACGTCACGCGCTCCAGACGGCTGTGCGGTCGAATGAAGTCGCCCGCGACCTTCGCGGGACCATCGTGCCTCAACGCGACCACGAGGTCGCGAAATTAGCATGGCAAGGACACGTAAGTGGGACAGGCCCTTTAAGAACAACTTCTTTCACACTGCTATCAGACTCCAGAAGCAATCACCCCTTTCACACCTCCTTCCTGGAGGTGCTGTCACAATCTTACTCTGACCTCTTCCTTATTCAGTTATTCCATTACTATAGTTTAATGTGTATGCACTACTTCAGAGTGCATTACAATTTGGTGCCATTCTGCTGTTTTGGACTTGTCATTGTATTTGTCATTGTTTACTCTAAGAGCATCATGCGGACAAGGAATTTCAGTGACCGTGGAGTATATGACAATAAACTAACAGAGTAATACTGCATGGAAACAGGCCCAATGTCCCTCCCAACCAAGATGCCCCATCTGCATTTGTCCCACCTGCCTGCGTTTAGCTCACATCCCTCTAAACCTTTCCTATCCATATACCTGCACAAATGACCTTTAAATGTTGCTATAACTCGATCTAATCTGAATTGATCATTTTGCAGGAGTTCAATTACCTTATGTTTGTGGTAAAACTTGGTGAATTCATCTTTTTAAGCCATCTTCAATGACTACACTCACAGTCTCAGCCTAATTCACAATAACACAATGCCGTATAACAATAGATCTGCTTGGTATATCTGTGCTTGTTTTGCTAATATATTTGCATGCAGCAAATCTTCCTGAATTACTGTTACAGCAGCCTGGGCTTAGTTCTCACCACCATCTGGCAGGATAGCAGTAACGTGTAAATCTCAGAGCACTCACACTTCACAAGTGTGGAATATGTAGAGTTCAAAGTCTGCTGTATTCCAAATTATGATCCACAAATCCTGGAAAAGGTGTTTGTTGCAGGCTCAGCTCCTTGAAGGAACAGTAAAGTGATGCAGGCCAATTGGGTTCATAACTACCCAGGAGTTGCAGGAGATAGTTATAATGGACTATTATATGGGGGTAGGATTGAAAACATTGAAGGTGTGAAGAAGAAGAGGAATTACACTTTAATTGAAATTAAACAAAAATATAAGAATCTATTTGCACAAATAAACAGAGATCCAGAGCACAAAACTGAAGGACACAGATATCAATCCTTAATGTTCTGTTATTAAACATTTATAAATGTGCTTCTGTTTGTTGATTATGCCTCTAAGATGTTACAGATGCACATTTTATTCAAAGAAGTGGAATGATATAGTTGGATGTTTAAAGGTGATATTATTTTCAGGCAAAAAATGTTGTGTTGTGAAGTGAATCAGCACGCCATCTTCTGGATTTCTTTCCATTCTGTCAATGCTTTGTAATTCAATAAATCCAAAGTATGATGTTATTTATTTGGTCCCTATTGTGCACCTTCATATCTGGCACTGCGCAGCAAGTTAGTAAACTGCAACACCGTCGTCCCAAAGGCATAACCATTGCATGACATGTTCAGATACTTCTATGATGTAGAAGAAGGCCCCCTTGGCTCATCAAGTCTTTGTGGACTCCAGTATCATCCCAGCAATCTCATTCCACCACTTTATTCCCCTGTAGCCTACTCTTCCTCACATGTCCATTAATTCTATTTTAATCCAACCACCCACAAAAAAGGGGTAGCTTGCAGTAACCAATTCACACACCAAATAGCAGGACTTTGGGCAGTGGGAAGAAACTGAAATATATTTGCCATTCCTGCACTAGCACTAGGTATTAAAGCTGGGATAGGAACACCAAGCCCTTTCAGTTATATGCAACAAATGTATTCCACTGTACCTTGGTACACATGACAATAAAGAATAATAGAGCCATTAAACCATTCAATGGGGAGTGTTGGCTGCAAACAGGTAGGATGACAATAAATTAATTTACATTTTCAACAAGTTGCAATTACTGTAATACTTTTATATATTTTAACTTAATTCTTTTATTTGAACAAATTTTAAAACTTGAATTGTTTCATTTAAAAAAAATAGTTTTAATTATTTCTGAATGTTAGGGACATCCAGAAAAAATTAAAGTGATAAAGGTTTGACAACTAAAGCTCAGGGCGTAGTTTAATTGGCTGTCAAAGCTTCTTTCAGTCACGACCTGACCTTCTGGGGGGGAAGGCTGATTTGGCCACTGCAAACATCAGCATTACATCTCTCAAAGTAAATCGATTGCACCATTTTATATTGACACAACTGAAGGTATGTCAGGATAAACTTGAATAGTTTGACCTGGAATTAAGTTCTGGTCCAGTTGAAATTTAGGGCTAAGTGCTCAGCACAGTTAAATAATGTGGCTGCACATTCCAAAGGTTTAACTTTACCAGGATATAATAGATAACAAAGCAGCAAGTCTGTAACTTAGTGAAATGTGTTAGAAAGCTGCTCACAGTTAGCAACTTTGCATCAGCATATGATATGAGCTATCGGAAAGAAGAATATCACTATGAATAATATTGAAAGTAAAAAAAGCAATGCCACATTTCACACTATTTTCAAGATATTGCAAGTGATTTGGTGTAATTTATATCTACAAATTGTGAAGCAAAACAAATGTGAAAGGATTTGTCTTCTCATAAAGCATTGACAAGTTCAACGGAACACAATTAATCTCCTTCTTCCTCCACCCACATCCTATCTTATGATGATATTTTTGACTTACTGAGCTGCTCACTATTTTCAGTCAAGTGATTGCACCACCCCACTGTTCCCAGATTTCTAACAAGGTCAATTTACACAGGAAGAGGTAAATATAGTGAAAATACACTTGATACAGCATGATGGTTAGGGAAGAGAAGTTCAGAACCTCTCAAAATTTTCAATGAATTCCTGCAACTAACAGGAGGGATCAATTTGATTTTATACTGTCAATGCATATATAACCATATAACCATATAACCATAACAGCACGGAAACAGGCCATCTCGGCCCTTCAAGTCCGTGCCGTGCAACATCCTCTATTGTCATTTCATAAGGTCATAAGTGATAGGAGCAGAATTAGGCCATTCGGCCCATCAAGTCTACTCCACCATCAATCATGGCTGCTCTATCTCCTCTCCCTCCTAACCCCATTCTCCTGCCTTCTCCCTATAACTCCTGACATCCGTACTAATCAAGAACCTATCCATCAATGCCTTAAAAATATTTGGACCCATCTTCACACATTTGACCTCACTGACTTCATCAAATATCAGGATGTAAGTGCAACTTGCAGAATAAATACTTACACACTTTTTGGGCTCACGACGACAACATTTCTCCTTAGTATCCATACTCATTGTGTACTGGTTCATCATTGGGTACAGATATGTCAGTAAGCTTGGTTTTAATTGTATTGGTGGATGCTTATCAGAAAACTCCAACTTTTAGCTCACTGTCTCATCTTAAACAATTAATAAATCTGTTTATATTCAACAAAAGACTACTCAGGAAGTAGTAAATGGTGTGCCTTTACTATTTTGATGATGAAACTGACTATATTCATTTGCAAGGAAAAAATTCAAAATTATTTATAAATAAAACCAAAAGGCTTTGTATTTTGGCAAAATGGAGCTATCACTCAGAGTTGAATATGACTTGGCTGAGTTTGCACTCTATTCAACTTGCTAACAATCATTTTTTTATTTACGAATGCATCAGTTGCATCCATTTCTCTTCCCTTTCGGCATCATACAAATAAGCTCAACTGGTGGCTCCACAACTTCTTCCAAGCAGTTAAGGAATTGCAACAACAACTTGAACCACCAAACTTCAGTTGTTTTCCTCTTCCACTGCAATACATTAATGTGTTTCATCTATGTCACAGAATTTTGACACTTCCAACATTGCATTCTCAAACACCATTAGAGCCTGTCATAGAGTTACATAGCATGTAAAGAAGCCCTGTGACCCAGCTCATCCATCCATTCTGACCTGAACGAACCCCACTTGTGTGCACACGGCCCATATTCCACCAAATATTTCCTAACTTTGTACCTTTCACGTGCATTTTAAATATTATAATTGTACCTGCCTCTATCACTTTCTCTGACAGCACATTTCATGTCTTCCCCACCCTCTGTGTTAAGTTGTCCCTTTTAAATGTTTCTCCTCTCATCTTAAACCACTGCCCTCTAAACTAGACTACCCTGTGCTATGAGAAAGACTGTGGTTATTCACTTTATCTATGCCCCTCATGAACCTAGAAATCTCTATTTGTCAACCCCTCAGCATCCTCCGCTCCAGGGACAAAAATGGCCTGCCCATCCAGCCTCTCCTTATAACGCAAACTTTCAATATACTTGAAGAATCTCTTTGGATTCTATCTGCCCTTATCTGTCAAGGCTACTTGTCTCTCCAGCTTCTACAGATGTGCCATAGAGAGCACTTTATCCGGATGCATCACAGCACAGTTTGGGATCATCTCCATCCAAGACCGCAAGAAATTGCGGAGAGTTATGGATACAGCCCAAACCATCACGCAAACCAACCTCCCTTTTATTGACTCCATCTACATTTCATGCTGCCTTTGAAAAGCCGCCAGAATAATCAAGGACCAGTGTCACCCGGGTAAAACCCTCTTCTCCCTTCTCCCATCAGGCAAGAGGTACAGAAATTTGAAAAGCATACCTCCAGATTCAGGGACAGTTTCTTCCCAGCTGTTATCAGGCAACTAAACCATCCTATCACTAACTAGAGAGCAGTCCTGAAGTCACATCTACCTTATTGGAGACCGTCAAACTATATTTAATCGGACTTTACTGGACTTTATCTTGTACTAAATATTGTACCCTTTATCCTGCATCTGTACACTGTGGATGGTTGGATTCTAATCATGTAAAATATATTCACTGACTGAATAGCACAAAACAAAAAGGTTTTTCACTGTCCCTCAGCACACATGACAATAATAAACTAAACTAAATTATCTCATGTCCTCGTTTTTCTGATTTTCTAACTTTGATTTGAAACGTTTTAGGGGGACAGAGCTACTGAGTGGAATGTAACATGAACCATTATTCATAATAATTATGGAAAGCCGCAGGTTAACTTATCATCAACAACAGATGAAGCAGTCTACTCCTGCTAATTCAAAGTAATTTCTTGTTCAACAAAATCAAAGTAAGTAGTAATTTAAGCTGCCAATATTTGTCCATTTAATCTTGAATTAAGAGGAAATTACAATTAAGAAACCGTGTAGTATACAATTCCAATTACAATACAGGGCTAACATCAAATTAGAAAAATAAAAGTCACAAGTCTCTCAATAGCTGGTGAATTGAGTTAATGGACACATTGTATGGTTGTGAAAGTTTCACTAGATGCCAATGGTGACGGCTGTAGAGAGTTGTCATAAATGGCAGAGGGTTTAATTGGTTTGATTATTTCAGGAGTGCAAACAAAGGAAATGTGATACAAGTAAAACTGTTTTTTGAATGCAGAAGAAAGAATAATGTTTCAAATGGAACCATTTTGATGAAGAGCTTGACCTAAATTGTTAGCTTATCTTTCTCTTTCAGACTGATTTATCTTGCATAGCCAGTTTTTCTTTCATTTTGGCAATTTGATGACAAAAATCTGATTGTTATTCTCATATTAAACTTCATAATGGATAGATTTTATGGAAAAAGTGATGGTGAAATTATTGATGTTTGCCATTATTGTTCGACAAAACTAACAACAGGTTTTGGGATTTATATACGTGTAGTTTAATATAAAAATCCTAAAGCCACTGTCAATGATTGAGTCTTGCAATGCAGAATGCACTGCATGAGCCTTCTCCACCCCAGTCATGGAAACTCAGAGTATCTGACTTGAAATTCAGTAATCAATAAAGTTTAGTCTTTTAGGTACACAAAAATGCTGGAGAAACTCAGCGGGTGCAGCAGCATCTATGGAGTGAAGGAGATAGGCAACGTTTCGGGCCGAAACCCTTCTTCAGACTTCTTCTAGTTTTTTAGTTTAGTTTAGAGATACAGTGCGGAAACAGGCCCTTCGGCCCACTGAATCCGCATGAACCAGCGATCCCCGCACATTAACACTATCCTACACACACTGGGGACAATTTTACACATACACCAAGCCAATTAACCTACATACCTGTACGTCTTTGGAGTGTGGGAGGAAACCGAAGATCTCGGAGAAAACCCACGCAGGTCACGGGGAGAATGTACAAACCATACAGACAGCCGTCGTCTGGATTGAACCCGGGTCTCCGGCACCACAAGTGCTGTAAGGCAGCAACTCTACCGCTGCACCAACATGGCTGCCGAAAGTCGCATTACAATATGCAGTAAACATCTAATGGTTTGTTGCATTCGATTTTTGGATCTTGTTTACCCACAGAGCCAGAATGTTTTTTCTGGCTGGAGGTTTGTGACCAGTGGTGTTGCACAGGGATCAGTGCCGGGATCTATATTGTTTGTGGTTACATGTAAATGACTTGGATGTAAATGTAGATGGGCTGGTTAGTACATTTTCAGATGACACAGAAGTTGGTGGAGTTGCAGACAGTGAATAAGGCTGTCATAGGATAGATTCGTTGCAGGTATGGGTGGAGAAATGGCAACGTTTAATCCAAGCTAATGTGAGGTGTTTCATTTTGGGAAGTTGAATGTAAGGGGGAGGTATACCTTGAACCGCATTGATGCCAGAGGCATTTTAGGGTCAAAGTCCATAACTCCATGAAAGTGGCAACACAAGTAGATAGAATGATAAATAAAGTGTATGGTTGCTTGCCTTCATCGGTCGGGGCATTAAGAGTCACGTTGCAGTTTACACAACTTTGGTTAGGCCAAATTTGGAGTATTGTGTATAGTCTGATCGTCCCATTACAGGATGATTTGGAGGTTTACCAGAATGCTGCTGGGATTAGAGGGAATTGGCTATAATGTGAGGTTGGGCAAAATTGGATTATTTTCAATGGAGCATTGGAGGGTGAATGCAGAGCAGTTGGAAGTTTCTAAAATTATGAAAGGCATAGATAGGGAAGACAGTCAGAACCATTTGCCAGAGTGGAAATGGCAAAGGCTAGCTTTCAGGTTAGAGGGGGAAATTTTAAAGGAAATCTGCAAGGCAAGTTTTATTTTTAACGCGGATAATGCTAGGTGCCTGGAACACATGGCCAATGGTGGTGATGTTGGAAGCAGATATGAGAGTGATATATAGGAGGCTTTAGGTATGAAAGTGTATATACTGGGAATGGAGGGATATGATCACATGCAGTCAGAGGAGATAATTTTAACTTGGTATCATGCTCCGCACAGTGTGGGCTGAAGGGCTGGTTGCTGTACTGTTTTATTCCCGCTTCTACGTTTTATCAGATCTGGACCACTGAATGGAATATTAACTTATTCTTGCTTTTTAGTCACCTGTCATAAATTTATAGAGATACACAAAGTTGTTACACACCACGGAAGTAGACCTTTTGCACCAAATCGACTATGTTGACCGACTTGCCTCATCCAGAGCCCATATCCCTCTGATCTTTTCTATGTATGTACCTGTCCAAATGTATTTTTAAAACATTATATTGACCATGACTCCTCTGGCAATTCCCTTTGCCCTGCTCCGTATATGTAAAATACTTGTCCCTCAGCCCCTCACCTCAGTTATTACAACAATTATTACAATAGACAATAGGTGCAGGAGTAGGCCATTCAGCCCTTCGAGCCAGCACCGCCATTCAATGTGATCATAGCTGATCAAACCCAATCAGTAACCCATTCCTGCCTTCTCCCCATATCCCCTGACACCACTATCTTTAAGAGCCCTATCTAGCTCTCTCTTGAAAGTATCCAGAGAACCGGCCTCCATCGCCCTCTGAGGCAGAGAATTCCACAGACTCACAACTCTCTGTGTGAAAAAGTGTTTCCTTATCTCCGTTCTAAATGGCTTACCCTTTATTCTTAAACAGTGGCCCCTGGTTCTGGACTCCCCCAACATCGGGAACATGTTTCCGGCCTCTAGCATGTCCAAACTCTTAATCTATATTAACTAAAAGTCTGATCTTGACACTTCCTGTTGTTCTTTATATTGATTTTAGGAAAAAAACTGTCACTTTCAGCTGTGATTTTTTGGCCATCTTACTCAGAGTCCCCCTCTGCTGCACATGACAAGAGGATTTTTCCCATCAATTAAAAATAAAAGAGTTATTAGTGTTTTAAAAATGTTGAGATTCTCTCTCCTGTCAATCACGCCAGGAAGGCCATGCCCCTTCTGGTGGGAGGGACCATAAAACCCAGAAGTGTGGGCGTGGCTCAGTCTCAGCAAGATGGAGGAGGGAGAGGTCATGACTCGCTGTCTTTAGTGGCCTTGCACCCTGCTTGAATGGTATGAAAATGCACTTGAATTTGATGGCCTTGCATCCTGTTGGAAGTGGTAAGAAACTGCACTTGAATTTGGTGGGCCATGCACCCTGCTTGAAATGAATTTCAAGGAATAGCCGTGAGTCAACTGCCTGCCCACCAGCCGTGAGTGAGTGAGCTGTCAGCACAACAGGCTTGAGTGACTGAGCCACCAGCCCAAGAATCCATTCGGCCCACAATGTCCATACTAGCACTCCAGAAAGCCCCCCCCACCCCCCCACTGGCCACCATTATTGGAATTGGAGGAGAGGTGGAATATTGCATTGGGGGACCAGCCCTCCCTCCCAGGTCCCATGTAGTCTAGTAATCTTATATGTTTCAATAAGATCACCTCTCATCCTTCTAAACTCCAGAGTATACAAGCCCAGCCACTTGTATATGACAGTCCCGCCATCCCGGGAATTAACCTTGTAAACCTACGCTGCACTCCCTCAATAGCAAGAATGTCTTTCCTCAAATTAGGGGACCAAAACTGCACACAATACTCCAGGTGTGATCTCACTAGAGCCCTATACAACTGCAGAAGGGACTCTTTGCTCCTATACTCAACTACTCTTGTTATGAACGCCAACATGCCATTCGCTTTCTTCACTGCCTGCTGTACCTGAATGCTTACTTTCATTGACTGATGAACAAGGACCCACAGATCCTGTTGTACTTCCCCTTTTCCCAACTTGACCATTTAGATAATAATCTGCCTTCCTGTTTTTTTAAATTATTTTTTTAAATTATTTTATTAGAAGCAATTGTACAAGAATAAAACATTTGGCATATAAAATTATACAATTATTGTACAGCTTCAATTTTAACCTTTTAACTTGAAAATAAGGGAAAAGAAAAGAGTAAGAACAAGAAAGAGAAAAAGTGAAAGGTGAAAAGATAGGACGCCTAGACTACCAAAGTAGTGTGGCCAAAGAGTGAATAAAGATGTAAGAGAGGAAAAGGAAAAAAAAAAGAAAAGGAAAAAAAAAGAAACAAATTGAGATATACCTGCCTGTCGGACCCCCCCCCCCCCCCCCCCCCCCCCCCCCCCCCACGTCACCCAACCCATAGTTGGATTTAAATCCAAAGTTGTGTTGCACCATACTATCCTTGTAAGAATTCGGTGAAGGGTGTCCATGTCTTGAAAATTGATCTGGTTTTTCTGCCAAGACAAGCCTAATATTTTCCAAATGTAGCGTCTCGGACATGTTTGTAATCCACATCTTAACAGTAGGGACTGATGTGTGTTTCCAAAATTTAAGTATTAGTTTTTTCGCCGTTTTCAGGCCATAATTAAGGAAACGTCTTTGAAATAATGTTAGCTCAGAACAGGCATCTGACGTAACTAGAGTAATCAGTTCTGTGTCGAGGTCCAATTTTATTTTAAGTATTTTAGAAAAGATTTCTGCCTTCCTGTTTTTGCTACCAAAGTGGATAACCTCACATTTATCCACATTAAACTGCATCTGCCATTGCATCTGCCACTCACCCAACCTGTCCAAGTCACCCTGCATTCTCATAGCATCCTGCTCACAGTTCACACTGCCACCCAGCTTTGTGTCAACTGCAAATCTGCGAATGTTACTTGTAATCCCTTCATCTAATCATTAATAAATAGCTGCGGTCCCAGCACCGAGCCTTGCGGTACCCCACTAGTCACTGCCTGCCATTCTGAAAGGGATCCGTTAATCCCAACTCTTTGTTTCCTGTCTGCCAACCAATTTTCTATCCATGTCAGCACCCTACCCCCAATATCATGTGCCCTAATTTTGCCCACTAATCTCCTATGTGGGACCTTATCGAATGCTTTCTGAAAGTGCAGGTACATTACATCCACTGTCTATCCCTTGTCCATTTTCCTGGTTACATCTCAAAAAATTCCAAAAGATTAGTCAAGCATGATTTTCCCCTTCGTAAATCCATGCTGACTCGGACCGATCCTGTTACTGCTATCCAAATGTGACACTATTTCATCTTTTATGATTGACTCAGCATTTTCCCCACGTGTCAGGCTAACTGGTCCATAAATTCCCTGTTTTTTCTCTCCCGCCCTTATTATAAAGTGGGATAAAATTAGCTACCCTCCAATCCACAGTAACTGATCCTGTCTGCTCCAGGAAGAAATTGCATGTGACGCAGTGGTGGAGTTACTGGCTTACAGCGCTAGAGACCTGGCTTCGACCTAACTAAGAAGGAACTGCAGAAGCTAGTTTTTCAGCGAGGATAGACACAAAATGCTGGAGTAACTCAGAGGGGCAGACAGCATCTTTGGAGAAGGGGATAGGTGACGTTTTGGGTCGAGACCCTTCATCAGCCTCCATTTCAGTTTGAGATCCTGTGCCAAGGGATCTTCTGCCTTCTCCCCATAACCCCTGACACCCATACTAATCAAGAATCTATCTATTTCTGCCTTAAAAAATGTCCACTGACTTGGCCTCCACAGCCTTTGAGGCAAAGAATTCAACAGATTCACCACCCTCTGACTAAGACATTCCTCCTCATCTTCCTAAAAGAACGTCCTTTAATTCTGAGGCTATGACCTCTTGTCCTAGACTCCCCCACTTTTGGAAATATCCTCTCCACATTCACTCTATCCAAGCCTTTCACTGTTCGGTATGTTCAATGAGGTCCCTCCTCTTTCTTCTAAACTCCAGCGAGTACAGGCCAGTGCTGTCAAACACTCATCATATGTTAACTCACTCATCATTGCGATCATTCTTGTAAACCTCCTCGGACCTTCTCCAGAGCCAGTACATCCTTCTCAGATATGATGCCCAACATTGCTCACATAAACATTGATGTTGGGCAAAGGCACAATTATGTCCAATCATTTCCAATTTCCAGATCTGAAGATGAAGAATGACCACTTGCATGAAGTATTATTAATATTATTATTATATTATTATTATTATTATTATTATTATTATTAGTTATTATATTATTATTATTATTATTTATGTTTGTGCTAAATCCACAATCAATTCTCAGTGAGTCATGGAGGGAGGGCCCATTGGCCAAGTCCACACCGACCATGATCATTTTTTAATTTGTCCTCCCATTTTTAGTTGACCCCTCCCAGATTCTACCACACACCAACATACTAAGCTCAAATTGCAGTGTCCAATTAAACTGGCAACTGGTCGTCTGTGGGATGTGGGAGGAAACCGGAGCACCTGGAGGAAACGTGGTCACAGGGAGAATGTTCAACTCCCACAATTCCCTGACCATCTGAATTCAGGAATGAACCCAGGTTTCTGTCTGCTGTGCATGGAATTATATCATCAAGTCATACAGGACAGAAACAGGCCTTTCTGCCAACCATGTCCATGCGACTATTGAGTAGCCATCTGTGTTTATCCCAGTTTTCCAGCAATTCACATACTTCTACACCTTAACAATTCAACTGATCAGTTAAAAAACGTCTTAAATGCTTGTGAGAATCTGTGCCATCATCACCCCCCTAAGCAGTTCATTCCAGATTCTAACCAGTCTGGGTGGAAAAAAAAAAGTTTCTCAAAATCCTCTCCTTCAATTTACGTTAAACATATAACATATGTCATTCAGTCAAAGACTCCTCCGCTGAAGGGAAATATTTCCCATAATCTACCGTGATTAACCATATAACCATAACAGCACGGTAACAGGCCATCTCGGCCCTTCAAGTCTGTGCCGAACACTTTTTTTATATATATATTTTTTAATTTTTTTTTACTTCCCCTAGTCCCATCTACCTGCACTCAGACCATAACCTCCATTCCTTTCCCGTCCATATACCCATCCAATCTATTTTAAAGGATAAAATCGAACCTGCCTCCACCACTTCCACTGGAAGCTCAATCCACACAGCTACCACTCTCTGAGTAAAGAAGTTCCCCCTAATGTTACCCCTAAACTTCTGTCCCTTAATTCTCAAGTCATGTCCCCTTGTTTGAATCTTCCCTACTCTCAATGGGAAAAGCTTATCCACGTCCACTGTCTAACCCGCTCATAATTTTTAAAGACCTCTATCAAGTCCCCTCTTAACCTTCTGCACTCCAAAGAATAAGTCCTAACTTGTTCAACCTTTCTCTGTAACTTAGTTGCTGAAACCCAGGCAACATTCTAGTAAATCTCCTCTGTACTCTCTCTATTTTGTTGACATCCTTCCTATAATTAGGCGACCAAATTGTACTCATACTCCAGAATTGGCCTCACCAATGCTTGTACAATTTTAACATTACATCCCAACTTCTATATTCAATGCTCTGATTTATAAAGGCCAGCACACCAAAAGCTTTCTTTACCATCCTATCTACATGAGATTCCACCTTCAGGGAACTATGCACAGTTATTCCTAGATCCATCTGTTCAACTGTATTCCTCAATTCGCTACCATTTACCATGTACGTCCTATTTTGATTTGTCCTGCCGAGATGTAGCACCTCACATTTGTCAGCATTAAACCCCATCTGCCATCTTTCAGCCCACTCTTCCAAATGGCCTAAATCTCTCTGTAGACTTTGAAAATCTACTTCATTATCCACAACACCACCTATCTTAGTATCATCTGCATACTTACCAATCCAATTTTCCACACCATCATCCAGATCATTGATGTACATGACAAACAACAGTGGACCCAACACAGACCCCTGAGGCACCCCACTAGTCACCGGCCTCCAACCTGACAAACAGCCATCCACCATGTCTCTCTGGCATCTCCATTCAGCCACTGTTGAATCCATCTTGCTACTCTACCATTAATACCCAACAATTGAATCTTCTTAACCAACCTTCCACGAGGAACCTTGTCAAAGGCCTTACTGAAGTCCATATAGACAACATCCACTGCTTTACCCTCATCAATTTCCCTAGTAACCTCTTCGAAAAATTAAAGAAGATTTGTCAAGCATGACCTTCCAGGCACAAATCCATGTTGACTGTTCCTAATCAGACCTGCTTATCCAGATGCTTATATATATTATCTTTAAGTATCCTTTCCATTAATTTGCCCACCACTGACGTCAAACTAACAGGTCTATAATTGCTAGATTTACTCTTAGAACCCTTTTTAAACAACGGAACAACATGCGCAGTACGCCAATCCTCCGGCACTATTCCCGTTTCTAATGACATTTGAAATATTTCTGTCATAGCCCCTGCTATTCTACACTAACTTCCCTCAATGTCCTTGGGAATATCCTGTCAGGACATGGAGACTTATCCGTTATCATATTTTTCAAAAGTGTCCACCACCTCCTCTTCTTTGAATCTCATAGTTTCCATTGCTACTCTGCTTGTTTCCCTTACCTCACATAATTCCATATCCTTCTCCTTGGTGAATACCGAAGAAAAGAAATTGTTCAATATCTCCCCCATCTCTTTTGGCTCTGCAGATAGCTGTCCACTCTGACTCTCTAATGGACCAATTTTATTCCTTGTTATCCTTTTGCTATAATATAGCTGTAGAAACCCTTTAGATTTACTATCACCTTACTTGCCAAAGCAACCTCATATCTTCTTTTAGCTTTTCTAATTTTCTTTCTTAATATTCTTTTTACATTCTTTATACTCCTCAAGCACCTCATTTACTCCATGCTGCCTATAATTATTGTAGATCTCTCTCTTTTTCCAAACCAAGTGTCCAATTTCCCTTGAAACCATGGCTCTTTCCAATTTTTACTATATCCTTTCAACCGAACAGGGACATAAAGATTCTGTACTCTTAAAATTTCACCCTTAAATGTCCTCCATTTCTCTTCTACATCCTTCCCATAAAACAACATGTCCCAATTCACTCCTTTTAAATGCTTTCGCATCTCCTCAAAGTTAGCCTTTCTCCAATCAAAATCTCAACCCTAGGTCCAGTTCTGACCCTCTCCATAATTATATCTGAAACTAATGGTATTGTGATCACTGGACCCGAAGTGCTCCCCGACGCATACCTCCGCCACCTGCCCTGTCTCATTTCCTAACAGGAGGTCCAGCACTGCCCCTTCTCTAGTAGGTACCTCTATGTATTGCTGCAAAAAACTATCCTGCACACATTTTATAAACTCCAAACCATCCAGCCCTTTTACAGAATGTGTTTCCCAGTCTATGTGTGGAAAATTGAAATCTCCCACAATCACTACCTTGTGCTTACTACTAATATCTGCTATCTCCTTACATATTTGCTCTTCCAATTCTCGCTCCCCATTTGGCGGTCTATAATACACCCCTATAAGTGTTGCTACACCTTTCCCATTTCTCAGTTCCACCAAATAGCCTCCCTAGACGAGCCCTCTAATCTATCCTGCCAAGGCACTGCTGTAATATCTTCCTTGACAAGCAATGCAACACCTCCACCTCTTGCCCCTCCAATTCTATCACCCCTGAAGCAACGAAATCCTGGAATATTTAGTTTCCAATCACAGCCATCCTGCAACCATGTTTCACTGATCGCCACAACATCATACTTCCTGGTGTCAATCCAGACTCTAAGCTCATCCACCTTTCTTACAATGCTCCTAGCATTAAAATATACACATTTAAGAAACCCACCACCACTTATTCTCTGTTTATTATATTTTTCTTCTTTCTCTCCTACATTTTGGGTCCGATTGCTTCCCTTCTCTGCCTCCTGCCTCCCACATTTTCCACTAGCTTTCTCTATTTGAGTCCCCTCCCCCCAACCGTTCTAGTTTAAAGTCTCCCCAGTAGCCTTTGCAAATCTCCCCGCCAGGATATTGGTCCCCCTCGGGTTCAAGTGCAACCGTCCTTTCTGTACAGGTCACACCTTCCCCAAAAGAGGTCCCAATGATCCAGAAATTTGAATCCCTGCCCGCTGCACCAGTTCCTCAGCCACGCATTTATCCTCCACCTCATTCCATTCCTGCTCTCACTGTCGCGTGGCACAGGTAGTAATCCTGAGATTGTTACCTTTGCGGTCCTTCTCCTTAACTCTCCTCCCAACTCCCTAAATTCTCCTTTCAGGACCTCTTCTCTTTTTCTGCCTATGTCATTGGTATCTATATGTACCACAACCTCAGGCTCCTCTCCCTCCGATTTCAGGATATCTTGGATGCGTTCAGACACATCCCTGACCCTGGCACCAGGGAGGCAAACTACCATCCGGGTCTCCTGACTGCGTCCACAGAATCGCCTATCCGACCCCCTAACTATAGAATCCCCTATTACTATTGCCCTCCTCTTCTTTTCCCTACCCTTCTGAGCAACAGGGCCCATCTCTGTGCCGGAGGCCTGGCCGCTGTCGCTACCTCCATGAAGGCTGTCCCCCCCAACAGTACTCAAACAGGAGTACTTATTTTCAAGGTGTACAGCCACCGGGGTACTCACTATTCCCTGCCTCTGCCCCTTGCCCATCCTAACCGTGACCCACTTGTCCGCCTCCCGTGGTCTTGGAGTGGCCACCTCCCTATAACTCCTTTCTATGACCTCCTCACTCTCCCTGATCAGACAGAGGTCATCGAGCTGCTGCTCCAGGTTCCTAACACGGTCCCTTAGGAACCCCTTCTCGACGCACCTGGCACAGATGTGGACGTCTGGAGGGGTATCAGACTCCATGACCTCCCACATCTGATATCCAGAACAGTAAACTGCCCTGGCCCTCATTCTCCCCCCTTACCCTGGATACAATACAAAGCCTTACCCTGGATACAATACAAAGCCTTACCCTGGATACAATACAAAGCCTTACCCTGGATACAATACAAAGCCTTACCCTGGATACAATACAAACTGGTGGAGGAAATCAGCAGGGATCTGACTCCCAATCAGCTGCTTCCTCTTAGTCCTCTTCCACCAATCAGCTGCTCCCTCTTAGTCCTCTTCCACCAATCAGCGGCTTCCTCACTTATAGGAAACTTGAATGGAACGTTGCAGTTTTTGGTTCTCCTCCTCATTATACCCCTCATATATGTGTTTACCTCAATCAGGATTTTCCTCAGACATCTCCATTCCAAGGAAAACAAACCCGCTAGTTCCAGTCTCTCCTCACAAATGAAATACTCCATCGCAGGCAATCTTCTGATGAATCTCCTTCACACCGCTTTCTGCATAATAACAATTTCATACAGTGTGACTCGAACTGAATGCAGTATTTCATCAGTGAACTAAGAAATGTTCAACAAGATTGTACCACAAGCTGAATTATCTTACATTATATACCCTGGATAATGATAGCAAATATCCTGTATGGCTCGTGCACTACTTTATCTACCTGTAGCACCTTCAGGGATCATTGGATTTGTACACCAATATCCCCCTGCCCCACAATATTCCTGAAGGCCCTATCATTATTTGGCCTACATTGATAGGTCCTTCCAAAATGGATCAGCTCATACTTAGCAGGATTTAATTCCATCTGCCACAGCAGCCCATTATATCAACATCAACAGATTAACAGTGACATCAGCCAAAGTCTATATTCTCTTCATCAACAACAATGCCATTCAAATCCAGATCATTAATGTATATGATAAACATTAAGGGTCCAAGCACAGTTTACAAGCATCCCTTCACCATTATCTTCGGCCTCTTATCACCAACCAATTTTAAATCAGATATCCCAACTTGCCCTAGAGTCCAATGGCTCAACATTTTTGAAACAGTCTCCCACGTAACACCTTGTCAAAGACCTTCCTGAAGTCCATGTAGAACAACATCAATTGTACTGTTTTCATCAATACGTTTTACCTCTTATAAACAATCAATTTGTTCAGAGGTCCTGATCTGAGCAATGCACTGCTGCCTATTTCTGATCAATCCTGTCTTTGTAGATTGATTATAGCCATTAACTTATTCTTCCAATAATTTCCTTACAATCAATGTGCAACTCAACAGCCTGTTATTGTTAATCCTGTCCAGATTGGAGAGGTTAGGACCTTAAAATTGAGTAAAGGCTTCAGGGCTGCTGGGCCATTTGGTCAATTTGAAAGTGCATTCTGTAGAACTGGGACAAGCTGCAGAGTGGTGCCAGTTTGTCTAGAGCCTAGATCCAAGCTGCAGGAAGGGAATGGGAATATCTGCAGACCCTGACAATTAGGTGCAAAATGCATAGAATGGATTGGATGATGGCAAACCAGACATACACCTTGTAAATAATTGTAAATAATGTTGCAAAGCTTTACTTTGCTGAATGTTGATTGGATGAGGTATTGAGCCTTGTCTGGTTTTCTTGCATATCAGGGTGAATGTTGCGATGTTAGCTTCCTCTGAGAAACACTGTTTGATTATAATGTATTAGCCACTGTATTATTGGGTTTGGAAAATGTCTATTATGTATGGGGTTAATCAATATCTGTAATTGGATTGTAAAGAGACCACCCCCAAATGGTTCGGCCCCTTGAGGTCCGGGGACCTATTAAAGTCCGCTGCCACGAGGACCTGCATTGATCTTCTGGGAGAGCGCTTCGGACTGCGTGACCTTCTGGAGTGTCTCTGTTTGAGCAAGGCCTAGAGGGCTTAAACAGGCAGATATGAGGATCGAACCGGCGGTGGTTAGGTACAGTGGTGGGAACTCTAATTGTGTTTTGTCAAAATAAAGATTGGTTGCACAAGTGCTTAATTCAGTGGTTTTTGACGGAAACTAGATTGGGGGGAAGCTTAGAATGAGCAATTTACATTATCACCAGGCTCATCACTGATTACAATTTTATAATAACCAAACCACATTTGCTGTGCTACAATTTTCTGGCACTTCAACAGTTATCAGTAAAGATTTGAAAGTTTTTGTCAGAGCAATTGCGTCTACACCCTATCCTCCCTCAGCTTGTGGTATTTGCTGGGTACAGTAAGGTACGCTGGGTGTATTATGGTCAGAGACTTTGAATCCTGCAGTCACTAACTCACCTCCTAACTCCCCAAAGCCAGAGCTCCATTGACAATGTTCAAGTCAGGGGTGAGATGGTATACTCTCCACTTGCCTGGATGATGATAGCTTCAATGACGATCAAGAAGCTGGATGCCACACAGGAAATAATGGCCCATTTGATAGGCACCCCATCCACAATCAGTCACTCACTCAACCACCAATGAACACAGCAGCAATTTGTACCATCTGTAGCAAGCGCTGCGGCAACTCACCAACACTCCTTAGAACTTTCAAACTCACCAACCTTACCAGCTTTGAAGGACAAGAGCAACAAAAGCACGGAAACCCCACCATCTGGAATTTGCCCTCCAAGCCACACATCATCCTGATCTGGGAATAGATCGCTGTTCCTTCAGAAACTCTCTCCCTGACAGCATTGTGGGTGTACCCAAAAATCTCAACGACCGCAGTGATATAAAAAGTTGTTCACCACCATATTTTCAAAGGTCATTAGTGAAGGGCAATTAAACGCTGGTTCAGCCTATGAAGCACAATCCCTTGAATAAATATATATTTTTTAAATCTCCTCAGATCCTGGGAATTTATCAACCTTTAATCCCACTATGACTTCTATAACCTCCTCTTTTTAAATAACATGTTTTAGAATTTTACTGTGCTCCTCAATGGATTTCAAACTACAGTGTCCTTCCCATTAATTAATAGAGATGAGAAAACTTAATTTAAGACCTAATTGCTCTGACTCTGCACAGTTAGACCCTTTGGTTCACAATGCTTGAGTCAGTAGCACCAAATTTCAGAAGCACAGTTCAATGCATGTGATGCCAGGAATACATTTCTACCTGATTCTTGGGTCTGCAGACAGACACAAAAAGCTGGAGTAAATCAGCGGGTCAGACAGCATCTCTGGAGAAAAGGAATAGGTGACATTTTGGGTTGAGACCCTTCTTCAGACTCTTTGGTTCTGCATGTGAATTGTGCATTAATTTTTCTCTGGATGGTAAGGGGTTGCTTGCATTGAATAATGTGCTCATTTAATAATAAGTGTTAATTCTCTGACAATTAATTTGTTTTGTCCAGATAGCCCCAAATGATTTGATTATTCCTGTCTGAAGTAAATTCATATTACTTTATTTTTAAAGATACAACATGGAAACAGGCCCTTTGAGACCTTGCTGATCAGTGGTGACTCGTTCGCACATTGTCCAAGTTATCCCACTTTCGCATCCACTTCCTGCACACTGGGGACAATTCACAAAGGGTAATTAACCTACTCATCATTGGGAGGAAACCGAAGTGCCCAGAGGAAACACACACATGATCACAGGGAGAACGTGCAAACTCACACAGACAGCACTTGAAGTCAGGATTCAACCAGGGTCTCTGGTGCTGTGAGGCAGCAGCTCTACAAGCTTCCACCTTCCACCTTGTTCCACCTTCATGACAAATTTAGAACATAGAACATGAACACAGAACAGTACCGCACAGGAATGGGACCTTCAGCCCACAATGTTTGTGCCAAACATGGCGATGTCATTAAACTGATCTCATTTGTACACAATCCACATCCCTCTACTCCCTGCAATTCCATTTGCCTATCTAAATGTCTCTACAATGCCACTGTCATATCTGCCTCCACCACCACCACCACTGCCAATGCACTCCAGGCCCCCTCTACTCTGTGTAAACAAATTGCTCCACGAATCTCCATTAAACTTTCCCCCATTCACCTTATATCTGTGCCCTCAAGTATTGGACATTTCCACCTGGGAAAAAGGTTCTGACTGCCTGCCCTACCTATCCCCTCAACCTCTGGCATTTCAGAGAAAACAATCCAAGTCTATTCCAGTAGCCAAAACCCTCTAATCCAGGCAGCATTCTGGAAAACCTCCTCTGCACCCTCTACAAAGCCTTTACATTTTTCTGTAATGGGTAATCAGAACTGCACACAATACTCCAAATGCGGCCTAACCAAAGTCCTATAGATCTGCATCATGACTTCCTGACATATTCAATGCTCCGGGCAATGAAGGTAAGCATACAATATGCCTTCTTTACCACTCTATTGACTTGTGCTGCTACCTTTAGTGGGCTATGAACTTAGACTTCAAGATCCCTCTGAACATCAATGCTGTTAAGGGTCTAGTCATTAACTTACATTTTCCCCTCACATTCAACCTCCAAAAGTGCGACACCTTACACATGCTTTCCACCGTATGGAGAGAAGGCAGGTACGGGATACTGAGTTGGATGATCAGCCATGATCGTACTGAATGGCGGTGCAGGCTCGAAGGGCCGAATGGCCTACTCCTGCACCTATTTTCTATGTATCTATGTATCTATGTCATCAATCTCTGCTTCTTTTCTCAGCTCTTGAATTTCAGTGGTGACTGTTGGTTCTGCGGTGTCTCAAGGATGCCCCACTGTCCTCAACATGTCATTGTCAGCCATCACTTCTGGTGGGTTAACATGGCAACAAAGTCCTAGTTAAATTGGTGCAGGGAATGTCTCATAACATATGGCAAACTTCAGCAGTATTTGGCCCATTATGTTTAATTACTAAAAGTAATTGCTCCGTTTTCATTAAAATTCAAACTAATGGCAATGAGAAAAAAAAGTTTAAATGTGGTTTGCATCATTATGGAATGTAAGTATCTCCTGTGGGGTTTGCTGGTGCGAATTCCACAGACTAATAATAAATAGAGGGTGAAATACAATCAGGACGCACGTTCCAAATTTTATTTCACGAATGACTCCAGGGCTCCACATACAAGGCCAGCATAACAAAGAAACCAAATGGGAGGCTTTGCTTTGACAAAAAATAAAACAACATTTCCTTACTGATGTGGCAATTTAAAAAAAATTGGTTTCCTAACCGTAGTGGGTTTTTTTTATTGGCCATCTAACAACAAATGGCCCAATATATCAATAATATTCTCACAGGAGTCAGAAGCTGATTTCCAGATTTTCACTGCTATCAACACTGCACAACAATATCTCTTATTATTCGCCCAATATGTCTTTCCAGTCAATTTAATGATCGTCTGGCAGGGTTCAATGTACTCTCTGTAATCTAGGTATCTGTTTTTATACCGAGCCAAAGAAACAGCATAGCAGCTTCTGTGCTGGACTATTTGCTCAGCATGTGAGCGATGAAGTCTGCCGCTGTGGTCAGATGTGGAGGACATATTCTCCAATTTCATTGTCTGTCTCTGCATCCCCACATGGGTTCCTTAATTCATGGCAGTTCTTGTTCTCCCATCGTCAATTTTACTACATAGAAATATACTGGTAAGCCTAAGGGTTCACTTTTTCATTTTCATGTGGCAGTTCCATTGATACCTGGGTTTAAATAAAACATTCTATTTTATTCTTTAAATTAGTTACAGTTTTACAATTATAGTTCTGCAGTAAATGTACATGTAATAAATGTTACAGTAATTTAGAATAAATTATATTAAATGCTTACACTTAACAAAGACCGGAACTGATTGCATAAATGGTTCAGGTGATTAAGGGCTGCTGAGTTGTAATTAATTCCTGGGGCATACTTCCTCCGGTGAAGTGATGGAAATTTTAATTTCATCCTTTAAAAAGCTAAGATGAATAATTCCATTTTATAGTGTCTGTGTTGTACTTGTAGTGTGATTAAATAGGTTCTTGCCTGACATTTTGCTGTCTCAAATCACTCAGAATGACTACCCCTGCTTTTGGAGATGAGGGGGTATTGGGGAGGGGTGGGTGGGATTGTCGGAGTATTGGAATTGAGCCAAATCCTGTCAAACAGGCTCCTTGTGAAGTAATGTCCGGTCTGGCCTGTGGTCACTTTCTGGACCTGCAACAATGCCGTTCCACAAATGGCTAACGGAAGGCTTCCTGACTGTGTCCAGAGACCCTCTGTGATGGGAGAGGAGAGCCCCATTTATAATGAGATAATGCAGCCATGGTCCTGGCAGAGAACTGACAAAGCAAGTTTGCAGGCCATTTTTGCATGCTCCTGGACCTGTGGCCTCCTGGTTGTGAGGCAGGCACAGTGCCATCAGCAGTGCCAGGCTTCTGCCATCTGGTCTGTTCTCTGATGTTTAACAATGGGATGGCCCATTGCCAAATTTACTTCTGATATGATGTGCAACCTCAAATCTGATATGAACGCTGTGATGCACAACTTTAAAGATGGATGCCAAATAAATCATACTCTCTTTATATGCAATGCTAAATTTTATATTTCAAGTTAATTAAGGAAAAACTTTATGACAGATTGTATTCAAGTAATAAAAAATCACTGCCTTGTATCTCCACTCAGGACAAAGTTAAAAAAAAAGGCCTTGGCCTCAAAATGGACAGAACCCCAGGATTAACTTGCGCTTTTTAAGGGTTAGTTTATGGTTTACCAGTTTCACACCCATTTACCACACAAAATATCTCAGAGGTGATGATAAAATGACGTTAAACTTCCATTTACATCTAAAAGCATTGACATTTTTTTGTTATATTGAAGCAATCTGATATGGATTTGACACTATATGTGAATCATCAATAATTCCTATTTGGGAGCAAATACAAATTTGCACATGTGTGTGTGTGTGTGTGTGTGTATGCATGTGTTTGTGTGTATGAGTGAGAATATATTGTATACACATATGTGTACAAACATGTTCATCTATGTTGCAAGTCGGAATAGATTTGCTGGTAAGTCCATTTCATGGAGTTCTTAGCCACATCCCAGCATAGCGTTACAATTCATGTGCCTCCATAGATTTGTCATATTATGCTGCAAAACAAATCACATTTTGTTACATTCCTCATCAGTAGTATTGTTTGTTATTGAATACTGGAGACCAGGAGGTCAATTTCTGCAGAAGGGAAAGAAAAAATGGACTTGATTGTTCATCTCCATCTCTACGTGGGATCATGGTCTGCAATGGTGATGAGCTAATAGGAGCAGACCCAACCTTGAGAGCTGCTATAGCCCAGTCATTGCTTTACCAGCTGTGAAAGCTGAGGACATTTTAATGGTATTTTAATAGCTCTGACATTCAGATATTTTATAACTGATAGAAGTAACAAATTCAGAATTTTCAAGCAGCCAAAAATACAGAAAGAATGTAAATAATTAAAAACATTAAAATAATCCAAAATAATCTTTTCCACTTTGCTTCATATTTCCAGCCCAAATTGAAATAATTAAAATCATATTGCTTCATTAACAGTCAAAAAGAGAGCATAGCAGCCTCCTGGATAGGCAAGTAATCTAGGGGTGGTACGGTGGCACAGCACCAGAGATTGATCCTGACTATGGATGCTCTCTGTATGGAGTTTGTATGTTCTTCCCATGACCTGCTTGGGGTTTCTGCGGGTTCTCCGGTTTCCTCCCACACGCCAAAGACGTACAGGTTTGCAGGTTAATTCGCTTTGGTAAAATTGTAAATAGTTCCGAAAGTGTGCTGGACCGTGTTAGTGTATGGGGGTCGCTGGTTGGTGCGGACTCGGTGGACCAAAGGGTCTATTTCTGCGCTGTATCTCTAAACTAAACTAAACTAATTTACAATAATTCACTCACTCCACCACTGACACACAGTAGCAGCTGTTTGTACCATATATAGGATGTACCTCAGCAATTCCTCGAGACTTCTAAATTGCACTTCGAAACAATAACCACTACCAACTAGAAGAATAAAAATTAGAATTATACAGCATGGAAACTGGCCCTTCAGCCTAACTTGTACATGCCAATGACAATGCCCCATCTACGCTTGTCCCACCTGCCTGTGTTTGGCCCATATCCCTCTAAACCTTTCCTAACCAAGTACCTGTTCATTTTAAAAATAATATTATAGTATCTTCCTCAATTATCTCCTCTGGCAGCTTATTCAATACACCCACCAACATCTGTGTGAAAAAGTTGTCCCTCAGTTGAATCTTTTCCCATGTCCCCTGGTTCTTGATTCCCCTACTGTGGGTAAAATAATTTGTGCATTTACCCTCGCTATTCCCCTCAGGATCTGGTACACCTCCAGAAGATCACCCTTCATCCTCCTGCGCTCCAAGGATAAAGGCAGCAAAAGCATGGGAACACCACCACCTGGAAATTGGTGCCAAACACCATTCTGAGTTGGAAATATATTGCTGCTCCTTCACTGTTGCTGGGCCAAAATCATGGAACTCTGTCCACAACAGCACTATGGATATACCCACCCTTGACCTCTGCAGTGATTGAAGAAAGCACCCCACCACACCTTCTCAGGGACTGTTAGGGATCAGCAATCACATTCACGTTTGGTTTGTGAAGCACACATCCCTTGAATGGATACCAAAAAGCAAAGGCAGGGAGCAAACTGACAGGTTAAACATTTGCAACCAATCAGCAAATTGAGCATTTACCCGTTGAACTGTAATTATGTAAAAGTTGTTGACTTGCTTCCATTCCCCAGCAAGATTTAGTGGTACATTGGTGTGGATAGTAGAGATGCTCCCTCAATAGAACAGTATGATAACTGAAGTTTGATGACTAAGGATTGGTGGAAACCTGTAAGGTATAGCGTGCTGGCGCACGCAGATATCGAACCTGGCGATCTGAAATACAGAACGTTATAAAACTCAGTTGTCGTTCTTGCGACCGCCAAATTGGTGACCCCGACCTGTCTAGCCATCGTTAGACAAGCAAATCATGCAGGAGGACTACGTTGCCGCAGAATCCGCCGGCACGCGGCAGGGTACACCGAGCTTCAAATTACCATCGTTTTGGCCCGATCAACCTCAGGTGTGGTTCGCCCACGTTGAGGCACAGTTTCACCTCCATCGCATCATAGTGGACGATACTATGTACTTCCATGTGGTGGGGGCATTGCCGCAGGACTGTGCCTCGAGGCTGTTGCCTTACATCAGGGACCCGCCGGCCATTGCCAAATATGAAGGGCTGAAGGCCCTGCTGCTCCACACTTTCGGTCTCAGTCGCAGAGACAGGGCGGCTAAGCTGATGCACATGGACAGTGTCGGCGATCGGCGGCCATCCATCATCATGGCGAAGATGTTAGCCCTGATGGACGGGCATCGCCCATGTCTGCTCTTCGAACAGGCATTCCTGGAGCAGATGCCTGACGAAGTCCAACTGATGCTCGCCGGAGCTGATTTCAGCGACCCCCAACAGCTCGGGGAGAGAGCTGACGAATTGTGGGCACACAGACAGCGGGACATTTGTGCTTTCACCCGCCCCCTGGTCATGGTGCGGGTACAACCGAGACGACATCGGGAGGAAGAAGAAGCCCAGCTCAGCGCCGAAGAAGCATCGCCACCTCCGGTGGTCTAGAGCCAACGTCGCTGGTGTTACTACCATCAATGCTACGGACCCGAAGCCCGAAGATGCCGGAGCCCCTGCTCATACCAGGGAAATGCATCGGCCGATCGTCCATAGAGGCAAATGCGATCGGCCCAAACGAACGCCTCTACGTCCGTGATCGCCATTCCGGCCACCGTTTCCTGGTGGACTCCGGTGCCATTGCTAGCATCCTGCCTCCGAGCGCCTGAGATACTCGCTTCGGTAAGGTAGGACCCATCCTCTCGGCTGTTAACAGGAGTGACATTCGCACTTACGGTACACGGACCCTGGACTTAAATTCAGACTCCCGCCCGTATAGGTGGAAGTTCACCGTTGCTGACGTCGCCCAACCGATCCTGGGGGCCGATTTCTTGCGCGCGTTCTCCTTGTTAGTCGATGTGCGAGGTGGACGCATGGTCCCTGTGTCGGACCTGTGCCCTGCCAAGCCGCGTAATCCGTCCACGCCCCTACATCAACTCGACGAGGTAGCTGAGATCCAGCAACCTTTCGTAGCCCTGCTCACCGACTTCCCAGGGTTGCTCACGCTCCGGTTTGATGGGGCCGTGCCCCATCATGGCATGGTCCACCACATTCCCACCAAGGGCCCACCGGTTCACGCCTGCGCGCGCCACCTCCCGCCCGATAAACTGCACATCGCATGAGACGAGTTCCAGCTTATGGAGGACATGGGGATTGTCTGGCGGTTGGATAGCCCTTGGGCTTTCCCACTGCACATGGTGCCCAAAGCGTCCGGGGGTTGGAGACCTTGCGGTGATTACAGGCGTTTAAACCCGGTAACCACGGCAGATCGGTACCCAGTCCCGAACATCCAGGATTTCTCGGCTCATCTGGATGGCGCAACCTTTTTCTCGAAGGTCGACCTTATTCGCGGGTACAATCAAATTCCGGTCCAAGGAGGCGGAGAAGGTGTTCGAGGGGGCTAAGACCGCATTGGCCAACAGCACTATGCTGGAACACCCCAGGGCGTCGGACCAAACGGCGCCTTCCTCGAACAACGAGTAGGTGGCCGCTGGGTGCCGCTGGCATTTTTCAGCAGGCAGCTGCGAGCCCCCGAGGTTAAGTATAGCGCTTTCGACCAGGAACTCCTCACGCTCTACCTAGCGATCCGCCATTTTTGCTATTTCCTGGAGGGGCGCGTGTTCACCGCATTCACTGACCACAAGACACTCACGTTTGCTTTTACCAAGGTGTCCGATCCCTGGTCTGCCAGGCAGCAGAGGCACCTCGCCTACATTTCCGAATTCACATCTGATATTCGGCATGTGGCGGGGAAGCTGAACGTTGTGGCTGACGCGCTGTCCCACCCAGCCGGATCCGAAGTTTCAGCATTAAGTCTAGGCGTGGATTATGCGGAGCTGGCCACTGCCCAACAGGCAGATGCCGGCATGGAGGTTTACCGCAATGCTGAATCAGGACTTAAGCTGGCTAAGGTGCCCTGCGGCGCCACCAGCGTGCGAGTCCTTTGCGATATCTCCACGGGCAAAGCCTGTCCCATTGTCCCGGTTGCTTGGAGGAGTCGGATTTTCGACACTATCCACAGCCCGCCCATTAGAGCCACCTCTGCCTTGGTCGAGGCAAAGTTCGTCTGGCATGTGTTGAGGAAGCAGGTCGCAGCATGGGCCCGTTCCTGTATCTCTTGCCAGACTTCCAAGGTACAGCGACATGTGCGCCCGCCTGTGCAGGACTTTGCGCTCCAGGACGGCAGGTTCCTGCACATCCATGTCGACCTGGTGGGTCCCTTGCCGTGTTCACGCGGGGCTACTCACTGCGTATGGCGCGAAGCTGTATGGCGCAAAACTGCACCAGACCACCGCGTATCACCCAGAGTCCAACGGTTTGGTTGAGCGTTTCCACAGGCACCTCAAGTCGTTGTTGAAAGCTCAGCTCACCAGCCCCGATTGGGTCGACCAGTTGCCTTGGGTCCTCCTAGGCATCAGAACCACGCCTAAGGAGGACCTCAAAGCCTCCTCGGCCGAGATCGTTTACAGCTTCGTTTTGCGAGTACCTAGGGATTTCCTGCCCGTCCCCCGGGATTAGGAGATCCCGGCTTCGGCGGTGTTAGCTGACCTTCGCGAGCGTGCGCGCGCTTTGGTCCCAGTTCCCACTTCCCGGCATGGTTCGTTTGAGGTGCATGTTCCTACTATGTTACGGGATTGTGCTTATGTTTTCCTTCGTAGGGACGCTCACCGCTCGCCGTTACAGTAGGTGTACGAAGGTCCGTACAGGGTGCTGAGGACTGGTACCTTGACGTTTATGTTGGACATGGGTGGCAAGGAGGAGTTCGTCTCCGTGAGCCGCCTTAAGCCAGCACACGTCGACGAGGATAGTCCAGTGACAGTGGCCACTTCGCGGCGTAGAGGTCATCCAGCGGCCGTTTTGCCGCCCTCTGCACCTGTTACCCCCGGTATTGTTTCTCCGGTCCCCTTTGTTACGCCCGTCCCTTGTTCGCGTGTTTTGCGTCCCTCCGGTTCTGTTTTGCCGGCCCCTACATTTACGCTCGCCCCGCGACCTCGGACTACGCGTTCCGGTCGAACCGTCCGGTTACCCGTGCGTTTCCGTACCGCGGATTCTGGGAGGGGGCCATGTAGCGGCGCCTGCTGGCTCACGCAGATATCGAACCCGGCCTTCGGAAGCCGCGGTCACGTGACTCGGGAGAGGCTGCTTGTTTTTGCGCAGTTTTGCTTTCGCGCGGCAGTTCAGCGCTGACCACCGTTGTGACCAGACGTGTCGAGAGAACCTGTTAACTGAGAAGTGATTTTCTGAAATAAAAATCGTTAGAAAACTTGCGACCGCCAAAATGGTACCATAAATTGGCATGAATCTATTGCACTGAACAGCCTGCTTCTGTGCTATAAATATGATCTAATATTGTATATTATATTATAGGCAGAACTATTGTCCAATCGAGACTTCCTCATCCACAGACAACAAATCATCTACTTTGTTCTTGTCTCTTCTTCACTTTAGTATGATCTTTAGTGATATCCAGTGATGACTGAGTAAAATTCTAGGATATTTATCCAACTAGAGTCTACTCTTCAATGTACCTTTCCTCGAGACAACCACTCTCTCCATGATGGAACAGTATCTACTGGACCCATGGAAGAAAGAGTTTCAACATCTTTGTAAATATCCCGAGACAACAAATATTATTTGCTGATGATACACATTGAAATCAAAGAAATGTCAGTAATATTAAAGAGCACACAGAACATGATGATGCTTGGCCAAGACTCCAGATGCACACATTCTTTTTTAAAATATTTGTCTGTTCAAGTTGTAGAAAATAACTAAAAATACTTTGTGCTTAATAACTGCAGCCAGACATGAAATACGATCATTGTCCACAT
The DNA here is from genome assembly GCA_038087875.1 of Malacoraja senta. Lineage (NCBI taxonomy): Eukaryota > Metazoa > Chordata > Chondrichthyes > Rajiformes > Rajidae > Malacoraja > Malacoraja senta. The sequence continues at coordinate 172,124,001 of CM075977.1, forward strand.
CATTACTTTTCTGAATTCAGTTAATCAGTGTTTCAGCTCCAATGACAGAAACATTTTGTTGGTAATAACTAAAATGCACAGAGAAATGTTTCACCCAATTTACATAATAAAATGTTTAAGGCAAAGAATTTAGGTTATTTAACAGAACAGACATTGAGAACAGCTGTTATCCTGAGAGGATAAATGAACCTCCTATTTGTGAAAATTGACAGCCTTTGAAGAGATAAAGCTGGCAAAACTTGATGTCTGGGGCACACAAAATCACTCAAAAGAATAGTAAATAGTAAGACTAATTTCAGCTTTGAGTGATAATGTGAATGATCAATTATGAAATCACAGGCATGGAGCACCTCCAGTCTGGATACGTAACTGATGGCCCCTGGGTTCAAACACATGATTAAACAATTCAAATGTCTTAACTCTTCAGTAGGTCAAAGCTTCGTCACATTTCCCCAACAATGTTGTTCTGCTGCTTACATTTTCAACAGTTTTAAGAACCTTAAAGTAACAAGTTATTTGAAGTACACACGCAGCAGGTTTTTCCATATCATGCTGAGAAATAAATCCCAATATCACTGCTGGTTAAACACTATCATACACTTATGAGACCTTGCCACCAATTTGACAAGTGATATATTTTATAGTTTTGGATGTTCGCAGCTTGATAATGACCACACAGCTGCTCAAAATATGGTGAGATATCCTTACCAAAAACCAGAGGTTCAGTCACAACTTAGTTGGTACAGTAAATTGTTCAGAGGTTTGCTGCATTTTAGGTCACAAATCACATCAAAAAAGCAAAATACACCAGTTCCCTTCTATATGTACGACACATATTGAAATATTACCCTATGTGGAAAATGCCTTGTTGGGAGAATTTGGTGGGCCTTTAGCAATTATTGCAATTCTTGAGTGAGGAATTCCATAAGCTTCAACATATATCGAATATATGGACATGGAAGTTACCTCAGGAGCTGGCTAATAGAACAGTCACTCTGAATTGGAAGGAAGTTGAGAAAATAACAAATTTCTCCATTAAGATACAGTGGCCAGAGGCAACAGGTAAGCTTGAAGAGCATGTCCTTGAATTTTTTGCTTCAGTGACAGAATATAGTCCTCAGTTCAGACAGAATCCTAGAGAGTCTAATCCAACCAGAGTGAATTCAAAAGAAATGGTGAGACCTACTGGTATGGTGCCAATGGCCAGTTTGACAATGCATTTGAGTATAAGTAACATAATTGCAGAAAATGTTCAAGGAAATGCAATTCCATGATCAATGTATCTCAGTTATTATTGCAGCTCTCAACAGCATTGCGTTCAGATCAGTCCACATCAATCCTGATTTCAGGTGCTATTTGTGTAGAGTTAGAACATTCTCCATGTGACTGTGTGGGTTTCCTCTGGGTGCTCTGGTTTCCTCCCACATTGCAAAGACGTTAAGGATCAATTGGCAATGGAAAATTGTCCTTCATGCGCAGGTGAGTGGTTGAATCTGGGAGGTAAAGACTGAACAAATGGGGCTCTGAGGCAACGGTTCTACCAACTGTGTCGCAGTTCTGCATTTTGTGTAAACGAATGCTCCTTGACTTGTCTATGGGTGGTATTTCTCTCATGTTTAGTTTAAATTCCCATGTCCTGGATTCTCCACAATAGAAAATAAGATCCTAAATTTCAAGGCCATTAACATCTCATAAGTTCATAAATTCCAGGAGCACAATTAGGCCATTCGGACCAGAAAATCTACTCTGCCAATCAATCATGGCTGATCGATCTTTCCTTCTCAACCTTATTTTCCTGCCTTGTCCACATAATTCCTGACACACTTATATCTCAATTATATCCCTCCTTGTTCTATCCACAAAGGTGAACAAGCCTAATTTAGCAACGTGTCATTTCACTTGGTACAAAGCCCACCAGAAGTGAAGCTGATGCTTTAAATCAGTTTGTATCAAGAATACTCACAAAATAAAAGACTTTTGCATCAAATAGATTGAGCAAAGGAAGACAGAGGAATATATATTGAGACATTTTCAAGCATGTTTTGATTACTAAAAATAACAAATTCATTAAAACAGAGATGTTACCATTATATTTTACAGAGAAAAAGTGTGTCTGGATTTCAGTGTAATTGGTTTGCCACGCAGTAGTAAAATTTACTGTTGATATAATTGAAGTGCCTTTCTGAGCAACATGAACATAAACTGCCTCATCACTATCTGGAGACTTGGTCACCTGCCAATCGATTTGCAGTACAAAGAAAAATGTAAAATCAAAGCCTCATCAATCACACGGTTGAATAATTATCCTGACCCTGAACAACAGCAATTTATTGTCTGCCAATATTAATCTACAATCTATTGCAGAAAAAAAATAACTGGAGACTTACTTCTACTGCATAAAATGATTGGAAATTAAGGATGTATCAAACTGTAACTATACCATGGAGATTTCTGAAGTTACATCAATCATCTTCTAAATCTTATCCTAATGTCCTTCATTAATGATAATACACTGTAGGATCAGAGAATAATGCAGTACAGCAAAAAAACAAATCAAGAAATGTTGTCTGCATTGGCTGTGTGGTAGAGTTATCCAATTAATCGCAATCTTTTGCTTTTGCCCACCTAGCTATGTAATTTAGTACCTTTCAACTATTTTTCCAAATCTTTTTTAATGCCATGATCAAAACTATTTTTGTCACCTTATTCATTGGTGCCAGTATAGATTGCAGTGTAAAAATAATATTTCCTCGTGTTACCTTGGGTTCATTTGCCAATAACTGTAACTTTGTGCCTTCTGGTTATCAATTTTTCTTTCACTAGATTTTTAAATATATACTCCATCCATGATTTAAACATCTCAATTAATCCTCTTTGTGCCCTTCTCTGTTCTTAACACATTGGCTTTTCCATTCCCAGCAAATAACTGCAGTCCCTCATCCCTAGTCTCATCCCAGCAAGTCTGCACTCACTCTCAAGCTGTGACATATGTACATTGACATGGTGTACTATATTCAACACATTTCTCCATCTAAAGCATAGCAAGTGTTTTAATATAAAGGTTCAACATGGCCAGAGGCTTTTTTAACAGCCTTCTCAACTTGTCTGATCATCTTCAAATATTTGTGAAATTGAAACCCAGGAATGTTTGTTTCAGTGCTGTTTTTAAATATGTAATATTCTCTTCAAATTATTTAGCCTCATCAAGAGTCAGGAATCAGTTGTTTTATACGCTTTCCACATGTAATCAAATACATGTTTTTTTACATATTTTACCCATGAACAAAATTGGCATCACAACATATTAAGAATGTGCAGGCAGCTAATTAGCATAACAGTAGGATGCTGTTAACATTCACTGTAATTGAATTCATAAACAGTACATGAAGGACTGTTTCTGATGTTCCATTTGTCCAACAGTTGTGAATGGCATGTTTGATGCCTTTCATGCTGATGAGTAAACAGCAATGTATGTGCTAACACTTACTTTTGACATGCTTTTGTGTTGGCATGCCAACTTTCTGTGGCCTTGACTACCATGTTGGGAAACCTGGAGCCAATTATTGTCCATGATAGAAAACCAAGGATGCGACTTTAACAAAAAGATCAAAGGATATTGACAAACTTGGGATCAATCGTGGGTAAATTAATTTCAGAAGTCACAAAACGTTTACACCTACATAAATACTGAAATTGCCTCTGAAAAATTGTGCATTAATTGGTTGTTGTGATCAATATGCACTTAAATGAATTGCATTGCCAAAGGTCCAATGAGTACCTTGGTATGAAATCAGTACTCATTTGTTATACATTACAAATGACGTGTCGCTATAAATGGGAATAGATTCCATAATCTGCAAGGTGGTACATTTGCTTGTCATCGAAACACACTTGTGTCAGGGTAGAAGTTGGATTTTGTCTTATTACTTACCGTACAGATAGGGATGAGGGATAATTTTGTTGCTGCTATTCTGTTCAAGGGCGAAGGTGAACAGCCGGAAGTGGCAGTGCATGTCGGCACAAACGATGTCAGAAAGAAGGGGATGAATATTCTGCAGAGTATTGACTTTAGAGAGCTCGGAAAAATGCTGAAAAGCAGGACCTCCAGGGTTGTTATCTCTGGTTTGCTTCCAGTTCCTCGTGCTGGCGAGGGCAGGAACAGGGAGATACGGGACCTGAATGTGTGGCTGAGGAACTTGTGCAGGGGGCAGGGATTTAGATTCTTAGATCACTGGGATCTGTTTTGGAGTAAAGGGGAACTGTACAAAAGGGACGGATTGCATCTTAACAGGTGGGGGACCAGCATTCTGGCAGGCAGGTTTGCCACTGCTACACGGGTGGTTTTAAACTGAATAAGGGGGGTAGGGTGTAAAATGGAATAGTCGAGGACGGAGTTAAAGGGAAAGAGAGTAAAGGGATGGTTAATGACCCCAGAATTAACGGGAAAGGAAGCTCACAAACGGATAGGAGAGTATGGCCAAGTGTAATAGGGATCGATGTGAAAGGTGAGATGTGTAAGGAATTAAAAGTATTGTATATGAATGCGCGAAGTATACGAAGTAAAGTAGATGAGCTTGAGGCTCAGTTAGAGGTTGGTAGATATGACATTGTGGGGATTACTGAGACATGGCTGCAGGAGGATCGGGCCTGGGAACTTAATATTCAAGGTTATACATCCTATAGAAAGGACAGGCAGGTGGGCAGAGGAGGGGGGGTAGCTCTGCTGGTGAGGGATGGAATTCAGTCCCTTGCGAGGGAAGACATAGGGACTGACGAGGTAGAGTCACTGTGGATTGAGTTGAGGAATTGTAAAGGCTAGAAGACACTAATTGGTGTTATCTACAGACCCCCAAATAGTAGCCCGGATGTAGGGTGTAAGTTGCAGCAGGAGTTAAAACTGGCATGTAACAAAGGCAATGTCACTGTGGTGATGGGGGATTTCAATATGCAGGTAGACTGGGAAAATCAGGTTGGTTCAGGACCGCAAGAAAGACAGTTTGTAGAATGCCTCCGAGATGGATTCTTAGAGCAGCTTGTAATGGAGCCGACCATAGAAAAGGCAATTCTGTCCAATGAACCAGTGTTGTCCAATGAACCAGATATGATAAGAGAACTCGAGGTAAAGGAACCGCTTGGAGGTAGTGATCATAATATGATTAGTTTTAATCTGCAATTTGAGAAGGAGGTTAAATCGGAAGTGTCAGTGATGCAGTTGAACAAAGGGGACAATGAATGCATGAGAGGGGAGCTGGCCAAGGTAGACTGAAAAGGGATCCTAGCAGCAACAGAAACCAAAGGACATACTTTAGGACATACTTTAGGATTATTAGCACATGAACCAGAAACAAAATCGGGAGACTTCTCTATTGTATTTGCAGAGATCTGGAATGCGTTTGTCCAATGGCTGCTAATCGCAGGTTTAGTAAAACTTCAAAAAAAGATATGAAAATGTGAAATGGAGGACCTTTAGAGAATGATCTGCTTTTAAGTTAATGATTCTAAGGTTCAAATTCAGTGCACAGTCCATTTGATTAGCATATCTACAGTATAGAAGAGAGTAAAGGTCAGATCAACGCAAGGGTTCATTGTTTTCTTGATAATAAGGCCAAACCAGATTCCACAGCTTCATGGAATATTAAAGATTGACTTCAGGGACCAGAAACTCAACAGGGGCGGAAAATTGGTTTGAGAGTAATGATGCACCAGTTTGACCTGATGACCCTTGAACCTGAAATTCATGCACGCACCTTGCAAATTCATTATTGTGTTTAAATGGAAGCAGTCATGCCACCTTGCTCAATCGTGCACGACTTTTGGGAGCACTGCAGCTGCATCTAATTGGAATTGATTTAAGCCATCCCTGCACCTTTTAAACGGCTAGCTCATGGCCTGCCTTCACAATGGGGATACATTCTAAAGCTTTCAGTGCAACAGAATCAAACTAATCATGGGAATGCTTGCCATGATCTTCCAATACATCGCGAGATGTCCTCTGCCTCTCAAATCATTTGGAGGTGGTTGAGAGCCTCAAGTTCCTTTAAGTAAATATTTTCAATGATCTGTCATGGACCAAGCACATTGAAGCGTCGGCCAAGAAGACACATCAAAACTTCTGCTTCCTCAAGTGTCTGAGGAAATTCAGCATGTCCCTACTGCTCTCACAAACCTCTACAGATGCACCATAGAAAGCATACTGATGGGTTGTATAACAACTTGGCTTGGGAACAGCTGGTTTGTGGCCGAGAACACAAAAAATTGCAGAGTTGGATGTACCTCAGTCCATCACACTGACTAGACTTGACTCAATCTACACTTCATACTGCCTTGGGAAAGCAGTAAACAGAATCAAATATTTCCCATCTCAGTCATTCCTTCTTCTCCCCACTCCCATCACATAGAAGATGCAGAAGGCTGAAACCATGCATCACTAAATTCAAAAATAGCTCCATCACCTCTGTTATCAGGTTGAAAAGGATCTTTCCATATGCTCCGGTACAGTCCGATTCTCCTCTACCTCATTGCGAACATTGGACTTTGCTCTGGAACTGTTGTGCTACAATGCTGCGAACTATATTCTGCACTCTGGATCTTTCCTTTCGCTTTACCTATTGAGTTTGGGATGAATGTATTTAGGTACAGTATTATATGACTTGATTGGAAAGCATGCAAAACAAAGCTTTTCATAGGTCCTCAATACATGTGAGAATAATAAAAAATATTCCCCATGCGTGCAATCTAACATTCCCCAAAACTCCCTAATAGTCTGATGTCTGGGTAAATCTGCACCTTGAGCCGCCTGCTGATTTCTCGTAATGGAAACATTACCCTTTCCTTGAACAGAGAGACATGTTTTTGATTGATGGACTGATTGAAAGATACTGCATGGAAACAGGTAATTTGGCCCATGGAGCCCACATTGACATAATTTACCTATTTGGATCAGTTCAATGTTATCCAACTTTCGCATCCATTCCCTGCACACGGGACCAATTTATAGAGGCCAATTACTTACAAACCCACACATCTTTGGGATGTGGGAGGAAACTGGAGCACCTAGGGAAACCCACGCAGTCGCAGGGAGAACGTGCAAACTATACTCAGACAGCACCTGAGGTCAGAATTGAGCCTAGGATCAACCCGTTGTGCCACTGGGTTGCCCTTGCACCACTGTGTTGACTTGTAATGTGACCTATGATGTGCACAAGCTCTGCCTACAAAATGTGTTCAATGTAGGCAGAAGGTGGTCAATGTTTTTGTTTAGTTTATTGTCACGTATACTGAGGCACAGTAGACCTTTAGGTGTTTGCTAACTAGTGAACGGAAAGTCTATACGTGATTACAAATGAGCCATCCACAGTGTAAAGATGCATGATAAAGGGAATAATGTCCAGATAAAGTCCAGTAAAGTCTGATTAAAGATAGTCCGAGAGTCTCCAATGAGGTAGATAGTAGCACAGGGCTGTTCTCTCATTGTTGGTAGGATGGTCAAGTTGCCTGGTAACACATGGGAAGAAACTCTCCCTGAATGTGGATGTATACATTTTCACACTTCCGTACCTTTTGCCTGATGGGAGAGGGGAGAAGAGGAAATGACCGGCTCTGAATGTTTTGCCCTTCAGGTACATTGGTTCTTGTAGAGAATCATTTGATCTTGTCCATAACCTTCCACATCTGTCCATTTCCCTCCACAAACACTACCTCGTCTGCTGAGTTCCATCACGCTTTGTTTTTAGCTAAGCAGACATTTTCCCAAATGTTTTGTGAGAACGATCTAGCCATATCTCCGGAACCTACAAATTTTGACGAACCTGAAGGACATTTCTGTGTGTGGCAAAGGAGAGCCAGATTTTTACTCAATGCTCCTTACAGCAGAGCTAAATGAACAAATCCTTACAAAGCTGCCAGGGCCTCCCCCGAAGCCCTTGCTGTTCACGTGGTAGCCCAGACTGTGGACAAAGCTGAGTCCCTTTTTTTAATTAATTCAACAGCTAGTCATAAAAGGCACAAATGAATCGCCATGGGGAAGGAGATATTTAGCTGCATTTTCCCTTTTGCCAGCCTAAGGCTCTGCCAGCTGTGCCAGTTGAGATTATCAGCAATCACACCTGGTACCCTACAATCGGTACAACTCAGTATATTAAACAAATCACTGAACCATTATAGAGTCGGCATTTGATATTTCAGTTTGATGTAAAAAAAATCCATTGAGGAACATGATATAAAATGGAATATTGATGATTATTTTATACCAAGGTATGTTTCACAAAGTCAAGGTGTGTATTTGGAAATTCTAGTCAAAGGAACACATATTCAACAAAAGAATGTGGCTCAGCTGATTTATTGATATCCTGGGCACATTTTAATGGTAAGTTAATGAATATTTCTTGAACATGTTCAGTTTTTTCTCAATGTTTAATGCACTAGCATGTCAGTTAAAACCAAATTTTATTTCAGTTGCCAGCAGTCTGCCAAATAACATTCTTAGACAAAAGCTATTTAGTGTTGGCGTCAGTCTCTGTTAAAGACATGCTTACATGTTGTCTGCATGGTTGGAGGTAACCAGTTATGGGTTACCAGCATAATTGCAAGCACAAAATAAATAAATTAAACATTCTCCCTGTTTGCATACCTGGGGTTTACTGAGGAACATTTAGGACAGAAAGACAAGAGCCAAGGTCATTTTTGTGTGGAATTTAGGAACATGGAGGTTTATTGAACCAATAATTCTTGTTGGATTTGGTTCCTTCAGATATAGGCATCTGAGACATTGAATTGAAAGCCAAGGGAGTAATAAATCTGCATGTGCCATTGTTTTTCCCAATATGTCAACAGTGCAGGGCACCAGAGAATGATGTAGATTTTGATGAGTTTGCCTTATAACCTGATTAATGCAGTCCATTTTGTTGATTTTTACAAAGGCCTCTTGTTGCTGGTAAGAAGGATTTGCATTGACTGATAGGACACTATTCCATTCTCCAAAGGACATTGCAGCCAATTATTTACATTTGAACTGTGGCAACCTCTGGTACAAAGTGATTTTTCCCTTGGTACTCCAGTGCTTCTTCCTATCCCATTTCTGTCTTTGGCACAGAGCCATGGGATGTGAGGAAAATCTTATACTTGCCAGATGGGAAAGGAGATCACATTTCATTTGATCAATCACTTGAAAAATGTGGCTTACAATATCAAGCAAGTATGAGGGACTGTAAACAATGTTGGAAAATTGTGCATTATCATATTTAGTGATCATATATCAATTGCCTTAAGGTTGCTCTGCATTTAGATCTTAACATGGCAACCTGGAGTAAAAATATCACTTCTTTGTTGCTGGCTCTTGAAAAAACTGGTGTTGAGTTTGCAATCAAAGATTGTAGTTTAAATGTTATTTACGGCCATTCTTTGATGGTATAGCTTAGAGTGATAGCTTGGAGCCTGCAGTTGCTCAACTGAAATATAGTAGTTAAGTTTTCTCCAGCCCAGTCAGTGCTTTTATCTGGGATGTCACTGCCCATTAAGGGCTTGTCCCACTTACGCAACTTTTTCGGCGACCGCTGGCACCCGTCATAGGTCGCCGAACATTTTCATCATGTTGAAAATTCAGTGGCGACTAGAAAGACGCTATGACTCTTTGGGTGACTAGGAGACTACTCACGACCATACAGGCGACACCCTGGCGACATGTCACGGGGTGAAGCCTGCATGGTCGTGAGTAGTCGCCCAAAGAGTCGTACCTTGTTCTGGTCGCGCTGGATTTTCAACATGTTGAAAAATTTCGGCGACCTGTAACAACCTATGACAGGTGCCGGCAGTCACCGAAAAAGTCGCGTAAGTGAGACAGGCCCTTTAGCAATGTTTTCTTAATCCTGGTTGACCTCCAGGGTAATTTTGGGTACCCTGGCTTTTCTGTGTCTGTTTGTCATAACAAGGATAGACACAAAAAGCTGGAGTAACTCAGCAGGATGGGCAGCATCTCTGAAGAGAAGGAATGGATCATAAAAAGGCCTTGGGTAAAATGTCCCCCCTGGTGCTATGTATTAAAGGATAGGGCATGCTCGAGAAGGAAAGTGAAGAAAGATAGGATGCCACGATTGTGGCTTGGTGAGTCATCACATCCCATTTTGTATGCTTAATGCCTGAGGGCTGTTTCTATGCTGTCATTCATTCATCCTTACTCTAATTCGATCAAGATGTTCACATAAAACACATCATTTCCGTTGTTATCCTCACTGGACAAAATGATTTGCTTAGTCGTGAGAAACAGTGTTCAACAAACCCTTTGGGAAATTTTAGGCAGGTGTGAATGGATGAGTGCCCCTGTCCAGGAGAAGATTCATTCTAAAGTATGTTTTCTAGCATGGAGATGCTGCCCACTCATTGTGATGCAGAGTACACATAAATTCCCCCTTCACAGTTCTTTGACCAGTCTTACTGTGTCCGACTATTTTATCTCTGTTTGCTTTGTTGTTACCTTCTCCCAGCTAATAATAATCTATTCTACATTTTCCTTGATCTCCATTTGCCCTGTTTTCACACCTTCACACTTCCTTATCTATCTATCTACCTCCTCTCTGAAAAAGGGTCTCGACTCAAAACATCACCCATTCCTTCTCCCCAGAGATGCTGCCTGTCCCGCAGAGTTACTCCAGCATTTTGTGTCTATCTTAAATTATGACTATGTTTGTGGATGTTCGTCTCTCTGTTTGACAATAGATAATAGACAATAGGTGCAGGAGTAGGCCATTCGGCCCTTCGAGCCAGCACCCCCATTCAATTTGATCATGGCTGATCATGGGCTATTTACTCAAATTTTCTGTGATCACAGTCCCCACTGAAGAATTTATCAGCTCAATCTGATAGTTGACCATGTTGAAGTTGGCCAGAATTTATGGGACTCTTTGTAACAATGTGTTTGTGCAAATAAGTAGAATACCACCAATTTCCGAACGGGTTTGCTGTTTGTACCCTAATTGCACCCAGTTCCATTCAGTCTGCAGAAGGGTCTCGACCCAATACATCACCCATCCTTTTTCACCACAGATGCTGCTTGACTCACTGAGTTACTCCAGCACTTTGAGTCTATCATTAGCATCTATCATTAGAGTCTATCACTATCAAACCAGCATCTGCAGGTCTTTGCTTCTCCATGCAAACCTTCTTTGCAAACCTTCCATATTCTTCCCCATCTTAGTAACCTATTCCAGTGCTAATACTCCTAAAACTCCCTCAATGTCACCATCACTGAGCATCTGTCATCCTCCAATTATCTGCTGTTACATCACTCTAACTCTTGTCATTCAATTACTGGCAATTGCTTAGGGATCAACTTCTAGCATTTCTTTAATGTATCTCCTTCTATGTGACTTTTTTTAAGAGACTCCTTAAAACATAATACTTTTAAAAAGCTTTTGGCACCTGTAATAGAATCTCCTTGTTGACGAAGGTATTTTAATTTTGTTAGCTGTCGCTCCTGTGAAGCTTCCTGTGATAATTATTTTGTTTAAAAGTGCAATGCAAATGCAACATTGTACTGTTGATATGTGGGTCACAATTGAGTGGTCAGATACTGTCCTTTTTTTAAGTAGTTTCACTGTGGCAGGATAGTTGTCTTTCATCTTGATTTCATCATGAGGGATTACGATAAAATGAATTAGACAGAAAGCTGTGTGTTAACTATTGCAATGCTTTGTGCCTCCCCTCTAGTTGTGTATGACCATTACGTGATATGGCCCCTGCTTATGCAGACAGTTGTGCAGTCTTCACGCAACTGAGCGACTGGCAATTTCAGATGTATGCTGCAGTGGTACATTTAGAAGAATCATTCCCAAGTGGTCTTATCATAGAATGTCATACAACATGGAAACAGGCCCTTCAGCCCAACTCACTCATGCCGCCCGCATCTAGGTATCCCATCTAAGCTAATCCCATTTGCCCCCGATTGGCCAATATCTTCTAAAACGTTCTTGCTTTGACTGGGAAGAGAAGGAAAGAAAGCTGCAAACCAAAATCAAGCAGTTGGATGGAGAAGAGGAAGTGTGCGATGGATGCTGCAGTTTGGGATCGGGAGTTGTTGGACTTTGCAAACCCCAGAAGATCATAAACAGTTGATTTTATGGGCAAAGTTTCACTGAAGTGCAAAACAGTGCAAAACAGCATACCTGCTGAAGCAACTAATGTTGTGACGCCTCTTTCTAATGAATACAAAGCAATATCCTTGACTTGCTTATTTGTTGTGGAATAATGTGCACCTTTTGAAGGGATACATCTAATAAAGAATTAAGCCATTGGAAAAAAATTTATATAATATGAAATAATTTTAACACCACACAGTGTGTATGGTTCTCCTTGATTATGGAAGGCCTCGTGTGCACTGGCAGATGCTAGCTTTAACCCCTGAGTATGTGAAGGAGAATCAATGAACCTGGTTCTAAAGATAGACACAAAATGCTGGAGTAACAGCGGGGCAGGCAGCATCTATGGAGAGAAAGAATAGGTGACGTTTCGGGTCAAGATCCTTCTTCAGACTGGCTGTTATTTTCATTGTACCAGAGGTTGATAAATCAGCTAATCCATAATTTCTACAGAATCATTGTCATGGATTTATACTTGAGACTTATAGAGATATACTTAGTGACATACTTAGTATCAAAGCAGTAAACATTATTCTAGGTTGCAATATTTACAACCTATTTACAACCCTGGAAACAAACTAGACCCAAATAACTACCGCGGCATCTGTGTCAGTAGCTGCCTAGGGAAGTTATTCTGCAGTATCATAAATAACAGAATGCAGGATTTCCTTAACAAACACAACATTCTCAGTAAAAACCAAATTGGCTTCCTCCCAAAACATCGTACCACTGACCACATTTACACCCTCCACACTCTCATTGAAAAACATGTACACCAAGCAAAAAATGGAAAAATATTTGCCTGTTTTATTGACTTTGAGAAAGCATTTGACTCTATTTGGCATGAAGGGCTCTACTACAAACTCATCTGTTGTGGTATAGGAGGAAAGGTATATGACCTTATCAAATCAATGTATCTGAATAATAAATGTGGCATTAAAATTGGGGACAAACGCACTGATCTCTTCACCCAGAGAAGAGGCGTCCGGCAAGGCTGCAATCTGAGCCCGACACTGTTTAATTTATATATAAACGATTTGGCAATAAAGCTGGACCAGAGCACTGCGCCGGGCCTCT
>CM075977.1:172137405-172251584 GCA_038087875.1 Malacoraja senta
AGCCACCCGTCCACGTCCACACGCTCGGTAGAACAGGAGCTGAGACTGGGAACTGTACCGCCCCTTGCCCCCTCCCTCTGCAACTGCAAACAATCCCACTCTCCTGCTCACCTAACCCGCACATCTTTCTCTGTGGGTATTGAAAGTGCTTCTGGTCTGCAGTGTGCAATAGTCACCAAAATACACTGCATCTTTAGAAAGGAAAAATACAAAACATGTCAATCCCACTGGATAGGCTTTAGTCATGGTGCTGTACAACACGGAAACAGGTCCTTCGGCCCAGATAGGCCGTGCCGTCCAAGTTGGCATCTTGGGGTAGTCCTATTTGCCTGCATGTGGCCCATAGCCCTCTAAACCCTTCCTATCCATTTATCTGTCGTTAATAACCTCAAGAAAATTCCTGCAAATGGGTCCAACTCAGAGAGAAGTCTCCCCCCTTTCCAGGGTTAATCGCTCCACTGTTTATAATGCTTCCTGCATTATGAAGTCCTCGACAGTGAACCCCATGGGCAATCACTACCAAAGTGTCTGCCCACACCGTCAGTACACTTGTCTCCCGTACTAAGTCACCCCAACCCCCCCCCCCCCCCCCACACCTTTCCCTCCCAACTCCAATCCCGTCACGACCCTCTGGGAAACTGAAGGGAGCGACAATCAACTGCCACGGATACAAATAATTTCATACACGAGAAAGGGCAGATGCTGGTTGACAAAAAGTGAACACACGGTGTTGGAGTTACACAAAGACACAGCAGAAATTTGGAAACGTCATCCCATCACCCATTTCTTCGCTCCAGAGATGCTGCCTGCCCGCTGAGTTAAAGAGTTCCCACGGTAGACTCACGAATCACTAAGGTAAACGCACGGGCCACTGCGTTCTTACAACGAGTTGAAATGTTTCAAATTTTAACCTCAAGAGTACATTTTACTCGTGGAAAAGTTCAAACATGTTTTAACTTTTTCAAGAGTTAACAAGTTTCACGGGTACGTGCCGTTAGCGCCACGAGTCGCTAAGTTGCGTCCACGAGTTCCGACGTTCCCGCTACGTTAATTGTACGTGATTACCATGAGTTAAATTTGTTTTAAACTCGGGGAACCTCGTGGGTCAGCTCGCACAGTGTAACAGGGGTTTAAGAAAGACAGAGAGAAAGACAGACAGAGAGAGAAAGAGAGAGACAGAGAGAGAGAGAGAGTCAAAGAGAGGCAGAGAGAAAGAGAGATAGAGAGAGACAGAAAGAGACAGAGTGACACAAATAAATGATTAATTTTGTATTTTGATTCCTCATGGGGTGCAAGATTCCTCACACATTCCAGCTGTATCTGAAGATTCAAATTGCAATTCCTGGTTCAAGGGACCTTATTGTTTCCTGGTGGAGGAAGCATTTAGTTTGAGGCTGCTTTTACTCAACATGAAGTCCATAAATTGTTTTACATTTCAAATACTCCCAAAAGAGCTGCTCTTTATACAGTACGTATGTTGTCCAGCCATTCTTTATCACATTTTGCTGACTGATGTTAAACTGAGGTCTGTGCCAGAACAATCCTCCAAATCACAGTCACATGCATAAAACAAAACCAAATGTCTCTTTTGGATTCCAGGGTTCTTTAACCCTTTTTCTTCATCTGGTCCGATGTGTGAAGTGTTTTAAGTTGGGATGAGGCGTCAAATCAGTCAAATAAAACCCCCCAAAATCGGACAATTTTGTTTTTGTTTGTTACTGTCAATGACAGTGGTGAACCCAGACACTGTTCTTACAGAATTACAAGCATATTGAACTATTTCTGAGGTGTGGTTCTGTTGAATCCAATTTCAAGGAACAGACTGCAATGCATAAACATGACATTATTGGACAGCAAACGTTGATAGCACTCATCTGTCCACAGCTTGCAAGAGTTTAAGGAAGTAATATGCAACAACATTTTACCATCCTTGGTGATAAATAATTTCTCTGAACGCATGACTGTTTCAGAGTGACAAGACTCCAGCTGTGCTTTGAAAAAAAAAGTAGTTATAGCTAGGGGGCTAGAATTCACCAAAGATATTTTACTCATTAGAGCTTCAACAGATTTTCCCCACTCTCCATACCCACTGACACGAAAGCCCAACTGCTTGCTGATTACCCAGGCCAGGAATATATAAAAATCTATCAAGTATACTGAACATTTCTGGAGGGAAAATGCCAATCATCCTAACTGCTAAAATAGAATGCACATTTGCAGACAAATTCAACAGTCTAACATATTGACATTGTACACAATATAAAGGGATACATTTTAACAGTAAAAAAATAAGCACACTTGTGCACAAATAGAATGCTGCATTTCCTTTTAGTCCCATTTGTCTGTCACGCTGTGCTTAAAAGCCTACATTCGCTCTAGTTTAGCTTAATTTTAAAGTATCCATACTCTTGTCACATTCCCTCCATGATCATTCTGCTCAATGTGCCTCTAGAACCAGGAGGCACAGTGGTGCAACTGGTCGATTTAGTTTAGTTTATTTATTATCACGCATACCGAGCTACAGTGAAAAGCATTTGTGGCGTGCTATCCAGCTGCCTCACAGCGCCAGGGACTCAGGTTCAAAACTGACCTTGGGAGCTGTCTGCGTGGAGTTTGCACGTTCTCCCTGTGACCACGTGGGTTTTCTCTGGTTTCTGGTCTCACGAGGATGCTCTGGTTTCCTCCCACATTCCAAAGACATGTTAGTTTGAAGGTTAATTGGCCTCTGTAAAATTTCCCCTAGCGTGTAGGGAGTGGATGAGAAAATAAGAACATTTTCACGAGTGTGAATGGGTGATCAAGGACCAGTATGGAATCGTTGAGTCAAAAGGTCTGTTACCACGCCACATCTCTAGAATAAACTAAAGTTAACATCATCCAGCTGTAATCTGATTGTCCTGTTGCTTATCCAACCCTATGCATCAGATTGAGCTGATAAATCAATGATTCACCAGAACAACACTTGAGAGAAGCACTTAATGTAGTGAGGACATAGATATACATTGATGTAAGGGGTGGGTATTGGGAGTTTTCAACATCCTTCACTATGAGTAACTTGATAACACAAACACTAACCAAGCTGGTTAGGTCTCAACATACCACAGAGATAAGACCTATGGCCTGTATCAATGCTCGTGAGGGATATTTGATATCATCTCTCTTTGCTAGTTGGTGGAAGTGCGCACTGCACTGACCAAATGGAGACAACGTCCCATCCTTACATCGTCCATCATGTTGTGTTGCACTACATTTATGCCAAGTGAGACAGACTCAACAAACCTAGCATTTCAAATATACGAGGTGCTGTGGCCCTCAATAGCAGCAGACATGCTCTCCAACAGAACCTATAATATGATAGCTCAGTTTGTCATCTTACTCTATCCGTACAATCAAGCCAGGGGATCAATTCTGGTCCAATGAGGCGTGCAAAAACAACAGCTGGCAGCAATCTCAGGCATAACTAAAAATAAGATGGCAACTTGAAGCTGAAACACAACACTACGTGTGTGTGGGACATCACAGGCAGGATACAAGAGAGAGACCTGTGATTCTACAAAAAAAAATTCAAAGTTCTACATTGCTGCCACATCCAGTTGTGAATGGTGGAAATACAATTAAACAGTGAAAAGGAGATAGGCATAAAATGCTGGAGTAACTCAGCAGAACAGGCAACATCTCTGGATAGAAGGAATGGGTGAATTTTTCATGTTGAGACCCTTCTTCAGTCAGTTAACAGGAGGATATGGTTTAAAGAAATGTCCATTCTCAACCATGGCAGAGGCAAGCATGCAAGTGCAAAGGACAAAACAAAAGCACTTGCCAAGATGTTCAGCCAGAAGCACCCAATGGATGGTCTATTTCATCTTCCTCTTGAGATACATAACAACACAAGAAGCCAGTCTTTGGCCAAGTTGATCCACGCCATTTGATATCAAGAAACAGTTGAATTCCCTGGATGCAGCAAAGAGAAAGAGACCAGACAACGTCCCACCTGTCATGCTGAAAAGCGCTTCACAACTATACATTTTTCTTGCCAGGACTTTCCACTACAGTTAAAAAAACTGCCATCTACTCAACAATGAGAAAATTTGAGCGAATATGTTCTGTCCACATAAAAGCAGAGCAAAAATGTTTGCACTTGGCGTATGTGACAATAATATAATCTAATGGAAGGGTTGATTAGCAGAAACTTTTTCCTATGGCAGGGGTGTCAAAAAAACAACAGTGCAGAGGTTTATGACCAGAGGGAAGACGTTTAAATGGGATCTGAGGGATTTTTTGTTTACACAGTGGTTGACGTCTGAAACGCTCTGCTAGAGGAAGTGGAAGAGTCAGATACAATTATTACATTAAAGGCATTTAAACAAGTACTTGCATTGTCAAGGCATAAAAGGAGACAGACCTAATGCAGGCAAATTGGATTAATATAGGCGATCAAAGTGTTTAGCATAAACATGATGGTCCGAAGGGCCTGTTTCTGTGCTGTAACATTTGATGACTCAATGAATCAATATAAAGTACGACTAACTATCACCAAATCATTCTATTCTCAACCATCAGCAAAATAATCATTGACAATGTTATTTGGTGACCCTTTTCTCAAGTTACATGCTTACTTTTGCCCCATTTGAATTTAGACAGAACTACTCATGGCACAATGACTTTAATTCTAATCGTGAAGTAAGAGTGACTACCCTTAATGTCAAGACAGCATTTCAATATGCATTAAAGAGTCCCAGTAAAATGGACAACAAGAGAAACAGTATTTCCATGACTGGATAAACCTCAAGCAAAGGAAGGTGACTGCGAATCACCTTTGGGATATCACTGGAAGTGTTAAACAGAGCAATATCATCAGACAAACCATCTTCAGCTGTCTTAGTACTAGTCCATCATAAATGCATCCTGCAAAATTGTCCCTCATGTACTCTACTCTCTTGCCTGTCTGACATTTCTTCTTAAAACCAGCTGCCTCAACTTAGTCTTCAGCATTGTAGTCTAGCATCTCTATGCAATTCAGCTTCAAACTATGGCTGATGGCATTGCTTTGAAGCAACTAAGAAGATTTTCATGTTGTCAAAATACCGTAAAAATGCAATTTGCAGTTGTTGTTGATGGAGGCAGCTTTACACTGAATGCAACTGATTCTCGGGAACCTATGGTGCACAATGCCGACCCTGAATGTTTGCATTTACCAAAATTAATAATTTTGAAAAAAATAAAGAAATGTTCAAAATTAATCTTCAGGTGTTTTCCTCACATAACTGCATTTCAACAATGGAACTTCCTGAGAAAATGTCAGTAGAAACTTTAAGCTCTTGTGGATATGTTAACTATATGAACTTATAGTTTGGAATCTTCACCGTGGACTGTCACCTTGTTGTGGTGGAGAAGCTTGTGTGGTCCTGAGATCCTAGTAGGGTCACACATGGCGTAAGGTCGAGGGGGAGGACTCTGACAAAGAGCAATCCAACCAAGACCTCAATGGTGGAACAGGAGGAGGATGATGGCTGCAGCAGAACAGGGTCCCCGGTCGTCTTGGATTCCATGCCACTGGATTCTGACCCAGATCTGTCAAGGACCGTGTGTTGGCTGTCTATGCACCAGTCTCCCCACGTTAAACAAAGTCACGCACAGGCGTCCCCCATGAGAGGACAATCATACTTGTTTCGAGTGACCACTGATAATGATGATAGTTTGGAATGCACAATAATGCACGCCGGATGAAAATCAACAAAATCTCTCCAGACTGCAAGCACGAGAAAAATAATAACATTAGAAATCATTAAAATAAATTTAAAAGCTGGCCGTGTTGTTTTTCTTTATGTTGCTAACAGGTGTAATGCTTGCAGTGGTCAATGTTAAAATGCTCCATAAAGATCAGTGCAAAAATCAATGCATGACTGGAGTCAGAGTTGATCAGTCAACCAGGCCTTGGTGATGGCAAATAATCAGTGAGATATTGGCATTTCCGCAATGGGAAGTGCTATTCTTGGCTGTGTGAATCCAATGGCAGCTTCAGCAAGATCTGTAAATCTATTG
Source organism: Malacoraja senta (assembly GCA_038087875.1). NCBI lineage: Eukaryota > Metazoa > Chordata > Chondrichthyes > Rajiformes > Rajidae > Malacoraja > Malacoraja senta. Next base: position 172,143,448 of record CM075977.1, read on the forward strand.
GGAAGCTTGGCTAAGATCAAAAATATTTTGCAAGATAATCCTGTGACTCTTGATAATCTTACAACGAATTTCATTAAGTGACAACTGAGGCATCTCAAATATTTCACTCAAACGACCTGCATTGATTAGGTATGTTACAATACTTACCTTCAGCGGCGCTGCAGTTCTGCCACTGGCCGTGTGCGCACTTTGGCGCCTTTGAGGGGGGGGGGGGGGCGGGATTAAAATGCCGTTTTCTCCTGCCTGTCCGAGATATATTTTCTCGGCCTGCCAGCTGCTGCAGAATAATCTTTCCGACTTTCATTCTTGGAAGTTTTAAAAAAAATCGCGGGACAATTTAATCGCTGGAGTAAAATTAAAAAGCGACTTCTAACGCCATCAACGCCGACAACGGGACGGATCTCACGTAGGGAACAAAACATAATGTAAGTCGTGTATTTTACATAAAAACTTGCTTCTTAGGATGACTTTAATCAACATTTCATTGGCGAAAATGTGATTTTGGCCCGATACGAACCGGCAGTGTTTTTCGTGCCGATATGGGGTTTAAATTCATCGCAAATGCAACGTTCCAATCGATCGCGTTCCACAAAAACCCACTCGCAAGATGATTAAAATGGCCATTAATTTACAGGAATTAAACATTAAATGCCTTCCATTTGGCTTATAAAGTAATGACAATGAGATTTAAAAATCATGTTGTATTGTGAATTCTTGTGTGAATGTTATTTGGACACGTAGGCTATTTAAAAATTTTAACCTTTTTTTAAAGAAATGGATAGATGTTTAGATCTAGTAATTGAATTTTGTAATTAGCTACAATTAGGTAACTAACTAATTATATGCTTTAATTTCAGGTCATCCAAGTAAGATTGTTTCATATTTGTTTCAGAATGCTTCAATCTATAATAACTGAACATTTCTTTCAGTACTCTTAATTTTTAAGAAAGTTATGGTCTTTTGACTGTCCTCGATCACAGCTTTTGTGTTAAGTCAATGGAAAAGCAATAGAGAACAAGATGCTAATTTCCGAGTATGAAAATGGCCATAACATTTTTAATGCTGAAGATATGAAAGTGGATTAGGTGTCAAATTAAACTTCTTTTTATGCTTTATCTGATGGGATAAATTGCAGACTTGATTTTTTAAATCTCAAAATTTTGTAACATTGCTACATTGATTATTGTCAATGAGCAAAAAATTGCAGGTTCTGGAACTATGAAATAAAAGCAGTGTAGGAACCATTTATGCTTAAGTTAGTTACTGTTAGTATATTATAGCCATGTCTATATACGACTTGCTGTATCTTTTTTGTATGCTTGTGGGTGGGATTTGATACATAGAAGGGCGTGTCTACATCTTAGTGTAGCCACAGAGAATGGGCACCCAGTTTAGCCTCGAGGGATGGAAGATACAGCTTTTACCACACTACGCCACACGACGCCACATGATATGACATGGATGAAACAGTTAGTAAGAACGAAAAGTTACAATTTGTATTGGAATAAGAAATACGATATGAATCACTTCTTAGTTTGTGCTACTTCAATAAAGGACCAATTAATCAAGAAATAAAGACTGGAAGATTTGTTTTTACTATCTGCGAGTGCGTAAGCTATATCTCTTCTACATCTCTGAGTACTAATGGCAATCAAAAGTTGGACATTGGAAAGTTAAGAAATTGCACTTACACTAAAGTAAAAACTGGATCTCTACGAGTGAGATAAGAGCTTGAATTCCTGGACCAAAGAATCTGCCAGACGCTGGCAAATCGACACGGTCAAAATCTGTGCTATCTGAAGATCGAAGACTTCGAAAGCCAGACCAGATCATGAGTAATGAGGAGCAAAACGCAATTTTAAGGCCATATTAAGCCTTATGAACAGCCGAGAAGGCTGTATATTTGAAAGGCTGAAAGGCTTTATTTTAAAAGGCTGCTATTGCAGACTCGAAAACGGTCTCGAGATAAGCCGTACTTTAAACGACTGTTAACAAGGAAGACATGAACAAATGACCTTTGAAATCTCACATTTAATGATGTTTTGAATTCCAACTTGATAAGGTGTGCCGAAATACGATTGTTTGCCATAGAAGCCAGACGAAGACCTTGGGAATCTTAATTCTAATGATGTTTTGAAGAACAGTACAGTTTGTTTTTAATTCCCGCTTGATAAGGATATGTCATCGCGTTAACACGTTATTACATCAGATACGTCTTAAAGGGACAGCCACCAGTATGTCTGAAGAACAGCCACAAGAGGGCGAAGAGGAGCCGAAACCAGGAGAATGTGGAAAAAGAATTATTAAACTCACCGATAAAGCCCAAGCTATGCTCCTGGAAAAATGCCAGAAGTCAAAAAACAAGTTATGGAAGCAGGTTAACAAGTTAATTGAAAACCAGATGTAGGAGCCATTACACCAGAAGAAACTCATGGAATTAGATGAGAATGCGAAGAAAGTAAAATCAAATCTGGTTCAATTAATCAAGCTCTGCCATGAGGTCAGACAAAGCCATGACTTATTGCTGGGTTTACCACTGCCTGAGGAGGAGCGCAAAATGCAAAATCAGTGCTTTCAAGGAAAAGTGGAATTTTTCGAAGGTTTCTTAGAAGATGTGGAGAGGTCAGAAATCTATCTGAAATGTATCTGAAATTGAACCACTCTAAAGGTGGAAGAGCTATGCAACAAAGTGTTGTAACCACAGAAGAAATTAGACCTGAAGACATTATTTCAAATGTCTCAACATGAAGATCAAGACATAAATCTGGTTCTGTAGCCAGTGCATCTTCAAGGCTCCCTGCTCATATGGAAGCTGGTTGATCTACTGTAGCTGTTCTCTTGAAACAAACTGCCGCCGTGAAGAAAAAGCATGAGATTGAGGCACAAGAAGAACAGTTGAATAGTCAAACGGAACAATTGATAAGAGAGACTGAGGCATGAAAGGGGCAGCTGAAGAGAGAGAAGGAACAGTTCGAACTAGAGACGGAGTTGGCAGTAGCCACCACAAAGATGGAGATACTTGAAGGCAAAGGTTCAAGATGCGGCTCAAGAGTATCTCAGAAGAAGAGTTCCTTAATCGAAGAAGGAGGTGCTTAAGTGGAAGCAGCTGCTGAGTCAAATCTACAGACAGAGGATTACTGGTCTGACCAATCAGAGCCAGCACTGAGTAAGTGGAGGTTAGCTGAAGCTTCCTCTCAGCAACAGGTTGTTAGACCGAAGCAAATAACTTATGAACCACCTGTTAGGGTTCATGTTAAGACCAATAGAACTAGGCACCTAGAACTAGGAAAGGAAAACTACTAATGAGAGAGATCGCTTGCACTTTATGGAGCAATATATGAGCGGATATTCAAAGCAGCTTGTTCACAGTTGCTGACATTTGTCTTCAGTCATGGGCTATCAAAGGGCAAGAGATCTGCTTAAAGAATATTTTGGTAATGAACATAAGATTGCTAGTGATTAATGAGTAAGGCCTTTGCTTGGTCAGTTATCAAGGCAGAGTTCATGAAGGCGTTGCTTGCGTTTTCGCTGTTTCTTAGAGGTTGTTGCAATGCGATGGAAAATCTCAGCCATATGGAATAAATAAATGTTGCTACTAATATGAAGACTATCCTTCTAAAATTGCCTTATTTGCTTAGAGTAAAGTGGAAGGATAGGGTAGGTCAGATACAGGAAAAGTGTAAACGTGGAGCCAAGTTTCCTGACCTGGTGAATTTCATGGAGAGAGAAGTAAGGATACTGTCAGATCCACTTCATGGAAGCATTCAGGATCCTAAACCAATTTCAACTGTCAAAGGTTCTACTTTTGCTAAAACAAGAGGAAGGTCAGGACCACAAGAAAGCAGTTTTGCAACTGCTGTAATACCTGTAGAAACAGCAGCAAAAGGAATTCCAAACAACACGTGGAATGAAAAGAGATGCATCTACCATTATCACTCAAAGTTCTTGTTTGTTCTGTAATAAAATTGGGCACACGATAAGGTGGTGTCGACAGATCAAGCAGAAGGAACATAAAGAAAAGATGGACTTCTTAAAGGAGAAGGGAATCTGCCTTGGATGTCTGAAGAAAGGACATATGGTCAAAGACTGCAAGAGTCATATGACTTGTGTGTAAACAAGATCATCCTGAATTACTTCACACTGAACTGAAAAACAAGGAAAAGAAAACAGAGCATGCTGAATAGATTGAGAAGCCGACTGTAAGCGATATTGTTTCCTCGCCTCAGATATGTGGACATATTGGGGCCGGTGAAGAAACCTGTATCTTCTCCATCTTACCAGTACAGGTAAGGAGCAGCAAGGGGAATACAGTGTTGCAAACATATGCATTTTTGGATCATGGAAGTTCGGCTAACTTTTGCACAGAAAGCTTGATGAGAAGGCTGGACATTATAGGACCAAATACTACGATTCTCTTGCGTAACATGAATGAAGAGAAATCTGTGCTCAGTCATCATATCTCAGGTTTGGAAATATCTAGTCTAGATAAAGATAATTTTATACAACTATCTGATGTGTTTACACATAAGACCATGCCTGTTTCTCATATAAACTTACCCAAGCAGGAAGACCTGAAACAATCTGGATACTGTCAAGAGGGAGCTAGATAGGGCTCTTAAAGATAGCAGAGTCAGAGGATATGGGGAGAAGGCAGGAATGGGGTACTGATTGGGGATGATCAGCCATGATCACATTGAATGGCGGTGCTGGCTCGAAGGGCCCAATGGCTTATTCCTGCACCTATTGTCTATTGTCCATTAATGGTCTTACTTGAAGAATATCAAGAGTCCTAAAATAGAATCTGGCATCGACCTACTCATCGGAACAAATGCTTCGAAGGTATTGGAACCTAGAAAGTTTGTTAACAGTCAAGGGGACAGACCATTTGCTGTGAGGACCCTACTCCAATGGGTTATCTATGGCACCTTGAGAAGGGACAACGAAAGCAGGGATAAGAATAGCTACCCTGCTGCTGCTGTCAATCGAATACCTACTGTAAACTTAGAAGAGCTACTAATCAAGCAATACAATCACGACTTCAATGGAAGTACTAGCATGGAATCAGAAGAGATGTCCAGAGAAGAAGTAAAGTTCTTGGATATTATGAAGCACTCAGTAAAGATGATAGATGGACACTATTGTCTAGACTTATCTTTCAAAGAAGAAAGTGTTAGTCTGCCAAATAACCGTTGCATTGCTGAGCAGCGTATCCATGACCTGAAACGCAGGTTTGGCAAGAATAAGAAATTTAATGATGAATATACATCTTTCGTAAATGAAATGAATGACAATGGTTATGCTGAAATGGTACCAGCAGACCAGATGAATCAAAGTGATGGAGAGCTTTGGCATATCCCACACCATGAGGTGCATCACTCAAGGAAAGGGAACCTTGAGGGTGGTCTTTGTCTGTGGGGCAGTCTTCAAAGGAACATCACTTAAAGGGGCTGTCCCACTGTGGCGACCTAATCCGCGAGTTAAGAAGAGTGCCTTCGACCTTCAAGCTCGAGGGCACTTGCCTGGAAAACCTCGAGCTGGAGTGACCGACCACACACACTCACACACACACAAACACATCGCAAAGGCGGGGGTCAGGGAAAGCGGTGGAGCGCTGTCTGAAATTCACACCCGCGATGAAGAGGAAAGTAAACGGCTGCCACAGTGTACGGTAAGTCCTTTAGAGAGCGCGGAGGGGGTGGGGTGGGGTGGGGAAGAGAAGGGGAGAGAAGGGGAGAGAGGGGGAGAGAGGGGGAGAGAACGAGAGAGAAGGGGAGAGAAGGGGAGAAGGGTAGAGACAGGGAGAGAAGGGGGGATGTTGTATTCGAGGGCTAAATAATTCACAAACTACACTTGGCGTCCAGAACCCAAAGTGTATTTATTACAAGCCAAACATGGCTGCCCCTAAAGCCCTGCAGATCCCCCCGGGACCCTCCCTGAGGAAACATTCATTTCGAGACAGAGCCCTCTAGTGTTGACTCCAGGACACAACGGGGGAGAGGGAGTGTAGACACTTTTACAAAGTATAATAAAGTTTAGCGGGCATTTTACCTACCGGTCGGTTTTCCCTGGTCCTTAAAACTCCAATGAGCCAATCAAAATGCCTGGTCAGCGAAGGAGATTGCCTACGGCTGCCCTCGACTGCCTGTAATTAAATAGTGACCCCACTCCACTGCACTACGAGTCAAAAAGAACCATGCCGACCAAATTTTACTCGCGAAAAAATTTGCGAGTAAAATTTAGGACCTCGTGTCGACCATGCTGCGAGTTTGAGTCGAGGGCAAACTCGTCTAAACTCGCAGATTCAGTCGCCACAGTGGGACAGCCCCTTAACTGCCAACGGCTTTAGGGTCCAGACCTTACCAACTCACTCATTGGAGTTCTCATCAGATTCAGACAAGAACCGGTTGCTTTGATGGCTGATATTAAAGCAATGTTTCATCAAGTCAAAGTATCAGAAAAGCATATTGACTATTTGCGATTCCTATGGTGGCCCGATGGTGATGCACAACAAGATCTTGTTGAATACCGGATGAAGGTACATCTCTTTGGAGCAATGTCATAACCAAGTTGTGCAAACTTTGCATTAAGGAAGACCGCTGAGGACAATGAAGCTCACTTTCCAGAAGAAGTGACAAATTCAGTAAAGAACAACTCCTATGTGGATGATTGTTTAAAATCCATGTCTTCGGAACAGGAAGCATTTCAAATGGCAGCACATCTGACTTCCCTTTGCCAAAAGGGAGGATTTATGCTGTCAAAGTGGATCAGCAACAGCCGTGCTGTATTGGCAACCATTCCACCAGATCACAGAGTCAAGGAGACCAGGGAGTTGGATTTGGACAGTCAATCTGCCTATGGAAAAAGCACTGGGATTGCACTGGTGTGTTGAAACAGATGTGTTTAAGTTCAGAATTTCGATACAGGAGTGACACGATGGGGCATCCTATCCATGGTTGCCTCTATATATGAACCTTTCGGATTTCTTGCACTATTTACTCTGCCAGCCAAGCTGATTATGCATGAGCTCTGTAAGAAAAAACTTGGATGGGATGACAGTATAACGCAAACCTTCTCTCAGCGATGGACAGAATAGTTAGCAGATCTCGACAAGATCTCGGAATTCAAAGTGGACAGGTGCATGAAGCTTACAAACTTTGGTCAAATCAGATATGCACTGCCGCACCACTTTTCAGATGTAAGTGAAAATGGATACGGTACTGTTTCATATCTTAGACTGGAAAATGATAACGATGAAGTACATGTTGCATTCATAATGGAAAAAGCCAGAGTGGCACCATTGAAGCAAATGACGATGCCCAGAATGGAGCTCACAGCAGCAGTCTTAGCTGTCAGAATTGACATAATGCTGCAAAAGGAATTACAGCTTCAGTTGGAGAAATCCATCTTCTGGACTGATAGCACAACAGTGCTTAAGTACATCAACAACAAAACCAAATACTTTCAAATATTTAGACAATAGACAAAGGACAATAGGTGCAGTAGGCCATTCGGCCCTTCAAGCCAGCACCGCCATTCGTGATCATGGCTGATCATCCCCAATCAGTACCCCGTTCCTGCCTTCTCCCCATATCCCCTGACTCCGCTATTTTTAAGAGCCCTATCTAGCTCTCTCTTGAAAGCATCCAGAGAACCCGCCTCCACCGCCCTCTGTGGCAGAGAATTCCACAGACTCACCACTCTCTGTGAGAAAAAGTGTTTCCTCGTCTCCATTCTAAATGGCTTACTCCTTATTCTTAAACTGTGGCCCCTAGTTCTGGACTCACCCAACATCGGGAACATGTTTCCTGCCTCTAGCGTGTCCAAACCCTTAACAATCTTATATGTTTCAATGAAATATCTTCTCATCCTTCTAAACTCGAGAGTGTACAAGCCCAGATGCTCCATTCTCTCAGCATATGACAGCCCCGCCATCCCAGGAATTAACCTTGTAAACCTACCAAAACTGCAAACAATACTCCAGGTGTGGTCTCACTAGGGCTCTGTACAACTGCAGAAGGACCTCTTTGCTCCTATATTTGATTCTTCTTGTTATAAAGGCCAACATGCCATTTGCTTTCTTCACTGCCTGCTGTACCTGCATGCTTACTTTCATAGATGTACAAGGACCCCCAGATCCCATTGTACTTCCCCTTTGTAGCAAACAGACTCTCTTTTGTAAGGGATGTTACTAATGTATCACAATGGAGATACGTTAACACAAAGGAAAAACCTGCGGACGAAGCCTCTAGAGGACTAACAGCAGACCGCTTCTTAAGCAGTAAGAGATGGATCGAGGGACCAGAGTTTCTCTGTAAACCAGACAGAGAATGGCCAAAGCTTAACCTGGAATCTGAAATCGCAGCTAATGATCCGGAAATCAAGCAAGACATCACAGTGAACGTCATTGTCAAGGATCCACTGGACCCAACAAACGATTTAATTATCCACGTCTTATCTTGGAATAAGTTGAAGATTGTGGTAGCTTGGTTTCTTAAACTAAGGACAATGCTCTTGGTGTTGGCTCTGAAAAGAAAGGAGATTGCTGAAGGTATCTTTGAAAAGGATCCTGGCAAACTAAAGGAAAAGGTTGATAAAAAGACGCAAGTCTGTAAAGCATCATACTGCGGACAGTGTTTATGTCCTGATGATCTTCTTAAGGCAGAAAACGCAGTTATCTCTTTCTGTCAAAGACAAAGATTCAAGAAGAGCTATCGACATTAGAAGCTGGTGTACATGGTGTTAAAAGAAGCAGTCATTTGTACAGGCTAGATCCGGTATTGGATGAAGGATTTCTGAGAGTAGGTGGTCACCTGAAATGACTAGCGATGCCTGAAGAGGCTAAGCATCCTATTATTCTCTCGAAGAACTTTCACATTACAACACTCCTGTTATGACATATCCATGAACAGGGTGGACATGGAGGAAGAAATTACATGCTGTCACAACTTCTTAAAAGACACTGGGTTATCAAAGCTAACTCTGCTGCAAGAAAGATAATAAAATATTGTGTTGTGTGTAGACGACAGCGTGGTAAACTTGGAGAACAGTAAATGGCAGACTTACCTCTGGAGAGAATTCTACCTGATAAGCCTCCATTTACAGATGTAGGTGTAAATTACTACGGTCCTATAGAGGTCAATAGAGGACGAAGTCTTGTAAAAAGGTATGGTGTCATCTTTTCTTGCATGGCAAGCAGAGCAGTACATCTTGAAGTTGCATCTACACTTGACACAGACTCCTGCATTCGGGCATTACGAAGATTCATCTGTCGACGAGGTCAAGTTTCATCTTTGAGATCAGATAATGGCACAAATTTTATTGGAGTGGAAAGAGAATTTAGAGAAGCACTTAAAGGCAAAATCCAGAATGCTATGCTTCAGCAAGAGATAAAATGGAATTTTAATACCCCAGCAAGATCCCATCATGGCGGTGTTTGGGAACGATTGATCCGCATGGTTCAAAATGTGCTGCGCTCTGTTCTTGAACAACAAGTTCTGGACGATGAAGAATTGCAAACTTTATTTTGTGAAATTTAAGCAATTTTAAATGATCGACCCATTACCAGGAGTTCTGATGATCCAAAGGACCTGGAAACACTTACACCTAACCATCTTCTTCTGTTGAAGAACAAGCCTACCACCTGGGCTCTTTGTGAAAGAAGATGTGTACATTAGATGCAGATGGAGACAGGTACAATATATGGCAGACCTTTTTTGGAAATGGAGGATATAGGAATATTTGCCTTTACTCCAAGAACGACAACGATGGTCGAGAGTAAGAATAAGTTTTACTCCAGGTGATATAATTTTAGTGGTTGATTCATCTGCACCACAATGTTCCAGGTTAATGGGCAGAATACAGGAGATCATATCAGATGCTAAAGGTTTTGTGTGTACTGTACGATTTCAGACTAAGAACAACATCTTGTTAAGTCCAATAACCAAGATATGTCTACTCTTAGAAGCCGAAGAAGAAGATTCAAGAATCGGCAAAAGAAGTTTGAATGCTAACATATAGTGCATATTTCTTTTGTGTTTTGATATATGTTAAGCTTTTATAACTCCTTTTAATATCTATTAGTAATTGCTTTGTTATATGCATTGAACAATGAGGGGCCGGTGTGTAGGAGCCATTTATGCTTAAGTTAGTTACTGTTAGTATATTATAGTCATGTCTAGATATTTCTAGCTGTATCTTTTTTGTATGGTTGTGCGTGGGATTTGATACGTAGAAGGGCGTGTCTACATCTGAGGAGGCTAGTGTAGCCGCAGAGAATGGGCAGTCAGTTTAGCCTCGAGGGATGGAAGATACAACAGTTTTTACCACACTACGCCACACGACACGGATGAAACAGTTAGTAAGAACGAAAAGTTACAATTTGTATTGGAATAGGAAATACTTGATATGAATCAGTTCTTAGTATGTACTACTTCAAAAAAGGACCAATTAATCAAGAAATAACGATTGGAAGATTCATTTTTACTATCTGTGAGTGCATAAGCTATATTTCAACATCTCCGAGGAGTAATGGCTATCAAAAGTTGGACATTGGAAAGTTAAGAAATTGCCATTACAGCAGAATATGCAGGAAAGACTCATCCCTACAGGCAGCATCTGTGGTGATGGAAACATAACTTTTCAAATGAATCACAACAAAGAAAATTTAAAATCAGGAGTGTTTTATTTTGCAGAGTGGGATACGGGTGGGGAGAACAAAGGAGCTGCCCTGATCAAGTGTGGACAAGGAGAGAATGAATGATACAAGTAGTGTAGTTGACAGTGGAGAGAGCACTGTGGAGGCTTGTTATTTATAGATTTGCTGTCTGCAGGAAATGCAAAAAGATGGAGATGAATACAAAGTAGAAAAGCACTGTAAGAAAAACAAGCGCGGAGCTGTAAGATTCCAACTGGAATATTGTAGATGATGAAAACCTGAAATTGAAGCAGAAAATACTGGAAATACTCAGCAGATCTGGCAGTATCTGTGCAGAGTAAAACTGAGTTAACATTAAATGTTGATAATGTTTCATCAGATTTGGCCAGTTTTGGCAAAACTGGAAAGCCTGACTATGTGAACTTGCGTAATTCAGTGTTAAGTCCTGAGGTCTGTAATGTGCCCTGGAAAAAGATGAAATGATGTTCTTCTACTGATTTGGACTTTATTGGAACAGTGTAAAAGGTCAAAGGCGTAAAGGCCAGAGAGGGAGCACAATGTGGATTTAAAATTTCAAGCAACTGAAAGCTGAGACGTATTCTGCAGTGTGGTCAGACGAGTAGGTTTGTGCAATAGATAGGAGGCCACATTGTGAAGTGCACTAAATTGGAAGAGATGCAATTGATTTGCTGCCTTACCTCAAGGATTTTTTTGAGTCCATAACTGATGGAACAGGAAGAGAAAAAAAGACTGGTGTTGCATCTCAATGTTTAAGAAACATTTAGACAGGTACATGGATAGGAGAGATAGAGAGGGATATGGGCTAAACACAAGCAGGTGGGATTAGTGTGGATGGGCATGTTGGGCCGAAAGTCCTGTTTCCACACTGTATGTCTGTATTCTACATGTCTATCTGCATTAAAGATAGGTTGAGCATTGGAACGCAGCAAACAAATATATTTAGAGAATTAATGACAGCTGATTGGTTCTGTGCAACACTATAGAAACATGGAAACATAGAAAATAGGTGCAGGAGGAGACCATTCGGCCCTTCGAGCCAGCACCGCCATTCATTGTGATCATGGCTGATCGACCCCAATCAATAACCCTTGCCTGCCTTCGCCCCATATCCCTTGATTCCACTAGCCCCTAGAGCTCTACCTAACTCTCTCTTAAATCTATTCAGTGATTTGGCCTCCACTGCCCTCTGTGGCAAGGAATTCCACAAATTCACAACTCTCTTTTTTCTCACCTCAGTCTTAAATGGTCTCCCCTTTATTCTAAGTGTGGCCCCTGGTTCTGGACTCGCCCAACATTGGAAACATTTTTCCTGCATCTAGCTTGTCCAGTCCTTTTATAATTTTATATGTTTCCATAAGATTCCCCCTCATCCTTCTAAACTCCAGTGAATACAAGCCTAGTATTTTCAATCTTTCCTCATATGACAGTCCCGCCATCCCAGGGATCAATCTTGTGAACCTACGCTGCACTGCCTCAATCACAAGGATGACCTTCCTCAAATTAGGAGACCAAAACTGTACACAATACTCCAGATGTGCTTTTACCAGAGCCTTATACAACTGCAGAAGAACCTCTTTACTCATATACTGAAATCCTCTTGTTATGAAGGCCAACATTCATTAGCTTTCTTCACTGCCTGCTGTACCTGCACGCCAACATTCAGTGACTGGTGTACAAGGACACCCAGGTCTCGCTGCACCTTCCCCTTACCTAACCTAACCCCATTGAGATAATAATCTGCCCCCTTGTTTTTGCCGCCAAAGTGGATAACCTCACATTTATCTATATTATACTGCATCTGCCACGCAACTGCCCACTCACTCAACCTGTCCAGGTCACCCTGCAACCCCCTAACATCCTCTTCACAGTTCACACTGCCACCCAGATTAATTTCATCCGCAAACTTGCTAGTGTTGCTCCTAATTCCCTCTTCCAAATCATTAATATATATGGTAAACAGTTGCGGCCCCAACACCGAGCCTTGCGGCACTCCACTCGCCACTGCCTGCCATTCTGAAAAGGACCCGTTCACTTCTACTCTTTGCTTCCTGTCTGCCAACCAATTTTCTATCCATGTCAACACCCTACCCCCAATACCATGTGCTTTAATTGAACCGTACAGGGCATGGTGATCCCTGAGATTGGCTTCCCCAGTCCATTCATATCACTCATCACAACAGTGCTGCTGCAAATGGTTTTTGTATCCCTGGGTTGTGAGGATGGGCGAGGGAAATAAAACTTAGCTCATCCACCTCCCACAATCAATCGTTATGTTTATCTCTTCAATATCCATGAAGACTGAGCATTCACTAGGTTCAGTCCCTGAGATGTGCTGATTGGGTCCAGGTTACAACTGGCTGCAACAAGCTCTCGGCAGAGTAGGAAAATTTGCCCTGGTTGCCTTCTCCTGTTCTCGCCTAATCAGTATGTTGCTTGTGTAAAAAGAGGCTAGAGCAATTTTGAATGGTGGCCATGAGCGAAATACTCTATTGCAAACCATTGATGAATTTATGCATTGAGAATTCATCCAAGAATTTAAAATAGTTTGAAAAGATCTATTAAAGAGTGTGTGGGGAGTGAGCAAAACATAAACCTTCCAAATTATGGAAAAGGTTTCATTTGCAAGCAAGATCACCTTTTAAGGTCAAAACCGAACAAGATTGGAAGGTGTTTCAGTATGTCGCATAGTATTGCTGACTAATTATAGTATAATTTAACATAAACTGAAAACTAGCAAACAAACTTTCAACATAAACCCCACCTCTTTTCCAGCTTTCTCCACCCAAACTACAATTAGTCTAAGGAACGGTCCCAACCCAAAATGTCATCTATCCCTATCTAGTTTAGTTTACAGATACAGTATAGAGTCCACGCCGACCTCTATCCTGCACACTTGGGACAATTCATAGAAGCCAATTAACCTACAAACCTGCCTGTCTTTGAAATGTGGGAGGAAACTGGAACACCCAGGGGAAACCCACACGGTCACAGGAGGAATGTACAAACTCCGTACAGACACCACTCATAATCAGAATCGAACATAGTCAGAATGTGCCGTAAGGCAGCAACTTTAACACTACGCCACCCTTCAGAGATGCCATGTGCCATCCTTCGGACATGTTGCTGACCCGCTGAGTTACTCCAGCACTTTGTGTTTATTTTTTTCTCAACACAGAGACCACAGATCTGAAATTGAAAGAGTGGCTTAACCTTAATCCTCATGAAAATCAATAGATTTATTTTTAATGGCAAGACACTGAAAATAAATGGAGTGGTCAAAGACATCAGTGCTTTCTACTCTTTTTGCACCATCCAATGCATTTTCTGTGCACTGGAATGGAACCAAACAGGAAAAAAATTGCAATTGATTTCCCATTAATGGTCTTGTCTTTCAGTTATGCGAGTGCTTTTGGTGAGAAGGAGTAGCTGTAGTGTAATTTGATGTCTATTAAAGTCATACTTTGATTGGCAGTTTCATCATAGAATTCACTCAAAATTTGCAGTAAAAAGAAAGATTTCACTGGCAAACTCATTCATTCACACAACCTTTACCCGTCCTGCAGCTGTTACTGCTATCACTAAAAGCAACGGACTTGGCTGTCCATTTGTTAGTTTCATTCAGTTTCGATCCAAGGACAGCAAGTTTACTGTATCATTTTCCAAACCATCCAAGGAGAGACAATGACCCTTCTCACAAACTGCATAAGGAGAATTAAAATGCTCAACCATCAGTAAACCTTCAAAACACAATTAACTGGCATCTTCTCTGGTGAAGTCCACTGTAATGAAACAAACATTATGCATTTGATAAACTTCAGCAGAACTACATGATTGAAAGAATACAAATATATTTTCTTTGTACCAGCACTCGATACGTAATGTGCTTAAACATTAAAAAATTGCTGAAATATGTGGTGCGGAGGGTTGCCCCATCATTCAAATATTTGTAACAACAAAGTGATTTCTCAATCGCAAGAACTGCACAGAGTCATTCATGTTAATGCCAGGATCCTTGACCACCATCTGCTAGACACAGTAATCATGTTTTACATGAAGAGTTGGAATGGAAGTACAAACTTAGTGGCAAGAATTCCTGCTGTGCAGCCATTTATTGCCCAAATGGAACAAGCTCAAATTTAATAGATACTAGACCAAGTGCAGACCCGTTGGGTCTGTTCCCCCAAAGGGTGGTTGCGGGGGAGGGGGGGCAGCATGCGGCATCACACACACCAACTACCCCCCCGCACACACGCTAACTACCCCCATTGATATTATATTAATATTATTAATTTGCTCCTTTTACCCCATAACCGCCCTATCCACTGACACATAGCCCCCAACTCGCAGGTGCATCTAGAGAGGGTGGGGGGGGGTAGACAGTCAGGGCATAGAGAGAATGGGGAGAAACAGGGAGAAAGGGGCAGAGGCAGAAGGGTAAGAGACAGAGTGAGAGGGTGGGTGGGTGAGGGAGGAGGAGTGAGAGAGATGGGAGGACAGAGAGAGGGGAGGAGAGAGAGGGAGAGAGGGGGGCTGAGAGGGGGGGAAGGGAAGGGGGAGAGGGAGGGGAAGGGAGGGGGAGAGGTGGGGAGGGAGAGAGGGGGGCTGAGAGGGGGGAAGGGAAGGGAGGAGAGGGAGGGGAAGGGAGAGAGGGAGAGAGGGAGAGAGGGAGGGGAAGGGAGAGAGGGAGAGAGGGAGGGGAAGGGAGAGAGGGAGAGAGGGAGAGAGGGAGAGAGGGAAAGAGGGAGGGGAAGGGAGAGAGGGAGGGGAAGGGAGAGAGGGAGGGGAAGGGAGAGAGGGAAGGGAAGGGAGAGAGTCGTCGTCGAGATGCTGCGTACGACGTCGAGACGCTGCGTATGCCCGTCGAGACGCTGCATACGCCCTCAATGCGCCTGCGGGCCGACAGGTCATTGACGCGCGGGATTTTCGGAGAGTGCAAGCGTGCGGGCCGGCAGCGAGGACGGCAAAAAGCAGCGGGTGACCAGCGGATCTGTGCCTTCTGCCAGCATGACAGAGCCGGGCCGGGGGGGGGGGTGAGTGGAGGAGAGCCGGGCGGCAGCACCCATTATGGTCGTGCGCAGCACGCGATGAGAAGGTGGCCAGCAGGAGGCGACAAAATGAGTGAGTGGGGGTAAGGATTTTATTAAAAATGTGTACAGAAAAATGACTACATTTAATGAGTGGATATGCGAATGTAAAAGTGAAATGGCTAGGGAAATGGTAAAAATCCCAGCGTTTTTGCATGTGGTTTTGGCGGACCAACGAATCAAAGGCAAAATCAAAATGACACCTGACACACACACATAGATATATATATATATATATATATATAAACACACACACACACACACACACACACACACACACACACACACACACACACACACACACACACACACACACACACACACACACACACACACACACACACACACACACACACACACACACACACACACACACACACACACACACATGACTACATTTAATGAGTGGATATGCGAATGTAAAAGTGAAATGGCTAGGGAAATGGTAAAAATCCCAGAGTTTTTGCATGTGGTTTTGGCGGACCAACGAATCAAAGGCAAAATCAAAATGACACCTGACACACACACATAGATATATATATATATAACACACACACACACACACACACACACACACACACACACACACACACACACACACACACACACACACACACACACACACACACACACACACAAATGACTACATTTAATGAGTGGATATGCGAATGTAAAAGTGAAATGGCTAGGGAAATGGTAAAAATCCCAGAGTTTTTGCATGTGGTTTTGGCGGACCAACGAATCAAAGGCAAAATCAAAATGACACCTGACACACACACATAGATATATGTATATATATATATGTATATATAAACACACAAACACACACGCACGCGCGCGCGCGCGCCCACACACACACACACACACACACACACACACACACACACACACACACACACACACACACACACACACACACACACACACACACACACACACACAGAGACAGACAGACAGACAGACAGACATCTGAGAGGGACTGAGCAGTGAGCATCAAGAATTATAATTTACTTTTAGGAAGCTACAACTGTATATCCTGACCAAAATAGGGTCAAAATAGTGCTAAAATAAAGCAGAGGATTCATGCATTCACAAGGCCTTTTGGTCAATTCTGTATAAGAAACCACAGGCTGCTAGCTGGTGCCAGGAAGTCTAGGTCCCAGATTACTACCTCAGATGGAATTGTTAGTATGTATGGGAATCTTGCAGAGGAACTCCAGGGTAATGTAACTGCATGAGTTTGATTGCATTGCTGCAAAGGGATTGTAAATAATGTAAATCATGTTGCAAGACAATTACCCTGCTGTTCGTTGATTGGCCAAAGTGTAAAGCCCTGGCAGAATTGTCTTGTGTTCCAGGGTAAATGTTGCAATATTCAGTTAAATAGCTTCCTTCCAGAAGCTTCTGTAAGAAACATTGTTTAAGACTCTCTGTAATTGGGTTGGGGAACTGTCAATAATGTAATGATGTAATTGATATGTATGATTGGATTGTTTGGGGACCACCTCTATGTAGTTCGGCCCCTCAAGGTTCATGGACCTATAAAAGGTAGCCACCATTTTAGATCGGAGTCGATCTTCTGGAAGGGCGCTTGGTACTGCATGACCTTTTGGGCAGTGTCTGCTTGCACGAGGCTGAAGGGCTTGGCCAGGCAGAGACAATGATCAAACCCGCGGTAGTTTAGGTATCGTATTGGGGAATTTGTGTTCGTTCTAAAAATAAAGATTAGTTGGCCCAGTGCTTGAGTCAGTGTTTTTTTCTGAACTAGACTAGGGGGGTAAGCTTTAGGAGCATATTTACACAATGAGGTCACACTGTCCCTTCATTTTTGGACCTGCCATAACATTTGTATTGCCCCCACACACAACCTCACCTCCCCACCAATTTTCCAATTTCATCCTGTCTTTTGCTTATTGGCATCATGGTCAGCACCAGCATTGTGGACCTGTTCACTTGCTGTACTGTTTTATGTTCTTTGACTTCACTTATCAGCTGTTCATTTTGAAATCTCTGACTACCATGCAGCACAATTTGCCCCCGGGCCTTCTGAGATATTCTGGTAGCCCATGAATTATCCTTGAATTATTGGCACAAAAGTGCTGCATGCATTTTGCTGTTTGATGGTTCTTAAAAAAAAGAACCAAGGCCAACTAATTCCATTCAATATCTGCAACATTTATTCAGAGAAACATCCTCTTCAAGTGTTGGAAGGAACTGCCGATGCTGGTTGAAACCGAAGATAGACACAAAGTGCCGGAGTAACTTAACGGGTCAGGAAGCATCTCTGGGGAAGAAGGATGGGTAATGTTTCTGTTTGGAACCCTTCTTCAGAGTGTAGTTCCACATCCTCTTTAAGACTGGCAGTTATGTTTACAAATCAATCTAAAAATTTCCAGAATTATGAGATTTTAATCCATAACGGGCAACTGATTCTGTAGTCACATGATGGTAATAACAAATATTACCTTCCTCTTTTGAGTGCACATAATGTTCTCATGCTACCTCTGCTCATAGCAGCAATCAAACATGGTTGACAACCTTAAATGCATTTCAGCTTGCCACATGCATTTCATCAGGAGTGACAATCACTAGCTTCACTTCAAAATGTTGGTTTATGTCGTTCCTAGGAAAAACACCATCCGCATTTTTAAATGACTTTGCAATCTGTGTCACTCTTGCTTAACATAAATGTCAGTCCACACACTTCCTTCATCTGGAAAGCTCCATTAAATTACTTGAACATAGTGGTCTCTTTGTCCTGCTACAGTTTCTTCTTGCAGAACAGATTCATTGGCAATTATTCTCCAGAAATCACTGGCAAGACTTTCCTGGCAAATATGGACAAAATTACTCTTTTTTCCACACACCGGAGATTACTATGAATTAGAAAATTAACTCCTGTAGTATATATTTATTTCTTCTTTTTAAAATATTCACCAGAAGAAACCTTTAGTAAATCATTGCTGCAGATGGAACATCATTAAAGAGATGTGCATCTTGAATGCTGAATAGTTCTTTTGTACCAGAATTTAAATTACATGCATGCAGTTCCAAAGTATCGTTATTCTTTCTTTCAGCTACCTAAAAGTCAATCACTGAAATTGGGATTGAGTGGGAGGCACGGAACGGCATACAGCATGGAAACAGGCCCTTTATCCCATTGAGTCCATGCCGACCATTAACCACACTTTTGCATTAATCTTATATTTAATCAAAAACATCCATCCATATTTTTATTAATTCCCCTTAGGTTCTACCACTTACGATGATGTTGTCAGGACTTGAAGACATGAGATACAAAGAGTGGTTGGGCAGGCTAGGACTTTATTCCTTGGAGCCTAGGAGGATGAGAGGTGATCTAATAGAGGCGTATAAGATCATGAGGGGAATTGATAGGGTAGTTGCACATGGTCTTTTATCCCGAGTAAGGGAATCAAGAACCTGAGGACATAGGTTTATGGTGAGAGGGGAAAGATTTCATAGGAATCTGAGGGGCAACTTTTTCATACAGAGGGTGGTGGGTATTTGGAAAAGGCTGCCAGAGGAGGTAATTGAGGCAGATACTACACCAACATTTAAAAGATATTTTGACAGGTACATGGACAGGAAAGGTTTAGAGGGATTTGGGCCAAATGCAGGCAGGTGGGACCAGTGTAGATGAGGTAGCTTGATCGGCATGGGCCAGTTGGGTTAATTGCCTGTCCCACTTGGGCAATCTAATCTGCGAGGCGGGAACCTCCATCGACTCTAAGACTTGCCTATACACGAGGGGCAACCTGCAGCAGCCAATTAACCTCCAAAGGGCATGTCTTTGGGATGTGGGAGGAAACTAGAGCACACAGTCACATGGAGAACATGGGAACTTTGTACAGATAGCACCTAAATTTAGGATTGAACCCAGGTCTTTCACACTGTGAGGCTCTGTGAGCTACACCACTGTGCTACCAACCTCATGGAGGGTTTCTGTTTTAATAACCATCTCCACAAATATCAATCCATGAGTTTAAAAACACATTTCCTTGCTCTCTGTCCTAAATTGCCAACATTTAATATTTTTTAAATCTTCTTCCCTGCTTCTGAGAGCCTTCAATCATTTAAAATAGCATGTTCCACTTACTTTGCCCCATTGCTTCATTAATACTCCATCAAATTTATGAAAACAGCCTGAGGCCAAAGACTGTCTTTGTACTTTCATTTCCTCATGTCGGACTACATCCAAATGAAACCGTACTTTAACTTCTCAACACCGTCAGCAAGTTTCCCTTAGCATGGAATCAAAACTGCTCCCTGCTCCATCTGTAGTAAGACATAGAATATCAGTTCTTAACTCCTGACTCTGGATCATTGCAACACTTCTAACTATTCTATCAGACACAGTGGCCTTTTAGCTTGTGTTTGGTTTAGTTTTTAGAGACTAATGGAAACAGGCCCTTCGGCTCACCGAGTTCACGCACAGCAAAGATCACCCATACACGTTCTATTCTACACATTAGGTACAATTTACAGAAGCCAATTAACCAACAAACTTGCACATTTTTGGAATGTGGTAGGAAACTGGAGCACCCAGAGAAAACCCTTACGGTCACAGGGAGAACGAATAAACTCTGACAGCATCAGTTGTCAGGATTGAACCCGGCTCTCTGGCACTGCAAGGCAGCAACTCTATTGCTATGCCACTGTGCCACCCTTATATATTGAAAATGTGGCTTTGATTTTCTCAACTCTGAAACCTGAATCGACCTGTTCTTCAATATAATCAAACCTTCATGCATTTCAAGTATAATAGTTGCATTATTTTTATTATGCTCACATTTATGAAAACATAAATGTGAGCATTTATTGGCGGCGTGACTCACGTTGCAGCGGCCTCTGCAGTCCGTCTGTCTTTTTATTTTTTTTGTTTTGTTTGAGTTTTGTATAGTGTTTTTTTTTTTTTTAAACTGGGTATGTGTGGGGGGGGGGGGGCGGGGGGTGGGGGTGGCGAAACTTTTAAAATCTTTTCCCTGCACGGGAGACCCGACCTTTCTCTGTTGGGTCTCCATTGTCGTTGGGGCCTAGCACCGTGGAGCGGCCTCCAACTGGAACGACCTGGGGCTCCAGTCGTGGAGCCTGCGGACTACTCACCATCGTGGAGCTGGCCGAGTTCGGAGCGGGAGGAGCTGTGGTGGCGCGCTGCTGCTACCCGACCCCGGAGATTCGGAGGCTTCAGCCGCAGGTCTGGTGGATGGTAACATCGGGAGCTCGCGGGTGCATGGTGGGAGACCGCTTTCCGGGGCTCCCGCAACGGCAGCTACTCCCGCCCGAGTTGCGGGGTTGAGGATGACCTGGAGCGGGGTCTGGCATCGCCCGGCGCGGCATTGGTGGCCGTGGGACTTGCTGGCGCTACCGGGGGCTAGAACATCAGGACCCGGAGCGTGGCCTTGCATCGCCCGGCGCGGCTTTAATGGCCGCGGGCCATTTCTACAATCGCCCGCCGGGGGCTTTGACTTTGACATCGGGAGGAGAACGTGGAGTGCAGGGGAGAGATAAGACTTTGCCTTCCATCACAGTGAGGAGGAGATTCACTGTGATGGATGTTTGTGTAAATTGTGTTGTGTTTTGGTTCTTTTTGCTTGTTTGTCATGACTGCAGAAACAGAATTTCGTTTGAACTTAGGTTCAAATGACAACAAATAAATATCTATCTATCATTTGCATTTAGTTTCACTTTCTGTGCACCTTTTCATTCCATCATCTTGTCACTACCCTGTTCTACTTTTACAAATGCTCAAAATTAATGTTAATGCTTCTTACTTCAAAATCATATGCAAATCTGGATACTCTTTCTTCATCAGGTCACTGAGATATGCTGTGGAAATCAGTTCCAAACCGGAATACAATTGCCAACACTGAGAAATTGCACAATTTTCAGGCTACTTTCACCTTTTCAACTAGATTTTAATCTAATATGCTAAAAATTCCTTGTTCTGTTCACCCAATAGCCATTTGAGTGCAAATTTTTTAGAGGTTTTCCAGAAATCCAAGTACACCACATCTGTTATATTTTGCCAGATCCGCCAGATGTATCACTTTGACAAAGGAATCCCATCGGATTTTCGAAGCACAACCTTCCTTTCTGAAATCTATGTTGCCTGGTTTTAATTTCTTCATCCTCAGCTCTACGTGAATGATTATAATCTTTAAATACTCAGAAACATCACCTGAGATAACCCATGTTAATGCAGCCTCTGCATGAAAATAAGCAGTACATTCAACATTCTCCATCCTTTGGCAGTTAGTCTTTCTCAATTTAACCTGAGAAAATAATTCCATGGACCTCTATTAATCTGTTCATATTTTTTCCATGATTCTTGGATCAGATGGCAGCATTCCTTTAACAATTAACCTCTATTGCTCAGTATTGGGTTATTAAATGCCATTTTGACCTCAAGCAGTCATTGATTTGCTTTGCATCCTTATCTTTCAATGCAGTAAATAAAGAAGTAATAAACTTGGTCAATAATCATGCTCACATCCATTTAAACTCCACAGAGTTTCCAGGAAGTACTTCTGAGCAACAACAAACCATAAACAACATGGTATCCATTAGCGTGACAGGGACACAAGTTGGAAACATCTTCTGGAGAGCAGTTGAGATGTTGATTCCTATTTAAAAGTCCTGGAAATGCTGTTGCAGTAAGTAATGACATTATGATGTAATGGACAAGTAGAATGTAGCACAATATTCAGATGTGTTGTCAAACATATTATTAAAAATATTGGAGCTATTATTATATTCTAGCACTTGTCCTAGTGACCTCTCCAGAGTGTAGCCAGTTGTTTGGGAATGCTAATGTAGATTCTTTTAACACTATTTCAAGAGATGTTTGTCTTTTGGTATTGGATATGTAAAGATGACCTCTGGAACACACGCAAAAGACTTCACCAGTGCTCCCATATACATATTTCAGAAATTCCTTGAGGACCTCACCTTAAAGGTGTAAGTGCTGTCTACCATGCCTGAAACATCATAGGAGCGAGCAGAGAAAGGAATGCTATGTCATGGACATTTTGCTTTGGATCTCACTTAGTTCAGACATGGTAAGATAGGAGGACTCAAAGGCAGGCAAATCAGAACGTATAAATGGAGAGGGGAACAATAGATTGACATGACATTCTTCAGCTTAATTGGTACAAGGTATCCCCTTCCTCAGGACTTCCACCAACCTTTCGAGAATTTACTTGTCCTTCCATTAGTCCATGAAACATCTTGCATTGTGGCCAATTTCTGTAGAAGGTTAACTCCAAATGTTCAATTAAAGAGAGGGCACTGGTGTAGGGGGTGAGCGGGGAAGAGAAAACAGTTTCCAACTAATCTTTGAGAACCGGTATCTTGTTCAGCAACGCGTGACAAGTTCAAGTCATGATAGTCCCTAAGCAGAAGAAAGTAAATTTGAATCTCAGGTTCTGAGACATCCCTAATTTATTCCCCACTTTCACCTGTACCCAGATATAAACAACAATAACTTTTGTTCCCATACACCCTGACAAAATTAATCAATTAATGATTCTCAATTTATTGATTCAAAAGTACAAGATTGTTTTTTCATATATATTTGCTACCTCCTCCTAAAACTCCCTTTGTTTTCCTTCTTTCTTTGTTTCATCTAATTGTCTCATCTGCTTTCTGATGGTTATCACACCCAAAAGACCATCACTTCCACTTATTCAATTTGTTTGTTTTCGTCACCTGCAGACATCTGAAATCGCCTCCTTTTTTACAGCATTTATTTATTTGATGCCTTTATAATCTTCTTATTAATAATGTCCTACCTCTGAAACAGTACAATGGAAACATTTCTTCTTCTATTTAACTCAGTGAACATTTTTCACTTCATTTGGTGAAGCAGTCCTCTTATCGGACAAAACTGCTCACTATTTCGAGATTATTTAGCAATGCGAAGATATCTTTTGCCACATCTCCACTGCAAACTGGCCACTTAAAACTACATCTCCTCACCGTCATCTCCAAGAACAAGTATGAGGAGCTCTTGGACTTATTTGCCACTAAGCTTGTCTTCCTTGCCATTGCCATACAGGACTTACTACTGGTCCCATGCTCTTTTGGACCTCAGCTTGGATAGAAGACCACCTATTGCTCACGAGCATATTCATGCAAAGTTGCTTCCCACCCATCCTCCCTTCCTGATCCACATGTTAGCTGAGACCATTAACAATTTCCCCTCTGCGGTTATACCATCCCATTCATTTGAATCTGCGATTTTCAACTCAATATCAATACGACTGCTCTCTCCTAACCACACCCCATTTTCATATTTATTTTCCCTTCCGAGTCTTTGAATGCTTTGCAAAATGTCTCCCCCTTCGCCAGTTCCATCTTCCAACCCAGGCTTAATCATCAAAATGTCTGTGAATAAAACTCCAAAGATATCCTATGCAATATCCTTTTTGAATGGACTCCAGCCATTGAGACATTCCTCCTCTTGTGTCAGTCACCATTTTTGAGAAATTAAGAGCAATAATATAAACATGTCATTGTTGTTAATCGCTCACACTTCTATCCTGTTCCAAGAAGCACTCCCTCCTTCATGTTACCATCCTCCTTCTCACCACTCATTTATTCTGCCCTTCCCAAAAATGTGATTGACTCTATGTTTTGCCTCTGCATAACTTGTCATGCCAGGTCTCTTTCTGATGTTAAATATCCAAAGGTGATTTTCATAAATTGCAGATGCAGTGACCTTTCCTGGTCAAGCAGTTTAAACTTCTACAAGAATTACAAGATCAGTCAACACAATATAAATATTCCCCCGACTGATTTCATGCAGTCGAAGAAAGGGAAATTAAACTATGAACTGTACATTTTTGCACCGCAGAATTGAACCGAGTTGTTCAATTGATTGTTAAATGCAATCGGACTACAAAGCACGTGGAGCGTAAACTAAGACTTTGAATCACGTGCGGGTCATTTGTCTGTGCATGAAGGATGCAGTGATGACAATTGTTACAAATTACATTTCTGATATCAAGCTCCAAGATCTAATAAAGAAGCTGTGGGCCACAGCTCGAAAGTGAGTCCTATATTCTTGACAAGGAGCCTATTTTAAAGGACATTGTTAGATTCAACTTAATGCAACAATGGACCAGATTTTGCAGATTTTTCAGCCAAGGTCTTCCATAGCTTTTCTAAGAAGGGCAATAACCCTCTGCATTGTTCACCTCCCCCACCTGTCCAGCATCTGCCTCCACAATCTAGAAACCAGGAGTGGAGAAGAGCACTGCCCACTTTTATATCTTTCCCCATAACCATCCCCATTATGGTTATGACACCTCTCAATTTCTTCAAGATGGGGAACTCCAGCCAAGCGGCAACTTCCTACCAGTTAATTGCAGTTAATGGGCAACTCCCCAAGTCCTTCATGGTTATTTTTTGACAACTCTATGAAAGACTGATGAATTATTCCCCTTATATGGCACATACAAGCTACCTAAAAAAAAATCAACCTCCAATAACATCAGATCAAATTGGTTTCGCTCCACAGTATAGCACCATTTTGTTGCATGTTTTTACAATGTGGTGATTAATTTTCCAAATCTGACTGTTTATTGTTTTTTTATTAATAGATTTTCCCAGTTGCTAAATTACAGCAGTTAACCTCAATGGCACATCTTCCACATGTTTTCTATCAATATAACTTCCTCCCCAGCCATCAAATTCAATGCAAGACCCGATTCCAAATGTGTGTTTCTTTGTTTCACTAAGTGGGTTCTGAAACTCTTGATTTCGAACTATTAAAAAAACTGCAAGCGGAAAAATACAATTAACTATATATTCACGAAACAGTTTAGAGCTCACTGATTTTTTTGCAAATTGTTAGGCTACATTCAAAACAGTTGAGTGAATTCACCAATGACCAAGTAAAAGCTCTTCATAAATATTCTTGCAATATGAAACTGAAGTTACTAGTGAAAATAATTACCTTCCTGAATAAAAGGGTAATTTTCCAGAGATTTTCTTCAGAATGATTCAATCATTTTATGTGTTCATTTTTGATGCATATTGTGAAGAATAACCTTCACAGTTCAAAATCATGCTTCTCAGCTTGAAGAATTGCTCCATTTTACTCACTATTGTGAATAAACTAAAATTCCACTACCGAATATTGAGCTTTTGGCAAAGCTGAGAATGGCACAAATTGCTTATACTTTACCCAAATATTTTGAGCATCAAGGAAAGATATTAGGAGTTGTAAGTAGAAGCTAATTTGCATCATTTCCCATTTTTCAAAATTAACAAGCATTTTCTATTGAAACTTTATTGATATCTGTCATGTATTATGAGATCCGTGAACAAACTTTATTGCAAATTAAGTCATTTCTCCACATATCTTTGAAATTTGTGTTTGCAGAACTTCTTTGAGAAACTTAAATACAGTTGAAATCACATATGGATAGAATCTCATAACAACAGAGACAAATCTTCCTTATTTAACTATTGACTAAGCAATTACAGCAATTACAGTCCATTATGATAGGCTTTACTTCACGTATATTTGAGACGGCATGCCAAACCAGTTATTTGCTTTCATGAAAGTTCGTCACAGAAAGAGAAAGCAGCTAACAAATGTGGCCCTGTCTCTAGACCTAGCTCAGCAACCAAAATTCCTAAAAAGAATATATTTGTTTGACTGACTTTTGAATACTTTATGGAAATACGTACACTGCTCGAGGTGGCTGCCCGGCACATTTCTATCTCAGGAACTTGTTTGAGATAAGCCCAGGAGGTATCTATTCCTTCTGTTAAAAGTCGCTGACATGACTTGGCAGGATTTTAACTGCAGAAGAAGTCAGGTTGCAGACATTCATATCATCCTCTATCAGTGAGATGATGTTTGCTCGAAAATTGAATCATCTATAAACTCTTTTGTAAACAGTGTGGATTAAGTCATGGAGAAGCACAACATTCCTTGACTGGGATTTACCAAATTTGCTCCGTCAAGCATCCATTAACACTAATCTTACAATATCCCATTTTTATTCTCTCCATGTCCTCATCAACTTCCCCCTTCCAACCCAGTTTCAACCATTCACTTCATCTACAAATTGGAGACTAATTAATCCACTGACCTGTATGCCAAAAAGATTTAAGTGATAGAGAACACGTAGAGGAAACCCAAGTAGTTAAAAATATATGAAATTATGAGAGCCGAGATAGGGTAAGTACTCAGACTCTTTTTCCCATGGTGGAAACATAAAATATTAGAGGGCATAGGTTTAAGGTGAGAAGGGGGATGTTTAAAGGAGATTTGTAAGGCAGATTTTTTAACTGAAAGTGGTCGGTGTCTGGAATATACTTCCAGGGGAGATGGAGGAGGCGGATACAATAGCAATGTTTAAGAGGCAGTTAGACAGACATGTGAATAGTCAGGAAATGGCGGGATGCAGGCCATGTGCAGGCAGATACAATTAGTTGATTTGGCATCATGGTCAGCTCAGGCATAGTGGGCTGAATTGTCTACTCCTGTGCTGTGCTCTTCTATGTAACATATAGGTCAGGTTTGAATCCTGGTCACAGGAAATGTGGGCAATATTTCTTTACATTTTTTAATAGAATGACAGAAAACATATTCACACCAAGAACAATGGTGACTGCTACAGATGTAATTTTGGTTGTAAGAAGTTGTAATTTGTCATATTAAATTGTGCAACATATAAAAAATGTTTTCAAAAGATAAAATTGAATGAACAGATAAGGAAGACCTGAGAACAAATTGAATGATGACTGTTCCCATGAGAGTTCCAGTGGCAAACAGAATGTTCAACATTGACAAGAATGAAAGACATGTTTGGATTTTTGTTGGGAAACAAAATACCAGCCAAGAACTCTTGTGCTTGTCACTGGCCTTGAAAAGAGGATTCCATGAAGAACTGGCAATCTCTGGAAAGGACTACCGCCCTTTTTCAACAACTAATGCAACTCATGACAGTGTACAAGATCCTTGTGACCATCAACCACAACATCAACAAATTATTCAAGAAGGAACTGCAGATGCTGGAAAATCGAAGGTAGACAAAAGTGCTGGAGAGTTCTCCAGCACATCAACAAATTATCTGAGCAGCTAATATACAAAAGATCCTCAGTGCAGAACTGTACCTTCCCAGCAGCAAAGAACACAATTCCCAATTAACATTTTGAGCATAAGAAAAGAAGCAGAAGTTGCCCACCTGGCTCCTTGAGCCTGCTCCACCTTTTAATATGACCGCACCTGATCTTCTTCCTTCGCAGTCTTCCTGTTCTATCCTTCCATCCTTTGATTCCTTTTTTATCCAGCAAACTACCAACCTCAGTCTCTGGAGTACTCTGGGGCAAACTATATTAAGCATTCACCGCTTTGACTGAAAGACCATGGAATCATAAAATTGCAAAGCACAGAAAGAGGCCCTTTGTCCCGTCTCATCCATGCCAACCATGATACCTATCTGCGCTATTTTAATTTGCATGCATTCGGGCCAAATCCCTCTATTGTCTTTCATTCTATCTGCCCAAATGCCTTTTAAGGATTGTAATTATATCTGCCTCTACTTCAGGCAGCCTGTTCCAGATAACCACCATTCTCTGTATGAAAAACATACCTCTCAGATCTCCTGTGTAAAAAACTTACCACTTAGATCTTTCTCTTCACTTCAGTCTAACAATGACCTACCCCTTATTATGAAAATGTGACCTTTCGTTGTAGACTTAGCCAGGGAAAACATCCTCTCAGTATCTAACCTGTCTAGCTCTCTGACAGGTTCACAGGTTTCAATTATGCCCCAAGGGCCCCAACAATTATTCCAGAGAAAAGAGGCCTAACAAATTCAATACCAAGGCACATTGCAGACCTGCTATCCCAGTAATCAAACCCTTTTTAAAGAGTCCTCGCTAAGAATTGGAATATAAGCATATGGTTATGATAGAATCTTAAATATCATACATAAAGCTTTGAAAACATATGAAGAATATGGTTTAAATTATTTTACTTTAAAATATTTATTCAGCAAATTACTGCATACAAACACAAAACATTTTTTTCAAGGTAAATTGTTTGCTCAGCAGTAATTATGGCTAGGCATTCCATTAAAAATTTAGATGTAAGATTCGCAGGGCAATTTACAGTGAGACCCCCAGTCTGCTTAATAGCTTAAATTCACATCAATTCTGGTGATTATCTTTGATTACGGTCAACAGAACAGGAAACAGTGTGGTTTGGGAGCGCTGGGTCACCGAGGACAGCTTGGGATCTTTATATTAAGTTATGCAAGTAAAAATTCCCTAAGTTTCCATCAGTTTTAAGGTGGTAATAATGGTGAACGACAATGGTTCACCGTAACTAATGCCTTAAAATGTGAACCACTTTGTTGACTATCCACATTTACACAGACATGTCAATGAAAGAAAATATTAATGGAAGAAAAATAGCAGAGGCAATCATTATAAATGACAAGCAGAACTGCCTAAAATATGTTGCCAGTCAAGTTTTAATTGGCCAGATATTCCATCTTGAGACATATATTTAGGATACAGCTTTACTTTTTGCTTGATTCCATGACCATTGCTCTTTGGTGGACAGCCTAATTGGAATCAAATTGTAAACAAATCAAAAGTTTCTCTGGTTAAACATTTGGAAGTCTTATTTAATTTCTGCCCTTTGCCTCCTTTGCTTCTCACTTTGTTTGAATTAAATATTGCACAATTCTTGCCTCCTCTTTGACAATGCCCTGAGCTATAATTTTCAAATCACATCCAGCACCAACATTTCACCTCAATCCCAAATCAACCAAACCATGCCTAAAGCACATGACACTGTTGTGTCATCACCCCTGATTCAACATTTCATTTGCCATTCTCTCCAATTCGGTGGGTTCCAAACTCTGTTGTCTGCATCTTGTCAAACAAGTATCAACAATTCCATTGCTTTTCAGGATCAGGGTTCTTTAGAAGAGATCTGCGTGGTCATGGAAGATATTAACAAGGAATCGACCTATTGCAGGGGGTGAGAATACACCTATCTTATACATTCATGCTTATACATTGTACGCTGATGTATACATTCATTTTCAGAGAATCTTTACACGGGCTGACTCATTTGGGCAAGACAATTTCTCTAGCATAAGAAATAGATGTGTGCTATTTACATCTATTAGCAAGATGAGAAAACCATGTCAAATTTCCCCACTGGGCAATTGTGCACCGTTATTAGATCCCGATGCTATCAGCACAGCTGTGAGCATAAACATCACAAAAGTCTCCACCACCCCTCCCCAACATTCCTCTAGTTAACGTTCAATCATCCCAGGACTAACTTGAAGAGCCTAGAGCAAAGCTGTGTTATAAAAGCAAGATCAGTGATTGCTTTGTCTTTATTTCATTGAAACATGGTTCACCCATGACGAAACCTGTGGGTATCCCCATTGATTGTATGGACCACGTGTGGAATCCTCAGGCAAAGGGAAATGTGGTAGGAGGTGCTCTTAGATCAATACTTTGTGGTGCACTGATGTGATGGTCCCCTCACCTGGCATACCTGTTTATAAAATGCTGTATCTTTTATCTATCAAGGGAATTCACCTCTACCATTTTGTGGTTGTCGACATAACACCCCAAGCCAATGGAAAGGTGACACTGGCTGAATTATACCAGGTCATCAAACCCTTATGCCTAGCTCACCAATGCTGGCTAACCTAAGACATTCTGGGTTGAACAAATCTTATCCCCATCAAGAGAGTTGGTGTAAAGATGGTCAACTGCTTCCTATTCCTAGGGATCATCACAAACAACCCAACCTAGCTCCTTCGCACTGATATGGTGATCAGGAAAACATGTCCGCATCTTTCCTTTCCTAGGCATCAGGGAAGATGTCCACGAGATGCATTATAGAAAGTATTTTGACCGTGCATTGCAGCCTGGTACGGCAACTATTCTTCTCTTGACCATCTAAACTTGCAGAGAGTGGTGAACACTGCCCAGTCCATCACAGGCTCGTCACTTCCTTCCATCCATTCCATTTTCAAGATGTGTTTCAGACTTGTTCAAGTCTTGGAGTATCATCATGGATGCCCATCATCCTGCCCATTCCCATCTCTCTCTTCTAGCTTTCGGGAGAAAATACAGGAGCTTGAAGTTCCAGCCATTCAGACTTTGGAACATGGCCACCAAACTCCTGAACCAATCATTTCTTCACACCCACGTCCCGGAGATACTGCCACATAGTCTCACTCTATACCTCAATTGGCTGTATAATATTATTGCACTATTGGTTTTTTTTTTACACTACTTCAGGTTGCACAACAATCATTGCACTATTCTGCTGTCTTCCGTTTGTTGTTATATCCATCATTGCCTATACTGTCATTTAGAAAACTTCATATGAACATGGAATTTCATTGCACCCTTCTGTATATAACAATAAATTAATCTGAATCTTAATTTTTCAGACATTATTAACAATCCATATTCCACCTCAAAGCAAATGGATCATAACAAAGCATTGTTCTAAAAGAGATGTATTTGAATCTTTGGCAGCAACATGCAATTTGCAACATTTTGGTAATAGATTGTTTTACTTAGTACAAATGTTCATGTTTGGCCACAGGCCCTTTGTTTATGACCAACACAGAAGAAAATGAACACACTGTCTCCACAGGGAAGCCTTTAAAAAAATCTTACATTCCAACCTATACCAACCAAGGTTATCCCATAAATAACATGGAATAACATTGTAAATCTCACACTGGAAGTACGAGGACTAAGACCTTCAATCACCAAATAGGTCCCTATCCAATATCTGCACAGAGATCACAGGATGCTTTTGGAGTGCGAAAATCAGGCATTGCAGAGAGTAGGGCAATTTTAGAGGAACCTAAGGTTTGGTAGAGAAGGTATAGGTCTTAAGGTCGTGAGCTGCTGCCTTCATAGTGTGTACACGTTTAGTAGAGCCAGAGGTTCTGGGGATTTGGAAAATGGAGATACAAATGATCTGATAAATAAAAGAAAGGAGTAAAATATGGTAGCAATGCTGTAGGGTGGATGGCAAATTCACAAACTGTGTTTGAGGAAGTCCTTTCAACCTGTCTCAATAAAAGCCAACATATTTCTTGCTACAGCTTCTGTAACTATTCCAGACTTTCCACATCCACCAGCCTCTGTTTTTTACTGTATATGTGTCACCCCTCTATGTGAAAATGTTTTGACAATAGCCCTTTTTTTGACAATTAGCTGCTGAAATATGGATGCCCATAAATTATGAACATGCTCAGTCATGGGAGAATATAATTGATCATCCTTGGTAGCATTCCAAAATAAAGTATGTGGATAGAGAATGGGTGATTCACACACCAGGAAGTGTCCAGCCGTGTTTCAGACTAACACGAAGCAACCTGGAAATGATCATACGTCTGCCTCACTCCAGGAAACATTGATTTTCAATCACATAACTATGAAAAATAATAAAGCAACGTGCAACACAGTTTCTGGACTGTTCTATTTTCTTGTTCTACACAATTCCTTCGGAAAATGAATGCATCTCTTCACCCATTTTTTCAAAATCCTAATTACTAATATTATTTAACTCTCTCTATATCAGAAAAAAAGTGTATATTTAAGATTTGTTCTCCTAGTCAAATCCTTGAAACATTTGTCCAGTTTGATGAGTCTGTACAAAGACAAAAAATAAAACGGCAGCCATTGGAAGAGCACTTGCATGTATCCTTGATGTTATCTAGCACCAATGTTCATAATATAAGTGTTACAGTATTGTTTGGATGATTATTGAGAGAGGGTCATGGAGATGCTATCCCCCTCTTGCGCATACCTCTGAAAGTCAGTGCATCTTTATTAAGGTGCAGTGTCCTGAATTTTGCATTACTTCAAATGTATTACAGTGGTGCTGTGGTTAAATGATTATTCTGATAGATAGCGATCTAAACCATTGATCCTGAGACACAAGTTTGAACAATGGTGAATTTAAATTCAAGTAATTCAAGTAATTCAACACATCTGGACTAAGGTCACTCTTATCAATGGGAACCATGACCAGCCTGTTGTGAAAACTCAACTAGTTCGCTGATATGTTCCATATAAGGAAATGTTTACTGAAATGTGTGATGAGAGACTCAGCAATGTGGTTGACTCTTAGCTGCCTTCTCAGTTCAATGGTAAGTATGAATGGACAATAAATACTAACATTGAGAGCAATGTCCAAATCAATGTATAGCCCTTCATACAGCCATTCCAAGTTCTCCTTATATGTTTGGTTACTAGTTATGAAGTTGCACAATTCATTTGCTTTTTCTTCTCAATTTCCTGGTCATAGAGTTATACAGCACGGAAACAGCCCCCTCAGCCTAATACATCCATGCCGATCTTCTTACCCCATTTAAACTCATCCCAACAACAGCATTTTGCAGGGGCAGTTTTTGCCAATGCACATTCTCTTTTAATGTACCTTAAGATCCCAACAATTGTTGTGTCATTGGCAATTCCTGGATATATGGTCCTTTGTTACCTGAATAAACATTATTCATATTTACATTACCACAACAGTGCCTTGTGTTCATTGGTCACTTCCTGCCAATTTTAGTCACTTATTAGTCCTAATTCTGTCTTGTACTACCTCATCTATTTCATAGTCAAGTCAATAATAAGGCTTTCATTTAATGGATGCTACTTGGAGAGAAAAGTGATTTTCATGAAGACTAACGAAGGCCTTCCAGAGATCCAAAATAAATCACATCCGTTCACAATACTATCTACAGTTTAGGTTATTTACTCAAAAAAAAGTTACATTTATTGGATGTGAGCTAAACGTATCTATGTTCACAAATATTTGTTGGCTCTCTTTAAGTTTATGTGCTCATATGTCTAAAAGTGCTTAGTTACCCTTTCAGAAGCAATAATATCTCCCCCCACATGCCTCCCCCTCCCAAATAGAATACAGTTAGATCAACAGATGGACCATCCATAAATTACTTTAAACTTTCATAAATACTGGAGTTACCTTTGCAATTTTTCAATCTGTGAGGACAATTTCCCCATCAAGAGTTTGAAAGATTATGGCTAGGGATCTGCAATTTCCTCAACACTTTGCTTTTAAAATCCCACATGGAAACAATCATTCTCAGGAATGTCAGTCTTTGATTCCATTACTTTCTCCTGCACTTTGTTTTGCTTATATGAACTTCCGCGAATTCCAGTTATTGATTCACTATTAGCATCTGTGGAATATCAAGTACATTATCCATTTCTCTACAGTGAACTGCAACAGAAATGAATTATTCAACAAGTCTTTAACAAGTATTCAACAAGAGCTTTAAATTCCTGGGCGTGCACATCTCTGAAGATCTTTCCTGGTCCGAGAACACTGATGCTACTATTAAGAAAGCACATCAGCGCCTCTACTTCCTGAGAAGATTACGGAGAGTCGGTTTGTCAAGGTGGACTCTCTCTAACTTCTGCAGGTGCACAGTAGAGAGCATGCTGACCGGTTGCATCGTGGCTTGGTTTGGCAACTTGAGCGCCCTGGAGAGGAAAAGACTGCATAGAGTAGTAAACACTGCCCATTCCATCATCGGCTCTGACCTCCCTTCCATCGAGGGGATCTATCGCAGTAGCTGCCTCAAAAAGGCTGGCAGTATCATCAAGGACCCACACCATCCTGGCCACACACTCATCTCCCTGCTACCTTCAGGTAGAAGGTACAGGAGCCTGAAGACTGCAATGACCAGGTTCAGGAATAGCTACTTCCCCACAGCCATCAGGCTATTAAACTTGGCTCGGATAAAACTATGAACATTAATAGCCCATTATCTGTTATTTGCACTTTATCAGTTTATTTATTCATGTGTGTATATATTTATATAATGATATATGGAGACACTGATCTGTTTTGTAGTCAATGCCTTCTGTGTATTGTTGTGCTGAAGCAAAGCAAGAATTTCATTGTCCTATCAGGGACACATGACAATAAACTCACTTGAACTTGAACTTGAAGTCTGCTATTTCCTGGTAAAAAGCAAAGTTCTTAAGGAACTCAGCAGGTTAGGCTGCAGCTGTGGAGCGAATGGACTGACAATTTTTCTGGGAGGGTTGTGGGTGGAAGGGGACAGCGGGAAGGAGAAAATGGGAGGGGGGTATAACAGGGAAATGGGGACTCAGGGATGGGAGATGAATGTACAAAAGATGGAAAGTAGCCGGGTGACTGGGGTAGTGGGAGATGTGCTCAGAAAAGTATGGGGAGTAGAGCGATAATACTTGAGATTGGATTCAATGTTCATTCATTGAGATGTAAACTACTCAAGCGGACTATGATGTGCTATTCCTCCAGTTTGCTTGTGACTCACTCAGCCAATGGAGGAGGCTTAGGGCAGAAAGGTTGTTATGGGAACGGGAAGGGGAATTAAAAAGGTTAGCAAACAGAAAATCCAACAGTCCAAGGCGGACAGAGCACAAGTGTTCGGCGAAACAGTCACCTCATCTACATTTGGTTTGCTGATGTAAAGGAAGCCACATTGGGAGCACTGAATGCACGAGGTGACGTTTGATATGCAAAACTGCCTGTGTATTTTTAAAGAACCTGTTTCTAATTTAAAAACACATTCATAACTAGCATGTTCATTTCAGTGTAGTAGGCATCCAGATTTTTCAAGTTCAAGTTCGCATTTATTGTCGCTTAAACAATTAAGGTACAGTGAAATTTGAGTTACCAGATAGCCATACTAAGTGAAAAGAACACAATACACAAATAAAATAAAATTTAACATAAACATCCACCACAGTGGAATCAACATTCCTCACTGTGATGGAAGGCATTAAAGTTCAGTCATCTTCCTCCTTTGTTGACCCGTGGTCGGGGCCTTTGAACCCTCCGCAGTTCGCCACAACAGACGGTCCGATGTTCAGGCCCTCTAGTCGGGATGGATCGGAACACTCTGCGGCATGGAGTTCCCGAGTCGGGAACAGAGAAGGGATGTGACATTATGGTTTATAATTCATGTCCAGAGCCAAAGCAGATACCCAATGCTTGAATGTAGTGCAGTGAAAGTGCAAAATACCTGTGCTGATACCCCACCCTGACTACCTGACTCTTCGTCTTCAAACAGTTTTACAGAAATAATCATGGAGGCGAAGTTCCAATCAAACACCACATCTGCGTCAGATTGGCGACTTGCTGTAGCTTTCACTGTAAAAAGTTATGTTGAGATGAGCATGTGCATTATGATTGTTGAGGAGGAAACATGAAGTGGCAGACTCAGATTTGGCCACAGCTTCCAACCTGAAATATTCTGCCATTGTTGATAGGCCCAATATCACTCTGTCCTCGAGTTCTTCAAAAGTCCTTCCTTGTGTAATTAAAACCAAATGATCGGCATGCAAATGTAACCTCCAGATAGAGAATCCCTTCCATTTGGGAGGCCGCTATTCAGGATCACTGCATCTGGCAATTGCGCGATAATGCTGACTGAGGGCAGAGTTTATTGGAAACAGGTTTAGCATCATGCTGTATTCTAAACAGTACAGGACACAGCTGAATGATCAGTGAGTTCAGTAGAGGTTTTGAGACTGCACTGTACGCTGACTTCAATGTTTGTAGCCAGAATGAGTGCAACATCTCTGGTTTGAGACCAGTTTATGCTTGAGGAGTGTGAATCTTGATCATCAGGTCAATCCCTTGCACTAATAGTTTGTGAGTTGTACATGACAATCGGAAAATCCCAGGATCATTCATGGGTTGTTTGAGCTATGGCAAAGTGCAAAGCATTGCATCCCTCTCAGGTCAAATAATGTGTTGTCTCTTTTCACCACTTTTGAAGATTCCTTTCAGAAGCCACATTTAAACTTTAAAAACATAATAACCTGAGAACTAATCTAAAGACACTTGGGCAGATGGGGCTCGACAGCCTGAGAAGGCAGTCCATCTAGGAGAGGGAAAACTCTGATTTAAAACCTCCACTGCTTTGTGGCCATATCCAGTCATGGAAAAGGTTCCAGGAGTAAACCTCAAGAAAATCCGGAGTCGGAGCCCCTAAGGCAGTTTGTCGTTGTCCACAACCTCGGTCTGGCAGCTCCTGCGATGGTGCTGGTGCCAAACTGTAACGGCCCTGCTGTTCCTTTGGATCGATCAGCGACATGGAGAGGAGGGACGTGCTGCATGGGAAACAGTCTGTCCTCCATATGACATTGCCCAGGCATGCATCCAGTGATGGAAATGAGTTTTAGCAACTAGGGGTACGCTAAGGAGACCGATTTGTTGATTAGACTGGAATTTTAAGGGAAGCTGGTCGGTGATTGGTCACAATTCCCCTCGGAGACTGTGTCTGATTGACCGCCGAGTGACCAGGGCATTATGTGATTGGACACAATGCCCTTGGAGACAGCGGTTGATTGGACGGGAGGAGACCGATTTGTTGATTGGAAGGGAATTTTAAGGGAAGCTGGTCGGTGATTGGACGCAACCCCCTTAGAGACAGCGGTTGATTGGCCGCCAAATAATCGGGCACAAAAAATTGACAAATAGGAAAACAAAAAAATCAGAATTCTGATTTAAATCTGATATAATGTACATAGGGTGGGTATCGATTAATTCTAGACAACAGATTAAAAAAAATTATCTAACCCCATTAATTCACTCAAGGTGTATTATGATCTGTTCTACAGTATGAAGTGTACAGCAAAACTTGCACATCCAGAGTGGTCTATCGTGTTATTTCTTCAGCGGACCACAGATTTATTTTAAGAGCAAAACATAAAGTGCTGGAGAACTCAGCAGGTCAGGCTGGATCTATGGAGGGTCCGAAGAAGGGTCTGGATCCAAAATGTCACCTATTCCTTCTCTCCAGAAATGCTGCCTGACCCGATGAGTTACTCCAGCATTTTGTGTCTATCTATGGAGGAAATGGTTAGGCAAAGTTTAGAGTCAGGTCCCATCTTCAGGCATTTTTTAAGGGGTTGGGAAAGATTGAAAATTTCACGAATTTAAATATGTTGTTACGAATATAACTAGTAGTGTAGGAGAAAATTCCATGAGCCATAATTGCCACATATATACCCAGAAGTAGAAATGTAGAAAGTTACAGTGTGTAAAAAAATAGATATTATGGTCTTTGTAGTCTCCTTGTACCAATCAAACGCCAAATTCAAATTTCTATATTTTGAAAATGGGCAAAGCAAAAAATAGCATGTTCTCTAGAAAGGCTTATCCTAAAATAATTGATTGGAAGGGTGTGATTTTCAGTCAGGACGTCTGTATAATTCAGTCAGTGAGCTCGAGGTCTGGAGCCCTTCTCTATTACCCCTCTACATAAAAACAAAGTGTCAATGCCTCTTCAAGGTCTACTAATCCACCCGTAGCTTCAGTTACAGGTACAGCTGAAGGGATTTGGCGCTCGGGCAACGCTATGAATTTATATGAATTTTAAAAATCCGATACGTTTAAATCGTTCAAAAGCTACAACCACAACGTGATAAATAACACTAAATAAAACTGAAGCAAATAAAGGCAGAAGAACTAACCTTGAAGGAGAGAGAAAACAACATGCATAAACGTATTTAAAAAAAAATCATATAACATCCCTAAATGACGGGTACAAATTACTAAATAACATGGTTGGATAAAAATACTGGAGAAACTCACCCGCTGAGTTTCTCCAGCATTTTTGTCTACCTTCGATTGTTCCAGCATTTGCAGTTCCTTCTTAAAATAACATGGGTGAATGACTGTATCTGCACACCAGGAAGAAGCCCGTGCTCGCGGTCCGGAGCCCTTAATGACAGTAAGTTTTAAGAAATTCTCCCGTGAATTTTATTCAAAGGAACGCGGCGTCATTAATACTTGGTCAAAACACAATTATATTGACTGAGGAATGCAGATCGATGTATTGGTGACACATTGTATAACTACATGTTAACTACTGGCTGTTAACAAGTGCTAACAGTGGCAGTTAATAAATCGTTTTGTTTCAGTTGAATCAAGTGATAAACAATTCCAATCTTTCTGCAGTACTCATTAAACCCGAGCTGGAAACTGAAAAGTAGGGGAACGCCGTCCCTTTGCATAGCCCTCCATTTCCATCACTGATTGCATCCGATTACACATCACCTGCAAACCTACACCTACTACCTGGAGAGGACACTCCAGCTTCGCCTGTGGCATCGACACAACACGGGGAGCAACAGTTACCGGTTATAAGTTATCGCTACATTGGCAGAAAGTGAGGCGCCAGGGGTATGAGGGATTTTCGGATCTCACTGGACAGCTACCGCCCGCCTCAAGCTGGGCAGCCCCCGGCCAATAAGGTGCTGTCCCGCCACAGCCTGCTATCCTCACTGTGTGCATGGGGATTAGGAACCATCTGAAGAGCAGATCGCAACCTTCGCACCTACCAACAAAAGAACACATCAAAAGAGACCAGCTCTAAAACTGGGAACTTGGAATGTCCGGACCATGATGACCGGCCTCTCTGAAAACCTACAGGACATCAGCGATTGCAGGAAAACAGCTGTCATAAATGTAATGTACTTCTAATAAATAAAAATTAAAAAAAAAAAAAAAAAAAAAAAATGACGAGCTCAAGAGACTCAACATAGACATAGCCACCCTTCAGGAAACAA
This sequence comes from Malacoraja senta, assembly GCA_038087875.1. NCBI lineage: Eukaryota > Metazoa > Chordata > Chondrichthyes > Rajiformes > Rajidae > Malacoraja > Malacoraja senta. The sequence continues at coordinate 172,182,850 of CM075977.1, forward strand.
GGCTGGCAGACTCGGGCACACTGAAGGAGAAGGAGTACACGTTTTACTCGCAGGGGAAGGACGCTGACAAGCCCAGAGAGGACGGAGTAGGCTTCGCAGTAAGGAATAGTCTGCTGAACACGGTGGAACCAGGCAGTAATGGCTCAGAGCGACTCCTGACTGTCCGCCTCAACACCACTGCAGGCCCAGTCACTCTTGTCAGCGTGTATGCCCCAACACTGTCCTCCACATCAGACACAAAGGACGAGTTCTATGAGAACCTCGCATCCATCATCAGCAGCATCCTCAGCGATGAAGAACTTGTTCTCCTGGGCGACTTCAACGCCAGAGTGGGCGCACACCACGAATCGTGATCTTCCTGCCTTGGGCAATTTGGTGTGGGCAAAATGAATGAGAAAGGACAGCGACTGCTTGAGCTGTGGACTTACCATGACCTGTGCATCGCCACTTCGTACTTCCAGACAAAGCCCCAGTACAAGGTTTCCTGGAGACATCCACACTCAAAGCATTGGCATCAACTGGATCTGATCCTAGTCAGACGTGCCGCCATCAAGAAAGTTCTCCACACACGCTCCTACCACAGTGCAGACTGCGACACAGACCACTCCTTGGTGTGTTGCAAGATCAGGCTGCAGCCAAAGAGGTTTAACCATACCAAGAAGCAGGGGAACCCCCGCATCGATGACAGCAAGATGCCCCATCCAGATCTCGTGCAACAGTTTGCAGAGGCTTTTGAGAGAGAACTTGGCACCTCGTGCCCTGGAGACTCTGCAACAGAGAAGTGGGACAGTCTGCGGGACACCATGCACTGCACAGCCTTGGCTAGCTTTGGGAAGAAGACCTCGAAGACGCACGACTGGTTTGAGGACAAGTCGACCGAGATGACTCCCGTCATCGAAGCCAAGCGCGCCGCCCTAGTCGAGTACAAGCGGTCAGCTAACGAGAAGATTCTGCAGATCCTCAGGGCTGTCAGGAGCAAGGTTCAGCAGACTGCCAGGCGTTGCGCCAATGACTACTGGACACAGCTTAGTGAGGACATCCAGACGGCCACCATAACAGGGAACATCAGGGGAATGTACGATGGCATTAAGAAGGCATTAGAACCAGTCCAGAGCAAGACAGCCCCCCTAAAATCCTCCACTGGGGAAGTAATCACAGACGAATGCCAGCAGATGGAGATATGGGTGGAACACTACTCCGACCTCTACTCCAGAAAGAACACTGTGTCCCCCTCAGCCCTTGATGCCATCGAGTGCCTGCCGACCATGGATGAGTTAGACGCAGAGCCGACGGTAGAAGAGCTCAGCAAGGCCATTGACAGCCTGGCCTCAGGCAAGGCCCCAGGCAGTGACCGGATTCCCCCTGACCTGATCAAGCATTGCAAAACTACCTTACTGCTTCCTTTGTATGAAGTCCTCTGCCAGTGCTGGCAAGAAGGAGCTGTACCACAGGACATGAGGGATACAACGATCATTACCCTCTACAAGAACAAGGGTGAGAGAAGCGACTGCAACAACTACAGAGGCATCTCCCTCCTCAACATCGTATGCGAGGTCATTGCTCGGGTCATCAAACAAGGCTGCGTCCTCGCTCCCACACTCTTTGGGATTTTTTTCACTCTGCTCCTGAAGCGTGCCTTTGGCATTGCAACAGAGGGGATCTACCTGCGTACTAGATCAGATGGCAGGCTCTTCAACCTCACCCGCCTCAGAGCAAAGACAAAAGTACGTGAAGCTCTCATCAGATACATATTGTTTGCCGATGACACCGCAGTTGTGTCCCACACCCAGCAGGAACTACAGTCACTGATGGACCACTTCTATCGGGCATGCAAGGACTTCGGGCTGACCATCAGCTTGAAGAAGACGAACATCTTGGGGCAGGATACAGAGTCGCCGCCTGTCATCACCATTGACGACTACGAACTTGATGCCGTCCATCAGTTCACGTACCTCGGCTCCACCATCACCGACAACCTCTCCTTGGACACATAGATTGATAAGAGGTTCGGGAAGGCAGCTACAACTCTCGCTCGCCTCACAACTCGAGTGTGGACCAACCCAAAGCTGACAGTGTAGACAAAGATAGCAGTCTACAACGCCTGTGTCATCAGCACGCTGCTATATGGCAGTGAGACATGGACTACATATGCCAGGCAGGAGAGAAGACTCAACACCTTCCACCTGAGAAGCATCTGCCATATCCTGGGCATATGCTGGCAAGTCAGAGTGTCCAACTACGAGATCCTGTCTCGCACTGGCCTTCCCAGTATGTACACTCTACTCAGGCAGCGCAGACTGCGGTGGCTGGGGCATGTCCACCACATGGAGGATGGCCATATTCCAAAAGACATCCTCTATGGAGAGCTGACATCTGGGAAGAGAACCATCGGCGGCCCCCAGCTACGTTACAAGGATATCTGCAAGAGAGGTATGAAGGCGCCAGACATCGATGTGGAGTCCTGGGAGAGCCTTGCAGCTGACCGCACGAAGTGGAGAGGTACCCTGAACCAACATCTCAAAACGGGGGAAGAGAAACTGTTGAACGCAGCGGCAGACAAGCAGAAAGGAGCGCAGCAACTTCAACAAACCAGAGACCACACACAAATGTGACCTTTGCTGTCACTCCCACATTGGTCTCTTCAGCCACAAGCGACGCTGCTCCAGCCGAGGTTTGGAGCAAGCAGCCAACAACTAGGATGCATCACCCATGGTCAGTCATGACTGAGGGGGGCCTACGAATCTGAAGACATTAAAACCTAGATTATTCAATCATGGTCAATCATAATGGTCACCATGTTCTAGCCTTTAATCCGCACTTGACAGAGTAATTCACTCAGTTTATTTCTTAATCACTATGTGTATATAAAATTACTATTGGAACAATAGATTGAACTTTCTTTCTGCCCTAATGATTTATTTCTCACATCAATCACCTTAACACACGCTGTAACCATCTCATTTATTTGTATATTCCCTTCACTTGGAACATTTGTTGTTGTTTATGAACTGAACTTTGCTCCTTTCCCTTTCTTCAATCTATAAACCATTTTTATTGTTGTTTCTGACCAAGACCTCTCTGAATCTCTCATTTATCTGAAGTTGTTCTGTCATATTTATTATTTACGTTAGGTCCCAGGAAGAATGGTGCTAATTCTCTTCAGTGATAAGAGTGTCAGTACTCATGAAATAAAAGATCTGCCATCCACATCTCTCCTTGGGGGAAACTTTTTTCAATCTTTTATCTCGACGGAGATGCAATTTATGTCCGTATCGTATCTCCCTCCCCACTACAGCCCAACATCGTGGAGTTGGTGGCCTTTCCTGGAGACCGACGGGCGCTCCAAGCTGCAGGAGTCTGCGGGACTTTAACATCACGGAGTTTGCAATCCCTTTGCCGGGGATCGAAGCTGCAACCGTGGGGACTGTGGACTTTAACATCATGAAGCCTGTAGTCTCTGGAAAGAAGAGGCCGACTCGGGAGCTCCAAGCCGCAGAGAGAGTTTCAATTGCCCCAACGTGGGAGTGTTAATCACCCCGACGGGGGCTTCGATCGTCGGCTGCGGATGGTTTGACTGCCCCGACTGCGGATGGTTTGACTGCCCCGACTGCGGGAGAACAAGAGGAAGAAGATTGAACTCTATTACTTTCCATCACACTGAGGAATGTGGAATCCACTGTGATGGATGTTTATGGTAACTTTTATGTGGTTCTGTGTCTTGTTGCTTTACACTTAGTATGGCTGTATGGTAACTCAAATTTCACTGAACCTTAATTGGTACTTGTGACTATAAACTGACCTTGAAACCTTGAAAATAGTGTAAACTCATAAAGTACAAGTTAGGAAGTGGAATTTAAAGCAATAATTTACTGTAAGAGAAATATCCGAAGGTAAAAATGGCACCCATGACATGAAAGTATTTCCAAAATCTGCTCCTTGTGCCACCCAGTGGTCAGTGTCTGAAACTGTGTATACTCGACTGCAGCCTCATTGTGTTACACAAAAGTGTGAAGGACTCCATTGCAGGGAAGCATGGCATCTTCAACTTTGAAAACACGTTTGATGTTATAAGGATATCATTCGAAGAAGGGTGCTGACCCAAATCCTTTATCTATTTCCTCGACAGATGCTGCCTGGCCCCCAGAGTTACACCAGTACTTTATCTGCATTTATAAAGGAGCATGGGAATTGCTGAATAAAAGGGAAACACCACAGACGACTGTAGGGGCTGGAATCTGGAGCAAAAATACAACAAGCTGCGAGAGGAATTCAGGGGGTCAGACAGCATTTGTGGAGGCAAAGGGACAGTCAACGTTTTGAATTGAAACTTTGCAGCCAAGACTGATAAAATTAAAAAATCTTGGACCTGATATGAGAAAGTAACAATGAAGTTGCTGGTTTCTTGTAGCGATCAATCTCCATTAATTAGTCTGCAACAGACTGAGACATGAGTTGAAAGAAACTCTCAATCGAACAAAGCTTTTGCAACCACTGGCCCAAAGTGATCTGTTCTTCCACCATTTGCTAAATTAAGTATCCATTGCAATGCACGTTCTTCCTATGGGAATTCATTAAGCACGATTTTTCATAAACCCAATATAATAAAATGCAATGGCTGTTTTCACGTCAAACTAAATTAATTTGCACCTACTTGAACTGCAAACATAGCAAGCTACTGATAAAGGAGGAGTTCCTCACAAGAGAGCTGAATCCGACAGATTTGTGTCGTGAAGGGGGCTGACCTGATTGATCTGAATGTGCTCCTGGTCATGGAGACCAGCACATTGATTCTCTCTTTGGTGAATACCACTAGCCCCCTCCCTCCCCTTCCATCATCACTCCCACCCCACCATCTGGCTTGCTTTCATCATGCCTCCAACCCAAACATTTCACCGCCTAAGATGATTGTGATCCTGTCTTCTCCACTACCCAAGATTTGATCTTCAAGCCTCAGTCTCCTCCCTGCATCCTGACTGAAGCTCAGATCTTCAAGAAAATGCAGCCCATTTCACCAACAAGACCCACCCCCAACTTTAGGACCTGCATCCCACGCTCTGTAATGTAGTCAAGTTCCCCCACCAGCTCCACCACTCCAAAGACTGCAAAGGAAAGGGAATTTTGAGAATTCTGTGCAATAATTATTCTATTGTCTGCATCACCTTGGTTATGGCAACCTGAACCCTGCAACAGGGAGGCGGGATAATGCAGGGATACACAAAATGCATTGACCTTCCAACCCCCTCCAATCCATCATCAGCTCAACCAACCTTTAGGGTCCAGAGTATTTTCTGGGCTAATATATTTTTATTTATTTTACAGGGACTTTTCAGCATTTTTTGCAGATATTTCTATGAAGATTGATTTTATTCTTTGATGATATAAAATAGTTTGATTTTAAATGTCTTAAATGTGGATTTATGAGCACTTTGATGTAAAAAAAAGAAGATAAAATATCAGTAATCATGGCGATATATTATTAAAATATACTTTCAGATGAGTGTGAAATGCTTTTTCAAATTATAAAATGAAATTATAAAGTGCAATTAAAATGAGAAAATAAAGCTGATTTATGTTCGGTCTATCTACCTTAAGGGTATATTTAAATGTCAATATTGGCTCACTGGTTATCATCTCTGCTCTGAATCAGAATGTCATACTTTGAAGTCCCACTCCATATATCTGGATGTAGAAACTAGACTTTGCTGATGTTGGATTGAGTGGATTCTGCACAACAGAGGAGTCAGTGTTTGGATGAGATACAATATCAAGGCCTTGTCTACTCTCTTAAGCTCTCAATGGCATCGCTGAAGAGGAGCTGTGAAGTTCCATCCAATATCAACCAACACTATTATATTATAATGTTGTTTGTGATTCATTTTTATATCCAAATTAGAGCAGTACTTTGCTATGATGACCTGAAAATATAAACAGTATTATATCAATGTAATTGTTTTCCTTTCATTGTATCAAGTCACAAGTGAATTGATTGGGAAGCATATTTGCTGAAATTGGCTGGTCTAAAAGCAAACATTACAGTCTGCAATGGAGCAGATGAGATATGTATGAAGGAACTGCAGATGCTGGTTTAATCCGAAGGTACACCCAAAAAGCTGGATTAACTTAACGGGTCAGACAGCATCTCTGCAGAAAAGGAATAGGTGACGATTTAGGTCGAGACCCTTCTTCAGACTAGAATTCAGACCGGAAACATCATCTATTCCTTTTCTCCAGAGATGCTTTCTGACACACTAAGTTACTACAGGTTTTTGTGTCTATTATAGTCTGCAATTTTGACTAGTCCAGTTTGTGTTTATGCAGGTGCAATACTTGGATAGGCAATGGTCTATTAACCTGTTTAAACACTGATATTTCTCTTTGCAACACAACCCTATATTAAAACAACATGTTTGCGATATTGGTCACAAAGATAATGTGTAAAAAAATCTCTTATTGCTCTCTCAGGCATTTAATCTTCTTGTTGGACTATTTTTCTAAGGAGACAATGGCATCATCAAGTTTAATCAGAATTGAAGTGGAGTGGTGCAGCCTTTCAGAATTGAGCTTTGTATTTATCTTGATTAAAGTAAGTTATGTGAATTCATTTCATGAGACCATGATGATTACTGGGCATTTTACAGAGGCCAATCAACCTACAACCTACAAGCCTGCATATCTTTGGGATGTGGGAGGAACTGTTGTGGAAAAGGCTGCAATATATTCTATCTGGGTTCACACAAAAGCATTACTCTCATGTCGTACTATTACTCAGCCATTTCCCTGGAAAGATATTCACTGCCTCTGCACGCTAATCTGCTTTCTAACTCTTGTTTTCATTTTCCTATTCGGACATGGGCTGCACTTCAAAAATAGTCAAAATCCCACTTCTTCACAAACGTCTGCCTGTAAATAAATACTAGCAGTCCTTTTTACCTGTACCTGTTAAATCAAATGTAGATAAAGTGAAAAAAGTTCTGAAAATTGTTGCTTAATACACAACATTTAAGCAGAATAACATTAAGAAATGAAAGATAATATTTTGCTGGTTCTATTCTCTGGACTGTTTGCACTCAGCTAATAATGAAGAATGAGTTCAAGGCATGCAAGGCATGAGTTCAAGGCATGAATGAATGCAAGGCATGAGTTCATGCCTATAAAGAAACTGGCCAATACTCTTTGTATTTACTTTAACCAGATGATCCCATGCCTCTGGCAACATGCTCTGAAGAGGCTTCCTGAAGCCTTTCTGAACATGCTTCTATTTTTAGTTCAGATGCTGTGCGGGATGTTTCATCTGATGAAGCACAGCATTACATTGCAAATCGAAGTGGGGCCAGAGAACTGATGAAAGGGTACGCACCTGTCATTGTAAGGAAAGGAAGGTAAGACAGAAAATCTGGACAAAAAGGCAAGTATAATGAAGTTTTGTAAAGCTGCTCAGGCATTGCGCACTAGTCTGCAGCTCTTCAACACATCTGAAGTGCATTCACCGAAACACACACTCTGGCTCTCTTGCTATCTTTTCTCCTTCACCATGAAGAAAAAGGCAATGAAACAATTCAGTTCATCTGCTCCTGAAATGTTCATCTATACTTTTACCTTTGGAAAACCAAGAGAATTCAAATGCACTCTGACCATCTAACCTTGTTCTGCACTTGGTACCCTCAAGGTCATCGCAAAGCCTGCTGCATGTCCCCTGATTTCATCAAATCATGTTCATCCATCACCTTTGTTTTGTTGATGTATGAATGCTGTTAACATTGTTTTTTTGTTGGTCGTATCTCCATTTCAACATTCTTATTGTTTTCAAATCTCGCTGTAACCTTGTTCTTATATCCATCTCTGAGATCATTGCATTCCACTAACCCCGACCTTTCGCTTATTTCTCCACCATTAGCAATCATTTATTTATTTACCAAAATATTGACAGTACAGTCTCTTTCTTAAACTTCTTGCCCTTAAATTTATTTTCTTCCTTGAAGTCACACTTCTTTTATGCCTTGGTTTTAAGTTTAAGAAGACATTAATACCAGCAGCTGGAAGTGCACTTGCATGCAAACATGGTCCCATTTCTCTCTCTATACGCCAGTGGCAGGCCATTTGTAGGGCAAGGCTAAATCAGGAAGATACTTATACCAGGGAAGATTGGGAACCAGACTCATCAATGATGCACTGCACCAAACAAATGTGATTGAAACAGTTTAGAAAAAATAGTGATTTGGTTCCCAGACTGTGGGATGTTAGGTAGGCACAAAAAGCTGGAGTAACTCAGCGGGTCAGACAGCATCTCTGGAGAAAAGGAATAGGTGATGTTTCAGGTCGAGACACTCCCTGCGACCCAGGAATGCCATTAATCTCTATATCAATTAATCAAGCTTCAAAATTTGAAAGTACTGCCTCAGTATGTGGAAATTAACATATGTAGGCCTGTTCTTGTCCACTGCAATCATGGTGCTTCCATAACATAAGGTAGGATGTTGCAAGAACAGATGTCAAAAATTGTATCTTTACAACATCGTAAGGTGTGCAACTTGGAAATGATCTATCATGGACCCACATTTCTACCCTTGTCATTTTGTGTAGTGCGTTTAGCCAGAAAGTGGTCAAAAGGATAGAACCACAGGGCAAAACTACTATGAAACTGTAAATGAATATTTGGTTAATTACAGTGATACCCTATGAAAAAGCAGTAATTATTATCAAGCTACCTTTCCAAGGTTATCTCCCAAGGTTAACTCCCCGTGAAACCCTATGACAAAGCCATAATTATTATCAAGCTACCTTCCCACGACACCAAGACTTTTTTATCTTCTTTTGTTATTTTCTCTTCATTGGCTTGGACCACTGTGTGGAATGAAATGTCTTTCCCCTCAATCTATATGCAAACTGGTCTTAAAGATAAAGTTATGCAAGTAGTCCAAAAAACATTCAAGCACCTTTATAATTGTCATTGCAAAATAATTTTCAGAAATGGATCTCAGAATATTTGTTCTTTCACTGCAATTTATATTTTATTTTTATGGCCTTGAGCTCCTTGTCCTTTCAGGGATATCGTGCTTCTTTTGTAACTATTGTATATTCTCTGTCTTTGATCCCTGACCATGCACTGGAAGGACTGAGCACGCCTTCAATTTGACCTCATTCTGAAGCTAAAGGTCAGATGAATGCATTGTAGATATTGATTGTGCCCCAAAAATAATGATATTGCTTTCTCAGCAGTGGGAGATGATCAGATCCATAATCTATGCAATGAGGTATTTGTGCCAGGGATGCAGTTAAAATGTCAGTCCTTTCATTGCATCTGACAGGCTTTTCTGCATTAATTAAAGAGTTGCCTGATCTGGTGGTTTTTATGTATTGAGCAGGATACTTTCAAAAGATTATGCTGGTTCTAAGGGGATTCGGTCCAGTCTGCTATAATATGATTTTAGATTATGAAAGTCCTGAAAAAACGGCAGCACTTTCATGGTATTAAGAAAAGACTTTTCTTTTCAAAAATTAATTTTTGATATGATAGCTTGCTTACTTTGAATTAATATAGTGCCTATTACAGGAACAATATTACTTCATAGAGCATTTGATCATCTAGGTCAATATGTATCTTCATGACCCTCAATCTGCTTTATAATTGGATATTATGCTTAAAAAGGAATTAATCAATATAACAATAAAGGCAAAGGAATGCGTTTAATAAGTTTTCCCCAAGTTCAAAAACAAAACACTCAATTTCTTACCATCTGGGAATAGGATTTATATTTTCTTGTCAACATTTTGAAGGTGGCAGAATAATTTACATTTTTCTTCCTCTCCTGTCTCTACCTACTACTCTCTCGCCATTATGAAGTGGATAATTAATCAGCTTTTTTTTGTTAATTAAAGTATTTCAAAGACACGATAAATTGCATTTGATGAGAGGTTATTCCAGATATGACTTGATTGCAGTTTGTTAATTCTATGCCATGGTTGTCCCCTGACAATAGCAACTATATTTCTATTGACATGTCACATTCAATGTAGCAAAAAACGTCACCTAGACACTTCAATGGAGTGCTATCAAACTAAAACAATCAGGGATGAACTATGTATATTAGGTGATAATATGACAATAGGAGTGGGGTTTTGGATGGAATCCAGACCTAAAGACACTGGCAACTAAAGCAATGGCCATTTATGGTGATAACTAATTGTGGGCTCAAACAAGAAACTGGTGCTGGAGGACCATTGATGTCTCAGAAAGTTGCTGAGCTGGGAAAGATGGCGGGAAAGATGGCATGAAAGATGGGAAAGGATGCTAAATGTTGAAGGACTGTAGCTGGAAGAGAGATTATTTGAAGACTGGCTGGTAGTTTGCCGGGGAGGAAGGTTCAAGCATTGGTGTTTGGAGACAAGTATGATTACAACAGGTTTAGTAGGCAGGGGAGGAATGACAGAGGTGAAAAAATCTGCAACAATACCAGGAGGCCAAGTTTCGGAAGTTGAATGGTCAGCAGCTCAGTGAAGATAGGGTGGAATGAGTAGGAGCAGTGTCATATCAACAAAATGAATTTGCGGAGGGCATCAAGGATGATAGGAGGGACAGATGTGGAGAGAAGATGCTATTTCTGAAATAAATTAGGTGCAAGTCAACCAGCTTAAAGGTTAATTCTGGGTCAGGGATGCTATTGAAAACTGCGAATAATTTCAGACATTTGTCAGATACCGTACATAGAACATAGAAGAATACAGCATTAGATTGGGCCCTTCGGCCCACAATATCCTGCCCACAAGTCCTGTAGAACTGGTAGTGAATAGACGTAGCTGGTAATTAGAGTGTGTGATGGGAACTACAAATTATGAGCCAAGTAAATATCCCCTAAGTAATTGTGTAGGAAGGAACTGCAGATGCTGGTTTACACCATAGACACAAAATGCTGGAATAACTCAGCGGGTCAGGCAGCATCTCTGGAGAAAAGGAATAGGTGATGTTTTGGGTTGAGACCCTTCTTCAGACTGAGAGTTAGGGGAGAGGGAAACTAGTTATTGTAGAGATATATAGATATTGGAGTAAATTGACTCCAATACTATATACATTATTATAATTGAGCCATCCTCAATGAAAAAAGTGGAGACATGCAATGTGTGATTGCAGATCTAATTTTGTGACCAGCGCACAAAGAGTCGCCTGGCTTAGGAACCATCTTGGATCTGCAGAGGCTGCAGATGTACCTTAATTTTTGGAAAAGATCCCCATAGGTCTTGGTGAGCATCTTGACTAGAATGTTGCTCAAGTCACCAGAGGCATCAATTAAAAATCTACCAAAGGATTTTTAACCTAATGTGATCATTAAACTCTTTCCTGAGATGTTTTAAGTGCTGGAGAGGAATTGGTCATACTGGGTGTCTAGGACCAGGTGAGAGGATGAGCAGGACAGAAGAGGGAGAAGTGAGATTCAGAGTGTTTGGGTTACCTGGAGCAGAGATGGATGCAGAGTGGACAAGATAGGGTGGGAAGATGAAGGTTGGTGAGAAGGAGGAACTGAGAGATGGGAGAAAGTTAGGGCAATTGGATGATAGGAAAATAAATGGAATTCATGGATAGGAAGGACTGAGGGGATGTCAAGAAGAGGGTGGATGGGAGGCACATGGAGGAAGGAATGGTAAGTGTATGTATCTGTGTGCGTGTCTGTCTGGTGATAGGTACCAATGGGCACAGCCTTTACTCATGTGCATTGAAGTCAATGCAGTGAATGCTGGTCTCCTGTCCTCTTGGAACTCCCTGCTTGGACCTCGCTCTCTCAAGCTCATGTGATAACTTGTGCAAAATAGCTGCCCTACCCTAAAAGAAGGCAAATCCCACTCCTCAAAATGGAGTACAGAACCTAAAACATAAAAACACTCATGGGCATCCCAACAAAAGTGGCAAATTGTGAATCATTCCATAGTCATAGACTGAAGCCTCAGTTACATTGCCATTGATAACGTCACCCTGAGTAAGACATGATGGGAAGGAGGCAATTAACTCCAAATATTCTCTATAGCTCTAACAAAATAATGTGGAATGCATTCACTGAATATTCACACATTTACCACATTCAGACGGCCTCATTATTTTGCACGAGGACACCTGTTGAGGAGTTAGAACAAGCTGACCAGCAGCAGCAAAGGTTAAGTTACTTGGAATTGTATTTGATGGATTCAAAAAAGAAGTGCATTTTAACATAACCCCATACAATCTAACCAGCTGTGTTAAAAGTGCATGTTTTTTTTAAGACTATACGGAGGATAATTTTATTTGTTTCTAAACTTTGCGTTCACCATGAATCATTTAAAATAGTGGATGTATAAGAACATTATTAATTGGACGATGGTAAGGTAATTAATTCCAAACAATCAGCAACAGACTGATTAACTAGGGTCCAGGTCTGAGAACCTGCTGGTCTAAGATTACTTCAGAGTACAAAGTCTCTTTATCAAGTCTCTTTATCACTGTACAAATTCAATTCCAAACACACATAATCTGATCCTTCTAAACCTTGGCTTTTTTTTAATAACACAGGAATACCCCAGCACAAATAAATACTGTATGGGTCCGGACCAAATCAGAGAAGACAGCTGGCTAACTACTTAATATCTGCCCTAACTATTTTGCAAATCTGATTAACAAAAACTTAAGAACATAGAGTAATAGAGATACAGGGCATGGAAACAGGTGCTTCTGCTCATCAGGTCCATGTTAACCAACAGCAGCACATTAATTCTACACTAAACCTAGTTTATTTTCTATTTTCCCCAATTCTTATCAACTCCCCCAGTTTCTTCCCCTCGTGTGCATCGTGGATTATTTATAATGGGCAATTAACTTACTTCTCCAGGAGGTGGGGAGGGGAGAAACTGAAGTACCTGGAGGAAACCCACGTGGAGAACCCACAGGGAGAACATGCATACTCCATTCAGACAGCACATGAGGCCAAGACCTAAGCTGAAATTCTGGTGCAGTGAGGCAGTGGTTGTACTATCTGTGCCACTGTGTCAAAAATATGAGCAGGACCATCATAGCAGTACAGAGAGAGCACATCCTGCAACTCAATGAGGCCATATCGATAGAATTTAAGTATAAAAGAGGGGCAATCAGTTTGCTGGAATTATATTGTAGGCTACTATATTATATGTTCAAAGAATGTTTTTTGAGACAATATGTGAAGAATCCTGCTGGAGACTGGGGATTCAGGACCACAGTGGTAATCCATGTGTGAAGCCAGGAGATGCATGAGAGATCATAAATAAATACTTCTGGCCTGATGGAAAAGAGGAGAAGGAGTGAAAGGTGAGAGGCAAGTGTGAGCCTTATGACAGTGTTGGGAAAATTACTGGGGAAAATGGCAAGGGATTGGATGCATGTCGATTTGGTTTGTGAGCGGAAATAGTTTTAACAGGTATTTGAGGGTAACGTTTTTTTTAAACAGAAACTGGATGATATCTGAAACTTACTGCTGGAGAAGGTGGTGGAATCAAATACAATCACAGCATTTAAGAGACATTTAGATGGACACAAACAGGCAAGGCATGGAAGAATACAAACCTAATATGATAAGGACTGTTGGGCTAAACAATCAACAAGGACATGCTAGACTTCAGGGTCTGTCATGCGCTGCACAAGTTCATGACTAACATTTTAATAATGATTCTTGATGTTTGCTTACATTTAAACAATGCTTGTAGTTGTACAACAAGTAAACACACCTGAAAAATATTAGAAATACATTGTGTTTTTTATTTGCTCATGAGTTCCAGCTGCTTGGTCCATAGTCTGACATCCATCAAGACCTTAGACTTTATAATTTGTGATGGAGAGTTACTTGCTCAGAAGGTAACTTGATTTTTGCCTGAGAGTCCAGTATTGTGTTCAGATGCCTTTGCGAGAAAAGTATTACATGCTGAAGGAAATAATGTCCATTACATTTTGCCTCAGGGTAATCGTGGAAATGGATTCTAATGTGAAGTGTTTCAGGAGGTTAATCCTTTACACTCTTCAGATCTCTCTGGAAGTTTCTGGAAATAAATCGCAGTGTGAGTCTTTTCCTAAGGGCAGATTTTACATTTACAAAATGTGGAATTTACAAAACTGCATTCTTGTAATTAGTTATTTCAGTATCCCATAATATAACTTTTATATATTGTGTTCAGTTCTGAGCACCGTGTTATAGGAAATATATTGTTAAGCTGGAAAGAATACAGAGAAGATTTACAAGGATTTTGCTAAGACTGGAGGGTCTGAGCTATAGGCCGAGGTTGAGTAGGCTGCGACTATTCCTTGGAGCGCAGGAGGATGAGGGATGATCTTACAGAGGTGTATACTATGATGAAAGGAATAGATTGGGTAGATGCACAGAGTCACTTGCCCAGAGTAGGTGAATCGAGGACCACATGACATTGGTTTAAGGTGAAGGAGAAAAGATTTAATAGGAATCTGAGGGGTAACTTTTTCACACAAAGGATGGTGGATGTATTGAACAGCTGCCAGAGGAGGAAGTTGAGGCAGGGATTATCCCAACATTTAAGAAACAGTTAGACAGGTACATGGATAGGACAGGTTTGGAGGGATGTGGACCCAATGCAGGCAGCTGGGACGTTGGCCAGTGTGGGCAAGTTGGGCCGAAGGGCCCGTTTCCACACTGTATCACTCTATGACTCTAACCTCTTCAAACCTTGCTGAATTCAGAATTACAGTGTGCACATGCAAAAGAAGTAGTCAAAGTTAGACAGCAGGTTTTTTGCTCATTGACACATCAAATCAAAATTACACTGTAAGATTTCTCAGAAAGTAAGTCACATTTATATCAACATGACAAGAGTCCTAAGGTGTTTCCCAGAAGGTGTATACATAGACATAGAAACATAGAAAATAGGTGCAGGAGTAGGACATTCGGCCCTTTGAGCCAGTATTGCCATTCAATGTGATCATGGCTGATCATGCAACATCAGTACCCCGTTCCTGCTTTCTCCCCATATCCCTTGATTTTGTTAGCCCTAAGAACTAAATCTAACCCTCTCTAGAAACCCTCCAGTGAATTGGCCTCCACTACCTTCTGTGGCAGACAATTCCACAGATTCACAACCCTCTGGGTGAAAACGTTTTTCCTTATCTCAGTCCTAAATGGCATATCCCTTATTATTAAATTGTGACCCCCTGATTCTGGACTCCTCCAACATTGGGAACATTTCTCCTGCATCTAGCCTGTCCAATCAGTTAAGAATTTTATATCTATATTACTAAAAGTCTGATCTTGACCCCTTTTGGCTCACTGTGCTGTGATTTCCGAGAGAACGCCACCACCTACAGCCATCATTTTTGGCCACCTTGCTCAGAACCCCCCTCCGCCTTCCTGGATCAGAGGATTTTTCCCATCGATGATAAATCAGAGAGATATTAATGTGTTTTTTTTCATTGCCATTCTCTCGCTGCCCCTGCTGGAGGGAGGGGGAGGGACTATAAAACCAGGAAGTGGTGTGCCTCACAGTCTCTGCAAGATGGAGGAAGCCAGAGGGTTACGTCTCTCTGAGCTCTGAATAACACTGAACACATGTCTACTCAACTGTGTGCCCTTAATGTGGTTTGAAAATGAAAATATGGTTGGTTTGAAGTAAAAAGGCTCTGCCTGCAAATGGTTGTTTGGGGGTTTGGGTTGAAATGAAAAGGCACTGCCTGCAAATGGTTGTTTGGGGGGTTTGGGTTGAAGTGAAAAGGTACTGCCTGCAAATGGTTGTTTGGGGGGTTTGGGTTGAAATGAAAAGGCACTGCCTGCAAATGATTGTTTGTCTAAACTTGACAACTTCCTGTTTGCACTATATTAATTTTAGATAAAACGCTACCACTTACGGCTGTGATTTTTGGCCATCTTACTCAGTTCCCCTCCGCTCATCAGGTGCAGAGGATTCTTCCCAACAATGAAAAACAAAAGTGTTATTAGTGTTTTAAAAATGTTGAGAATCTCTCTCCTGTCAATCACACCATTAAGGCCACATCTTTTCATGTGGGAGGGGGAGGGATTATATAACCCGGAAGTGTGGGTGTGGCTCAGTCTCTGCATGATGGGGGAGGGAGAGGTCACGACTCTGTCTGAGCTGTGAATCAACTGAACACACTGAATGTCTACTGAACTGTGAGTGTGGTGTTTTGTGTGGTTTTATGGTAGTTTTTATGGTGGTTTCACGCTGCTTGAAATAGTATGAAACTGCATTTGAATGTGGTGGCCTTTCACGAAATGGTATGAAAGTGCATTTGAATGTGGTGTTGTTGCACCCTGCATGAAATGGTATGAAACTGCATTTGAATTTGGTGGCCTTGCACCCTCCTTGAAGTGGTATGAAACTACACTTGAATTTGGTGGCCTTGCACCCTGCTTGAAGCACTTGAATACATAGATACATAGATACATAGAAAATAGGTGCAGGAGTAGGCCATTCGGCCCTTCGAGCCTGCACCGCCATTCAATATGATCATGGCTGATCATCCAACTCAGTATCCCGTACCTGCCTTCTCTCCATACCCCCTGATCCCTTTAGCCACAAGGGCCACATCTAACTCCCTTTTAAATATAGCCAATGAACTGGCCTCAACTACCCTCTGTGGCAGAGAGTTCCAGAGATTCACCACTCTCTGTGTGAAAACGTTTTTTCTCATCTCGGTCTTAAAGGATTTCCCCCTTATCCTTAAGCTGTGACCCCTTGTCGTGGACTTCCCCAACATCGGGAACAATCGTCCTGCATCTAGCCTGTCCAACCCCATAAGAATTTTGTACGTTTCTATAAGAACCCCTCTCAATCTCCTAAATTCTAGCGTGTATAAGCCAAGTCTATCCAGTCTTTCTTCATATGAAAGTCCTGACATCCCAGGAATCAGTCTGGTGAACCTTCTCTGCACTCCCTCTATGGCTATAATGTCCTTCCTCAGATTTGGAGACCAAAACTCTACGCAATACTCCAGGTGTGGTCTCACCAAGACCCTGTACAACTGCAGTAGAACCTCCCTGCTCCTATACTCAAATCCTTTTGCTATGAAAGCTAACATACCATTCGCTTTCTTCACTGCCTGCTGCACCTGCATGCCTACTTTCAATGACCGGTGTACCATGACACCCAGGTCTCGCTGCATCTCCCATTTCCTAATCCGCCACCATCTAGATAATAGTCTGCTTTCCTGTTTTTGCCACCAAAGTGGATAACCTCACATTTATCCACATTATACTGCATCTGCCAAACATTTGCCCACTCACCCAGCCTATCCAAGTCACCTTGCAGTCTCGTAGCATCCTCCTCACAGCAAAAACTTCCCCCCAGCTTAGTGTCATCCGCAAACTTGGAGATGTTGCCTTCAATTCCCTCGTCCAGCTCATTAATATAAATTGTAAATAGCTGGGGTCCCAGCACTGAGCCTTGCGGTACCCCACTAGTCACTGGCTGCCATTGTGAAAAGGACCCGTTTACTCCTACTCTTTGCTTCCTGTTTGCCAGCCAGTTCTCTATCCACATCAATACTGAACCCCCAATACCGTGTGCTTTAAGTTTGTATACTAATCTCTTATGTGGGACCTTGTCGAAAGCCTTCTGAAAGTCCAGATACATCACATCCACTGGTTCTCCCTTACCCACTCTACTAGTTACATCCTCGAAAACTTCTATAAGATTCGTCAGACATGATTTACCTTTCGTAAATCCATGCTGACTTTGTCCAATGATTTCACCACTTTCCAAATGTGCTGCTATCCCATCTTTAATAACTGACTCTAGCAGTTTCCCCACTACCGACGTTAGACTAACTGGTCTGTAATTCCCCGTTTTCTCTCTCCCTCCCTTCTTAAAAAGTGGGGTTACGTTTGCTACCCTCCAATCCTCAGGAAATACTCCAGAATCTAAAGAGTTTTGAAAAATTATCACTAATGCATCCACTATTTCTGGAGCTACTTCCTTAAGTACTCTGGGATGCAGCCTATCTGGCCCTGGTGATTTATCGGTCTTTAATCCATTCAATTTACCCAACACCACTTCACGACTAACCTGGATTTCACTCAGTTTCTCTATCTCCTTTGACCCGCGGTCCCCTGCTATTTCCGGCAGATTATTTATGTTTTCCTTAGTGAAGACGGAACCAAAGTAGTTATTCAATTGGTCCGCCATATCCTTGTTCCCCATGATCAATTCACCTGTTTCTGACTGCAAGGGACCTACATTTGTTTTAACTAATCTCTTTCTCTTCACATATGTATAAAAACTTTTGCAGTCAGTTTTTATGTTCCCTGCCAGTTTTCTTTCATAATCTATTTTCCCTTTCATAATTAAGCCCTTTGTCTTCCTCTGCTGGTCTCTGAATCTCTCCCAGTCCTCTGGTATGCTGCTTTTTCTGGCTAATTTGTACGCATCATCTTTTGCTTTGATACCATCCCTGATTTCCCTTGTTATCCACGGATGCACTACATATAGATTGGGTGAATCATATTGGCAGGGGTGCTGAGGAAGAGGATTTCTTGGAATGTATGCGGGATAGTTATCTAAACCAACATGTAGAGGAACTAACGTGTAGAGGAACCAACACGGTGGCCTTGCACCCTGCTTGAAGTGGTAGGAAACTGAACCTGAATTTGATGGCCTTGCACTCTGCTTGAAGTGGTATGAAACTGCACTTAAATTTTGTGGCCTTGCACCCTGCTCGAAGAGGTAAGAAACTGCACTTGAATTTGGTAGCCTTGCACCCTGCTTGAAATGGTAGGAAAATGGATTTGAATTTGGTGGCCTTGCAGTCTACTTGAAATGGAATTTCAAGAAATAGCCGTGAGTCAACTACCAGCCCACCAGCCATGAGTGAGCTGCCAGCACATCAGGCTTGAGTGACTGACCTTCAATCCCAAGAATCCATTTGGCCCACAATGTCTATACTAGCCCTCTGGAGACCAGTAGTCCCTGCAGCCAACAACACCCATACCAGCGCTCCAGAAAGCCCCCCCCCTCCCCCACTGGCCACCAATATTGGAATTGGTGGAGAGGTGGAATATTGCGTCGGGGGACCAGCCCTCCTGTGTGAACATGGGACCCAAACGGGTCCCACTTAGTCTAGTGTTTCTATAAGATCCCCTCTCATCATTCTAAATTCCAGTGAATACAAGCCCAGTCAACCCATTCTTTCCTCATGTACTGTATATCAGTCCCCCCCCATCCCGAGAATTAACCTGGTGAACCTACTCTGCACTCCCTCAATAGCAAGAATGTCCGTCCTCAAATTAGGAGACAAAAACTGCCCACAATACTCCAGATGGTGTCTCTCCAGCGCCCTGTACAACTGCAGTAGGACCTTCTTGCTCCTAAACTCAAATTCTCTCACAATGAAGACCAACATGCCATTAGCTTTCTTCACTGCTTGCTGTACCTGCATGCTTACTTTCAGTGACTGATGTACAAGGACACCCAGGTCTCGTTGAACCTCCACTTTTCCAAATCTGACACCATTCAGATAATAATCTGCCTTCCTGTTCTTGCCACCAACGTGGATAACCTCACATTTTTCCACATTATACTGCCTGCCATGCATCTGCCCACTCACCCAACCTATCCAAATCCTCCTTATTGAAGACAGAACCAAAGTACTTGTTTAAAAGGTCTGCCATTTCCTTGTTCTCCATTATAAATTCACCTGTTTCTGACTGTAAGGGACCTACATTTGTTTTCACTAATCTTTTCCTCTTCACATATCTAAAGAAGATTTTACAATAAGTTTTTATATTCCCTGCAAGCTTTCTTTCATGCTCTATTTTCCTCTTAATTTACCCCTTTGTCTTCTTCTGTTGAATTCTAAATTTCTCCCTGTCCTCCGGTTTGCTGCTTCCTCTGGCCAATTTATATGCCTCTTCCTTGGATTTAACACCATCCTTAATTTCCTTTGTTACCCACGGTTGAGCCGCCTTCCCCCTTAAATATTTGCCATTGCACCTCCACCATCAACCCTTTAAGTACCATTTGCCAGTCTATCCTAGCCAATTCCCTTCTCATACCATCAAAGTCTCCTTTTTTTTAAGTTCAGGACCCTAGTCACTGAATCTTGATGCAGAATTCCATCATATTATGGTCACTGTTGCCCAAGGTGCTTTGCACAATAAGATTGCTAACTAATCCATCCTTATTACACAATACCCAGTCTAGGATGGCCTGCCCTCTAGTTGGTCCTCTACATATTGGCTTAGAAAACCATCCCGTGTACATTCCAGTAAATCCTCCTCCTCGACGTTGTTACAAATTTGTTTGGCCCAATCTATATGTAGGTTAAAGTCACCCCATTAAAACTGCTGTACCTTTGCAACACGCATCCCTAATTTCATGTTTGAAGCTATCCCTAACCTCCCTACAGCAGTATACAGCATTGGACAATGGACTATCAGCTAAGATGCAGTTGACTACCTCTGCAAAAAGTGCCAAAGTCCCACTGGATATCTGATTGTGAAATTTATAAAGATCGAATATAGTTAGAAAATAATCACAAAATGCATAATTAAATTATGTCTGATGGAAAGGTGAAGAGAAGACCTAATGCACAAATAAAATAAGGAATTCTACATACTTCTGCAAATGAATTTGCATTTGGGCTGATTTACTTTCACTGAATTCAATTTCAGCAAATAACTCTTTCAGATTTCACTGAAGAATTGAACAGGATTGTCCAATTTCCCAAGTCTTCCTCTAGCCAGCCTCAAACCAATCAATATTGGCACTTGGGGTGTATTTTACAGTTCCCAGATTGCACATTAAACAAGATACCACGTCAATGACTCAGCAGATGTCAAGAGAGGCTATTTGACAAAATTCTCTTCTGAAGAACTTAAAGATGGGTTGTCTCAGGTTAAATGATTAACTGGGATAAATCAAAGGTTCTTCTATTGACCCAAACCTGTCAACAAACTGCTTGTTTTAAGCTCTATTTTAACTCGTTATAAATAGAACAAAATACACAAGACATTTTGTGATAGAGCATGTTAAATCTTTAACATAATGTTTTGAACAACGCAAAACCAGAATATGCTATCTACTTCACTGGGACTGAAGTCTTTATTAAAAACCCGATACTTGAGATGAAAGAATCCATTTATCTTTTTATTTTGTTCATCAGGAGGTAAGAATAAGACAAGGTCATGCACACAAACTAACAATGGTGAGGACCTGCTTGAGCCATTTTCTTTCTAATTTCTTAACTTTAAGTCATTTCTTTTGTCAGCTTCCATTTATATTTTTCTCAAAGCTTTTTTTTTGTTGAATTGATAACAGTTAATAACTGAAAAAGTGAGAGCTTCAAAAGTGGATTGTGATTCTTTCATCTGCACACCAATAGAATGATGCCCTGGTAAAATTATCTATATGTCCTACTGAAAGGACAATGTATCCCACTCCATTTTGAATGTGTGAAGTCACTGTGAACATACCACACTAGATGGCAATCTGATCAATATAATCACGGATTCCTTAATTAATGGAGAACAGCAGTTTACACCATTGGCATCACTAGCTTACAATGATGTCTGTCAATTCTGTCCTAGCTTTTGAATGGGTAAATTGTTCATTATTTAGTAAAATAAAAGAACTCTCAGGAAACATCCACAATGCAATAGCAATAATTTCAAGTTTTCTGCCGTCAATAAATTTAAATAGATAATTTTTTTAAACTATTTGTCCCAACTGTTACAGGTCCTCTCTGGGTGATGAATACCTGACTTCTAGACACCCCATACAAACAGAGTTTGGGAAAGTGGCATGATGATTTTGTCGGTTATTGTGGGGTAGCAGGCATCTTCTGCTCGGTGGGCAATAAATTTGTGCCAATATCTGAATGGTTGAGTTAAACTTCTTGATTTAACTGCATGTTGCCCTTGTTTGGCCTACACATTTGCTTAATTATATTGCCAGGCGGCCACATTTTAAACCTCCAAACAGTTCAGTTTATGAATAGACCTCAGGAACAAAATCCTGTTGTAATCTAGAGAGGACCTGTGGTAGTATACTGATCTTGTTTATTTATCGAAAAAGAACAACTTCAATTTCAGGCTGTGACGCACCTAACCGATCTGATCATCATGTGTAGGAAGGAACTGCAGATGCTGGTTTAAACCGAAGAAAGACACAAAAAGTTGGAGTAACTCAGCAGGACAGGCTGCATCTCTGGAGCGAAGGTATGGGTGACGTTTCGGGTGGAGACCCTTCTTCAGACTCTTTAGACTAGGTTTGATCACCAACCTGCCTTGCTGCAGAATCACAGTGTTACACCCATCGCAGCATTGCTGATGAAGCTGGGGAGTTTTATCAGATTGATGTGAGGGTTTGAACCCTTCCCTTGCAGTGTGACACAGGAGCACAACTGCATTCCCCCAGTGAGTTTCATCTTCTACATCAGATGTGTATGTAAACTGACTGAATATTTTTTCATAGATATTGCCATTTAACATCAAACTGTGTGCACCTTTTGTGAAATCACAATTGAGGAAGCAAACAAATAATTTAAAGCTAAATTTAAACTAAAGCTATGCAAATCTGAAAATTTCCAGGATGTTCAGACCAGCAGATGTGTGGAATGCAAAGAATAGCCACCATCAGATCTCACAATAACATTTGTTGAAAGTATATCCAACATTAATGTGAACACAACACCTCTGGGTTATAAGATACGGCCATCTCAGGTCAAGTTCAGTGACCTTGGACCAGACTTTAATTTTTAACAAATGATCTCGTTTTCACATTGCATTGAAGATTGTTTATCACCCACAAAATCTTTTTAGTCTTCACATCTACTTGAAATAGGAACAGGAAATGCTGCAAATACTCAACAGGTCAAGTAGCATCCCTGGAGAAAGAGAATGGGTGACATTTCAGGTCACCGATTCCGAAGAAGGGACCCGACCCGAAACACCACCCATCCCTTTTCTTCAGAGATACAGCCTGACCCACTGAGTTAGTCCAGCACTTTGTGTCTATCTTCAGTGTAAACCAACATCTGCAGTTCTTTTCCACACAGGTCAAGTAGCATTCTGGAAAGAGAAATAGAGCTAATGTTTCAGGTCAAATTCATTGGAGCCTGAAATGTTAGCTCTATTTCTCTATCCACGGATGCCGTCTGACCTGCTCAGTGTTTCCAGTGTCCAACGTTTTTTATTTCAGCATCTGTGTAATTTTAATTTTCATTCACATCTCCCTGTCCTTTCCCACTACAAAATTGGTAGTCATATTCTTACGAACCCTGCACCTCAAAGTGCTTTTGTATCATACCTGCTCTCCAGCATGATCGGTTGTTTCTGCATTATCTTAGCAGTAACTTGCATGCCCATCTGGTGAATAAAATAAAAAACTGGATTGACCAATAAGATACGTTCCACCCTTGCAGGGGTTTTGGGTGTTATATGCCAAATGCTTGAACTTCGTGAGCACAAAAAGTAATATTATCTGAACCCTGCAGATGTGATGACATTTGTTAATTCATTCTTGCAGTTTCATTTCTGATACATGTGTTGTTTCTGGAATTTACAAATACAATTGGAGTGTGTCAATGGTAAAAAATTAATCATTATGGTTACTCGTTAAGCATTAACGTCAAAAATTGCCTTCATTAACAAATTCACTGACCTCATATATCAAAGTATTATCAGTGATATTAATATAACCGACTGTCTTGTTACACAGGAAATGTGTCAGAATGCATTACATTAAGATTGCTGTTCTTGTTTTATATTCTAAGCCATTCAGACTTGATTACAAAAAAAAATCCCAATTCCAGTAAGTTATCTGTGTCAATGCTGGAAAATTCAAGATGTCAAATTCAAAGCTATTTGAACGCTGACCTTTCATTGGAATGTGTTATTTTAACTGACAATGTCATTGAGGGAAGAAAAAAGAGAAAATGCAACTCTCGAAGTTACCAACTGTTGTTTGTCAGGCAATTCTAGAAATTAGTGGTAAAAATAAAAATTCCTTTCAGCTGCAGTCTTTTCTCAATGAGAAGGAAAGCCTTTTTTTTTGGCATACTCCTTTCTGTGCAAATGGTTCCTGCTGGGTTCTCCATTGCCACCGTGTTCTTCAATTATACTGTGAAGATTAGTTAGTCATTTTCACCATGGATAGGCTTAAAGTAAATGAGTTCTGATGATGTGATAAACCATATGTAGTTTGAATTTTTCATTCACAGTGTAGAGGCCTGATGATGGAATTGAATACATTACTATTAATTACCGTTCAACGCAGATGTGCAATATACAATTTCTTCCATTAAATAAAGTTTATTTTACTGAAATGCCAATATATTTGAAGTGTGAATTGCATTTTTTTGAAATATTAGGCCAGAATTTAAAGAAAAATAACCTGTGTAAATGACCTTCCATTTTGCAAAGTAGATTATACTCAATCAAATATATGTATAGGGTTATTTAAAACAAGACTGATACCCAAAGCAGAATGGATTATCTTCGGAATAACGGAAGATGATCCAGAACTAAATGTGTTTCAAAAGAAATTAATGGATTATGGGTTAATAACTGGAAAAAAGCTAATTCTAAAATTTTGGAAGAAGGCTCCAATACCAACTATAAATATGTGGATTTCAAATATGTTTGAAACATTACACCTTGAAGAGATAAGACTCCTCCTAGCAGGTAAACCAGATCACTTCCACCTGACGTGGTCTGCATTTATAGAATTATTACAAACATAGGGTGCAAAAGTACTTTAAAAAAATAAAAAAATTGAGGTCGGGTAAGGGGGGATGATAGTTGAAGAGTTGGTATGTCCTATTTACGTGATGCTCAAAAAAAAAACATTTGTTTTTCTTTTTTTCTCTTTCTCTTTTCTTTTCTTAGGGCCTATTTCTTAACTCTTTTTCTTTTTGTTTTTAATTTCGCTCTCATAGGGTCTTCGTCCTTTTTTGTTGTTACATTTTCTACATTTTTCTACACTTGCACTTTTTCCTTCACTTTCTTCTCTCTTTCAATCTTTTCTTTCTCTAGTGTAAAAAAATAAATAAAGGGAGTACATTAATTGTAAGAAGATATAAATGACGAGTATTAATGTATGTGGCTGTGATGTAATGTACTTCTAATAAATAAAAATTAAAAAAAAAAAAAAAAAAAAAAAATATATGTATAGGAATAATCACTCCACAGACATTTTTTAATGCAATCTCAAGCAAAAGGAAAACCCAAAAATTCAACCCCAACCTGTACCATTCTTTGCATGATTTCCACAAAATTGGTGGCTCATTTTCTGGCTCAACATTTTACTGCATTACATATTGTATGACTAGTGTAGTTGGGACATGTTGGCCGGTGTGGGCAAGTTGAGCCGAAGGGCCATTTTCCACACAGTATCACTCAATGACTATGACTCTGTATATGAAATTACTGTGAATATGAACCAAACTTGTCCCCCACAATTTTCAGAATTGTGCATTCCAAACAAAGTACCTTTTTCAATGCTGTGAAAACTCAAGTAAAATTACAGTACTATTATTAAAAGGTAAACTTCGCAGTGTGACTTTCATTCCTTCAGTTTTCTGGAGATTTAAAATACATTTTTCCATTCTTGAGCACATTTTCCCACATCTGTTTTACTTTCACCAGCTAATTTGATTATGCATTTTTTTAAATTTTGACTGATTCAGTGCCATTCATAAACAATGCTTCAGTACAGATGATACAGTTGTCTGTTCCAGATGTCTTTGGAAAACACACTAATATTGCGGTCTTTCATTGGCTGCAACTTTCCGACAAATGCTCGTAGAAATTAATTGGGGAAGACCAATTTTAATGAACAGCAGGTGTTAGTTTGTGTTGTAAGAACATTTATGTATCCTATTTTATTTTCAATATATATTGGGCTAAAAGTATTTGTTTCTTCTTCCTCCGATGAACATTATTGAGACAAGCTATACAGAGTAAAATAATGAATCTTGGTCCATCCGGGAGTACATGTTTCCCCTAAAAAAATAAAATCCCTAATCATTTTGTATGCCACAAAATCCAGAAGCAACCAGTTGTCTGAATTCTTTCAGATATTGTTTGCAGGCGGAGCTAGTATAGCACCTTGGTCGACATGGGAAAGTTGGTCCAAAGAGCTTGTTTCGAAGCGGTATGACTCTATGACACAAAAAACTAATTGGCAAAACAACGTATGAAAATTGTTGCTAGAAACAGCATTATGTAAACAGAAAAAAATACTTGAGTTGTGAGCTCGAGGAAATTCTGATCCCTTGAATTTATCAGGTTCACAGCAATGGTTACTCTATCAGATTTGGACATGTGGAGCAACAAAAGTCTTTTTTTTTAAGAAACTACATTGTATTCTTCTCTACTTGCAGTTCCATATTTATCTGAACAGCATTAGAAAAAAACTTTAGCTATTTGGAACCCTCTTCATATTTAATTTTCCATTGTCATCATTGAAGAATAAGGGGAGTTTCCATTTCAAGAACCCTTTGTCGCTTCAAGAATCTCCAAGCCCTGTAGAGAATGATGAGGTGCAAAGGTTGTTTCAGTGCCTGTGGTTTGGCTATACAAAACACAGTAGAGGAGCTCTTAATGCAGCAGTGTGACATTTCCATTTTCCGCATAAATCATGCCTGTAGCCTTTGAGTAAGATTGCAAACATGGTCCCAAATATGGCAGGGATTTCTTTACTTCAAAAGGAATGAAAGTCATTGGTCACAGTTCGTGCTGCACAAAGAATCAGGGAGTTTCCAACTATCAGCACTTCAATTCAAAGAAATACAATGTGCTCATCCTCTGTAATTGCCACAGAGAAGTTTTCACCTTTTGATAACATTGTCATTGAAATTCAAAAAAATGCATCACAAATTTTGCTGAAGAAAGTCTCTATATTCTGCACTGCAACAGTATGTTCTGAAACTTTATTCTGCACTTGTCGTACTAGATTGGGCACTGCATTTATTTTTCACTTTTGCACCACCTGATGTATTCATGTATGGTATGACTTGCCTGCACTGCTCAACAAACTTTACTGTATCTCAGTACACATGACAAGAATAAACCAATACCAATAGCAGTTCAGATTTTAGAAGACGTGACCAAAACGATTGATGAGGGCAGAGCTGTAGACAATGTACATATGGATTTCAGCAAGAAATTTGACGTGGTTCCGCATGGTAGGCTGTTCTGGAAGGTTGGATTGCATGGGATCCAAGGAGAAATAGCTGACTGAGTAAAAAATTAGCTTCATTAAAGGAAGCTGAGGATGGTGGTGGGAGGTTGCTTTTCGTTCTGGAAGACTGTGACTAGTGGTGTGCCTCAGATTCAGTGCTGTGCCCATTGCTGTTTATCATCTATATAAATGATTTGTATGAGAACATACAAGGCATGATTAGCAAGTTTACAGATGACACTAAAGTGGGTGGTATTGCAGATAGTGAAGATGTTGGTCAAAAATTGCAGCAGGATGTTGATCGGTAAGGCAGGTGGGATGAGGAATGGTTGATGGAATTTAATACAGAGATGTGCAAAGTACTGCATTTAGGACAGTCTAACAAGGACAGGACCTACACAGTGAATGGCAAGGCTCTGTGGAGTGTTGTACAGCAGAGGGATCTTGGAGTGCAGGTAAACAGTTCCTTGAAAGTGGCAACACAGGTACTGTAAATGGGGTGGTCAAGAAGGCTATCGGCATATTGGCCTTCATCAGGCAGAGTATTGAGTATGGAATTTGGAAGTTCATGTTACAGTTGTATAATTCAATGGTGAAGCCCCATTAAGTGTATTGTGTTCACCATACTACAGGAAAAATGTTGTCAAGCTGGCAAAGGTGCAGAGAGGATACACAAGGATGTTGCCAGGACTCGAGGACCTGAGCTGTCGGGAGAGGTCAAGCAGGCTAGGACTTTATTCCTTGAAGCGCAGGAGGGTGAGGGGTGATCTTATAGAGGTGTACAAGATAAGGGGAGGAATAGATCGGATATATTCACAGAAACTTTTGCCCAGAATAGGGAAATCGAGAACAAGAGGACTTACGTTTAAGCTGAGGGGGGGGGGGGGGGGGGGGGAAGATTTAATAGGAATCTGAGGGATAACTTTTTTACACAAGTGGGTATATGGAACAAACTGCCGGAGGAGGTAGTTGAGGCAGAAACTATCATAAGGTTTAAGACAGGTACATGGATAAAATAGTTTTAGAGGTTTATGCGCTGAAAACGCAGGCAGGTGTGACTCGTTTAGATGGGGCATATTGGTCTGTATTGGGCAAGGTGGGTCAAAGGGAATGTTTCCATGCTGCTTGACTCTTTGACTCCAATGGCATAACGTTTCAGATTATTTTCATCATTTCATTAGTTATTGTGGATTGTTCAAACTGGATCTTCTGTATTTATCTCAGAGTTGAGTCCTTAATTATTAAATGAATTGTCCAAAAGGTGACATTTCAAAAGTGTGTAGAACACAATGAAGCCATAAGCTTTTGTTTAGGAGCGTGCATGTTATCAGCTGAGCAGAGTATGACTAGAGGTCATAGCCTCAGAATTAAAGGGCGTTCCTTTAATAAGGGTATGAGGAGGAATTTCTTTAGTCAGAGGATGGTTGTTGAGAAGACTGTTGAGGCTAAGTCAATGGCTATTTTTATGGCAGATAGACAGATTCTTGATTAGTACAGGTGTCAGGGGTTATGGGGAGAAGGCAGGAGAATGGGGTTAGGAGGGAGATACAGATCAGCCATGATTGAATGCTAGAGTAGACTTGATGGGCTGAATGGCCTAATTCTGCTCCTATTACTTATGACCTTATGACTGTATAAAAATAGCAATTTCATATGACAAAATCTGAAGTGCACAGATAGAGTTTTTCCATTTAAATGAAACAAATTATATGAAAAAAATGTTCAGAACTGTTGCTCTGCCCACTAGTGTTGTGCTGGTAAATATAATTTGGAATATATCAGACCAGTCACCTATGGATTTCCTGACTGTCTACAAAAATAAATAATAAAAAAATTTACATGGCATACCCATGGATGAATCAGGATTAGTTATTTCACTGTATAGCTTCCCTCAATCATTATATTGATAATGTTAGTTGGAGGAAACAGAATAAAATCATATTAATGGAATATATATTGGAAAATAAATATTTTCCTGTTATCTATCATTGAAAATTACAGGCACGAACTGTTAACTGGGAGATTTTGCACTCTGCTGCTTCTTCAGAAAAATGATTTTTGTTTTCTGATGAATTGAGTTATCACTAGAGCCAGGATGTTTAGGCACTAAAAAACTGAAATAGGCAGGCATATAGGCATAATAAAATTACAAAAAAGGCACGAAAAAGGCATTTATTGACAAAAAGGCATAACAAGGCATGTATTTCCACCACCAAAATATAGTTAAATAATGGTAGACTACATTAAATGACCAAAGTTGGCTGGTTGCACATAATTACTAGCATTTTTTCCAAATTATCAGGTGTTAAACTGCCGTCTGTCAGACGTAATATGCTTCAGTTGTGAAAAACTTCTTTCTACCTCAGCTGAGATCACTGGTGCTTACCAGAAACAAGCTACAGAAGCCAAAGCCAAGATGCCGAACTGACATCACGCCGAACAGCCAAGATACCGATCGGACACGCAGGCGAATGGACGCAGGGGTCTGGACCAATCGCTGACCTTTGTCGATGACTGACAAGGTGTCGGACCTATCCTGTCCCCGGAGACAACATGTCTGTTCAGCAGCTTTTCGACGTCATGACCTTTTGGCATCGTGTCCGTTCTGCTTTTGTCCGTTCGGTATCTTGGCTTTGGCTTCTCATCCTTCGGCGTCCCGTCCGGGTAAAACGGCCAAAAAAGGCTGATTTAGGCACTCGATTGTGAAAAAGGTATTATCTTGGTGAAATCATCAAAAAAGTCATGAAAAGGCACATGGCATTTATGGCAAAAATCCTGGCTCTAGTTATCATTATGGATTCAAATGAGCCAAAACCCTCTGCTGGCTAAAGACTGAGCATTGGTCTCATTTGTTCATATCCTAGAAATGTATCAACTTACATCTTTTAAAGATGTAATGAAAACCCCCCCCCATAAAAATGTACCTCATAATTAAGTTAAACATTCTTTGCAAATTATAGTTGATGTTCTTCCCTCAGTTTACATATCTAGGAGAGTTTCAATTTAATGTGCCTATCCAGCCATCAAAAATTAAACAGTTACAACTAACGCCTCTGCATTCAGTTAATAGAAGCATATTAAAACTGTGCTTTGTTTCAACAGGAACAGATACTCGAATACTGATATAATTCCTCCTTAACACCCACCCAAACCATCTGCCTGGGTTCCACTCCCACCCTGCATTAAACAATCTGTTCAATTTTAGTATGAAGCTATGTGATTAACCACTTTCCAAATCCCAAACCCACATTTTGCTACTCCTCTTAATTAGTGGAAATGCATTATTTTGCACAGTGGGTTAGAAATTATGAAAGAATGATTTATGTATTTCTTTCATAAACTAAATTCAAAAACATGGGTTCACTGGGAAATAACATTTGACAAAGGCTTTTAGATGGGCACATGGATATGCAGGGAACGGAGGAATATGAATCACGTGCAGGCAGAGGAGATTAGTATAATGCACAGCTTGGACATAGTTGGCCAAAGGGTCTGTCCCTATGCTGTACTGTTCTATGACACAAGTTTCAGAAATTTGCACAATTTAATACATTTCAGATTTACAGATTATTGTTGGGGGAAAGTATTAAAATATATGACATAGGAACAGAAAATTAGATTCAAGATTCTATTGCTTGCAGGAACTTAAGTTCAGTTTTGAGAACTGGTCTTCATTTACAGTATATGTAACTGGAGAGCTATCAGTGTTGAATGATACTAGCAAGCAGCGAGATCATCGAACAGATGAGAAACTCTTCAGTTCATCCAGTTCATCAAGCGCATCCAGGGCATCCAGGCCAGTCATAGTTTGTAAAAAAAAGTTGTGCGATTAAAAGCTATTCGTGGGGACAAGTAGAGTTATTGTGATAATGTGATAATATTGCAGGAGATTTCAGGTGGGTCCATTAAGGACCAATAGTTAGGTTACTCAGTGTGAAACCTCAAAAACATTGGATAACAAAATAATGTTTTGAATTAAGAGTAGGAACAGGCCACATGCTGCCATGAAGTGGCGGCGCCTAACGGCAGCGGCTCGACTGCAGTCCGTCTGTCTTTTTTTAATTTTTGTCTAGTTAAATGTAGTTGGTTGTGTTTTTTATACTGTTTTTAATTGTGTATATGTGGGGGGCGGGCGGGGGAAGGGGGAAACTTTAAAAATCTCTTCCCTGCACGGGAGACCCGACCTTTTCCCTGTCGGGTCTCCGTTGTCGTTGGGGCCTAGCTCCGTGGAGCGGCCTCCGACCGGGACGACCTGGGGGCTCCAGTCGCGGAGCCTGTGGAGCTGCGGACTTACCATCGTGGGGCTGGCCGGCCTCGGAGCGTGAGGAGCGGTGGTGGCTCGCTGCTGCGGCCCGACTCTGGAGCTCCAGCTGCAGCTGCAGACCCGTGGACTGTGACATCGGGAGCTCGCGGGTCCGGGTGAGAGACCGCTTTCCGGAGCTCCCGCAATGCAACTTCTCCCGCCCGTGTCGCGGGGTTGGAACGACCCGGAGCGGGGCCGTAAATCGCCCGGCGTGGCTTAATGGCCGCGGGACATTCCAGCGCCTGCCGGGGGCTCCAACTTGGTGACTTTTGGGCCCGGAGCGAGGCCGTACACCGCCCGGCGCGGCCTCAACGGCCGTGGGACTTAACATTGCCTTCAACATCGGGAGAAAAATGGTGCAGGGGAGAGAAAAGACTTTGCCTTCCATCACAGTGAGGAGGAGATTCACTGTGATGGATGTTTTTCTGTAGATTGAATTGTTTGTGTGTCGTGTAGGAATTGTTTTGTTTGTATGGCTGTGGAAATGGAATTTCGTTTGAGCCTCTTAGAGGTTCAAATGACAAGAAAATCTAATCAAAATCAAAATCAAAATCAAAATCAAATTACAGTGCTTGCAGCACCGGAGACCCGGGCTTGATCCCGACTATGGCTGCTGTCTGTACAGTTTGTATGTTCTCCGCGTGACCGCGTGGCTTTTCTCCGAGATCTTTGGTTTCCTCCCACACTCCAAAGATGTGCAGGTTTGCAGGATAATTGGCCTTGGTATAAGTGTAAATTATCCCTAGTGTGTGTAGGATAGTGTTAAAGTGCGGGGATCGCTGGTCGGTGTGGACTCGGTAGGCCGCAGGGCTTATTTATGCGCTGTATCTACAAACTACACTAAACGTGCTCTGCCAGTTAATAAGATCATTGCTGATCTGTTGGAAACTTCATCTTCAAATTCACTTCTTTGCATTTCAAAAAATATTCAACTTGTGCTTTAAAAATATTCAAAGGCTGTACTTTCATTGCTGTTTAAGGAAGAAAGTTCTGAAATCTTGCAATCCCCCGGAGGAAGAAAAAAATCCTAAAGTTCAGTGTGCAACCCCTGTTTAAGATTATTCCACAAAAGAAAATGTCCATACCACATTTATTTTCCAAGGCTCATCAGTTGCTTCCAGTTGATACATAGGTTGCCATTTGAAGTCCAAAATGGCAACGCCAGAAGAGATAATATCTCTCTGCCACGATTTATATCTCATCTGATCTTTGGCAGACCAATAGGGAAAATAGAAAAGGCTCAGAGGAGATATGGATGCCGAGACTCATAATCGACAAACACATAGTGAGCTTTTATTTAAAGTGAATGATATTTGAATGATATTCAGTGGTTCCGTGATTTATCTGAAAGTGTAGAAGAACCATATTGATATGAAGGTGCATTCTGTGTAATGAGCTCTGTAATGAGCCAAGCCAATTGCAGGAATTCTGCTGTCGAATGCCTTGCTCTTAGATTGAAAATGTCAAGGGAGAAGCAGGCTCAGTTTCTACTTGTGTCCTCTGTGAAATGATCTCCTGCTGCTTCAAATAAAGGGTCTGTCCCACTTGGGTGAATTTTCAGTGGACTGCTGGCGACTGTCAAGTTTGCAGCACTCGCTGAAAAACCAGGAACTGGAATGGCTTGTGTCAGAGTGGAACACCCACACACACACACACACACAAACACATCGCAAAGGCGGGGTCAGGGAAAGCGGGGGAGCGCTGTCTGAAATTCACACGGTGCAAAGCCAAGGTGAAACAGACACACACCTCGATGAACAGGAAGGTTAAGACGGCTAGCACAGTGTAAGTCCGTTAAAAGAGGGGGGGGATGGGAGAAGGGAGAAGTGGAGACACTTTTAAGAAGCCAGGCAACTTTTAATAAGCCAGAGATACACAGCTGTGAAGTTTGGCAGGCATTTAACCAGTCGGTTCTCCTTGGTTCTGAAAACTCGTGCTTATGTTTTTTTCTCCCAATGACCCAATGAAAATGCTCGGTCAGCAAAGGCGATTAACTAAAACTACCCACGACTAGCTCGACTACCTATAACTTCATGGCAACCCTAGTACAACCGCACCTACGACTACAAAAGTATAGATTTTCTCCATGGCGACCAATTTTTGGTCGCATACATTTTTCAACATGCTGAAACATTTGTGGCGACCATACTCAGGCCATGACTAGTTCCCAGAATGTGGGAACTCCTCGAGACCATGAAGGAAACTCACCAGAGACCACCAGCGAACATGTGGCGACCCTGTGGCGATCATGTGGCAAGCGCAGAATCTCGTGCACTCGCCTAAAAAGTCGCCTAAGTGGGACAGGCCCTTAAGGTGGCCATTACTGCACCATAAACACCTCATATTAATCAAATAGTCTGAGAACACTTACTACATGCTAATGCAAAATTAACAATGGTCTCTGAACAGAAGGCTGTGGAGGATGTCAATAGATAATTGTAAGGTGGAGATTGACCGATTCTTCATTAGTAATGGTGTGAGGGGTTATAGGGAGATGTGCAGGAGAATGGGGTTGAGATGGAAAGATAGATCCGCCATGATTGAATGGTGGAGCAGACTTGATGTGCCAAATGGCCTCATTCTGCTCTTATAACTTGTGAACTTATGAAAATGCGATAATGCCTAACTGCTAATCGCTTTCAAAATTGAGAAGCATCAAGTGATTTTCTATTACAAAAGTATTCTGCCTCCTGCTTTTTTTGAAAGGAAATCTTTGAATGCTTTATGTGCTCAGTTCTATTTCATTTTAAGGAAGGCAGGAGATTAAGCCCACTCAATATTTTCATTGATATGCTAGTTCTCTCTGACTTCACTCTACAATGGGAAATAGAACATCATATCACAATGAAACACCAATGCAGTTCATTGCATTTTAGTCCTTCTGCTGCCCCTCTGCCATTCACTGTAGCGTAC
The DNA here is from genome assembly GCA_038087875.1 of Malacoraja senta. NCBI lineage: Eukaryota > Metazoa > Chordata > Chondrichthyes > Rajiformes > Rajidae > Malacoraja > Malacoraja senta. The sequence continues at coordinate 172,217,210 of CM075977.1, forward strand.
ACATCCTTTGCACAATTCCAATCAAATGTGCTGTTCATTTCAAGACAAGCCTTTTCTCAGGTACTCTAAATGTGGAACCTTTGCCACTGGTCATCACTTCCTCCAATGCCCGACACAGCTATCTTGGGGAGTTGGTGCAAGAACAGGAGCACAATATGAATAAATGAATCAATCACCAAGTGCAAGGAAGGAGGGACTATTAAACTGCTGCATCTTTGCTCCTTTAATCTTTAATAGAGAGGTGGCTTACACTTGGTCTGTCGCTTTCCATTTTCAGTGGAGCACAACCATCTGATTCTCCCTCCATGATTTGATGCCTTCACTTTTTCACATATTTGACAAGTTCACAAATGAAAAGACAAGAAACCTTATGTTCTTCACACATTTGTTTGTTTTATCTACTTCATTATTATGTGACATGTATTTAGAGCAGAGGATTATAGGATTAAGCCAAAGGAAGAGTCCACAAAATCTGTATCTCCCTCTCTCTCCTCTCTTGGATGATCACCAAATCATCCTTTCTAAGCCTGAAATCAATTTCCCCCGTGTTTGATGATTGTAGCTCCCTGGACAGGGAATCCGTTGCACTAGTGTAATCTTTCCACAGAAAGGGAAAGAAATAGATTATAAAAAATCTGCTCTCTGCCTTCTGGGCCTTCCATCCCAGTTGTTCTGCATGCTGAGGAGGATTTGCAGTTTTCTTTTCTACTGGAATTCAATATATAATACCCTCCACAGCTTGCTCAGCTGATTGTAGGACATTTTGAGTCAGGGATACAAAGTAAATTACTGATTTCAAAAGCAAAAATCAGGCATATAATCTTTCTGGATCCCACAATGTTGAAGAACAATTTAATTACAAGCCTAAACAATTTTCTGTTAAATCTATAGGATAAGGCCAAGGCAAAATTATTTCCATAGTTCACGTTGATTGCAAACATTGCCTTAGTGAGTCTCAGCATTGTGTTCATCTTTTGTTCAACCTGTGTGATACTCTAGTTCTCAGATCCTAAAATATTCTGAAACAATTTTTCGATCATACATCAAAAGGCAAATGTCCAGATCAATAATGAACAGTCTATAAAAAATAATGCTTCCATTGTGGAGTTTATGTGGTTGACATGAAAGTTTATATGAGAACATATCATGTTTTAATTCCTACCCTTGAATTTCAAATGTACAAACATGTTGTGCCAGGTGTGCTGCAACTAAAGATCTAGCTTTGAACGAGCCTCCAATATGCTAGGGATGAATTTTCCAGTTTCAAATCTACCTCGTTGTGGTCCTTGCACTTTTTACATCTACATTTTCTTGTAGCCGAAAAAACATATTCTGGAATCTGTTCATTTTCTCTTTTTCCGTACCGTATTTACTCATGTTTGGTATTATTTGCCTGGATAAGATGCAAAACAGTTTATCACTATATCTTGGTCCACGTGACAATAATAAAGCAATACCAATACATCAAAACTTCATTGAAATTAAATGCACACTTGCCAATTGACTTCCACCATTTCATGCACTTGTTGGAAACATTCAGAGCTGGTGCAATTCTTTTGAACTGCAGAACTGTGGCAGTGAGAACATACATTTGCCAACAAGGGACCAATGGTCATGCTTTCATTTTTGTGTCCAAAATTCTGACAGTACACATACCTTTAAGAACCACATGCATAACCTAGATTAATGCCATGTGCTCTTTCCAAGGAATGGGTAGAAATGTTGCTGAGAGCAAATTATATCTATATTGATACTGATTGTGGCATGTATTCCACCATGCTTTCTGAAATTGATAATGAGTTCTTTAATCTTGCTGACACTGAGGGAAGATTTGTTGTCCAGACACCAGGTTTTTAAGCTCTCTATCTCCTCGCTTTACTCCATCTTGTCATTGTTCATGATCCAGCCCACCACGGTGGTGTCATCGGTGAGCTTGTAGATGGAGTTCGAGCCAAATGTGGCCACCCAATCTTGAGTGTATAGGGTGTATAGCAGGGGCTGAGAGCGCATCCTTGTGGGCCACTAATTTTGAGAATCATTGTGGAGGACGTGTTATCACTTATCACCTATCCTCAAGTGCCTTTGGAGTAAGGAGAAATTTGAGGAATTATGGCATGCATAGTTGTGGTGGGTAAGGTGGAGTTGGAGACTGGTGTTCAGGGCTGAAGTGAGTTAAATATAATATAGAAATCTAACAGAGCACAAATTCCCAGCACTGGGTTGGAACTTGCTCCAGAAAATTCAAACCTCTGTTGCAAGGTTTTTGATCTGAAGTGTTAACTCAGTTGCTCTTCCAATAGATGCTGCTGACCTACTGAATGATTCTTGGTTTTTATATTGCATTTATGTAATACTACTACCACTCAAGAATGCATTGAAAATATGGTTCATTGGAAGCTGTTCACATTATATTAATGACCAAGGGAAGCGGACTTACAGTGATGGATAATAAAATTGTGTTGAAAGTGAGTAACAGGACAGAACAAACACAGAAACAGGCCCTTCTGCCTCGAAAGGCTTGTGCCAAGCATGATGCCAAATTAAACAAATGTTCTCTGCCTGGATCTGAACCTAACTGATTGTAGATCTGATAGATCTGCCTGAATCTGAATCTAACTGCTGTAGACCTGAAACGTCACCCATTCGTTCTCTCCAGAGATGCTGCCTGACCCGCTGAGTTACTCCAGCATTTTGTGTCTGCTTGTAGATCTGGTGGAAATAGAATTAGCTTTAAGGGCCTGTCCCATTTAAGCGACTTTTTAGGCGATTGCAGGAGATTATACTGTCGCCACATGGTCGCCACATGTTTGCGGGTGGTTGCCGGGGAGTCGCCTTCATGGTCGTGAGGAGTTCCCGCATTCTGGGAACTGTTCGCAGCCTCATTATGGTTGCCGTGAATTTTTCAACATGTTGAAAAATTAGCGGTGGACTAGAATGAAGCCGCCATGTAGCGAGAATTCTCGAGCCGTAGGTGGGTCACCAGGAGGTCGATGGTTCTCGGAGATTCTCATAGGTTGTAGCCGGTGCTAACCAGTGAATTTCATTGGCTCATTTGGAGAAAAAAAAAGTAAGCAGTAGTTTTCAGAACCAAGGATAACCGACCGGTAATGTTATATGTTCACCGAGCTTCACAGCCGTGTATCTCTGGCTTCTTAATAGTTGTCTCCACTCCTTCTCCCCCCACCTCTCCACCCCTCTTTTAAAAGACTTACCGCACACTGTGCTTTAGCCATCTTCTTACAGCGCCAACCTTCCTGTTCATCGCGGTGTGTATCTGTATCACCTTGGCTTTGCACCTTCTGGATTTTTTAGACAGGGCAAGCGGGGGGAGCGCTGTCTAAAAAATTCACACGGGCTGGTGAAGGAAGCGATGTGTGTGTGTGTGTGTGTTCCACTCTGTCAGTTGCCGTCCCAGTTTCCGGTTTTCAGGCCACTGCCGGCAATTTGACAGTCAGCAGCAGTCTGCTAAAAAATCGCCTAAGTGGGACAGACCCATTAGATTTCTAAATGGAATTGAATAGATACTTGGGGCTGGCGGAGGCAATGATTAGCAAGACTACGGGAGGAGCAAGAAATAAGGCTCCAGAGATGCTGCCTGATCCACTGAGTTACTCCAGCATTTTGTGTAGTGCAAACATTGAATTCTCCAATTTCAGCTGATTAGACACCCCCCTGCCTTCTTCCCACAAATGCCCACCCGCTTTTCCCCCTTTTCTCCATCCTTTTATTTCTCCTCTCACCTCCTAGGCTTCATTCATTGCAACACTTCTACCTTTTGTCTCACATGTTTTGTCTTTTCATTTCTGGCTTTTGTCCAACCAGCTGCCCCTCTCACTGGTAATAACGTATTACCTGCCTGGCTTTGCCCTGTTACTCCTCTCTTCCAGCTTTCTTCTCCTTCTTTGTTACCTTTCTCTTTCCTTCTTTAAAATTCTCTTTAAAACATGGCCAGCTTTTGGTCACTTACCTTTACAAGGCTTAGCACCAAACTTTGTTTTGTTTGACTGTATTCCCGTGAAGAGCCTTGGGGCATTTTTCTTATATGAAAGACGTATGAATGTAAATATCTGCGTGATACTGATTTGCTTGTTCGTTATCTTACTGCACAAAAGCAATCAGTCAGTCCATATCATCAATGATAATGTTGCAAATATCCAAACGACTGCATAAAGCACAGTGTTCCTCATTCCCATCTCCTTGTCCACCATGGTTATGTCCTCCAAGAAAGCAACAGCTGTTTGGCAGTGAAACCTGATGTGGATTGCTGCAGTGACATACGGCAACATGGCGTGGAGGAACGCCAGTTCAATTCCAAACTCTGCTGAGCTGTCAATCTCAGCCACAGAGACTGAAGATGTGATGAGCTAAAAAGCTAACAGCTTACTGAGGGGGGTAAAGAGAATAGATTGGATAGCTGTCTCTAATCCAGCACCATTAGCCAATCTCTTCATGGCCAGTGAAAGCGTAACCTTTTCAATCACTTCAAAATGAGACATGTGATGTAAAATAACGTGTAGGAATATTGGCCACGTCCCTGACAAAAATCACGTTCATATGAATAATCATAATTGTTCTCTTTTGAATTATTAAACCTAACAAGTTTGATTGGTAGAAGAATCAACCATGGCTTTATCTTTCTCTGCCAGGAAAGATTAACCATTCTCTGCCTGAAATCTTCAAAAGAACATATCTAACTTGATCAGACACAATTTATATCTGCCCCTGCAATTTATATTACTTGGACAAACCATGGCCGACCCTTTGCGATTTATGCTGCTAAATCATTTCAATTGCCTGGAAACAGACTTCAGGAGCTAGGTTTGAGCATCTGCTATCAGACAGTAAACAACAGGAGTCAACTCTTTGATACAGGGCTCCCAGAATCTGAACACAAACTAAAACTTCAAAGACACATCCTCCCTTCCCATGATACCTGCAGATTGAGATATAAATCATTCCACAATTTACCTTGGATTTGTTCACCAGCAAATGAGTCATGTCAGCTTTTTTTATTTTGCTGACAATCTACTTTGTAATTAGCATATGTTGACATGGTACTTTAATTTCCGTGTTCTTAATATCTTTGTTTTGGACATTTGAATCAACATAATTATCTGATGCTGTCCTTATAATAAGTCACATTGATGGTTTAACAGACAATATTTTCACACTATTTCCCCCATTTCAATTTGCACTTGTTTGTTGAAGTATTTCTTATCACAGAGACATACAATATGGAACCAGGTCCTTCGACACAACTTTCCCATGCAGACCAAGATGTCCCATCTACACTAGTCACACCTGCCGCATTTGACCATATCCCTCTACATATTTCTATCCATGTACCTACCCAAATGTCTTTAAAATGTTGTTATAGTACTAAACAACTTTCTCTGGCAAAAGTTGTCCATCAGGTTCCTATTAAATATTTCCCTTCTCTGGTTCTTGATTCCCTTCCCCTGGGTAAAAGACTGTATGCATTCACCTTATCTATTCCCCTCATGACTTTACACACCTCTATAAGATCACCCCTCATCGTCCTGTGCCCCAAAGAACAAAGTCTTTCTATGACCAACTTCTCCCTATAGTCCAGGTCCTCAAGTCCTGGCACCATCCTCATAAATCTTCATTGCAATCTTTCCAGCTTAACAATATCCTTCCTTTCGGAGGGTGACCAAAATGACTCCAAATGCATCCTCACCAATGTCTTATAGTAACAGAACATCCCAACTTCTATACTCAATACCCTGATTGATCAAGGCCAACATACTGGAAGCCTTCTCTACCACCCCACCAACCTGTGATGTCACTTTCAAGGAACAATGTACTTGCACTCGTAAATCCCTCTGCTCTTCTTCAGCAATTTACGTTACTACAGCAGAATACTGTATTGTATAAAATTATATATATGCATTATAATGTGTAAATATATGCTGCAGATTGTTATAATGTCTGTTTGGATAAAACTACTTTTTCCCTCAAGTGATTTCCGTTGTTTATTTTTCCTGTAAAATGTTAGTTTACTGTCTAGTTTATCCTCACAAGCAGAGCAATGAAAACATGGTTAGTTGGCTGCTACAGTTAGTTTGGCCTTCATGTTTAACACACGTATGACTTGTTTTAATTTGTTTCACAATCTGGAGGTGAAAATTCATTACCCATTCCATTGTTGCATTAACCAGGGCATGTGCCACTCAGATGAAACACAGCAGTAAGCGTTAAACCTCAAAAGTACACAAAGTGCTTGAGTGGCTCAGCGGGTAAGACACCATCTCTGGAGAATATGGATAGGTGAAATTTCAAGTAAGAACCCTTCTTCACACTGCAGGCTGAAGGAGGGTCCAAACACAAAACATCACCTATCCATGTCCTCCAAAGATGCTGCTTGATCCGTTGAGTTACTCCAGCACTTTGTGCCCTTTTGTATAATAACCAGCATCTGCAGTTCCTTGTTTGCACTCTTCAAACATGAAATCCACTTGCACACTATTGATAAATGTAGAAGAATGTGGCTGAAACCTCCTTTTACTGTTGCACTTCAATAACAGGAAGGGAAAGAAAGAATAATCTACCCGACAGTCTGAAAAAGTATCCCAACCCAAAACATCATCTATCCATGTTCTCCAGAAATGCTGCCTTACACGCTGAGTTACTCCTGCACTTTGTGCCTTTTTTTTCAAACCAGCATCTGCAGCTCCTTGTTTCTATCTCTGCAAAATGAATTTCTAACTCTGTTTCTCTTCCCACAGTTGCAGCCTGACCTGCTGAGTTTTCCAGCACTTCCTGCTATTTTAGATTTTAAGCATCTGCATTTTAAAAAAATGTATGCATGCTAAAATGATCAGTTATTCTATCTGCACAATGCACATCACTGCAAGAACCTGTGAGTTCTTGGTTTGGTATTATTTTCTGATAAACCAGTCTTCTGGTGAAAATAGGTCAGATGCGATGATGTATCATTTCATTTCAGCTATTGTGATTGATAAATAATGAGGGTGCTCACCATTTTAATCTTCTATAATAATACATTTTGAATAGGTCATAATCCTCTCAAGAAAATGCTGTATTGTTTCCTCAAAGAAGACATTAGCTGCCGTACAACATTGTAGAAAATAGACAATGAGGAACTTCAGGGTTTTGCCTAATTTGTACTGGACAAAGTATTCCTATACTTACAGAACCATTTGGCTAAACAATAGACAATAGGTGCAGGAGTGGGCCATTTGGCTCTTCAAGCCAGCACCGCCATTCAATTTGATTATGGCTGATCATCCACATTCAGTACCCCGTTCCTGCCTTCTCCTCATAAAGGTTGGGCTTGTATACTCTGGACTTTAGAAGGATGAGAGGGGATCTGATTGAAACATATAAGATTATAAAGGGTTTGGACACGCTAGTGGCAGGAAACATGTTCCCGATGTTGGGGGAGTCCAGAACCAGAAGCAACAGTTTAAGAATAAGGGGTAAGCCATTTAAAACGGAGATGAGGAAACACTTTTTCACACAGAGAGTTGTGATTCTGCAGAATTCTCTGCCTTAGAGGGTGGTGGAGGCCGGTCCTCTGGATACTTTCAAGAGAGAGCTAGATAGGGCTCTTAAAGATAGCGGAGTCAGGGAATATGGGGAGAAGGCAGAAATGGGGTACTGATTGGGGATGATCAGCCATGATCACATTGAATGGCAGTGCTGGCTCGAAGGGCTGAATGGCCTACTCCTGTACTATTGTCTATTGTCCAAACTCGTGTTGCAGAACCTCCCTCCTCTTCTTCCCGATATCGTTTGTGCCCACGTGCACAACTACTGCCGGCTGTTCACCTTCCCTCTCGAGGATGTTCTGAATTTGGTTTGTGATATCTTGAACCCTGGCACCAGGGAGGCAACAGAACATCCTCGAATCTCGCCTGCCGCTACAGAATTTCCAGTCCGCACCTCGGACAATGGAGTCACCCACCTCCGTAGCTCTGCCCGACGTCGGTCTCGCCAGTCGAGTCTCATCGCGCGGATTGGAGCCACCGTCTTGTCCGCCGCTTGGACTGGAAGCGTCGTCTTCCCCGACAGCTCCCAAGAGGGCATACCTGTTTTCATTAGGCTCAGCCGCAACAGTTGAGAAACAAATTCTCAACATTACCATTGAGGTCACTTAAGTCACTGGCACATCTCTCTGCGGCTCCATCGCCAGAACAGCCTTTGATAAGAGCTGAGACGAAGAGAGCGTGAGGGAGCCTTACCCCCGTATAAACCTGTGCGGCTAATTTACATAGATTCAGAGATATTTACAAACCATTAAATTCATGAAATATGTAATATGAAATAATTAAAACGCAGCATTATGCTAAGAAATAATTAAACATGACAAAATGAGTTAAAATACACAATTGCTTCCAACTAACCCCATTTACATCCAAAGTAACTAGATGCTGAAAAACTGAAATAACACAGCAAATACTGGAAATACTCTATAGGCCACATCTGTAAGAGAAACAGAGCTAACTGTTCTGTCAAATGGTCTTTGCCCTCTCTTACCTCGGATGCAGACCACAACAGCATGCCACAAGATTCTTCTGGCAGATGAGACTCCCTGCCATTGACCTCATCTGCACTTCACAATGCTTAAAACAAGTAGCCAGCATAATTAAAGACCCTCACCACCAGATTCATGAACAGCTTCTTCCTCTCTGTTATCAGGCTTCTGAATGGTCTTTCCATAATCTAGGGGACTGTCTGATTCAATCTACCCTTTTGTAGACTCTGGACTTTGTCTTTGGAACTGGTGCAGCACTTGAATTTGGAACTGGTGCAGCACTTGAATTTATGAATGGTGTATTTGATCTTTTTCGATAATGTAATATAAGGGTTAAACAGACTTCATCAGGTAAACTGGTGTTATCAGCACCAAGTTTCAAATCCTGCTTTGGGAAACAAGTTGATGTTTTGGAAGAATACTTGCTAACTTAGTAAATCATGAGGCCACCAGCAAGGTCACTAAGATAAGCTTTTGCCTTCCAAGAGACATCCGACACTAGCTTGGCATCTGATCGGAAAAATTACTTGCGCTATTATGGCACAAAGGAGGATAGCTAGATTTGACGCATAGTCACCTGCTGCTCTCAGAGATGAAGTTATCATGCTCAGACCAGTAGTGCAGGAACTTCACACTCGGGGAGAAAGAGGAACCTCACTTTTGGGGAGAGAGAGAAGGAACTTCATCTTCAGGGGGGGTAGATGAGTAGGAATATGTAGGTTCACCTATGATGAGCGTTTGTCCGCACTCGGCCTGTACTCGCTGGAGTTTAGAAGAATGAGGTGGCACCTCATTGAAATATACAGAAAAGTGAAAGATTTGGATAGAGTGGATGTGGAGAGGATGTTTTCACTAGTGGACTGTGGTGTGGGTAGGTGTCAGGACTCACGAGTTCACAACGCCAGTCATTGCAGACAGGAGTCGCTGATGTGCAGAGACATGAGACTTATTGCTTTATTAATAATTTCCTCTATTTTGTTTCAATAATTATAGTTGTTTGTACTCTCAAAAATGTTATTTCTCCATTCATTGATTTGACTCCTTGAAACTTGCTTATATTTTGTTACAGATAACAAGCAAAACAATGGTTTCCTCTGCACCTCAGCACACACGACCATAAAAACCTAAAACTAAAGCTAAACCTAAAGAAGCGGGCTGACTGTGAGTATTTACAGCATTTTCTGTTTGTATTTTAGGTCCACATTCAAATGAATGAGCTCTTCAATCCTTTGCCATGTTGAATTGGCACAGGAACAGAGAGGCAGATTTACTTACATAATACAGGGGAATTCCAGCAAAAGGGAGTACTTCACAGGGTATGCAACAAGGTGACGGATGTACTGAAACCATCTGTCAGCACATCCTGGTCTTTCAGCAGGTTTGCGATTTACATACCTCGGGGAAAAAAGTTTTGAAAAAAATTCTGCAACTCCTCTGTGTAAAAACGATCTGACCTGCTGAATGTTTATAGATTACATTCAAGATTTTCAGTATTTTTTGATTGTCAGTGGAAAGCCCCTTCGGAACTACTCACAACAGCCAACTTGAATGGACCAACGGATTCTTCACAAAGACCAGCAGTTCAGTCTTAAAGCATCAACATTCAAAAAGTATTTTGTATCAAAATACAGGCAGTTCCCTGATTATGTAAAGGGTTCATTTCTGAGAACTGTCCATAAGCTGATTTTTCCTCAGTCAGAGATGTCTGCTTTCTTTATTTAACCCCTATTGTATTGCTCTACAAACACTTGGTTTTAATTTTAGAGATACAGCATGGAAACTGGCCATTCGGCCCATCACCTGTTCACACTAGTTCGACGTTATCCCACTTTTGCATCCTTTTTCTTTACACGCTGAGGGCCAACTAACCTACACATCTGCGTGTCTTTGGGATGTGGGAGGAAACCAGAGTACCCGGGGAACACTCACAGGGACTCAGGGAGATCATTCAATCTCCACACAGACCTGAGATCAGGATTTCACTGAATAATTATCCGACAAGACCTTCTTCTACCTGCTCCTGTCGGGCAGAAGGTACAAAAGTTTGAAAGCAAGTACTACTAGTCACAGTCACAGCCTCTTCACCTCTGTTATCAGTCTACTAAACGGTCTTTCCACACCAAGGTACAGTCCCTATTTTCCAACCTATCTCGATATGGATATTGGACTGGAACTGGTTTTCTCTTGAACTGTTACACTACAATGTTGAGAATCTAGATTCTGCACACTTTTTCTTTTTCACTGATATTTATGTACTGTATGGCTTGATTGTACTCATGTATAATATTATCTGATTTAATTGGATAATACATGAAAAAGGGCTTTTCACTGTACATGTGATAATAATAAACCAATACCAAAACTACCCTTAATTAAACTAATGGAACAAATACACCATCTATGACACCATTAATAAATATCCTGAAACATTTTATTATTATACTTTTTACTAGCTTGAAAAATGCATGAGAAAATTGATATAAAGTTGGATTTTCATAAGTCCACAGGCAATATCCAATCCTGGGAGGCCCTGTAAATATTTAAAATAGATTCACGTGTTTGTTGTTTGAGGATACCTAACGGACATGTTTTTACACAGCTGAGGGAAAACAGACTTAACTAACTTCCCTGTACCATTTCAAGTTGAAGAATAAAGTGCAAGCATAGAATCAAAGGAAATGAGCAAAGAAAAAACAAGCAGATCTCAGATTTCTGGTATTTCCATTTCACCCCGAATAACTATTTTAGGTATGCCAGCTGAAAAAGGACACCTGTTTACATTTCAACTAGATACCCCTTTCATGTTCAGTAGTCTAAATATTTTCAAACTTTCCACATCTCGGTTATGTTTTCACCACTCAAGCTTCAACACACTCATAAATAAAGTTCAGAAATGATGTTGACATTCATAAAATGTATCCGGAAACTATGACCACATTTCACATTTTTGTGTATTTATCCAGTTATGACATAAATTTGATTTTCAATTTGAACATTATTATTCTAAGAAGGAGCACTGCCAACGAGGCCTCTAACATCACTTTGCATTCTCGTTGGGTCAGTTGATGTTGCATTTGCTGCAACACGTTCACTGATGCAGAGTTTACTTGTATCCTTCCCAGTAAAGTCTTGCAGTATTAATGTTAACAAAAATACAAGAATATTGGAGCAGGAATAGGTCAACATGTCTTTGAAACCTGCCACACCATTCAACACAATTATGGTTGATCTATGCTGGCCTCTTCTCTGCCAATCCCTCCAAAATCCTCAATTTCTTATTCTTTCATTATATTTATCTATCTCCATCTTAAATATATCTAATGATCCAGAATCCACCACCCTGAGGGGCAGAGAATTCCAAAGACTTACTATCCTCTGAGAGGGTAGTGAGTTTTGTTTGAGAGAATTTCCCAAACTTTGGGCTTTCACCGCCTCAAATTCCAAGTGCAGCTTGGATGTGGGAACACGACCATTGTCAGGTATTCTGCAAGTGATCAAGTGCACTACCTTGATTTGGACAAGGTGAATGCCTGATCATCTGCAGGCAAAGTTCTGAGGACCTACTCCAAGCAGCATGGTTCATCTTCAGCAGTTGAATGTTTGAATGTTATCTGACTATCTCTTTAAGAGTAATCAGGAATAAGCAAAATATGTACTTAGATGCATTGGAAATTAATTTTTTTATCATCAATCTTTTATCCATCGTGATCAATGAATATTGTTGACGTCTGGCTTTGCAAAGTACAAACTTATAAAATGATTTTTTCTGTAACAAATTTCAGCAATGAATAGGAAAACAAGTTTAGATTATGCAGTAGGAATGCATCCAATAATATCTTCCTTTTGACTTTTTAGGTCAAACCTTTTGCTCTCAGAGTTGTTGGAGATGCTGGCTTCTAATCAAACACTGAAAGTAACAGGCCATTTGGAATTTTGTTGAACCCTAACCTATGAGAGCAATGAACAGAGAAAGCAGCGAGGAATAGGCAACAAAAGAAATGGGATAACAGATTCAAATTGGCTAAAGAAAAAATATAAAGAAATGGAGGGAAAGAAAGGTTAGCTTTGGGGGTATAAGATAAAAGCAAAACATTAATAACGTAAACATTTTCAAAAGTTTTAACAACATTTGAATATCTCGAGGGAAAGCCCACAAACAGTTTAAATTATTCTCCTTCCCATCCTGAGAGCTTGAATGAGTATGCTGGAGCATAAACCCAGCAGATAAGTATGACACCTAACCTTTAGCTCTACCAATCTACAATTACTGCTTTTAATTAACACCTTTACAAAGGGGTTTTTAAGGAGAAAGATATAAATAAGTAACTTGATGTAATAATAAATCTGTAACAATCAGACCCTAAATAGCTGATATAAAAAATGGAAAATGCTATAAATACCCGACAGGTTGGACAGCATCTGTAGAGACAAAATGAGTCAATGTTTCAGGTCCAGGACCCTTTCTTCAGAACGAAATGGCAATATTTTGTTCTCATGAAATTTTGTAACTGACACATTTTGAGAGTTTAGACCTCGACTGTCGGTTATTGCAGGAAAAATTTTCATTCAATACAAATGAAATGATTTTTAAAAATCACCTTTTGGTTAGATGCTCCAGAAGGATTACCTTTCAACACATTTCTGCCCTCAGATTTATCTTGCTCTTCCTCAACTGTTGAGTGGTTATTACATTATAGTGACTGACCTCAAAAACACAAACTGCTTTTTTCTTGCTTTGCAACCATTGCACAGCGCACTGTGATATTTCAATGTCCGGTTTTGTGTTTTTCAGATTTATACATAAAGCATAATGCATGGCGGGTATTTTGAGGCATTTAAGGAACAAGATTGCAGCATCTTCACCGTATCACCAATCTCATCATTCATGGCCTTTGTCTTGAAAAGTTATCTTTTATCAAAAAGTGACTTTATTTCTTTATATTTATTCAGTTCGTTGCTGGATGATATTTCTATACTTTGTGGGGATTGCGGAAAAGATCTGTGGTTTACCAAAACGATATGGATGTAAAAGAGCGATAATAACATCTCAATATGTAGAATTACCACAAAGAGCAGTAGATTATTTCATAGTATCAGAATTACGGGATTGTACAGATAAAACTGGGCTTTTATCCAGGGTAGGGGAATCAAAAACCAGAGGACATAGGTTTTAGGTGAGAGGGGCAAGATTTAATAGGAACCTGAGGGGTGATGGTGGGTATGGAGCAAGCTGCCAGAGGAGCTGGTTGAGGCAGATACTATGAAAGCATTTAAAAGGCACTTGGACAATAGGAAAGATTTAGAGAAATATAGGCCAAATGTGGGCAAATGGGACTAGCTTAGATGGGGCATCTTAGTCAGCATGGGCATAGAGTCGAAGAGTCATACAACATAGAAACAGGCCTTTCAGCCCAATTTCCACACACCGACCAAGATGTCCCATCTACACTAGTCCCACTGACTGTGTTTGGCTGATATCCTTCTAAACCTTTCCTATCCATGTACCTTAAATGTTGAGCTGAAGGGCTTATTTCCTCTATGATAATACAATTGATCCCTTGCACATTAATTAGTTTGTGATGACATTCTGACATTCAATTTATTTCTTAATTGTCTCATTATTACCATGTTAACTTTGCAAATGTAACACAGACCTGATTAAAATCGCCAACAGGATCTGTTGTAATTATTCATTTTTAGCAGACTTAAAAAATATTATTTTTAAAAATGATGGTATCATCTAAATCAGTTTCCCAAACATTTACTTTTGAGGAAAGCATCACTGCGTTTAGATTTCACTATCCACCAGACCAAAGCTTTCATTTTCATTTTCCCATGCAATTCATCACCTATTTTCCATCTTTATCATCTGCTCAAGTGTCGATTTACTCAGCAGTACGGTGGTGAAATTTAATTTGGGCAATGTACCTATTTCCAGCCCATTATCTCTGAACTAGCAAATGGATGGACATAATCCTTGCATTAGAATGCTGTGGATTAATAGTTTACATACCCAGCTACACAGATAACAAGGCCATGGACACTATGAAAGACCACAGACACATCATGGAACAGACAAATGATAATTTCACAGATTTTCCACATTTCAGCAATTACATTTGCCAAAAGAAATAAAAGCTGCTCGGACAACAAGGATCAGTTTTGTTATTATTAAAGGCTTCTTCCTCCAATGCTCATGGGGAAACCTTTGACAGGATATTATGTGAGAGTATCAAGAGGGTGCCATTAGTTGTTTAAAAGTGATGCATCAAAGCGACTCAATTAGTGACCTGCAGCAAATGAAATAGTTACCATCTCATATTTGCAATCAGCAAAGGGCAATACTGTACAACAGTATAAATATAGTGATTACTTTCTGCATGAGCAATCAGAGGTGCAGCCAAGTAACAGTGTTTTCCTTGGCAAAACGTAAATCTCACACAAGTAAGCTGTGAAATGGAAACAAAACCTGATGTAACCTGTGCTTCAGCCAACAGGCATTTGTAGATTTGGTTGCAAGGTCAATAAATATAAATTTCAGCAATATCTAGATGAACACCTGAGCTGCCAAGACATTGAAGCGTGGAGGCTAAATGCTCAAAATGGAAATAGGACAGATGGTTATTCAATGGTTAGCATGGACATGATGGGCCAAAGGGCCTGTTTTTTGCCGCATGACCATGTTTCTGTATTTCCATGTTAGCAATCAATCCAACTTAATGTACACACTTCACAGCACTGAAGACAGATGAACACTGATCCAGTTGTCAGCACAAGGAGCCTGAGAAAATAACCAAGATGGCACAATGAACACGATGTGTTGGATGATACCGAGATCAAATGTTATATCAAAGTATATTTCAACAAGAGATCATAGACCAATGACACACACCACTTTTGCTTCTGTAAACATTCTGGTATGTTTACACTCCTTTATTACCCTGAATGAATGCTACCAGTTTGATGACTGTTCTTCCAGAGCTGGCTGACTCAAGGTTACAACATTTGCTTCTGTCAACCAATAATTCCCGAGCGGACTATCTGGGGTTGCCCCAAATTCAAAGTTATCATTTCTTTCCTTACTTACACATGGGTCAGAGGGAGATGCAACATGGAAACAGGCCCATCAGCCCACTGAATCTGAACCACCATTAACAGTCATTTTTTACCTCAATCCTCTCCTAACCTATTTTATTCCCCCCACATTCCCACTAACCTCTCCTCCCCCCACCATAACATTCAAGTTGGCTCCCAAGTTCACAGAAGTGGCTCTGCAATCACACATTACAATGACTTCACTCTTTTTAAACGTTTACTCCAACAGTAACATTTCTTAAATTAACTATGTTCCTTTTATCATGTTAACGTGTTTCTATACTCTGTGGAGGGCTCGATTGTAATCATGTATAGTCTTACTGCTGACTGGTGAGCATGCAACACAAGCTTTTCACTGTACCTCAGTACACGTGACAATAAACTAAACACCTTCCAGATTCTATACACTGGGGGAGTGGCCAAATGACTTGTGAAATTGCACATCTTTGGGATGTGGCAGGAATCCAGAGCACCCAGGGCAACTCATACGGTGCAAGCTCATGGGTCTCTCGCACTGCACTGGTGGATACTAGAATGGTGAGATTAGGATACATTCTAAGTAAAATCCATACATTGTAACTGCTCTATGAATCTAGAAAGGAAAGAGTTTTCCTGTCTCCAGCAGAGTTGAATTAATCCAGCCAAACAATTGTAGCACTGCTTTCATGGCCTCCATGTGAAAAATTATAGTCACACCGCACGGAAACAGGTACTTTGGCCCAACGCATCCGTGTACACCAAGATGCCCCATCTAAGCATCCCATTTGCCCACAAAACCCCCATTTCCTATCCACGTACCCGTCCAAATATCTTTTAACTGCTGTCATAGTACTTGCCTCAGCTACCTCCTCTGAAGGTCCTTCCATATATCCACCAACAGTGCTTTTCCCCATCCTCAACTATACTTGCAATGCTTCACTCTGTCACCTCACCATTCTGGCTGGGCGTCTGTGTTTTATAACCCAGGCTGATACGGGACAGCAAAATATTTGTGGCTATGTTTCTGAAGATAAACCCTGAATAACTGGGTATTTACCAGGCAAGTCAACTGTGAAACTGAACAACAGTACATCATGTCTTCAAATTTTGGTGGTGCCTTACTTTTGGAGGGGGAAGATGGTTGAGATGCATAAGTTTCCTTTGGCCATCACAATAATGGATTCAATACTCCAGCTTAAACCTTTGTGTGGTATTGCAGGCTGTTATTTTGATGAGATCCTGAGTGCCTGAATCACGTAGAGTAATTTGATCACAATTAGCTTGTGACCATGATTTGCTGCCAGCTCTACCATTTTAGGAATTCAATACTCTGGCCAATAGTTTATACTCTGGCGCAGCGGTAGACCTCCTGCCTATAGCGCTTGCAGTGTCGCAGACCCAAATTTAATCCCGACTATGGGTGTTGTCTGTACGGAGTTTGTACATTCTCCCCGTGACCACGTAGGTTTACTCCGACATCTTCAGTTTCCTCCCACACTCCAAAGAAGTACAGGTATGTAGGTTAATTGGCTTGGTGTATGTGTAAATTGTCCCTAGTGTGTATAGGATAGTGTTAATGTGCCGGGATCGCTGGTCGGTGCAGACTCGGTGGGCCGAAGGACCTCTTTCCATGCTGTATCTCTAAACTAAACTAAACTAAACATAGCTGAATTGGTGGTTAATTTCTTGCCAAGGTTCAATCACTGTTTGGCACCATTAGTTGGCTACAAGTTACAAGTCTACAGGGAGAGGTGTAGCAGGTGTTTAAAGCCTTTAAAAAAAAACTTTGTTCAAGGCTTCCATAGCAACCAACTGCTTCTCTACAATGAAATGTTATAATGCATCACTTTTACAATAGAACACCACTGGGAGATAGATGGGTGGGGAGGGTGGGTGGTGAGCAAAGCAGGACAAGCTGCTGGAAGAGGGAGGTGCCTTCACTGAAATTTCTCACCAGATACTGATACAACTGCAGAACAATAACTTGTTTTTATTTGTGCTGGAAATGAAATTTTAAGCATATGAATCCACATTATTTTGCTATTCTTTGTTTTGCAAGTGTCACAGTCTACTGAATGGCAAAGAACTAAGTTCATTCTTGCCCAAGACTGAGGCAGAGAGAACAGATGCTTTGCTGGACTGCAGGCTTTACCATGCCTCCAGTTGTCAATAATTAAAGGCATATCACTTTGTGTTGCATGTCAAACCTGTCCTAAAAGTGAAACCAATAGAACTTTCATCAGCCCCAAAGTCCAACTGGGTGACTAAAAGCCCTGTCTCATGGTGCGAGTTGACCCACGAGTGACCCCGAGTGAAAGACTCGTGGTTGCGTACGAGACTCCCAGTTTATGATCAAGAGTTTAACCGAGTTCCCACGGGTATGTCGAAGTTTGCCGTTTACTTCTCGTTTCTGCGATGTTCCAAGTTCCTCTCCCGAGTTACCAAGTTCCTCTCGCGAGTTACTCTTGAGCCAACCGTGAATGAAGGCCTGTTTTAAGTATCAAATAGAGGAGCTGGACAGCATCTCATACAGTAAGTATATTCTGATTCAGTATTGAAAGTTATTCAATTTCAGAACTTAAAAAAACTAGGCAGGATCTCGGCCCCGCACTCGCTGCCATTGTGCAACGAGGAGGCGGTGGCGGCGAAGCAAGTGTTAAAGAAGACAGCTCCATCCTGCGGCTTTTTAAAGGTAGAATTCAGCACCACCGCATCTATTGATATGACCTACAAAGGGAAAAGGCACACCGTCCAGTGCCAGAGCTAGGCTGGGATCATTCTCTGCTCCCATCTCTCTCTTTCTGTGTGTGCATTTGCAGGGGGAAGAGCGGTCTACCTCGCTGGGGCACAAGACCTCTGCCGCCTGCCCCTTGCAGCCATCAACTTGTTTGTTCCTTTGGTGCGCCTCATCTGCCCTGCTCCCATCCCAGCGCTGCCCCAGCTCTCTGCCCCATTCTCTTGGAAATGTCTCTTCCGCCGCTGTAACGAGGAGGGGTCCGGCTGGCTGGCTTGGTGGGTGGGTGGGTGAGCAGGGAGGGGGAGTGGGTACAAACCACCAAATCCATTCTCAAAAGTCGGGCAGAGCCGTGTAGAACACGTTTCTCTCTGCTTCATATACGTGGGAATTCCCTCAGTGTGGTCACTCAGCGGGCAGGCAGCATCTCTGTAGAGAAGGAATGGGTGACGGGATGACGTTTAAAATTTAAATCATGGGCAAACCATCTTGCCCCAGATTGCTTTACATTATTTATTGTGTTGAGTTGTTTGTGAGGCTGGGACATCTCTGAGGGTCGCCACCTTGTAGTGGAGACATATGCGTGTGCCTTGATCCTGTAAGCTGGCCTCATGGCAGGAAGGTCAAGGGGGAGGTCCCTGAAAAGGGCGGCCCAAGAAGATGAGCTCAGTGGAACAGGCCAAGGATGGTGTTTGACCGGCGGCTGAGAAGGTGGAAGAAGGCTGCAGCAGGGAGAGACTCCCAACCGTGGTGGAGCCCATATCATTGGACCCGGGACTGTCAGTGAATGTTGTCAGGTTAAAGAGGGCGGACTTGTCTGTTCTGAGCAGTCACTGGGCTTCAGTCAAGGGTCAGTGTGTGGGGCAGTGCCCTGGAGTTTACATCCTGCTGATCCCTGTAGACATCCACTATGGTTCCCCGCTCCCCGTCCCTCTCTCAATGTGTGACAGAGAATGGCCGAGATTCTACTGAGTTTGAAGCCATTACCCTGTCAGTGAGGGTGATGAGAAACAGGAAGGACAGTGAGTTGTCCCTTACCCCGACATAAAGAGCCCTTTATTCTGGAATCGACACCACTACTGCTGATCTGGTTTAGAGAGGAAAGATCGCAAAGCAAGGTCATATTCAACAAGTGCAGTTTGAGGACATTGAATTTCCTCTCCACACTTTATTGTTTTTTGTAGCCATAATAGTCAAAACATGCAATCAATATTATCTTTAATTTTACTTCGGAGTCACGTGAGTGACTACGTGAAGAACCCCGTCAGGGCGCATGCGCGTCATTACGTCTGACGCATTGGTGCGAACGGCAGCGGGAGCACGGAGCTCCTTCTGCAACGTGAGTAATTACAGCTCCACCAAAGTCGGGGAGACTTTGGAGGAGTTAGAAAAAAGTAAGAAAGTGTTTCTGTGTTCTTTTTTCCCCACATACAGGAACAAGGAAAAGGTGCAGGCTGCTGCCGACAAGGAGAGAGAGAGCTGCGGGACGCAGTCTCTGAAAGGCAGCCTGTCACCTCGGGGGAGTCGCAAGCCGGTAGCGGTGCGGCGACAGACTTGGCAAAGTGCCCAGCCGGGTACACAGCCACCGGTCGGCATAACCCAAGTCTGTAAGGGCTATAGACTCCGCAGAGTCGGGCCACGAGAGTCCCGTCGGGGACAGGATACCGTTCCCCAGCGGTTATCCAAAAGGAGCAGCTCATACAAGGCTGCTCCACAGAGACGCTCCAGGAGGAGTTGTGTGGGCGGGAAGCCATACGTAAGGCTCCGCTGGCAGTGCCTAGGAGAGGTCTGCTTCATAAAGCCACACTCCAGGAGGAGTAGTGCAGGCGGGAAGCCTAAGGGAACGCTCCGCTGGCAGTGCCTAGGAGAGGTCTGCTTCATAAAGCCATACTCCAGGAGGAGTTGTGCAGGCGGGAGGCCGTGGGGACGGCTCTGCTGGCAGTGCCTAGTAGAGGCCTGCTTGAAAGCACCCTCTTTGCAAGAGGTGAGTGCAGAAGGGCAGATACGCTCTGACCCTGAGTCCGACGACTTCCAAAGGGAGGGCAGGCAGCTGTCAGAGCTGACACCGTGTGCAGCACGGTTTGCCATGTCGTCGGATGCTGGTGAGCCTCTGGGTGAGAAACTTGCCACCAGCATAAATTACCAAGTCTCACATCAGCTACAGGAGCTGACAATGGATGAGACAGTAACGAAGTATGAAGCCCCAATCAACTGTGGACTGTTAAAAGTTCCTGTTGGGAACAGGAAGAATTGGGGCAAGATGGGCATACTAATGAAAGCCCAGGAGCATGTGAAGCTCCAGAATATTTTTAAAGTTGCTGGCATCTGGTATAACGAGCTTTGCCATGATGGTGGATGGAGAGGCCATGACAAATGACAACAAAAGGCGCTATTGTGGAGTGCTCACTTTGAGATCAACTGCCTCCGCAAGATGCGATTAGACCAACCATCAATGCTAAATATGCTTCACTCTGCCAGCCTGGCACAGTGCAACCGGCACAGCTGTTTGGCGAGGATTTCGCACAGCAGGTGAAGGAGCTGGAGGAGGACGCTAAGACGGCAGCCACATATTCACCAAAGCGGAAGTATCCCTATAAGGGAGAAGACTGGTCCAGGCAAGGGACGAGTCCAGCTACGATGCAGCGCAGTTTGCGTTCGGCTGTAGCACCGCCACGGAGGTGAGATATCCAGCTCATGGCCGGGGAAGAATGCCAGGTGGTAAGGAGGTAAGAGGGTCTGGTTCTCATGTAGACAGATCTAATGTGATACAATTAAATGTTTACCTCAGATATGTTTATACTGAAGGTTATTCAAGGGCATCGAATAAAGCTTAATGCAAATTCTGATTTACCCATGCAACATGTTCCAAAAAAGGAGTTTGACTTCAGTATCACTGAACAATTGGAAGTTCAGCTGGAACTTGCAAGCTTATGTAATAAAGATGTAATTGCTAAGGCAGTTTACCAAAGCCATCAGTTTGTGTCCAATATCTTTCCCAGACCAAAAAAGGATGGGGGGATACAGAATTATAGGGACCTGAATAGTCTTAACCCTTTTGTACGGTATAGACATTTTAAGATGGAAACATTTGTGAAGGAGATCTTAAACATGCGGAATCAGTGTCTGTTCATTTGCAGGATAGAAGATTTAAAATTCAGCTGGATGGGGCAATTATGCTAATACAATCCACTGCCTAATGGTTTCTCTTCAGCTCCTAGAGGGATTACAAAGTTGTTAAAACCTATTCTAGGCATGATGAGAAGTCAAGGTCATGTGCTCATGGCTTAGCTAGATAATATCTTGATTGTAGGACAATCAAAGGAAACAGCTGAAACATCAGTGGCAGTTGGTAAAAACCATTTTTTAATTGGGCTTTATAACCTATCCAGAGAAATCTTAATTTATACCTGTGACACAAATTGACTAGTTGGGTTCACAATGGACTTAATCAACATCATTGTGACCTTGTCCAGACAAAAAAGGGTAGAGCTAATTAAGAGCTATATCAAGTTAATTGCTGACACACAGCCTTCAATTAGCCAGGTGACAAGTCTGCTGTGGTAATGGCTCGCAGCATTTCCAGCAGTTCAATATGGCCACTTTATTATCTACAATTACAAAGGTCAAAGGAACAAGCATTGAGGATACATTGGGGTCATTATAATAGACCTATGCTTATATCAATAGAGGCTGTTGCTGATGTACAATGGTGGATTCAGCATGTGTCCACTAGTAGTTCCAAAGTGTTATTGGACCAAGCTTCCATGATTTGCAGACAGATGTCAGAGCACTTGGGTAGGGTGCTACTGATACAAGATCTAGCGGTGGAGACAGATGAACATTGCTTCTGCAAACATGGGGAATTAACCAAGAGTATTTTATGGACTCAAGGCTTATGGCACTAACTAAACTAGTTTGCATGTGCAGTGCAAAATAGATAAAACTACAGCAGTTGCTGATATGAATCACATGGGTGGAATCAAATCATTATCATGTGACAGGTTGGCAAATACAATTGGACCTGGAGTAGGGATAGAGAGATTTGGATTGGAGCTATCTATCTGCCAAGGAAACTTAATGTAGTACCAGATGGCAGCTCACGAAAATTCCATCATAACACAGCGTGGATGTGGAACCAGGATGTGTTCAAGAACATAGTACTTCTATATGGAAGGCCAAAATATGTTTCATAGGCACCAGATCCAGGGGCAGTGGCAATTGATGCTTTTTCACTAAATTGGGATGATATGTTTGTGTACATTTTCCCACCATTCTGCCTCATAGGTCGGTGTTTGAGAAAATCAAGCAGGATGCCGCTTCAGGGGTTTTGGTGATACCAAATTGCCTGATTCAACCATGGTTCCCTTTGATGTTACAGATAGCGATCCAACCTCTTTTTGCTGATTCCAAACAGTAGGAATTTGCTGGAGCATCCAGTAACGCATTAAGTTCATCCGTTATGTGATGGTATGGATCTGTTAATTTGCAGGTTTTAAGAATGCCTTACATTGGTCGAGGACTTTCTAGGCCAACGGTGGATATACTCACTGCAGCCTGGAGAAACAGTACTCAAAAACAGTATATGACATGAAAAAAAAAAAAAAAAAAAAGGGGGAACAATATTGTGTTCAAAAGAATATTCAATATGATACTGTAGTTATTGAAAATGTGTTAGAGTTTATCTACACTTTATTATGACGAGGGTCTTAACTATACTGCTATCAATACAGCTAGAAGTGCTTGGTCGGCATATCTTGTAATAGGTACACGGACACAAAGTATAGGTTCTCACCCTCTCATATCTAGGTTGATGAAAGGAATCTTTAATTCCAAACCGCCTAAGCCTAGGTATATGGTAATCTGCGAGGTAAGTGTTGTTCGTAACATACTTCGTCATAGGGTCCCTGTCACGTCTATAACTTTGTTAAAATTAACCATGAAATTGGCTATGCTAATGGCATTGGTGTCAGTACAGAGAGTGCAGACTTTCCAAAAACTTCAGTTCGAGAGAATGGAAGTGAATACAGAGAATGTTCTGTTTTATATTTCTGACCTGCTCAAACAAAGCAGGCCAGGTATGACAGGTTTTAAGATTGTGTTCTCAGCATATCCTACAGCTCCATGTTTATGTGTAAGGACACATTTGTTACATTACATTGAAGCCACAAGGGCTTTAAGACAAGAAGAAACAGGATTATTTCTCAGTTACAAGAAGCCAACATAAAAGAGTGGCAGTTCAGACTATCTCAAGGTGGTTAAAGCAAGAGTTGGTTCAGGCAGGAATTAACATTTATGTGTTTACATCTCATTCCACTAGCGCAGTAGCAACATCCGCGGCCAGGGCGATGGACGTTCCCATCGACCATATATTAAAAGCCGCAGGTTGGAAAAATGAACTTGTGTTTCAGCAATACTACCATCGGCCGATTGCCGATGGAGGGCTGTTTGCCAACTCAATATTGAGTGCTGTTGCTATTGTTTAAAGTCTGTTTTCAATACTGTTTCATTCTGTTTCGTTTGTTGCCCTACATTAAGAGGGTTTATTGGTTGTTTTATGACCAAAAATAAAACTCTTTTGTTTTTGCATGATATGCAATGTCATGTTTACAGCATTATTGATGATACTCAGAGTCAATCGATGCAGTGAGAAGCCGGGATTTTGATCTGCGGCATAAAAATCACAGAGCTTTAAAATCTTCACGTAGTCACTCACGTGACTCCGAAGTAAAATAGTAAGATTAAACGAGAACTTACCAGTTTGAAGTTTGATCTTTATTTTATGAGGAGTTACGTTGGTGATTACGTGCCCGCCACGCCCAACCCTCTCTCATAGAGAAAAGGTCATAATGGTAGTTCTCATGTTGATCATCTTAATATGTTACTTCAATTATGGTGTTGTCTGTGATTTCATACCGCTGCTTTGAAGATTGACGCGCATGCGCCCTGACGGGGTTCTTCACGTAATCACCAACGTAACTCCTCATAAAATAAAGATCAAACTTCAAACTGGTAAGTTCTCATTTAATCTTACTATTCTTACGTACCCTCGTGATGTAAACATTGTTAATCTCCAGTCAATTATATTCCCTCCCTCAATCTCATCCTTTCCCTTTACTAGTGTAAAAAACAAACGGAGTACATTAATTGTACGAAGATATATGTGACGAGTACTAATGTATGTGGTTGTAATGTAATGTACTTCTAATAACTAAAAAATAAAAAAATAAAAATAAAAATAAAATTATATTCCCTCCTTTACTGAAACAACCCTGACTGATCATCTCTATGTCATTGAGTTGGAGAACATGATCCCACAGGTGAACATCAGTTATCTCTCTGACAAATGACTGACTGGCGTCAAAACCTCCACCGACTGAGTCTTGTTCCTGACCTAGAATAAACTGACCAGACCCTTTCAGAACCTGACCCTTATCACAAACCTTCCGTACACTGCGTCTCCCATTGACCCAGACTGTTATCTCACCCCCCCTTGAGACTCACAGGTCACACAGATGTGTCTCAGTAAAGAATTCATGTCTGCGATGTAAAACTCTGTTACAAAATGTCCTAAATACAGCCAGAGTTGTGTTTTAGATTCTTCCCAAATCAGCAGTTCGTTGTCGGAAAAGAGTGAGTCGCTTCAGAGGCTGCCCTGAAACAGACAGCAAAGGCGGTCAAACAGGTGAATCAGGCGCATGCAACCTGTCGAAGGTGTTGGATGTTTTGCTTGAAAATATCACTGATTTCGCATCCAATCCTGTAAAATGTGAAGAGTTAAGATTGTCATATGTCAGTTTAAAGTTGCAGCAGATGGAGCACAAAGACGCAGCAGAAATTTGGAAAAGTCATCCTGTCACCCATTCCTTCTCTCCAGAGATGCTGCCTGCCCGCTGAGTTAAAGAGTTCCCACGGTAGACTCACGAGTCACTAAGGTAAATGCACGGGCCACTACGTTCTTACAACGTATTTAAATGTTTCAAATTTTAACCACAAGAGTACATTTTACTCGTGGAAAAGTTTAAACATGTTTGAATTTTTCCAAGAGTTAACAAGTGTCACGGGTACCTGCCGTTAGCGCCAAGAGTCGCTAAGTTGCGTCCACGAGTTCCGACGTTCCCGCTACGTTAATCGTACGTGATTACCACGACTTAAATTTGTTTTAAGCTCGGGGTACCTCGTGGGTCAGCTCGCACCGTGAGACAGGGGTTTAAAGACAATGAATCATGTTGGAAGACGCTTGGCATTCAGTTGTGATGTCTTCAGTCCACTGTGTCAGCTGCACTTGGGCCACCAGGCAAGCTATAAGGTGGCCAATGGCCAATAAAGCATATCCATTGATGGTGTTAATTCTGGCTAAATTGGATAGGGCAGGACACTAAAACTGAGTAAAGGCTTCTGGGCTGCTAGGCCATTTGGTCAATTTAAATGTGCCTTTTGCAGAAATAGGACAAGGTGCAGAATGGTGCCAGTTTGTCTAGAGCCTAGATAAGAGCTGCAGGAAGAGAATGAAAACATCTGCAGATCCTGACAATTAGGTGCAAATTGCATGGAATGGATTGGATGAATGCAAACCAGACGTACACATTGTATATAATGTTGCAAAGCTTTACTTTGCTAGATGTTGATTGGATTAAGTATTGAGCCTTGTCTGGTTTTCTTGAATATCAAGGCACATGTTGCGATGTTTGCTTCCTCTCATAAGCACTGTTTGAATACATTGTATTAGTCACTGTATTATTGGGTTAGGGAAATGTCTATCATATACTGTGTTAATCAATATCTGTTATTGGACTGTACAGAGACCACCCCCATGTGGTTCGGCCCCTCAAGGTTCAGGGACCTATAAAAGGCCGCTCCCACGAGGTTCTGTGTCGATCTTCTGGGAGAACGCTTTGGACTGCGTGACATTCTGGAGTGTCTCTGCTTGAGCGAGGCTAAGATGGCTTGATCAGGCAGATACGAGGATCAAATCCGCGGTGGTTAGGTATAGTAATGGAACTGTAATTGTGTTTTGTCAAAATAAAGTTTAGATGCACAAGTGCTTGACTGTGATTTTTGACTGAAACTAGACGGGGGGAAGCTTAGAACAAGCTATTTACAACATGTCTGGCAATTCCAGTGTGCAACCCATGCAGATGTTAGAAGCAGGCAACCAAAGCCTTGCTGTTGCACAAGCTTTAATCAAACAATCAAACTGGGATGCTGTAACAACACTTCCTGAATCACTCTGGAGAAGCCCTGTCTTACCTGCTAGATTCATCGTACAGCCTCCATTGTACAATGCAGTTATCTCAACTTGAGATTAAAACTCATCATCAACTCTACACAGAATGGATGAAAGGCAGGACAATGCTGACGCAGAGGAGAAGTAGGAATAAGAGAAAAGAGAGGACCAGAAAAGATGACAACCCCTTTTTGCCTGCACTGTCCACAAATCTAACACTGCAACCCCAATTTGTCATTTATCACCAGCCCCATACCTCACCATCTATGTTAAACATTCATGTCAAATTTAAGGATGAAGTCATGTCACGGTCCTTTGTATTGTTACTATTCACCCAGTTAATTCCAATAGTGCATTTCTTCTTTACAGTACCAGTACATTGGGAGCAGTATGTCTCTTAAAAGGACACTCTCTTTCTGTGGAGTGAACAGCAAATGGAATTGGAGCATCAATGTTGAATCTTTAGACATACTGTGTGGAAACAAGCTCATCAGGTCCGTGCCGATCAGTGATCATCCCAAACACTAACATTATCCTACGCACTAAGGACAAATAACAATTTTTTACCAAAGCTAACTAACCTACAAACCTATGCATCTTTAGAGTGTGGGAGGAAATTGGAGCATCAGGAGAAACCCAGGCGGTGACAGGGAAAACGTACAACCTCTGTACAGACAGCAGCTGTAGTCAGGATCGAACCTGGGTCTCTGGCGCAATAAGGCAACAGCTTACCACCACACCATTGTAATGCCCAAATCTTTAGCTGAGAATGCCCAACTTCAGAATGCATCACCTTGCATGGCTACAGTTTATGGCTAGGCAGATGAAAGGTAACAACACAGGCCCTGTGGATAGTGTAAGAAGGAACTGCAGACCCAAAACATCACCTATTCATTTTCTCCAGAGGTACTGTCTGACCTGCTGAGTTACATCAGCTTTTTGTGTCTATCTTCAGCCCTGGTGGATAGTCAGTCATGGAGGCTTAAAAACCTGTCACGAGGACAAAAACGTTTTTAGCCTTCTTATTTTTAGCCTTCAATTTTTGCAGATGTAAAATATCTTGGGATATTTCCTTCATTTAAATGTGCTTTTCAAATGCAAGCTATTGCTCACAAAAGACTCACATGCTACTTTCTGGCACTGCACCTCAGAGAAGCTGGCAGACTTTTGTAAGGCAGTGCAACATTGCATGGTCCTTTTGGGCAGTCATATCCATGGCCACAAAGGCTGTTGTTTGGACCTGTGAAGCAGGAAAGTTACCTTGATATGGCAGCAGCCTGAGCTCCCACAACAGCAGGCAAGATGCTGGGTTGCAGCTGCAATGTAACAGCTACCACAGCCACCTGTGCAGCAGTGTGACTGCCTCCACCAATGTGTGAATGGTGCTTGCCAAAAAGCTGAAAAGGAAAAGCCACAAATTCAGATTCCTGGACTCCTCTGTGAGGAGGGGAAAATGTCACAGTGAGTGTGTTGCAATGTGAGTGGCTGTCTTGACAGAAAACTTGGCAATGTCTAAAAATTCTGAAAAGTGCACTTCTTAGAGCCAACACTTGCAAATGATTGAGGCTGCAGTGGAGGAAATGAATATGAAGCACAAAATAAATTGTTGGGAGGTAACTGATGGAAGTGTGGTGGGTTGAGCAGTATTGGAGCCAAGTGGCACATTTGCTCGGTTATTATGTCTTGGTTTATTGTTGACACGTGTAGCAAGATACAGTGAAAAACATTGCTTGCGTGCTATCCAGATAAATCATCCAGACATTATCACAATCATGCAGAATATAGTGTTAAAGCTACCAAGAAAGTCCAAAAGCAGCAACAAGGTAGATTGGGCCTCATAAACTACACCCTCAGTTTATGAGAAGTTTGTTCAAGAGTTTGATATATACAAGGCAGATACATTTCCTGACTTTGATCACAACTGTATGATTTGACTCCCAGTTTTAACTTTAACATAGATCTACTCCTGCTAAACTTTTGAATACACAGTTTCTTTTACACAGAGTAGGGGAATCAAGAACCAGATGACAAAGGTTTGAAAGAAAGGGGAAAGATTTAATAGGAACCTGAGGGGCAACTTTTTCATACAAAGGGTGGTGGGTATAAGGAACGAGCTCTCAGAAGAGGCACAATGACAAAATTTAAAATACATTTGGACAGGTACATGCACAGGAAAGGTTTAGAGGGATATGGTCCAAACGCAGGCAGTTGGGATTACTGTAGAAAGGGGATGTTGGTTGGCATGGACAAGTTAGGTTGAAAGGTCTGTTTCCATATTGTCTTTCTATACTACATCTCTACATCATGTGCTCAGAGAATTGCCTATAATCCTGTACTGCCTCCTATGTGCCATCTTCCCCCTCCTACTTGCCATCTTGGAGTCATAGAGTGATACAGTGAGGAAACTTGCCCTTCGGCCTAACTTGCAGGGAACCAGGACTCCTGCAATTTCCTCTCTGGTTTCCCACAATGTCCTCGGATATATCTTCTCCCCCATGATGTTCAGTACAGCACTCAAGAACCTTGGGACCTGTTCTCTCTGGCGTCATGTCATTATCCAACCTATTGCAAATAAGCTTCTATTTTGGAATAACTAGTGTGGATATGCAGGGATTTGGGTACTTTGGGAAATGGCAAGTGCTGTCGCCAGTAAGTCTGGACCTCTGAAGAAGCTCTAGGAAGCTTCTGCCCAGGTGACCCACCTGTCGCCACCAAGTCTGGGTTCCTAAGGAGGTTTCTGTTATGTTTCAATATACTGACACTTGTTCTGTGTTGGTGATTGGTCTAGAGGGGTTACCTCACTATATATGTTTTACTTTGTTTCTGTGTACTGAATAGGTGACGTGATTGGTTTGTAGAGGTTGCCTCCCCCTGTACTTTTGCGCCGTTTGTTTTCCCGCCACTGAAAAGGGATATATAAGGGCGATCGTTTTGTTGGGGCGTGTCGTTTGTCTTTCCTTCTGTTCTGTTTATGCGAGGCTGCAGAGGGCACGAGTGAGTGGATCCGACGCCGGCCCCGCGGTGTTGTATACAAATAAGGAAGGGTTTGGACTCCAGTGTTCAACTCAGTGGTTTACTGAACCAAACTAGGGAGAGAGTATTAGATCCGGAATCAACACTAGCACAGCTTGCTGCAGCCATATTCTCGTTCTTACTGAGGAGGTTCAGTCCAGCATCAAGAAAGATATTCCTGGATAAACTACATATACTAAACTGGAATGGGTGCAATAAAAGATTTACAAGGATGTTACTGTTCTGGAGGATTTGGGCTGTAAAGAGAGGTCAGATAGGCTGTGTCCTTCCTCTTCCTCTTCCTCTGGATCAGGTAGCTGAAACACTCATAAATCTTCCATCCACATGGGGTGAGAAAGGTTGAGTTGCTTGCATTCAGTAAATGACTTGGCCTCCACAGTTCTCTGGTGTAAACAATTTCAAAGATTTACAGGCCCTGGAGAAATTAAATTCCCCCTCATCACCATCTTAAATGAGCATGCCTATATTCTAAGATCATGTCTCTGGTTCTAGTTTTTTTCTGCCAGAGAAAATATCCTCGCACTGCCAACCAACATCCCATTTTATGCTATCATTTTCCTATTTATCAAATGAAGTACATTGAACTATCTCCCGGTGGAATATCTTTGGGACCACTCGCCCTTTTAAACAGACAATATATTTTACTGCCTTTTTATTTTCCCTTTCAATCATTTTTATTTTCTATTCCTGTATCAATAGGATAGAGTGAAATACGGCTGGCTGTGATTCAGCATTTGATTTCCAGGTGAAGACTATCATCACTGTCATCATTCTACAATTTTATCAGTAACTGATCCACATTCTTAAAGATTACTTAAATTGGGCAGATTCATAATCAGAGATGCATTGCACTTGAATTAAACCTAGCTGATTAATTGAGCTTGAATGAAGGACTCATGGCAGACCTTCAGGTGATGTGTTTGATGAGTGCTCTTGCATCTTTGTCTCGAGTAATTTGTCACTTAAACGTTTCTTATTTTAGGTATTCAATCACTGAGCTTCTTGAACTCAAATTAAAATGAGGTGATGACATTTTAATTCCCTGATGTTAAAATCAAGGTGGCAATTTCCCTTGAATTAGGGATTTAGATATTGCTATTGTGCCTTTTGTAACATCAGGGCATCTAGAATACTTACACAGCAAATGTCTCTGGTAAATTGTTTACTGCAAGCTCCCATAGGCAGCAATGAAACAAATGATGGGATCATCGACCGAGAAGATACCTGAATGGTGCATGTTGATCAGAACAAAGAGAACATCACTACTCTTCTTGCAGTAGCTTTACAGCATTCAAGAGGTTCGATGGGACCTTCATTTATCATCTTGTGTGAAAGTTGGAGTACCCAGTTAGCAGTGTACAAAGTGTACAAAGTGTTAGGCAGGATTACGTGATGAAATCTGAACTATGTTTAACCAAATGCTAATACCCAAGGCTCCATTACTCTATGGATGGCTCTGAAACGTATGCGATGCCTGAAGCAGCTGCATGGTCTTTAGCAGCAAAGGCAAAATAAAAAGAGGCTAATCATGGGCCAAGATTATGTTTTTAAGATTGATGCAAATGATTTCCTGATATTATTGAATGAAATGTAAGAGGCTCTGGTCAAACTTGTTTCTAAGGACATACTGGCAAATTAACAATCTGATCTAGTATTTTGCTCTTGCCATTGTGTAAATTGGTATCCATGTTTCAACAACTGTGACTGCACTTAGAAAGAAATTAAGTCAGGTGCACTTTAGGATGACATAAGACCAGTCCGAAGAAGGGTCTAAACCCGAAACGTTACCTATCGATTTTCTCCAGGGATGTTGCCTGAACCACTAAGTTACTCCAGCACTTTGTGTAATATTTTGTAAACCAGCATCTGCAGTTCCTTGTTTCTACATGCTAAGGACAGATAAGTCGAGTGCATTCTTACTTATTAACTACTTCTCTGATTCAAGCTGTAAACCCTACTATACAAAGTCAAGTTGAGAAGGAAATCTAAAAAAGGTGATGAGAATGAAGAACTGTGCAGAAATATTGAAAGTGAAATTGATTATTTGACACAGCTTAGGAACAAATAGAAAATTATTTCACCAATATATATTATGAATGAATCAAAGGATTTGATTTCGGCTAAAGTTGAACAATTCTGATTGGTTGTTAGTCCTGCTCGGTTCATTCTCTGAGACTTCTAATATACATCCGATATTTATCTTGCACCATTAACCATATATTCAAATTAGTCATAAGGTCCAAAATTAGCACAAATATATCTGCACATGCAAAAATGACTCTGGAAACTAGCCTGAACCAATAACCCCAGGCGATTTTAAATTAGTCAATTAAACTGAGAGACAAAAGCAAAGTAATACAAAATTTAGAAAATTGAAATATTTAAAAACATTGTTATTTTAAGCTAGGAGGTCAGATAGATTTGCTACAATATATAAAAGTCACAGAAGAATTCAATTGAATATTATATCCAATATTTAAATTCAGATAAAGAATTGCAGGAACTAACAAAAATCACTGTATTTTTAATTCAGATAAATAAATATAACAGAGAAAAAAGCCACATTACTGTTCATAGGGCATCAACATTCATGGCAGAGTTGAACCTTGTATGTCTGCTGCTAATTTACATATTGTGCTCATAAAATCATCACAGCCTGCACAAAATCACACTCAGGTCAAATGGCAGAAATGATAGAAATGACACAATTGTAGGAGAAGCACAGGAACAAATTCAAGGTATTGCAAGTTGTTTAGAGAGAAGGTTTGATTTGTCTCAGTTCTGAAACGCTAGACTTTCTTCTTTCCTCTCTCTCTCTGTTATTAAACTCTGTTCCACTTTCATCCACTGCAGTTTCAGACATTCAATTCCTCAGACAGGAAAGCACCCTCTTCATGTTCTCATTTTCTTTATACTATTTAAATTTCTTACCACTCAACTATTTTCTCAAATTGGAAAATGTACTCATAGGTTTTCAAGGTAATGATGCAACCAGATTGAATCTTTAACATTGATTTTGCTTAGTTAAATATATCAATCATTATGTGTTGCTCATTCTGATTTTTAAGAACATTGAAAGAGCATGCCATATTTCATTGTATGCCATGACAATAAGATGGATTCCAAGACTAAGATACATTTTCACCAAGGGCCAGCATAAGATCAACAGCAACAGTGCTGAATTTCACCCCGACCCTGAATAAATGTACTTGTTATTTCTGTTCACCATTCTCAAGTTAAATCATCATTTTGCAACGTGTACTGAGATCATTGATTTGATTAATTAAGGCTCAAAAGATTATTTTCACACAGATGACAGACTTGCAAGGCTGGATTTTTCTTGGTTCTTGATTTTTGAGATTCTCTTTTCCTCCTCCATTATGTATGATCCTCATACAAAGGATCGCCGCTTTTACATGGGAACACTAAACACCAAACAGGGCGATCCAATGTGTATTACATCTCATTGTTGAAAATCTTGAGGGATGTTCTAAGAGAGTCTTTGAGCCTTTTGCCACTGTAGATTAGCTAATGTTATACTTCACGTGGTTGACACTCAACGCACAAAGTTATCGAGGTAAAAGGCTGTTAGACAATAGACAATAGACATTGGACAATAGGTGCAGGAGTAGGCCATTTGGCCCTTCGAGCCAAATGTGATCATGGCTGATCATCCCCAATCAGTACCCCGTTCCTGCCTTCTCCCCATATCCCCTGACTCCACTATTTTTAAGAGCCCTATCTAGCTCTCTCTTGAAAGCATCCAGAGAACCTGCCTCCACCACCCTCTGAGAGAGAATTCCACAGACTCACCACTCTCTGTGAGAAAAAGTGTTTCCTCGTCTCCGTTCTAAATGGCTTACTCCTTATTCTTAAACTGTGGCCCCTGGTTCTGGACTCCCCCAACATCTGGAACATGTTTTCTGCCTCTAGCGTGTCCAAACCCTTAACAATCGTATATGTTTCAATGAGATTCCCTCTCATCCTTCTAAACTCCAGAGTGTACAAGCCCAGCTGCTCCATTCTCTCAGCATATGGCAGTCCCGCCATCCTGGGAATTAATCTTGTAAACCTATGCTGCACTCCCTCAATAGCAAGAATGTCCTTCCTCTAATTAGGGGACCAAACTGCACACAATACTCCAGGTGTGGTCTCACTAGGGCTCTGTAAAACTGCAGAAGGACCTCTTTGCTCCTATATTCGATTCCTCTTGTTATAAAGGCCAACATGCCATTCGCTTTCTTCACTGCCTGCTGTACCTGCATGCTTACTTTCATAGACTGATGTACAAGGACCCCCAGATCCCGTTGTACTTCCCCATTTCCCCACGACGCCATTTAGATAGTAATCTGCCTTCCTGTTTTGCTACAAAAGTGGATAACCTCACATTATCCGCATTAAACTGCATCTGCCATGCATCTGCCCACTCCCCCAACCTGTACATGTCACCCTGCATTCTCAAAGCATCCCCCTCACAGTTCACACTACCACCCAGCATTGTGTCATCTGCAAATTTGCTAATGTTACTTTGAATCCCTTCATCCAAATCATTGATGTATATTGTAAATAGCTGCGGTCCTAGCACCGAGCCTTGCGGTACCCCACTAGTCACTGCCTGCCATTCTGAAAGGGACCCGTTAATCCCTACTCTTTGTTTCCTGTCTGCCAACCACTTCTCTATCCGTGTCAGCACTCTACCCCCAATACCTTGTGCCCTAATTTTGCCCACTAATCTCCCATGTGGGACCTTATCAAATGCTTTCTGAAAGTCCAGGTACACTACATCCAC
>CM075977.1:172251784-172744129 GCA_038087875.1 Malacoraja senta
CGCAGGCGGGTCGCCGAAAATTTTCAAAATGTTGAAAATCCAGCGGCGACTAGTAAAAGGTGCGACTCTTTGGGCCGCTACTCAGGACCAAACAGGCATCACTGCGATGAAAAGTTGTTCACATTTGACTGTGCTAAACCTGATGCTGAATCCAAATACCCTGTATGGGCCACCACTCACGACGCCTGTATGGTCGTGAGTAGTGGCCCAAAAGAGTTGTACCTTTTTCTGGTCACCTCTGGATTTTCAACATTTTGAAAATTGTCGGCGACCTGCTGCGACTATGACATGTGCTGGCAAGTCGCCGAAAAAATCGCGTAAGTGGGACAGGCCCTTAAGAAAGAGTCCAAACCAAAAACAACTTCAGTTCTGATTCCATTTGCACACCAGTGTCTCACAACAACATGCTAAATTCATAATATATTCATTCAAACTCTCTTTATAATTGTTTTAGCTTTATCCAAGATACATTACCAAAAATAAAAGCAATTTAACATGCATGATTTACAAGGTGACTTTCTGGATTTTGCAAGGCTTCTTGTGGATGGGAGAGGTGGGGGTTTCACTCCCTATAATTTATGATCTCATCCTATCTGAAATTAGCAAACTCAAAAGCACATTTACCATTATGTTCTCTTTCATTTTGCCATGTGCATGAACATTAGCCTGAGCACTGAAACGGTATATAGATGTTATCTACTTCAAGCCATTCAAATGTCACAGGAACAAGAGCGTCTGACTTGCAAGCTGTAAATTCAGCTAGCATTGCTGTTTTCTAAATAAGTACTCAACTGCCTGTCTATTGGAACAAACAAAAATGAAACACTCAGGTCTGAAAACTAGGTGACAGCTCTATTTTAGAAAGAACATGACAGTAAGAAGAAATGTTAATGCAACAAACTAACTCCCCCCCCCCCCCCCCACAGTGGGCAATGAAAAGACATTCCACAAAAACAAGACATTGTTAAAAACAAGAAAATAAACATTCTTTTTTTCCCCCTGCAAAATGTATACAATTTATGAAAAATGTTGAACTGAAACTTCCTAAGGTATATAAGGATCATTTTTTCAGCAATTCTGCAACATTTAATAATTTTTGCACATTATTGACCAAATAGCGTTACTAATACAAACCCAGGCACATCCTGGAAACACATCCCTTGATGGAAGTTGCCTCCAATTGCCATATGAGAATAAGAAAACAAGAGATCAGAACAAAAGCAAAAGATGCTCAGCCCATCAAGCCTGTTCCTTTCAAAATCCATGCTTAATTTGTACCATGATAGACATCATCCTACATATGTGGTCACCAAAATGAAAAGAGTCTGCAGAGATTGCCACTGCAAATCATCAAAAAGTAAATGTGTAAAGCACAGATATATGCATCTATCATTATGTCATTTTGGCTGTTCTTTCCTGGCATATTTGCATGCCATTGTTGTTCATGAACCACTATATTCCATGGTGTGTTTGATTACCTTGTGTTTATGATATTTAAATTCCACTCCCTGTCAAATACAGATGCTGCTTCTTTAATAAATGTGTTCATTGCCTGGCTGTGCTTGCATTCCACATAACTACTGCTTCCTGGAGGAGACAGTGGTTCTCACTTCAGTTCTGTTTTGCTCTCATCAAATCTTGTTTATTTTATTCTTGTTTTTTTTAAAATCTTATCTAGACTTAAATAACTTGTCTACCTACATCATAAAGCAAACCCAGAATGTGCGAAAACCCGAATCTTCATTTTTTCTCTCTTACTTGTCGAATGGAAATTAGTATGTATGTGTGTGCCTCTATGCAAAAGGGACCATATTTTAAGAGCAGTTTTGTGCACAAATTTGACAATTCTGCACATTTGGTGCTGCTAAAGAAGGTTGAATTCCTACTTCAATAGGGCAATAAATATATGTTTTAACTATTACAATGTTATTAATGTCCTTTAGAAGTATATCCTCAAACCTGAGTTACCTTTGATTTTTAGAAAGTTATGATCAAATAATGAAAAGATATATCAGTGTTGCTGAAAGTACTCCTCAGGTTGACCAGTGTGTCATGGAGGGGGTGAGCTGTATTGTCCATGATGCTCCGCAGTTTGAGGAGCATCCTCCTCTCCAGGACCACCTCCAATTAATCCACTCCGCCCTCAGGATGGAGCCAGCTTTCCTGACGAGCTTGTTAATTCTGTTGGCATCCATAGCCTTCGCCCTGCTACCACAGCACACGACAGCGAAGAAGATCGCACTGGCCACCATCGATTGAAAGAACATCTGCAGCATCTTACAGCAGATGTTGAAAGAGCGAAACCTCCTCAGAAAGTATAGGCGGCTCTGTCCCTTCTTATACAGGGCCTCAACATTCCTGGACCAGTAGAGTTTACTGTTCAGGTAAACTCCAAGATACTTGTACTCCTTGGTAAACTGCACATCCACACCCTTGATGGAGACCGGGGACAGAGATGTTCCTCTCCTCCTAAAGTCCACCACTAACTCCTTGGTCTTGTTGGTGTTGAGCTGCAGTTGATTCAGCCCACACCACTCAACAAAGTTGTTGACTACATCTCTGTATTCAGCTTCCCACCCCTCACTTCTGCAGGTGGCAGGAGTCCGAGCTGTATCTGAAGTCTGAGGTGTAGATGGTGAACAGGAAGGGAGAGAGGCTGTCCCCTGTCCCCTGTGGGGCCCCTGTGTTGCTCACTATAGCCTGACATACTGTGGTTGTCCAGTCAGGTAGTTGGCGTTCATGGACACCAACGGAACATCCACCCGCATCTTTATCAACTTACTCTGACAATTTATGTTATTTCAAAGTAATCCGTAATATTTTATTTACCAAATGCGTATTAACGTTGTGAATTAACATTGTGAATTACATTGTAAATAAATAGATGTGTTGTTGTATAGATACAATTTTAAACAATTAATTCTTTACTGTTAAAAGTGACCACACCTTCTACCGTGATTAATATGTTTGTGAAAATAATAAACTCTGATTTCGACCAAATATTTATTTCAGTGAAACAGTAATTCTGAATATTAGAGCCAAATTATTACTTGGTGCAAGTCTGCAGACCTCGAGTGGCTGTTGTTGCCCCAAGTTTCAGCCCTGGCAGCACCCCAAACTAAATAATGCAAAAGTGCAAACAGCACAGATTTTTTCATCCACTCATAAAGCAGTGCAGCTTGATGTTAATGGAAATGTGGGTTTTCCCATCCAACAAAGCTCTTTTGCTTTGAAAGATATGTTCCAATTGGGCAATGGTCTGCAAAATGATGTGCTAATGTTTACACATATTCCTTTGCATTGGAGACAATTTAACAGGTCAGCAAAATTTGTCTGGAGGTGGATTTTGTAAGACTAACTCTGCTCATTTCAACAGTGTGCAGAGTACGATCCTGAAACAACATGGCTCATGGCGATACTTCAACCTCTGGAAATTATTTTGGTTGTGCATGAGGCTAACATGTCTGCAAATACTCATCTTTCACCTAACTTTCTTGAAAGACTATATCTTTAATGCTATTATAACATACATTTCACTGCAGATGGGCACTGAAGAATTTTGAACTCAGTTGGTTCAGCTTTGCCTCATTTAGCACAACTAATTATGGCAAAAACCAAATTTCTTGAATATATAAATCAGGAGTTGAACTTCTGCTTGAGGTGTTTGGCCAGTTTGCCTCAATATAAATGGGCCCCGCATGTTTGGCAGTACGACTAATGTCTGAAACTACAGATTAAACATGAACCGTTAACTTGCCCGCTTTGAGTTAAATTTTCACCATGGAAATGGTGCAGCACAGACTTGGTTAATACCTCTTCACCTTAAGGCAAACAAGCAAACCAATACCAATGTAGACACAAGGTCTCTATAACTGCCACTATCTTGGACCTTTGGAGTTTATGATGACTTTACAGCCTTTTACTATTAAGTTGGATACACTTAACCTATGATCTTCAGCAGAAAATCAAGTACAATCTGCATAATTACTTGTTTTCAAGATAGCATTCTGCAACTCTATTATAAGCATTTCATATTGTTGACCTTCCCACCCTTACTAAAGGTTATCAGATCTTGTCAAAGTTGATATCAGAATGATGCTCTCACTAATATGATCAGTGTGGTTGTCTTTGAATTATTGGTTAGCGATTGGCTCTTGCAATAATCAGGAAGGAATTCCTAGAATTTAATGTGTGAGTTAAACCTCTTTTACGTGTGTGCATGCATGTTCCTGTGTGGCTGAAAAGATGCATAAGGTGTAATGAACTTGAGGTGGAGTGAATAAACCATGTTCATAAGAAACTGAGAATGCAGTTGTCTGAGAGCAACAATATTCTGTGGCTGAGTGCTGGATCAAGCTGCAAAAGGGTTAAATTAGAAGAAAACACTCAGGTGTCTGTATTACTTTAAGCAACAAGCTGCTCTGTTGTTATCAGCCATAAATCTGTCCCAGCTTTAATGAGTTTTCACTGATGCACATCCATCCTCTTACAACCAAGCTCACAGCTGACAACCTGTCCTAAACCGAGGAAAATTGCAATGGTTTTGGGGCTAAGACCTTGGAGGTTTATCTTCTGACGATAAGTGTAGAATTCCGATGCCAGACTCTCTTCCTCCACTGCGCAACCCCCTAGGAGCTCAGAAAAAAGAAAACTTTTCAAAAATGTGTAATCTGGCACTCAAACCAGGTACACGAGATACACCGAGTACATCACAAAGTCATACTGAAGAAAAAAATTATCTTCATGTAAAATGATATGTTCAATTGGATGCCTTCTCATTTCTGTTTTCTTAGTAATTAATTTTTGGAAGAAATAGATATGGCAAATAATACTCAGATTATCTTCTGGAATGTGATAGTTTTAGAAAGAGACATAAAATATGCTTCCATATTTT
This sequence comes from Malacoraja senta, assembly GCA_038087875.1. Taxonomy (NCBI): domain Eukaryota; kingdom Metazoa; phylum Chordata; class Chondrichthyes; order Rajiformes; family Rajidae; genus Malacoraja; species Malacoraja senta. The sequence goes on from CM075977.1 coordinate 172,256,679, forward strand.
TAAATAATAACTCTTCCCTCACCATCAACTGATAATGCCACCAACTGATGTATTCTTTAACTTAATTTACCTTATATCATCACATTAAATTAAAATTCCAACACAACTAAATGAACACAATTTGCTTCTCATTCCAATCAAAATGCAAATCTGTTTTATGTGCACTCTGTATTTATTTCAACTCTAACGACATTAAAGCTTAATTATAACATTTGCATTTAATCCAAGAAAATCCAAGAACCTCGTTTTAGTTGACCACTTTATTAAAACAACAGCACTTGCAAACATGTGTCAAATTAGTACACCACAAGAGATATAATTAAGAGCTTTGCTTTCTCATTTAGTAATCTTAAGGAAAATTAATGTCCAGTAACCCAAGGAAAAACAATCACATAAATTAATTATTTCTTCTTCCTCAGTTGCCATATTACCTATATCATACATTTGCATGGATACAGAAAATAGGTTGTCATTTTAAAACAGGGAATAGAAAGTTTAAAAAGATGCTGGTTACTTGTTTTATTCCATCACACAATAGAAATATTGTGTGATGCAAATGTTGTTTTCTTAACATGATATTTTACTGCATGCTGTAATATGGAGAAAAAAGGAATTTCTACGAAGCATGGTCCACCTTACCTTGGAGATAAATGGATACTCAAAATTCCCTTCACGATTTCACCAAGGTTTCAGTGGTGATTTTGGAATTTCCTATGGAAATCCAGGCCAGGGAAATTATACAGGCAGACCATTTTACCACTGAATACAGATTCTATGTTGAATGTCCAAGCATGAAGTTCAGTTGATGTACTGCATTCAACTTTACAATTAGGCACTCATTCCCCATCAGAAGATGAAGATTAATGCTTCCAATTCTTCACATTGTCTAAATAGACTTTTTTAAAATCTTATTGAGCTGTGATCATGAACAAAGGCTACATACATATCCAGCAAATGATTTTTAAAAAAGGGATGCAAACTTTTAATTCACAAGGTGATCCATCCAAGATCATAAATTAATCTTTTGTACATTCTAGTATACAAATAATCTGTTCTTCTAATCTCACTCGTCCAGTCATTGAAAGCTGCTACACAAAGATGCCAGGAGATCTTGTCCTTTCCAATGGACATAGTTTGATGTGAGGACATTCATCACAATATGCAAAGAATACCAAATCTAAACATGTACTATCATTTGTTTTTCCTGTGTGTCCTGAAAAATCAGTTGCAACAACATTTACTTTTGGATTAAGAACATTCAAAATAGACTGCCATTGTCTTTGATGTATTGGGAACTCATGACTGAGAAACAGGCAGTTCACAAGTCGCTGCTTAAAATGAGATGGCAAAATCTATGCAGTTTATAGAGCATTAAAGTCGAGCATGTACCACATAATGATTCTAAGCAACTGCAAGATAACAGAATCAGTTTTAAAACCTGTATAACCTGAAATCATCTTTTTGAAATAACTTTTTAAAAAATCCTATGAATGCAAAATATATGTCACTGCAATACAGCAAATTAAGATAGGAAAATATGACATTGGCTAGTACTGAAGGAAAACGACATATATCATGTAAAACATTTTTGATCTAAATAAGGACTTAACTGTATAATTATTAATTTTACAGAAAAATGTAAGAAAATATATCTACGTTACCCTGAGGCTGTGGCTTTGGAAAGTGGTGGAACGTGCACTATCCTGAGACCTTTGAAATAAGGAGAGCAAAAATTAGAATGAAATACAACTTCAGACAGAAAATTGTTAATGTTTTGATAACAAATATATGTCTAATCAACACACCAAAACGTCTTTGAAAAAGTCAGTCAGAACATCAGCAAAAATATCAGATGTTTTTGCAGAAACTACATATTGGTAGACCTTCAATTAATCAGCATGGTGAATTTATATGCAGTGAATTAGTATTAATAAAATAAATCCTGACTGAAGTCTGTAACCTGGAATATTAAAGAGAGTATCAGTGATGCTGTCAATATCAATGGGCTGTGGGATTTGGTATTCATAGGTTCTGACACAGTGTGATATTTAGAGATGCAGTGATCAGCCATTTTATGTCACCAGGCAAGCCCACCAGCAACCATGTAAGTACAGGCAATGGACAGGTGCCAAATTTTCAGTTGTACATAACTAGCTCATGAAATACTCAATCATGTTTAAGAGTTGGCTATATTGTAAAAAAATAAACATGTGATGCTCAAGCAAAGTTGGATTCTGCAATTTCCAGACAAACGCAAATGAATATAAAACAGAACTGTGCCTGAATAGAATTTGCTTAATTCCCAACCACATATGTGTCCATAATTGATGTCTTATTTCATCTTTCCAAGGAACATTTCCACACCATTAGTTTGTTATTCTGAGAATAAACCTCACCATTTGAACCAGGTGGGATTCTACCCTCTAACATATTGTTTAGATTTAGTTTACTTATGGTCACATATATCGAGGTACAGTAAAAAGCTTTGTCGTATGTGCCATCCATACAGATCACATAATACTATATATAAATACATCAAGTCAAATTCAAGTACAATAGATAGAACAAATGGGAAGATCCAGGGTGCTGGACATCGTTCTCAGCATTGCAGCACTTCAGTTCCATCAACAAGTTCCAACGTCCACAACAGGGTAGAGGTGAATTGGACAGTACCTTAACTGATGGAAGAACCATTCAGAAGCCTGATAACATAGGGAAAGTTGTTCCTAAATCTGGTAGTGCGCCCTTTCAAGCTTCTGCATTTTATTTATGCTGGCTGGGGCAGGGAGAAGTAGAAATGACTGGGTTGGAACAAGTCTTTGATTATGTTTGCTGCTTCTATGAGGCAGCGTGACATATAGATGGAGTCAATGGTGGGAAGCCTATTAAGTGTGATGGGGGGGGGGGGGGGACTAAATCTTTGACTTTCTGAACATTTTTTCGACCATGGGCAGAGCTGCTCCCAAACCAAGTTGTGAAACAACCCAACAGTATGTTTTCTGTGGTGCATCTGTCGAGGTTTATAAGACTCATTGGAGACACGCTGAAGGATAAGGAAACCTCATGCAGAGTTAAACAATTGTTTTGGAGAAAAGGAAACTGCAGATGCTGGAATTTTAAGCAAACAACAAAACGATGGGGGAAATCAGTGGGTCAGGCAATATCTGTGGAGGGAATGGGTGGATAACATTTTAGATCGAAAACATGTGAAAGTTTAAGATTTGTTTCCCCATTGTAATCTACGAGTGACGAACATGCCTTCTTCCTTGCATTGCTGTTCATATTCTGAGTGCATTGCAGTTCCCATACACATTTGCACTTTATGCATTCATACATATGTGAGCTTGCTTGATTAGCTTTTTTTCCTGCTGTTTCCCTAATGTTTTCAATCAATGCAAAATCATAATTTTGAATAACATCGTTCTATTGCCCATGGTTCCTTTTTTTAATAATCCATTGATCAAGTGCAGAGATGTGTAGCTTGACTCACTTGGTAGCACGTTTACCTTTGTCGACAAATTCACGTACCAGTCCAAGACCTGAATCTCATTGTGGTATCAGTCTGAAGAAGTCATCCATTCATGGCCATGACTCAACTTGTTTCCCCCTTCTTTATCATTTTCCTTCCTAGGTAGTGAAGAGCATGCACACCCAATCCTGCCATGCAAGTCCTTCTGCTCTACATTTTGCAGCTCCCACACAGTTTATGTTCTTTTGCCTTTGGCCTCAACCTCTACCCTGCTCCCATTCATTCAATGACCCGATAACCTTGTTTGCAGGTTATTCCCATGGACACCCAGGCTTTACCCTATCAAAACCATTCCCCCACCCTACCCCCTTCACCCTCCCTGCAACTTAACATGCGCCATTTGTCTCCTTCCCAGCTGGAGGGTCTTCAACCTGAAATGGTAACTCCCTTTCAAGTGTCACAAATGTGACCTGACCTGCTGAGAGTTTCCAACATTTTCTGGTTTTATTTTACATTTACAGTGTCTCCAGTTTTTATATCATTTTCACTTACTACATTCAAAAACTTTTGGCTTGAGTGTTATCTTTTGGGTGAAACACTAAGATGTCCATTTGCAACCTGAATATCAAGGATTCTGCTCTTCCCTGGGACCAAGAGGTCTTAGTCCTGACTTGAGCTCATTGATATAAAAACATGTGAGGATATTATACTTTTGTTGATTGGTCAGTAGGTCAAGGATTTCTCCAAATTAAAGGGTTTTAAATGACAAAGGCATTCAGTAGAGATGCTATAGAGGAACAATCTTCTCAGAAAATCAAAAATCTGTAGTTGGAGAATCAGGGCCAAAGGAGAACAATTGTACAATTGGAAACATTTTGCAATAAAACCAGAAACATTTTATCTCAGAAGCATTAGTGGAAACGTTGAACATGCAATCTTAGAATTTTCTGGAATATGATTAAAATTTCAAGCCTGCGATTGATCGATTTTTCTTAAAATCGCCAGTCTCTGCAATTGTGGGAGATCAAGAGGGTTAATTTGTCTGTCTAAAGCTTTCTCTTCTTTGCCTATGCCTTAAGCTTCTTGAACATTGGAATATTAGAGCAGTAGGGCATCACATAAAACTGTGCATCAAAACTGAATCCATTGAAGACAGGACTTAAAGAAGAGGAAAATGAAAGCTATTTTAAAACTTGGTATGATTTTAAGCAAATCGATGGGTATATCATTGTTTCTGGTTGGGTCAAATTAAAGTTATAACAAAAATAGAAAAAAAATTGTGTTTTTGTTTTACATAAAGGAGACAAACCTTTGTGAAACTAGGAAGAGATCACTATCATATAGAGGAAAAATACAATTATTTGTACAGTGGAAGACAAGGAAAGAGTGCTGTGAAGCTGGATCATTTATATTGCATTGACATCAAATGGTCTCCTGCTAATCTTGATATTTCAATGGATATTATATGTCTTTGCATAAATGGAAACATTTTTATCTCTTTACACTGCTCCCTCCTTGATAGCACAATATGGTATCAAATGATAAACTGATCTATTCCAATTTTGAGGGAGAACTAATATTAGCTGGGAAATTTATTAAATAAAGTTAATTTCCTTTCTTATTTCCTTTAAAGATATACTTTGTTCTGCATGGTTTGTAACCACATTGCTATTCTTGATGGCTGTTGATCTCAGTTAAACTTAAACTGCACAGTCCTATTTTTAACAGTTAAGAGAGTCAGGAGTGTTTAATTGTCACATGCACCAAAACAGAACAATGACATTCTCAGTTGCAATATATAGTATCCACAGTTAACATAATAAACAAACCCAAACAAACATTATTTTGTAAAACAAAAGAAAAGTTCAAAGCTCCCAGTGCAACTAAGACAGTTTGATATTTGAAGTTTAATTGGGCAGTGTGCCAATGGATCTCACACTCACTTCCAAAGACAAAGATATGTGACCATTACGTCCTTCCTCTGTTTCTTACATTAAATAAATTAGTTAATCCAAGTATACTCCTCACTATTTGAATTTGATGGCAATCAACCCTTTAGCATTAACAGACAGATGTATACCAAATCAACAGTTACTTTATGATTTTGTCTTGCACTCAAGGGATGCTACCAACATTATACATCAAGAGATTACCGCAAAATGGTATTGTTGTAAAATAGCAGCAGAGAATTTCCCAGTGGAACAGACAATACAATTTGGTAGTTTGTCTGTGTTCATCAGGAGCAATTTGTCTGGAGATCTAATCAATGGGGAAACTACAATTTGTTCTTATAATTGGGAACAAAATCAGTTGCTGATAGTTAGCAAATACAGTCATGACAGGTTTTATAATATCATGTTAGGGATGGATGAGTTAAATAATCCATACCGTGTAAGTTTCTTTTCATTGGAGTACAAAATACAAAGCAGTAAAAGTCTTTCTATTGGAGCAAATGCTTCCTGTCATTTCACATTCAATTTCAGCTCTGTACAGTCCTAACAGAATCTGATGCACCTTTCATTTGATGTGCATTATTAGTATGACAGAAACCATTTTAAAAGCATGGTCTTCAAAAGAACCCAATGTTTTTAAAAACATATAACCGCCTGGAGGCAACACAAAGAGATCTACAGCAGGTTTTCACGTGTCACTTCCACTTATATGACTAAAATAAACTTTGGTTGAAAGGGAAAACAAACACAAAGAAACCTCTCAGTCGAGCAGACGAAATATACAAATATCATAAACAGAATCAAATACTAAGTAATGATGTTAGTTGGCTACATATTATTGCAATTGATATGAGCCAAGTATTCTTTGGTCATGTGTATGGTTTAATAAATTGGCTGTATGTATTAATAAGTCCAATCTCTCAGGAAGGGCCATCCAAATTGGTGTGATTTGGGCAAATAAGCAATTTTCCTCGAAGAGTACAAATGACAACTGGACAGAACAACGAATTGCAGCGTTTACTTGGAGTCCCATTGTTGTCAGCCATGCTCCTTGAACAAATAGAGTGGCAAATCTGTCGGACATTCGATGAGTTGTGCTCAGTTTGGCTCATTGCCCTGATTTGTCATCTCTTTCACTCCTCCCATGTCACATGAATCCAATCCTAGGAAGTCTCCCAGTCCCAGAACAATCCAGGATGTTGTGGCAAGGCCTCGCTGCTGAGTGCCTAAGAAGAGCAAGGTGACGTGCCTCAATGACTATCGACCAGTGGCACTAACGTCTGTGGTGATGAAGTGCATTGAGATGTTGATTGTGGTGCATGTCCTCGACAAGAACCTCGACCCACTGCAGTTCGCTTACCGCCATAACAGATCAATGGTGGATGCAATCTCATTGGCTCTCCACTCCGCTCTGGACCACTTGGACAACAAAAACTCATATGTCAGGCTGTTATTCATTGACTACAGCTCGGCATTTAATACAATCATCCCCTCCAATCTGGTTACCAAGCTCTCAGATCTGGGTCTCTGCGCATCCCTCTGCAATTGGATCCTCGACTTCCTCATCCACAGACCACAGTCTGTCCGTATTGGTGGACATGTGTCATCCTCGATAACAATCAGCATGGGAGCACCTCAAGGCTGCGTGCTCAGCCCTCTGCTTTACTCACTCTAGACGCATGACTGCGTTGCTGGACATAGTGTGAACTCAATCATCAAGTGCGCCGACGACACCACTGTTGTGGGACGAATCACTGATGGGGACAAGTTAGAGTAATGGTGCCAGCACAATAACCTGGCTCTCAACACCAGCAAAACCAAGGAACCGATTGTGGACTTTGGAAGTGGTAGGATAGGGACCCACAATCCCGTTTATATCATGGTGGACAGGGTCAAGAACTTCAAATTCCTGGGCGTGCACATTTCCGAAGATTTTTCCTGGTCCCAGCACACTGATGCAATTATAAAGAAAGCACATCAGCGCCTCTACTTCCTGAGAAGATTACGGAGAGTCGGTATGTCAAAGAGGACTCCCTCGAACTTCTACAGGTGCACAGTAGAGAGCATGCTGACTGATTGCATCGTGGCTTGGTTCGGCAACTTGAGCGTCCAGGTGCGGAAAAGAATGCAGAAAGTTGTGACCACTGCCCAGTCCATCATCGGCTCTGACCTCCCCACCATCGAAGGGATCTATCGCTGTCGCTGCATTAAAAAGGCAGCCAACATCTTCAAGGACCCACACCATCCAGGCCACGCACTCATCTCTCCGCTACCATCGGGTAGAAGGTACAGGAGCCTGAAAACTGGTACATCCAGGTTCAGGAACAGCTTATTCCCCACAGCCATCACACTATTAAATTCTCCAACAAACAGACTATGAACTGTAACAGCCTATTGCACTTTATCTGTTTATTTATGTGTATATTGAACTGAACTGTTCTGTATTTATGCTTACAATATTCTGTTGTGCTGCAGCAAGCAAGAATTTCATTGTCCTATCTGGGACACATAAACTCTCTTGACTTGACGACTTGACTTGAGTAGATTTAAGGGATAGTCCCACTTGGGCATCATTTGTGTGTCATTTACGTGACAGACCGGTAGTGACTGACGCGCGACAGTCGCGCGAAAATTGTCCAGCAGTATGACAGTCGCGCGCCAAGTGCTCTTGAGGGCCCTGCTTCTTTTGGGAACCATTCGCAATGTTGTTTATACTTAGTCCGATCACCGTGGCAAGGATCTTCCCATTGAAAATATTTCAAAACTAGGCGCGCTTTATACCCGGGTGGTCACGTGGTGCGGCGCGCAAATGGCCCGCTGACGGCGTACAGGCGGCGCATGGTTACGGACATTGACGCACGGTGACGCATAATAAATTAGCATAGGCAATGTTTGTGTGTTACCGTGCGAAACCATGCGTCACCACGTGCTACACGTACGGCGTCAGTACGTCAGCGGACGCCATTTGTACGTCAGCATGCGCAAGGGACACGTCACGCAGGTGGCGCGCGAGGATTTTGCTAAACCCAAAATCCTGGGGCGCTGCGTGTTACCGCGCATCACTGCATATGCCACCAAGCGCACGTCATGACGCACCAACCAATTTTTAGGATGTCGCGCAAATGATACCCAAGTGGGACAGGCCCTTTACAAATATGTTTACACAATAAACTGCAGATGCTGGAACCATGACAAATCACAAAGTGCTAGAATGACTCAGGTGGTCAGGCAGCATTTGTGGAGGGAATGGATAGAAATTCCCATTTCGGATCGGGTCCCTTCTTCAGACTTTTGAACATTTAAAATACATTTGGACAGATACATGGATCGGATGGGTTTGCAAGGATTTGTGACAAATGCAGGCAAGTAGGACTAGTTCAATATTTGCCAATTTAGTCACCATGGACACCATGGGCTGAAAGGGTCTGTTTCTGTCCTGTACAGCTATTTGACTATGATTCTAATGGTCTTTCTGGTGAAGCTGGTAGAGTTGAATTCCCTAGTTAGGTGCTGGCATATCATAGCATGTCTGGCCACCTCTACTGGACTCAGTTTGGAGTGAGGTGCAGTGACAGATGGAGCACCATCTGCCATTCAGCTCATCCCAGGCTTACGGAAGGGGAGCGGATGTCTGGGTTGAATGCTAGCAGCCGGCAGCAAGACATACTGCCACAGACATTTCACTTCACCACTTCACTTTTTGCCACAATTCCTTCGAGCTGTAAATCAGATTTCCCAAATAGTTTAGATTATTCCTTGAATAAATTTCCTGTTTCAGGTTTGAAAGTAAGTGCTTTGGGGGTGGGTTCTGCTGTGGGGAAGTTAGAAAGTTACTGAGAAAGCCCAAGGGTATATTGCAGAGTAATGAAATGGCAGCACAGTGATGCCTCTTGTGTAGCTGTTGCCTCACAGCACCCTGGACCCACCATTAATCTTGACTTCAGTGCTGTCTGTGTGACATTTGTATGTTCTCCCTCTGATCACGTGAGTTTTCTCTTGGGGCTCCAGTTTCTTTCATCGTCCAGAAAAGGGCAGGTGGTAGATTCATTGCCTGTTGTAAGTGAGTGATAGAATCTGGGGGTGACAGCGGTGTGGGGGGGGGGGGGGGGTTATAGGGAGATGCAACACGGAAACAGGCCCTTTGGCTCATCGTGTCTGCACTGACCATCAACTACACATTTACATTCATCCAACATTGGTTGCATTTTTTTAAATTCTCCCCACATTCTGTCCAACATGCCAGAAAATCACTTGCCTGCATACTGATGAGAATGTGAGCAGAATAACTATTGGGGTGAATGTAGGATTAGTGTAAATGGATGGTTGATAGTCCAAATGTCTCCATGATCCATTGAATCTATGGTCTAGTTTGGGATGATAGAGTATATGTGATCTTGGTTTTCTCACAAATAGATAAGACTTCAGAATGGTATTTCTCAGGCGTTACAATTTGCATTCGGTTTGGCTGGTTCAGCCAGGCTCTGATGTGCACAACAAAGGCTCAATAGCCCTGTGGCAGATAGCACCCACAGCAAAGTTTAAACAGAGACATTTAACTTCAGCATCTGACTTTGAGAAGCTTGCTGAACTTCCAACTGCATTTGACCAGTTGACCTTATGGGAGACGCAACTCCAACTGTTATTGGAGGCAACATCACATAACTAACCATTGTACACACTAATGATCAGTGCATGGAAACTGCATTCAATTCCCAACTGCCCCAAAAAAAGTACCCAAAGGGACTATGTGAAGGTTATCTTAGATCTGGTCGAGCTCCAATTGTGAGTGGAATTCAATGTAATATTAATTTTCTTCAAAATATTGGCAGTCATTCGATCGCATACACTGACTACATCAGAACAAAATATTAACGAATCCTTGTCTATTCATGTCACCATTTATTTAAGGCAACAACAATTCAGCAGAGTACATGGATGTTTGCAATAGGAAATGGTAATATATAAAATTAAACCATATGGTCATTTTAATATTTGGCAGATCACTTACATTATTTTTAAACTTTTCTTACAAAGTAAACTTTCTCTAGAGGATGAATGAGTAATTTTATAGTGTATTCAGTTCAAAGTCCAAAGCTGTTTCAGCATTCCATGTGGAATTAAAATAAATGAAGTGAAATCAACACCAAAGTCCACAATATCATGAGCTTAGCGTAGAGTTAGTGCAGTTCATGCACACCAAGTAAATAATTTGCAGTACTTGTTTACTCAAAAAGGTTGAAACTGTGTTCTAATGATCACCAGACGTTTACTCAGACCCACCAACAACCCTCACATTCACTGCTGAGTTCTCACTCAGTCTGAGACCTGTTGCCATTTGGTGGTGCAGCCATGCTGAGAATTGTTGGTGGACCTTTCAAGAGAAGGCTATCAACGCATATTCAGGAATTTTAGCTCTCAGAAGTTTGGCAGATGACCAGCAACTGACCCTACTCGTGGCAAGGGGTGGGCGGAAAGCAGTTGATGGAGGGAACTATTGAGATGAATGTATATCAGTTAGTAGTTCATGTACGTTAGCTACTATTGTAACTGTTAATTTAAGGTAGGTTGAGTCACCACTGCATTAATAAACAGTGGTACCTAATGATCCATTGCCATCACTACGACTTGGCTCTTCTTGGCTTCACTGTGAATTATTACACAACTGCCATAGATTAGGAGCAAAATGAAAAAAGTCAATTTGTTGGAAAGTCAACTGAAATAAATCTGAAGCATGTCACACATAATGTGGTTAATTATTTCAAAATTATACATACATAAGGGGGAAAAGGGTAACTAGAGAGAGAGTGGGACCTCTCAGTAATCAAAGCGGTCACCTCTGTGTGAAGCCACAGGAGACGGGCAAGGTCCTAAATGAATATTTCTCCTCTGTATTTACCGAGGAGAAAGACAGTTGGACAGAGGACATTGGAGCAGTCAGGGTTACCATCGAAGAAGTACTGAAGGTATGTCCTTTTTGAAGGTAGACACATCTCCAGGGCCTGATCAGATATATCTGAGTACATTGCGAGAAACTATAGAGGAAATTGCGGGAGCCCTGGTTTAAATTTACGAGTTGCCCTTCAATACAGGAGAGGTGCCGGAAGACTGGAATGTGGCAAATGTTGTGCTTCTTTTCAAGAAGGGCTACAGGGAAAATGCTGGGGACTATAGGCTGGTAAGCTTAACATCTGTAGTTGGTAAATTACTGGAGATTATTCTGATGGATAGGATATACAGGCATTTGGATGGGCAAGGGCTGATAAGGGACAGTCAGCATGGTTTTGTACGTGGGAGGTCGTGTCTCACAAATCTGATTTTGAAGACGTGACCAAAAAAGGTTGATGAGGGCAGAGATATAGGTGTTGTGTACATGGGTTCAGTAAGGCATTCGACAAGGTTCCGCATGGCAGGCTGCTGTGGAAGGTTAGATTGCATGGGATCCAAGGAGAGATAGCCAAATGGATAGCAAATTGGCTCCATGGAAGGTAGCAGAGGGTGATGGTGGAAGGTTACTTCTCAGACTGGAGGCCTGTGACTAGTGGTGTGCCTCACGGTTCAGTGCTGGGCCAGTTCCTGTTTGTCATCTACATCAATGATTTGGATGAGAACTTACGGGGTAAGATTAGCAAGTTTGCTGATGATGCAAAAGTTAGTAGTTTTGTAGATAGTGAAGATGGTTGTGAACGATTGCAGCAGGATTTGGATCGATAGGCCAGGTGGGCAGAGGAATGGTTGATGGAATTTAATACAGAGAAGTATGAGGTGTTGCATTTTAGTACGTCGAACAGGGGCAGGACCTACACAGTAAATGGTAGGCCTCTGGGTAGTGTTGTAGAGCAGAGTGATCTAGGAGTACAGGTGTATGGTTCCAGGAAGGTCGAGTCACAGGTAGATAAAGTGGTCAAAAAGGCTTTTGGCACTTTGGCCTTCATCAGTCAGAGTATTGAGTATAGAAGTTGGGAGGTCATGTTGCAGTTGTATAAGACGTTGGTGAGACCGCATTTAGAATATTATGTTCAGTTCTGGGCACCATGTTATAGGAAAGATTTTGTCGAGCTTGAAAGGGTTCAGAAAAGATTTACGAGGATGTTGCCAGGACTAGAGGGTGTGAGCTATAGGGAGAGGTTGAATAGGCTGTGTCCCTATTCCATGGAGCACAGGAGGATGAGGGGAGGTCTTATAGAGGTATACAAAATCATGAGAGGAATAGATCAGGTAGATGCATGGAATCTTTTGCCCAGAGTAGGGGATCGAGGACCAGAGGACATAGGTTCAAGGTGAAGGGGAAAAGATTTAATAGGAATCCGAGGGGTAACTTTTTCAAACAAACGGTGGTGGGTGTATGGAACAAGCTGTCAGAGGAAGTGGTTGAGGCTGGGACTATCCCATCGTTTAAGAAACAGTTAGACAGGTACATGGATAGGTCAGGTTTGAAGGGATATGGACCAAGCGCAGGCAAGTGGGACTCGGGAAGCTGGAACATTGTTGGCCGGTATGGGCGAGTTGGGCCGAAGGGCCTGTTTTGTTTCTCTCAATGCTATCACTTTCAAGTGCGCATGTTAACTGGAGATAGACACAAAAAGCTGGAGTAACTCAGCGGGACAGGCACCATCTCTGGAGAGAAGGAATGGGTGAGACCCTTCTTCAGACTGATTTCCCCTGTAACTGCACGTTCTTTTATTTTTAAACCAGCACCAGAGGTTCCTCGTATCTACATCAAAATGAAGTGTTAATTCTGTTTCCTTTACTGCAGGTGCTGTCTGATCTACTGAATCTTTCTCCAATTTTATGCTTAGTTTCAGATTTCCAACATCTGTAGTATTTGATTTTCATTATTAAATTGGAAAGGCAAGGCAATGTGTGCTGATGTGACCAGAAAAATACATTTAGTATTCTTGCAGATGAATGTTTTACTAACTGCATTAAGATGACCTATTTTCAGCAATGTCTCTACATTATGTTTGCAACTGTGATTAAAGCCCACTCTTTTAATTAATGTTATTTTACTGTTGATAAAGAACAATAATGAATTATGTGCCCTCATTAAGCTGTGAGCTATGGATTCAATATTTTGTTTCACTATTTTGGCTGATTTGAGCCTGTAGCTGGTTGGGTGACATGTTTTCTGATGATAAGGGATGTATAGTGCTATTCACTGAATATTTAATTTTATTTCAGCCCATGAAACAACACCAATGATGCTGGAGGTGTTTGTCATGAGTGAGTAAAATTAATTTGAATACATTAATTACACTGCTTATAAATTCATGCTGTAAATAGTTATATTTCTGATTACTTCTTAATTGATAAAAAGCAGAGTTCCTTTCAGTGCATTGTAAGGATTATTTTAATTTGTTCTCAGTGCCTTTTCTGTTTGGAGGCAATGAGATGAAACTAAGGGTTTTGATCAATAATTGTTTTTGTAACAAAGCCATGAGTAAATGGCAAATTTGTACAACTTTATGGGCAAATGAGTATTTCTCCTGCATAAAAGTCACCTTTGCATTGACTTTTCATTTCAACTTTCATGCTTTGTATCAATTCAGCAATTCACAGCTCTGCCAGATAAACTACATTCAATCACTTAAGCAGAAATCTCTTTCCAGTGGAGACATCTGTCCATCCAAAAAATGCATCATGAAACTGTATGAAATGTAATGTCTGCTATCATTCCAGTCTATATTGCTTGAAAAGTAGCTGCAACTAAAACCTGTGTGCAACCCAATCACAATGCAGTAAACCCTCGTAATAATGGACCAGGGGGGAGGATAGTGTCCGTGATTGGCGATTCTCCGCGATAACTAATTGAAGGTTGTAAAGCTTAACGTATGGCGGGGTGGAAAGAAACGTGGCATTGACAGGATTTAAACAAGCGGGAATTCACAAGCCCGGGAGCTGCAGAGCGCCCGGCCCCACACGTAATGTGTCCGGTACTCATGACGCTTTCATGCTGTTCATTCTCTCCACTCCCACAACCGGAAGTACGTCATGTGGCATCATCTCAATGGGTAACTGGCAGATGTGGGGAGCAGTGCAACAGGAGCCTTGGTCCGCAATAAACAAAATCCGTTATATAGAGGTCCGCTATTGCGATTGTTTACGGTAGCTTTCATTTTATTTGCATTTGACTCCAACTATCCAGATAATTGCTATAACGTGATAGTTGCGTTCCTAACAAACCTCACACTCTATTCGCATTATTGCTAACTCACATTGCTAATGCTGCGTTAACATAATTAAAGTGAATTAAGCGATTTATCTCCCCAATTCACTCCAGTTCTGCAGGAGTAGGCAAAGGCTATCAATGAACATGACTAAAAACATGTGTCATCCTCCACTGATTATACGTGTTGAAAGTTAGAAATAGAAATGCAGAGAGGAGTTCGGTTCAAGTGCTGTTAGCAGGGAGTATGGAAGGTTGCCATGCAATATTTAATTGTTTTAATTTTCTTCCTAACATTGCTGAGAGGCAGCAAGGGTTAACTTTCTACAAACACAGAGATAAAGAGAGGAAAGATTGGTTAATTGAACGGCAAATTATAGCTGCTTTTTGACAGTCTGAAAGCTGAGGAGCAGATTATGTAACGTATCATCTTTATGTTTGGTAGACCAAAGTGCTGGAGAAACTCAGCGCGAGAGGCAGCATCTATGGTGCGAAGGAAATAGGCAACGTTTCGGGCCGAAACCCTCTTCAGTCTTTTGTTTACCTTCAATTTTCCAGCATCTGCAGTTCCTTCCTAAGCATCCTTATGTTTGTTTGGATTTGCAATTCTCATTGAATATACTCCCATAGGTTTTATTACATGGCGACTTGATTCTGTTTCCACGCTGATTATCTTGTACAACTACACTTAACACATACCATTTTCACGAAACAATTGGAAAAGCAAAGTTTCTTTACCTTACAAGATAATTCATTATTCACGCAGATATATTTTTGATTCTCTGGTATTTTCTATTATTATTGATAGAAAATTGCCCAAGAAAATGAAAACATATACATTTGATCCCATGATCCAATGTATAATCATAAAACAACGTTTTTTAATGAATTTCTTTTTACAGTATTTTGTTGTGAGTGATTGTGAGATTGCCTCTTGTGCATATGTGAGGGTAGAATCCGAGGTGAGTTGATAGATTGCAAAGACAATAAGATGGGTTTAATGCAGGATTAGTGTAAAAGGGTGCTTGACATTCAGTGAAAACTTGGTGGGACTACCAATGGGTTGTATGTTTATCTGATTGGAAATTAATAATTGAGAACATATTTGTGTCAGAACCACAAAAATGGCAAATCCTTAAGTTGAATGTAGACACAAGGAACTGCAGATGCTGGTGTACCAAAATAGACACAAAGTGCTGGATAGTTCAAAGTGGGAAGTCAGTGAGATAGCATTTGCTGTTGACTTGTTTGCGATAGGCAATATGAAGCAGACCCAGATAGTTTCTGAGGCAGGAGTTGATTTCGCACCATAACCAACATCTCAAAACAATTGTTTAAGAAGGAAATGTAGATGCTGGAAAATCGAAGGTGGACAAAAATGCTGGAGAAACTCAGCGGGTGAGGCAGCATCTATGGAGGGAAGGAAATAGGCAATGTTTCGGGTTGAGACCCTTCTTCAGACTGATGTGAGGGTGGGGGGGGGGGAGGAGAGGCAGGGAAAGTGGGCTGAGCGAGAGTTGAGAATGGGAGGAGAAAGCAGGGACTGCCTGAAATTAGAGAAGTCAATGTTCATACCGCTGGGGTGTAAACTGCCCAAGCGAAATATGAGGTGCTGCTCCTCCAATTTACGGTGGTCCTCACTCTGGCCATGGAGGGGGCCCAGGACAGAAAGGTCGGATTCGGAATGGGAGGAGGATTGAAGGGCTGAGCCACTGGGAGATCAGGTAGGTTAATGCGAACCGAGCAGAGGTGATGGGTGAAACGTTCGCCAAGCCTACGCTTGGTCTCACCGATGTAGAGCAGTTGACACCGAGAGCAGCGGATGCAATAGATGAGGTTGGAGGAGGTGCAGTTGAACCTCTGGCGCACCTGGAAAGACTGGTTGGGTCCTTGAATGGAGTCAAGTGGGGAGGTAAAGCGACAAGTGTAGCATTTCCTGCATTTGCAAGGGAAAGTGCCAGGAGAGGAGGTGGTTTGGATGGGAAGGGACAAATTGACCAGGGAGTTACGGAGGGAGCGGTCTCTATGCAAAGCAGACAGGGGAGGAGATGGATAGATGTGGCCAGTGGTGGGATTCCGTTGGAGGTGGCATAAATGTTGGAGGATTATTTGTTGTATGTGACGTATGGTAGGGCGGAAGGTGAGGACAAGGGGGACTCTGCCCTTGTTATGTGGGGGGATGGAGAGTGAGAGCAGTTATGGGGTATAGAAGAGATGCTGATGAGAGACTCAACTATAGTAGAAGAGGGGAACCCCTGTTCCCTGAAGAATGAGGACATCTCCAATGACCCGGTGCGGAACACCTCATCCTGAGTGCAGATGCGGCGTAGACGGAGGAATTGGGAGTAGGGGATGGAGTCCTTACCGTAAGCAGGGTGGGAAGAAGTGTAGTCCAGATAGCCATGGGAGTCAGTGGGTATATAGTGGATGTCGATCAGTAGTCGATCTATGTTAGGCGCTTCCCCCCCTGGTAAATGCTATGTACTTACCTTTCTCTGTTTCTTTCCTGAGTGCAGGCCTTGTGGATGTGAGTCTGGAATCAAAGGGTTAAAAGGCTCCTGTACCCGATTGGCTGAGCTGCGTCAGGTGACGGATGACTCATCTGAAGCTTAAATACGAGAAACTCCCAGAATTCTCTCTCTTCTTCGTCGACCCTGACTTGTGAGCTGACTGCTGGTGGGAGCTGCGGAAGGCCTGGCCACATGGCATAGAACTTTGTGTACTTTCTCCATTACTTATTAACAAATATTGAATTGGGACGGATGAGGGCTGACCTTAGATGTTTTCGTGTATTTTGTTTCAGGATTATATCTCTTTAGGCAGGTTTTCGAGTCTCCGGTTCGACGATCCATCACGTGGCTGGCTGGAGCAACTGTTAAATTGTTTGTTAGTCCATCCATATCCCTGACTGGGTTGTTTGAATCAGGTTTGGGTTTTGTGTTCCATTGAATAATTAAAGCTATTTTTGAATTTGAACCTGGTTTTTGAATTATGTTACGCGGCTCTGAAGTACCTGCATTCGGGAGTCGTAACAGTCTATCACCTGCGATGGAGATAGTGAAGTCTAGAAATGGTAGGGAAATGTCGGAAATGGTCCAGGTGTATTTGAGTGCCGGATGGAAGTTAGTGGTGAAATAGATGAAGTCAGTGAGTTGTGTGTGGGCGCAGGAGTTAGCACCAATGCAGTCATCGATGTAGCGGAGGTAGAGTTTGGGGATATGGCCCTGGTACGCCTCGAACAAAGGTTGTTCGACGTACCCTACAAAGAGGCAGGCATAGCTCGGGCCCATGCGCATTCCCAAAGCTATGCCTTGTATTTGGAGGAAATGGGAGAGGTCAAACGAAAAGTTTTTACAGGTAAGGACTAAGCGGAGTAGAGTATCAGTAGATGGGGATTGGTTGGTTCTGCGGTCGAGGAAGAAAACGGAGGGCTTTAAGACCCTCCTGGTGGGGGATGGAGGTGTAGAGTGACTGGACATCCATGGTGAGGATGAGGGAATGGGGGCCTAGATTGAATCCTAACTGATGATAGTTATTGAGGCAGGTCACCAGGTGCCTCTTGGGCACCAGTATATTAGATGCCATTTTGAAACAGACGGGAATCTCTGACCACAGAAGCAAGACATTAAAGATGCCCTTGAATACTCCAAACTCTGGTGGACAAAAATGCCCAGTACTCGACCAGTTACACCATCTGGCTGGACCTACTTGAGGGATGCTCTGATGATGGCTTTGGAGAGAAATCACAGATTTGTCAGGGTTATTTCAAAGTGTGCCTGAAAGAAATGTATTTTATGCAGAAGAAAGTTATCATTGCCAATTATGTTACCTGCTTTCACCCCACAGGAGAAGACTTGGAATGATTTTGAAAATATAAATTTGTCCAAGCATTTCTTTATGAGTGCAATGAACTGCCAATGCTGGCTTTCAAAAAAGACACAAAGTGCTTAAGTAACTTGGCAGATCAGCCAGCATCTATGGAGGACATGGACAGGCCATGCTCTCCAGACATTCTACCTGACCCATTCATCAGCACTTGGTGAATTCGACCATAAAGTTGAAGTTAATTGTCTAATCGTGCATTCAGAGTTAAGATTGTTTTATTGAAGTAATATGATCAGGTTACTTGAACAACCAAAAAAAAGCAGTGATACCCTTTAGCACGTCTCACCTTTTAAGATGACCCCCTCTCTCACTGCTCCTCCTCTGTGATCCCTGCTTGAAATCTTCCCATAAACAAAATTGGGTTGGTTGAGAAAGTGCAATTTAAAAACATTCGTTCAAAACCAATGGATTCTCAAACCTTACACTTCCATTGTTTAACCTTGGCAAGACTGGAACGGAAAGCCAGGACATTCTCAACAGCCTGACAAGTATTCTAATTGACTGGAAACAGATTTTAAAAAATAGCAATCAGGTTCTGCAAGTTATATCAGAAAGCTCTGAAGTAAACACATCTTTCTGGGTTTCCCAACTACCAGACGGTATCATTGCAGTGCCCCCAGTCACCAGAGAACGCGCAACTAATGTCAGTTATTACTGCTCGAATTGTGGACTGGGATTCAACCTTTCTCATTTAATTTTCTTCATCCCCGTCCTAGAGTTGCTGACGCAAGCTTGAGCACAATTCCACAGTGGCATCTACCCTCGGACTGCTCTGTGAAGAGCCTATCCTTCATGTGAGAACCCAGACAGTCGGTGCTGACAGGTTATTTAACCTACTGGGTCTTCACCTGCCATTCACACATAGATTTTACATCAGGAATCACTGAACAGTGACTCTGAGTGGGAGCCTCGGGTCATTTATCCCTACCTCAGCCAAAGAGTGCCAAGACCAATTATAACACCAAGCACTGCTTCTGGTGCAATGGTTAATCAAAAGCCATAATAAATCACTCATATATACTTGAAACAGCTTAACTTATAACACATTATGACTACTAGAGTAACATAAATTAGTACATAATTTTTACCCTTCCGACACATAGCAGTCCTACAGTTCCTTGCAGGTATTCATTATTCTAAATGGTTTTGAACAGAGATAAATGAATACTAATTTATGGATACTTCATGTAGTTATTTGTAATTCTTTTCCTGTTGCTAATAAAATAACAGACATATGAACTGTACACAAAGTGTTTACACTTGCTCAATGAACCTAAATGTGACACATCAGGCATCATAAAGCTACGTTCAAAGGCTCGGATGTTCTGGCTGCAATCTGTCAAACCATTGCATAGTTTTATAGAGTTCCACCACACATTACTTTTGTGTTTGTTTAAAAACAAGAAGCAGGAAGATGAAGGTTCTTTAACCTGAAATGTTATGGAATGAGGTTGAGGCAGGTCATAGAGTGATACAGTGTGGAAACAGGCCGTTTGACCCAACTTGCCCACACCGGCCAACATGTCCCAGCTACACTAGTTCCACCTGCCAGAATTTGGTCCATATCCCTCCATACCTGTCCTATCCATGTACCTGTCTAACTGCTTCTTAAATGTTGGGATAGTCCCTGCCTCAACTACCTCCTCTGGCAGGTGCAATAACAAGTTTTAAAAGTCATTTGGACAGCTACATGGATAGGGAAGATTTGGAGGAAAATTTGTTTACCTTCAAATGCAGGTAAACGGGGCTAGTTTAAATGAGATTCATGGTCGGCATGGACGAGTTGAGCCAAAAGGCTTGTATCTGTGCTGTATGACTCTAACACCTCTCTAAGCAACTAAATCATCCTACCAGAGAGCAGTGCTGAACTACTATCTACCTCTTTGGTGACCCTCGGACTTTCCTTGATCGGACTTTGCTGGCTAAAATGACTAAACATTATTCCCTTATAATGTATCTACCCACTCGATGGCTCGATTATGATCACGTATTGTGTTTCCGCTGACTGGATAGCACGCAACAAAAGTTTTTCGCTGTACCTCAGTACACGTGACAATGAACGAAACAGAACTGAAACTTCCTATGACCTGCCTAGTATTTCCAGCATTTTCTTTTAATTTTCAACAATCAACAATTTTTTTGCCGTTGATTTTCATGATCTTTGATATATTGTCAAGCCCAATTGAAAATTGCTGCCATGCCAAGCGACCTTTGTTTTTTAAACTCCATGCACACATCATTTCAGTTACCTTTTGGACTTGTTTAAAGACAAGAAGCTGGAGGCCAACCTAGCCCCAAATGAAGTTGCAGCAAATCACATCCATTACTGATTCTTAAAATTATTATTAAGCTGTAACTTTACTGAAACTTAAGTAGGACCTTAGTAGGCATTTGTTAGAACAACACACAGTATGTTGAAAAAACTCACTGGGATGAGCTGCATTTGTGGAAGCGTCGGTGTTTTGGGATGGAAATCCGACATCAGTCGTGATCCAGGATCTTGTTCCGAAACTTCGGCCATTCCTGTACATCAACAGATGCTGCTCAGCCTACTGAGTTCCTTCAGCAGATTGTGTGTGGCTCCAGATTCTTACATCTACAGTCTCTTATGTCTCTATTAATTATCTTTTGGACGCTTTAATAAAAATTGAAAATGCTGGAAACAGTAAGCAGATCAGGGGGCATTGGTTAAAAGCTATACAGTCAAAGTTTCAGATCTGGGATCTGAAACATAGAAACATAGAAAATAGGTGCAGGAGGAGGTCATTCGGCCCTTCGAGCCAGCACCGCCATTCATTGTGATCATGGCTGATCGTCCCCTATCAATAACCCGTGCCTGCCTTCTCCCCATATCCCTTGACTCCACTAGCCCCTAAAGCTCTATCTAACTCTCTCTTAAATCCATGAACTGGGAAAGAGAAAAAAAAAGATTAGCTTGAGGTTGCAGAAGATGGGGAAGGGATGGGTAGAACAAAGGGAAATACTCTGATAGGGTGAAGCCAGATGGCAAATGGTGGCAACTAAGAAGCAGTTCAACAAAAGTCACAAAGTGCTGGAGTAACTCAGCAGATCAGTCAACATCCCTGGAGAACATCCACTATAAACCTACTGACTCCCACGGCTATCTTGACTACTCGTCCTCCCACCCTGCTTCCTGTAAGGACTCCATCCCCTATTCCCAATTCCTCCGTCTACGCTGCATCTGCTCCCAGGATGAGGTGTTCCACACCAGGGCATCGCAAATGTCCTCATTCTTCAGGGAACGGGGGTTCCCCTCCCCCACTATAGATGAGGCTCGCACCAGGGTCTCGTCCATACCCCGCAACACTGCTCTCTCTCCCCATCCCCCCACTCGCAACAAGGGCAGAGTCCCCCTGGTCCTCACCTTTCACCCCACTAGCCGGCACATACGTCAGTTTCACCACCTCCAACGTGACCCCACCACTCGCCACATCTTCCCATCTCCCCCCCTGTCTGCCTTCCGCAAAGACCGCTCCCTCCGTAACTCCCTTGCCAATTTTTCCCTTCCCTCCTGCTCCACCCCTTCCCCGGGCACTTTCCCTTGCAAACGCAAGAGATGCTACACTTGTCGCTTTACCTCCCCCCTCGACTCCATTCAAGGACCCAAGCAGTCGTTCCAGGTGCGACAGAGGTTCACCTGCACCTCCTCCAACCTCATCTATTGCATCCGCTGCTCTAGATGTCAGCTGATCTATATTGGTGAGACCAAGCATAGGCTTGGCGATCGTTTCGCCGAACACCTCCGCTCAGTCCGCACTAACCAACCTGACCTCCCGGTGGCTCAGCACTTCAACTCCCCCTCCCATTCCGTATCTGACCTCTCTGTCCTGGGCCTCCTCCATGGCCAGAGTGAGCAACACCGGAAATTGGAGGAGCAGCACCTCATTTTCTGCTTGGGAAGTCTGCTTCCTGGTGGCATGAACATTGAATTCTCACAATTCCGTTAACGCTTGCTGTCTCCTCCCATTCCTACCTCTCCCTCAGCCCTCATGCTCCTCCTGAGTCTGAAGAAGGGTTTCGGCCCGAAACGTTACCTATTTCCTTCGCTCCATAGATGCTGCTGCACCCGCTGAGTTTCTCCAGCATTTTTGTGTACCTTCCTCCTCCTCCTTTTTCCTTTCTTCTCCCCGCCTCCCCCCACCCCCTATCAATCTGAAGAAGGGTTTCGGCCCAAAACGTTGCCTATCTCCTTCGCTCCATAGATGCTGCTGCACCCGCTGAATTTCTCCAGCATTTTTGTGTTCCCTGGAGAACATAGATAGGTGATGATTTGGGTCGGGACCTTTCTTCAGACTCAAGCAGGTCAAATCAGTTTACACTTCTTTGTCTATTTAATGAGTTGTTAATGGTAAGACTGCCTCGCAGTTTAGACCATAGTATAGAAAAAAAAAGACAAATTGAACGGGCCAGTTCTGGCACAGACAAAGGCAGAGTGACGAAGTTGGGGAATTATCTGCATTCTTTTCAAAGTTCTCATTTACTTTTTAAAAACTTTCATTTTGTACCAACTCATATAGGTTCGCCAACGTGAGGTTCCATTTATTAGAGTAGGATGATTAGGCTTGTACGAAATGAGAAGGCCCCAGGAACAAGCCTGACTTTGACATTATGAATGTTTCTGCTCCATTAGAACCCGAGTCTTTCGGATGATGGAAAAACACATCTATAATTTAGCCACCAAGAAATCAACTGGGTAATTCAGAAGAAACCTCTTTACAATTAGTGACTTGTGAGAAGGTGGTTAAGGTAAAGAAGGTGGCAAAGAAGGCAAGTGGGGAGAGGCTGGATAAGCAAACAAGATATGTAGTATGTTGACAGAGTTAAGATATAGAAGCATATGAGGAGTCTTGAGCACATAAAAGCCAGCCTGGACTGGAGAAACAACCTTTATCAGTGAAGTATATTCTCTGTAATTAGTACATGACTGTAGAGGCTTTTTTTTAAAAGAAATTTTCAATTATTTAAAATCAGGTTGTTCATAGACACACTAATTAAAAGATTATTTTTGAGATTAATCATATATTCAAACCCCATCAATAAAATTGTAGCATTACCACTGTAATATTAATGTAAATGAACACAAATAAATACATATATTTTCCATAACACTGCCTGATTGCTCTGGATCATGGAAAATTTAAAATGTTGTGTCCTATAAGTGAGTGGAATGCAAACCTGTGCAATAAATTTCCTGCACAATTTGAAACACATTTTGCTGCAAGAATGATTAAATACCATCCAGTCACATGTCATAAAACACTAGGTCAGATTGCATCAGTGCAAGTGAAGTAAGATCACGTTCCCAGAATAATAACCTGGCAATCTTATCTTGATATTTTTCTGTGATCTCTCACATCTGCTATAGGGCACCCATACATTTGAAAAGATTTGGTCAAGATCATTATTGACTGTTTCTCAAAGAAGTTCAATCCGAGCAAAGGGTTGATGCATGCTACCTACCATCCCAACTCTGTAATACATGCAGCTGGATTTTTCACCCTTTACACATGAGGAAGAGGAGAGAGGGGAGTGATGGGCAGCAGCAAACAAACATGTCAGTGTATACAGGAATTTTCAGTGCTGGAATCTGATGTTGTGATCAAAGAGCAATGAATGCAGAAGTACAGAGACATGATTCATGTGTAAAAACTGAAGGACTGGACAAGTCTGGGCCAACTACAAATGGATTTCTGCTGCAAATGCAAAGCTTTTTTCTTCTAATGCCAAGTGGCCAACTATTAAATCATCAGAATTGCCTTTAAATACATGCTACTCAATCCAGGTGTTGAATGCCATGTTAAAGACATTGATCGATGACCTCTTGGACTTGCAACACTCAACTGCTTTTCAGTAAAATTATCTTCTGCATATGGCAAGCAGAGAAATCCAGGGAGCCCCTATGAACAGTAATGACAGAATCATCAGGAGGTATTTCCAAAAAGGTATAAGGGATTGCAGGTGAAAACTAGATCAGTACAGCATTGGGGCATTCAGCCCACAATGACTGTAACCGACATGAAGCCAAGTTACACGTAATCCATAACCCTCCACTCCCTGTAAAAGCCTCTTAAATGCTACTATCGTATCTTACTCCACCACCAGCCCTGGCAGTGCGTTCCATGCACCCACCGCTTGCCCTGCATATCTGCTTTAAACTTTTCCCTCCCACCATAAAGCTGTGGCCTCTCGTCCTTGACATTTCCACTCTTGTAAACCTCTTCTGTACCCTCTCCAAAGCCTCCATATCCTTCATCAAATAATAATAATAATAATAATAACTTTATTTATAAAGCACTTTAAACAACCACAGTTGCCACAAAGTGCTGTACATGAGAAATCACGAACAAAAAGCTATTACAAACAATTAAAAACCATTAAAAACCGTAAAACGAAGGACTATAAAAAACACACAAAAAATTAAAAGACATTAAAAGCACTAAAAACAGGGGCAATGCCTCAGCCAGTGTCGAAAGCCAAAGAATAAAAATATGTTTTTAGGGAGGATTTGAAGATGGACAGTGAGGGGGCCTGTCTGATGTGCAGCGGCAAGGTGTTCCAGAGTGCCGGAGCAGCAACAGAAAAAGCTCTATCCCCTCTGAGCTTCCGCTTAGACCTTGGTACCTCAAGGAGCAGCTGATCAGCTGACCTGAGGCACCGGGCAGGAGCATATAGGTGGAGCAGCTCAGAGAGGTAAGGCGGGGCGAGCCCATTCAAGGATTAAAGCCAACCAGAACTGGACCACACTCCAAATTCAGCCGAACCAACGTTTTCTGAAGCTGGAACATGATTTCCAGACTCTTAAACTTAATGTGTAAGAAGAAACTGCAGATGCTGGTTTAAACCGAAGATTGACGCAAAATGCTAGATTAACTCAGCGGGGCAGGTAGCATCTCTGGCGAGAAGGAATGGGTGACGTTTCGGGTTGTGATCCTTCTTCAGACTGAAAGTCATGGGAAAGGGAAATGGGAGATATAGACGATGATGTAGAGAGATATAGAACAATGAATGAAAGATATGCAAAAAAGTAATGATGATAAAGGAAACAGGCCATTGTTAGCCGTTTGTTAGGTGAAAACAAGAAGCTGGTGCAACTTGGGTGAGAGAGGGATGGAAAGCAGGGGGAATGCAGGGGCTACTTGAAGTTGAAGAAATCAATATTCATAGCACTGGGCTGTAAGCAGCCCAAGCAAAATATGAGATGCTGATCCTCCAATTTGCATTTAGCCTCACTCTGACAATGAGGAGGCCTAAGACAGAAAGGTCGGTGTGAATGGGAAGGGGAATTAAAATGTTTAGCAACCGGGAGATCAGGTAGACCCAGGCAGACTGAGTGAATGTGTTTAGCGAAACGATCGCCTAGTCTCCGTTTGGTCCGGCCGATGTACAGTCCACATCTTGAACAACGGATACAGTAGATGAGGTTGGGGGAGGTGCAAGTGAACCTCCGCCTAACCTGAAAGGACTAATGGGGTCCCTGGACAGACTCGAGGGAGGAGGTATAGGGCCAAGTGATGCATCTCCTGTAGTTGCAGGGGAAGGTAGCTGGGGAGGGGGTGGTTTGGGTGGGAAGGGATGAATTAACCAGGGAGTTGCGGATGGAATGGTCTCTCGGAAGGCGGAAAGAGGTGCCGATGGGAAGATGTGACTAGTGGTGGGATCCTGTTGTGGGTGGCAAAAATGTCAGAGGATTATGTAATGTATGCGACGCCTGATACTTGATGTTCTGTCCGATGTAAGAAAGCATACCACACAGCTTCTTTATCAATCTATCTACTTGAATTGCAGCTTGTGTGGTAACTTTCAGGAAGCTAATGACATGGACCCCAATATCTCTCTGTACATCAATGCTGTTAAGGGTCTTGCCAATAACTGTAAACTTCTCTCTAACATTCAATCTCCCAAATGGTAACATTTTGGGCTTGCTCAGATGAAACTGCATCTGCAATACCTCCACCCATTTCTGCAGCTGATATTCTGCTGTATACTTTGACATCCACCACCAAATTTGATGTTGTTTGCAAACATATTAACCAACCTATCTAAGGTAGACAAAAATGCTGGAGAAACTCAGCGGGTGAGGCAGCATCTATGGAGCGAAGGAATAGGTGACGTTTCGGGTCGAGACTCGTATTCAGACTGATGGGGAGGTGAGGGGGGGGAAGTAATTGATATATATTTTGCCATATATACAGACACACACTGTATGTGTGTGTGTGGATATGTATATAGGTATACGTGTGCATGCGTATGTGTGTGTGTGCGTAAGTGTGTGTTTGTATGAATATATGTGTCAAAAAAACAAGGGCCCCAACACACAAAATTGGTCACAGATCTCTGGCTGAAACACCCAATCACCACTGAATTGAAATGACCAAGTCACACTTGCTTACCATGCACCTGAACTCTGGAATCTGGAGTAAAAAACAAAATACTGGAAGATCTATATGGACATGGCATTATGATTTTTTTCCTACTTGAAGTACATAAATACAATTTCTTTTCAGTGCTGCCCATACTGGCAAAATGGCCTTTATCATAGTTAGATTTGAAAGGGAAGAATTTAATTGTCAGTGCTAATAAGTATGTTTTATGTGGAAGAATTGTTGGGCTCTTTGTAAGACTGCTTTGTGCCAGATGCATTTTCATGTGATTATTATGTCGTATCATGTGGAATGTAAGTGAACTTCGCAATAATCGGGGTTCCTGTATAACAATTGACTCAGTCAGTGGGAGATTGCCACTAATGTTCCTCCTACAACCTCAGAATCTAAAGAGCTTTTGTGTCTTGAACCTCCATCAGATCCAATCCAAAGCTGTGCAGCGAGCAACAGACCAAGATCCCTTTGGGGACCCTGGCTGGTAGCTTTGAAGTGCATCTGAGACCTGCCCAGGTACCTGAAGAGCATGCTGATTTCTTACTCAGTAGTACAACTGCTGATGATGTGGCAGTGATCGTAGAATGTTTGTAGAAAAGCAATGACTTTTTAAAACTGCTTTTGGACCATGCCAGCTGCCTGGAAATTAACACGAGCTGACTGGTGTTCTTAATCTAACAAGCTGGAAATGCCTTTTACACTCTGACAGAGCATCCTGTGTCTCCTGACATGCTGGTGATCCAGCAAGTCTTCTGGGTTTAGTCCCTATAAGGTGCACTTTCTACTTCCCATCTTCTCGGCTTCTGTCGTTCTCTCCAGGAGAATTGCATTTGCAATAGCAACTTTGCTGATCAGCTAATTGGCCTGTCACACTTAGGCGATTTTTCAGGCGACTGCCGGTGACTGTCAAGTTGCCGGCAGTCGCCTGAAAAACCGGCAAATGGAACGGCGACTGTCAGAGTGGAACACACACACACACATTGCTTCTTTGACCAGCTCGTTATGCAGGCGGGGGACAGGGCAAGCGGGGGGAGCGCTGTCTGAGTGAAATTCACACGGTGCAAAGCCAAGGTGATACAGACACACACCGCGATGAACAGGAAGGTTGGCGCTGTAATTAAGATGGCAAAAGCGCAGTGTACGATAAGTCCTTTAAAAGTGGGGGGGAGAGGGGGGAGAAGGAGGGAGAAGGGGTGGAGACAACGTTTAAGAAGCCAGAGATACACGGCTGTGAAGCTCAGCGAACATTTAACATTACAGGTCGGTTATCCTTGGTTCTGAAAACTACCGTTTACATTTTTTTTTCCTAATGACACAATGAAATTCACCGGTCAGCACTGGCTACAACCTACGAGAACCTTTGACCTCCTGGCAATTCACTAGGACCTCCTGGCGACCCACGTACGGCACATGAATTCTCCCTAGTCTCCACGGCGGCTTCATCCTAGTCGCCGCTAATTTTTCAACATGTTGAAAAATTCGCAGCGACTACAATGAGGCTGCGACCAGTTCCCAGAGTGCAGGAACTCCTCATGACCATGAAGGCGACTCCCCAGTAAACACCCACGAACATGTGGCGACCATGTGGCGACTGCATAATCTCCTGCAGTTGCCTAAAAAGTCGCCTAAGTGGGGCAGGCCCATTAGGCACAGGAGATGACACCCTGATTTATAGGGAGAAGAAGTAATCTATCGAGTAACCAAAATACTCTGGGAACCATTTTCCCACTTACTGTCAAGAAAGCAATTGGAAATCCTGACCATGGACTTGGATATTTCCCCGAGATTGATTCCATGCCTTCAATTGTCATTGTGTACTCATTTGTGTATTCCTTGTTCAAATCTCAGTATACAAAGGAAATATGGGCCTGATGACTGTAAGAAAGTAGCTGTTCCTGAACCTGTTGCCCGACATTAGCAATGAGAAGAGAACATGGTCCAGATGGTGGGGTTCATTGATGATAGATTCCACTGTTTTGAGGCAACAACAGATTTAAATGCTTCCAATGTGGGTTGTGCTTGTGATGGGTTGAGTCCTCACTCTCTGCAGCCTTCAACATTCCTATGTGTTGCAATTGCTGTACCAGACCATATTGCAACCATTCAAGATACTTTCTATAGTGCATCTGCAGAAGTTTGTTGGAATAGTCCGTGACATGTCGTATCTCCCCAAACTTCTTAGAAAGTAGAGGCGGCATAGTGGCGCATCGGTAGAGTGGCGCAGCGGTAGAGTTGCTGCCTTACAGAGCCAGAGACATGGGTTTGATCCTGATTATGTACGGAGTTCGTACATTCTCCCCATGACTGCATGGGTTTTCCCTAGGTGTTCCGGTTTCCTCCCACACTCCAAAAGATGTACAGGTTTGTTGGTTAATTTGGCTTTGGTAAAAATTGTAAATTGTCCCTAGCCTGAAGGACAGTGCTAGAGTATGGGGATTGCTGGTTGACGTGTAGTCGGTGGACTAAAGGGCCTGTTTTCAAGTTGTAACTCAAGACATCGGTCTGAACGAAATTTCGTGCCTTGCAGTCATACATATAATAAAATAACAAAAACACACAATAAACACAGATTAAACATCCACCACAGTGAGTTCACCAGGCACCTCCTCACTGCGATGGAAGGCAAAAATCTTAAAGTCTTTGTCTCTTCCCTCCTTGTTCTCCCTCTGCGCTGAGGCGATCCAGGCTTCCGATTTTGTGACCCCGCCGGGTGATGGTAAGTAAGTCAGTCCCGTGGCTGATCCGAACTCCGCGAACGGGCTGGTTCAACTCCGCGGCCCGGGGTGGTCGAAGCTGCCGAAGCTGCCGCCCACCAGTCCAGTGGACGAAGCTGTTGTTGCGGGAGCTCTGGAAAAACAGGTCACCAAACTGTGACCTGCGAGCTCCCGACGATGTCATCCACTGGCCCGCGGCCGAGCCTCCGAAGTCGGGTCGCCGCTGCCGGAACGCCGCCACAGCCCCGTAGTCGGGTCTCCGCTGCCGGAACGCCGCCACAGCCCCGAAATCGGGTCGCCGGAATGCCACCACAGCCCCGTAGTCGGGCCGCCGAAACGCCACCACAGCCCCGAAGTCGGGTCGCCGGAACGCCACCACAGCCCCGAAGTCGGGTTGCCAGAACACCGCCACAGCCCCGTAGTCGGGCCGCCGGAACGCCACCACAGCCGCGAAGTCGGGTCGCCGGAACGGCGCCACAGCCCCGAAGTCGGGTTGCCGGAACGCCACCACAGCCCCGAAGTCGGGTCGCCGGAACGCCACCACAGCCCTGTAGTTGGGTCGCCACCGCCGGAACGCCACCACAGCCCCGAAGTCGGGCCGCCGGAACGCCGCCACAGCCCCGAAGTCGGGTTGCCGGAACGCCGCCACAGCCCCGTAGTCGGGCCTCCGGAACGCCACCACAGCCCCGAAGTCGGGTCGCCGGAACGGCGCCACAGCCCCGAAGTCGGGTTGCCGGAACGCCACCACAGCCCCGAAGTCGGGTTGCCGGAACGCCACCACAGCCCCGAAGTCAGGTCGCCACCGCCGGAACGCCACCACAGCCCCGTAGTTCGGTCGCCACCGCCGGAACGCCACCACAGCCCCGAAGTCGGGCCACCGGAACGCCACCACAGCCCCGAAGTCGGGTCACCGGAACGGCGCCACAGCCCCGAAGTCGGGTTGCCGGAACGCCACCACAGCCCCGAAGTCGGGTCGCCGGAACGCCACCACAGGCCCGTAGTTGGGTCGCCACCGCCGGAACGCCGCCACAGCCCCGAAGTCGGGCCGCCGGAACGCCGCCACAGCACCGAAGCCGGCCAGCTTCGTGCTGGTAAGTCCTGGCTGGCTCTGCCTCCGGAGCCTCGAGGTCGGTCCCAGTTGGAGGCTGCCAGCTCCGCCACAAGAAAAAGTTGCATCCCCCAACCCCCCCCCCACACCGCCCCCACACCCCCCCCCACATACACAACCTAATAAACTAAATTTAACTAAATCAGAACAAAGGAAAACAACAACAAAAATAAAAAAACAGACGGGCTGCAGGCGAGCCGCAGCTACTATGGCAGCGCCGCCACTGCACCTCAATATGTGAACATTCAGGGTAAAATCTCCCCACTTTGGACACAATCATGGAATAAATCATGATAAAATCATCATTACAAAATATATCATTACAAAATCATGAGAGGAATAAAAGTCTTTTACCCAGAGTAGGGAAATCGATGACCTAGAGGACATAGGTTCAAGGTGAAGGAGAAAACAATTAATAGGAATCCGAGAGGTAACTTTTTCACACAGAGGGTGGTGGGTGTATGGAACAAGCAGCCAGAGGAGGTAGTTGAGGCTGGGACTATCCCATCGTTTAAGAAACAGTTGGACAGGTACATGGATAGGATAGGTTTGGAGGGTTATGGACCAAGCGCAGGCAAGTGGGACTAGGGTAGCTGAGACTTTGTTGGCTGATGTGGGCGAGTTGGGCCGAAGGGCCTGTTTCCACACTGTATTAATCTATGACTATGACATTGGAGTCAAATGGAATAAACAGTAAAAGAATGGAGTTGTTGCATGTAAGAAAAGTGAAATGGGCAGATACTGTATGTTTCAGATCAAAGTTAACATAGAAAAATCCAAGGTGATTTATTTTGGGATTAAAAGGAAATATAAACTCGAGGCATGGTTCTAAAAGACACAATAATTTAATGTTGTGTGTGCATAGATGATTGAAATTGGCAGAATGTGATAGAAATAAATGGAATCCTAGGCCTCAGGCACATAAGTGTAGAAGATCAAGGAAGTCATGATCGCCCTTCATAAAACATTCATGCAGCCACAATTAAAGCATTCATTCTGGATACCATTTTCAAAAAGGTGTGAATGCTTTAGAGAGATGCAGAAGAGATTAACTAAAATAATTCTAGAGATGAGCACCTTTAGTTTTGTGGATAAACTGGAAGAGCTGAAACTATTCTTCCAGGATGAAAGGAGGTCAATGAGGATCTGAGAGGTACTTAAAATCACAAAGGGTTGAGAGAGCGAAATTGCACCCTCTGGTGGAGAGGTCAATAACTATGGGGCACAGAATGAAGACAATATTCAACAAAGCTGGGGTGGAAGATTGCAACCCTCACGTGGTCCGCCCTGTTTCGACGAATGCAATCAACCCGGTGTGCACAATCAAATAAGATCAAATAGAACGTTGTTCTACAACTTTAGGCTGTGCACGCCATACGCAAGAAGAAGAAGCAGAATAACAAGAACAACAAAGCTGCGAGTGACATGAAGGAAACACTTCTATACACATTGAAAGATTTAGGTTAGATGCACCACTGACATACTACTGGAGGCAGATTTAATTACGATGTTCAAAAATAAACTGGCTAAGTATCTGAAGAGATAGGAGGAGAATGCATGGAAGAAGGGACAAGCTGAATTGCTCTAACGTGGAGCTGGTAAATATTCAATGAGCAGAGTGGCTACACTCTGTGGTGTAGTTGATAGTGGGCATTGAATTGTTACATGGAAAATTGGTGCAGGAATTGGCCTGATTGTCAGTACGCAATAGGAGGATGAAAGCTGCACTGACTCAATGAAAGCATAATGCTCCCAGCAGGAAGGAAGATGAGCGCAGTGGAAACATTTAGCCGCACAGATTCTTTCTAAGAGATAAGAATGAACTAAATACTTGTAAACAAAGAACAAATGAAACTGGAAAAAACATGGAAAATATTTGGATGCACTTTAGAATTAATCTACAAAATATCCTAATTTGATGAACTAAACAAAAAGAGAACCAATATCGATGACAATGGAAGCAATGTGGATAATAGTGACAAAACAGACAGTTCCTCAAAATCTGCTATTTGTTCTGGTGTAGCTATATTTATGGTTGTAATTACTTCAGTCTGGATTCTTTCTGAGAGACTTTCTATGTTCTACCCTGTGGAAGCAAGGTCATTCACAAATCTTCTTTGCAGGTCCTAATCTGCATCTAGCACCAACACCTCTACATGTATGTTGTATTGACTCAAAGTTAAGTAATACCTAAATCTTAAAAGTCATATAATGGTGTATTTAAATTCACAGTCCTGAACTACCATCTACCCTATTGGTGACCCTTGGACTATCTTTGATCGGACTTTACTGGCTTTACCTTGCATTAAACGTTATTCCCTTATCACGCATCTATACACTGTAAATGGCTGCATTGTAATCATGTATTGTCTTCCCGCTGACTGGTCAGCACGCACCAAAAGCTTTTCACTACACCTTTGAAAATAAACTAAACTGAAACTGAACTAAACTGAATTTCCTATTTTGGAAAGTCCTCTGGACCTAAACCCCCTGGGATGTCTGGGTTCCTCCTTTCCTGGCCTCTTGTTCATTTCTGATTTTAATCACTTACCCATCCACCAAAGTCTTATGCTCTAGAATTCCTTTAAATTACTCTTTAAAAAAATAACTTTTTGATTGTTCTTGGTCATTTGCCCAAATTCCTCCATCAGTGATGTGATCCCAAATTTTCTTTTGATAATTTTTCTTAAAGGAAGTTTACTTTTTCAAAGACACTATACAACTCAAAGTTGCTATTCAAGATGAAAGCAGAACAGTTGTAAAAGTTCAAGATCAATATTAACAAGGTTAAGATTAATCAGATGTTGAAGTACATTGAGAGTACAGGTATCTTTGCTATAACGCGATAGTTGTGTTCCCATGAAACATGTTATAGAAATTCTCATCAGAAAGACAATTGTATCAATGGGGAAAAGTGGGTTTGAGGCAAGAGAGTTTCAGAAATGCAATAACAAAATTATTTTTCCCCATTGGATTTTCAAAAATAAAGCTTGTTTCAATAGAATTAAATTTATTTTTTTCTGTATGATACATAGATACATAGAAAATAGGTGCAGTAGGCCATTCGGCCCTTCGAGCCTGCACCGCCATTCAATATGATCATGGCTGATCATCCAACTCAGTATCCCGTACCTGCCTTCTCTCCATACCCCCTGATCCCTTTAGCCACAAGGGCCACATCTAACTCCCTCTTAAATATAGCCAATGAACTGGCCTCAACTACCCTCTGTGGCAGAGAGTTCCAGAGATTCACCACTCTCTGTGTGAAAAAGTTTTTCCTCATCTCGGTCTTAAAGGATTTCCCCCTTATCCTTAAGCTGTGACCCCTTGTCCTGGACTTCCCCAACATCGGGAACAATCTTCCTGCATCTAGCCTGTCCAACCCCATAAGAATTTTGTACGTTTCTATAAGATCCCCTCTCAATCTCCTAAATTCTAGCGCGTATAAGCCAAGTCTATCCAGTCTTTCTTCATATGAAAGTCCTGACATCCCAGGAATCAGTCTGGTGAACCTTCTCTGCACTCCCTCTATGGCTATAATGTCCTTCCTCAGATTTGGAGCCCAAAACTGTACACAATACTCCGGTGTGGTCTCACCAAGACCCTGTACAACTGCAGTAGAACCTCCCTGCTCCTATACTCAAATCCTTTTGCTATGAAAGCTAACATACCATTCTCTTTCTTCACTGCCTGCTGCACCTGCATGCCTACTTTCAATGACTGGTCTACCATGACACCCAGGTCTCGCTGCATCTCCCCATTTCCTAATCAGCCACCATTTAGATAATAGTCTGCTTTCCTGTTTTTGCCACCAAAGTGGATAACCTCACATTTATCCACATTATACTGCATCTGCCAAACATTTGCCCAATCACCCAGTCTATCCAAGTCACCTTGCAGTCTCCTAGCATCCTTCTCACAGCTAACACTGCCCCCCAGCTTAGTGTCATCCGCAAACTTGGAGATGTTGCCTTCAATTCCCTCATCCAGTTCATTAATATAAATTGTAAATAGCTGGGGTCCCAGCACTGAGCCTTGCGGTACCCCACTAGTCACTGCCTGCCATTGTGAAAAGGACCCGTTTACTCCTACTCTTTGCTTCCTGTTTGCCAGCCAGTTCTCTATCCACATCAATACTGAACCCTCAATACCGTGTGCTTTAAGTTTGTATACTAATCTCTTATGTGGTACCTTGTCGAAAGCCTTCTGAAAGTCCAGATACAACACATCCACTGGTTCTCCCCTATCCACTCTACTAGTTACATCCTCGAAAAATTCTATAAGATTCGTCAGACACGATTTACCTTTCGTAAATCCATGCTGACTTTGTCCAATGATTTCACCACTTCCCAAATGTGCTGCTATCCCATCTTTAATAACTAACTCTAGCAGTTTCCCCACTACCGATGTTAGACTAACTGGTCTGTAATTCCCCATTTTCTCTCTCCCTCCCTTCTTAAAAAGTGGGGTTACGTTTGCTACCCTCCAATCCTCAGGAACTACTCCAGAATCTAAAGAGTTTTGAAAAATAATCACTATGCATCCACTATTTCTGGAGCTACTTCCTTAAGTACTCTGGGATGCAGCCTATCTGGCCCTGGTTATTTATCGGCCTTTAATCCATTCAATTTACCCAACACCACTTCCCGACTAACCTGGATTTCACTCAGTTCCTCCATCTCATTTGACCCGCGGCCCCCTGCTATTTCCGGCAGATTATTTATGTCTTCCTTAGTGAAGACGGAACCAAAGTAGTTATTCAATTGGTCCGCCATATCCTTTTTCCCCATGATCAATTCACCCGTTTCTGACTGCTAGGGACCTACATTTGTTTTAACTAATCTCTTTCTCTTCACATATCTATAAAAACTTTTGCAGTCAGTTTTTATGTTCCCTGCCAGTTTTCTTTCATAATCTATTTTCCCTTTCCTAATTAAGCCCTTTGTCCTCCTCTGCTTGTCTCTGAATTTCTCCCAGTCCTCTGGTATGCTGCTTTTTCTGGCTAATTTGTACGCATCATCTTTTGCTTTGATACTATCCCTGATTTCCCTTGTTATCCACGGATGCACTACCTTCCCTGATTTATTCTTTTGCCAAACTGGGATGAACAATTTTTGTAGTTCATCCATGCAGTCTTTAAATGCCTTCCATTGCATATCCACCGTCAACCCTTTTAGAACTAATTGCCACTCAATCTTGGCCAATTCGTGTCTCATACCCTCAAAGTTACCTTTCTTTAAGTTCAGAACCGTTGTTTCTGAATTAACAATGTCACTCTCCATCCTAATGAAGAACTCAACCATATTATGGTCACTTCTTGCCCAAGGGGGCACGCACAACAAGACTGCTAACTAACCCTTCCTCATTACTCAATACCCAGTCTAGAAAAGCCTACTCTCTCATTGGTTCCTCTACATGTTGGTTTTAGATAACTATCCCGCATACATTCCAAGAAATCCTCTTCCTCAGCACCCCTGCCAATTTGATTCACCAAATCTATATGTAGATTGAAGTCACCCATTATAACTATTTTGCCTTTGTTGCACGCATTTCTAATTTCCTGTTTGATGCCATCCCCAACTTCACTACTACTGCTAGGTGGCCTGTACACAACACCCACCAGCGTTTTCTGCCCCTTAGTGTTTCGCAGCTCTACCCATACCGATTCCACATCCTCCAAGCTAATGTCCTTCCTTTCCACTGCGTGATAATGGATATATGGTTTGCAAAATTACAAAGATTGGCAAAAAGAGGTGCTTCTTAAGTGTGTGTGTGTGTGTGTGTGTGTGTGTGTGTGTGTGTGTGTGTGTGTGTGTGTGTGTGCGTGTGTGCGTGCGTGCGTGCGTGCGTGTGTGTGTGTGGTACCTATAACAATTGTTTTGCATCGCTAAGTATGCCTTTAGTATATTACTGTACCCCCAGCATTGTGGTTAAATTGAGAGTTAGCACCTTTAAAAAAAAAAGTTCTGCTTTTTGCTTTACTCTGTCTATTGTTTATGCTTACGGCAACACACAAACAAAGAGAATATACAACCCAAATCTAACACATCTGGAGAAACAAGGAAATTTGGAATTTGAATAGCAAAAGTGATGCAAGGTAACAAAACTGGAAGAAAATAACATTATGAAGTGAACTCACTAAATAACATTATGAAGTGAACTCACTAAATAACATTATGAAGTGAACTCATAAAGACACAAAAAGATACAGCAGAGAAAGGGAATGATCCTCGAGAAGCAAATACCTCTCGGCTTCAAGGCATACAACTGGAAAGAGAAGACTGAAAGATGCTCACTAAAATCAACAGTTTTGTGTAAACATTAAGGAAATCTAATTGGTTCTTGGAAGATGGAGGGCTAAGAGGGCATAATCCTATGGTACAAAAATGTGACCTTCAAGACTTTGGAACTGCCAACCAGAGCGTAAGTAACTGGGTGCTCAAACACACAGGGAGATGTGGTCAAGGTGCTCAAAACTCATTTGGTCACAGTTAATGGTTTGAATTGGACTGAAGCCTTGCAATGTGGCCTGCACACTGAGTCATTCAGGGTTGGTTGGAAAAGGGGTTTCAAGTAAGAAGCTAAAACATATTTGCAGGCCAATGCCAAATTTGCATGTTTTGTTATGCCTTTACATACACCTTTTAAATCAAATATATCTTTAAAAGAAAGCACAACTGGCTAACATTTCACTTAACTATTACACCTAACTATTTTGGTCCTTCAAATCATCATCTGTTCTGTGATATAACCTGGAACCACCTATTTGAGTAAGTCATATTTTTGGGTCAAATCACGAGATTAGAGGTGTAAATCCAATGAGTTTCTGATAGAATAAGAAGGCATGAGAAAATGGTTATTTAAATAGGACTGCAATTAATTTTTCACTGCATTATATTTTCTCTATTAGATATGTCAATTCTGCCTGATCTCACCAGCTATGTTACAGTGTCACAAAGACACAAATAGAAAGGGAATGATCCTCGAGTATTCTCCTGATCTTTGGACGGTTCAGAGGGTGGAGGGAGTGGGGTGGAGGTTTGGGGCCATTCTGGTCGGCCCACCCCCGGGACTTGCCGAGGTTATCATTCACAGTCCCAGGCAGTGGAATGTTGAGTATTCTGCCTGAAAAAACTGCCTGCCCTTCTTCCTGGGTTATGTCCATGCCCTGGTGTCCCTGGGGAGACAGCGTGCGTGCAGACTCCCTGGAAACGCCCTGGGACCGATGGCTGTCGCAGAAGCTGAAGTCCATCCTGGACAAGGACAGTAGTGTTTAATGTCATGTCAATTTTGTAAATGTGAATTGAGAATAATGCAAATATTGTAAATACTTTTGAAAGGAAAGGAAATGAGCCCTTCTAGTCCAGCGAGTCCATCAAACCTACGTCTCTCTCTCCTAACTTCATCCCTCACCCTCCCCTACCCGAATCATTCTGCTGTCATCCTTCACCCCAATCTACCAATTACCTATTGGTCCCTGTCTCATCAATCACTCTCCCTCTCCTCTTTAGATACTGGCTATCTTCCTTCTCCGCTCTCTGTCCTGATGCAGGGTCTCAATCCAAAATTGTGCCAATTCCTTTCTTCCTGCAGTTGTTGCAGAGATTCTCCGGCAGAAATTTTTGTTGCTCCATACAGCATGGAATGTTTTATGTTACTTGTCCTCAAACTTCACAGGGAATCAGAAAGCATGTGGTATTGTCTGCAATCGGTATCTGCAAATTTGAGGTGGACAGGGAATGGGTAAATTGAACTGACTTAAATGGCTGCATGTGAAAGCACCTTTACAAGATGTACATCTGTAAAAGCAATACTGCTGGGAGAAGGAAAGATAACACCATTGTAGCTGTTTGGAAGGATTTTGTTCATTATTATTTTCTGTAGCTGTCTTCAGACTCGCAACTTGTTTGACAGATTAATCAGAATGTGTACATCTGATATTATTTATGTGCAGAGCAGGTCATTTTTAGAGTTTAGTGTTTAGAGATACAGTGCGGAAACAGGCCCTTTGGGCCACTGAGTCCGCACCGACCAGCGATCCCCACACACAAAAACTATCCTACACACGCTAGGGACAATTTACAATTATACCACAACCTACAAACCTGTACAGTGCATTCAGAAAGTATTCAGACCTCTTCACTTTCTCCACATTTTGTTACGTTACAGCCTTATTCTAAAATGGATTTTTTTTAAATCATCAATCTACTCACAGCCCCTTCCCCTCTGGTCCCCCTCACTGGCTCCTGCACCCCTCCCCCGTGATACCCCCCATCCCCCATGGCTCTTCCCCCGACTTTTCACTGAGCTCTCCCCCCACACTCCCCTCCTGCCCACACGCTGGCTCGTCCTTAGCTGCTGATGTTTCCGGGCCAATCCTAGGATC
This sequence comes from Malacoraja senta, assembly GCA_038087875.1. Taxonomy (NCBI): domain Eukaryota; kingdom Metazoa; phylum Chordata; class Chondrichthyes; order Rajiformes; family Rajidae; genus Malacoraja; species Malacoraja senta. The sequence continues at coordinate 172,295,752 of CM075977.1, forward strand.
AGCGCCGACGGCTGATGCTCCTCCGGGGCACGCAATAAGGGAGAGGAGTGGCAACCTGAGTCCTTGGGAGGGAGAGTGGGGGAGGAGAGGGGATAGAGAGGGAGGAGGGGAGTAAGGGGGGAAGAGGCGTTATGGAGGGAGGGAGGGAGTGACTGAGGGTAGGGGAAATGAGAGGTGAGGGAGGGATTGGTGGAGGGTAGGAAGAGAGGGAAAAGAAGAGGGAGGAGGTGAGGAGGGAGAGTGGGGGAGAAGGGGCAATAGAGGGAGAAGAGGGGGGAGTAGAGGAGGGGGAAGTGGGGGAGGTAGGGAGTGGGGAATAGAGGGAGGGCAGTGGGGGAGGTGAGGAGGGATAGTGGGGGGATAGGGGGGATGTGAGGAGTGGGGGAGGTGGGGGATAGAGGGATAGGGGATAGGGAGGGAGGGAGTGACTGAGGGTAGGGGAAAGGAGAGGGAGAGAGAGGTGGGGAGGGATTGGGGAGGAGAGGGGAAAGAAGAGGGAGGGTGAAGATGAGCGGAAGAGAGTGCTAGGGATGAGGGGAAACGAGCTCTGCCTGTGCAGTTGGGGGCTATGGGTGGGTGGTGGAATATTGCATTGGGGGACCAAGCCTCCTGTGTGACAGGGGGGTCCCACTTAATCTAGTTTTTGGAGTGTGGGAGGAAACCAGATATCCCGGAGTAAACCCACACAAGTCACGGGGAGAATGTACAAGCTCCGTACAGAAAAACACCCATAGTCAGGATCAAACCTGGTCCCTGGCGTTGTATAGCAGCAACTCTTTCGCCACACCACCATACTATTCTGAAGCATAGCAGGATTAAATGAAGTAATAAATAATTTAATCGACTTTCACCTTTGAGTTTCGAACCATGATGTGGATTAGGATTCTGCAACAAAAGTGCAACGTATTGTCTTAAGAATTGCACCTAAATTGATTGAATTTAAAGGTGCAGCATGGAAACAGGTCCTTTGGTCCACTGAGTAGACTCCAACCATCGATCATTTGTTAACACTGATTCTACGTTATCCCACTGTGGAAGAAAATATTAAAATCCTTTCTTACTTAATTTGATTTGAATTGAATAAGGTAACAAAAGAGTGTGTGGAGGTGGCAATTGGCATCTTTCATTGACCAGGTGCAGAAGAGGTTCGTGGGAATTGGAAAAATAAGATTTAGATGCATTACCTCTTGTCTGGGAATGTGTTGAAGGGTGGACGGTAAATGTAAACATGAAATAATAGACAGAGATAGGAAGCTTGTTTTCCTCTGTGGGAAGTTACAGTAGACCCCCCACGCCCCCCTACCGCTTGTAGCATAGAAAGGTTGCCGTAAATGGGGGGCTTATGATTGGCTCGGAGAGGAGATAGTGGCGCGGTCCACTTAAAAGACGAGATAGAATAATGTCAAGCTGCCCTTGTATTATGTTTGACTTGTATTAAGCATCTGTTGTTGAATACGATTAACATAAATGAAAAGTACGTTATGACTAATTAAATAATTGGTACCCATGTAGGAGATAGTTATTTTCATATAGTTGTATCTAACAAAAAATAAATGTTGTTTACTGCACAGTATAACTGTTGGCTAATTCTGCTGTGAAGTCAGAGAACTGGTGAGCAGTTAACCATCTCTCCATGATATCATGCACTAAAGTCTCTTGAAGCAAACCTGCAAAGTCTCCGCTTTTCATTTTCCTTTAATTTCCCTCTAAATTAATTTCTTCCACACCCACTTTTACATCCACTCCCTACACACTAGGAGCAATTTACAGAAGACAATTAGCCTACAAACCTGCATTCCTTTGGGATGTGGGAGGAAACCGGAGCACCCAGAGGGAAACAATGTGGTCACATGGAGAATGTGTAAAACTTCACAACAGCACAAGTTCAGTGCAATGTGAAGCTGCAGTTCTACCTGCTGCTCCACTGTGCCGCCCCATGTGTCTTGATCATTGTCAATAAAAGTTATTACATTATGAATAAACCTGTGAATGTGTAATTGTTAATGTTGTTTCTCATGTCATTTCAGGAATAATATAGGTGTTAGTATTGTTATTAGTTTATTATTGTCAGGTAAAAACTTTTTGTTTTGGGTGCTATCCAGACAAATCATACCATAGGTAATCAGAACAGCAGTGCAAAAAGGGAAAGCAAACACATCATAGAAAATAGTGCAAAACCTGTAGAGGAAGTGCAGAAACAAAGAAAGTGCAGGGACATAACAAGATTGATGGGGAGATCGGAAATACAACCGCATACAAGAGATATGTGCAAGCATTTGATAACATTGGAGCAGAAGCTGTTCCTGAATTTGGTGATAAATGCTTTCAAGGTTTTGTATCTCCTGCCCAACGGGTGAGGGGAGAAGAGGGAATGGATGGATCCTTGATTATGGTCCTTGATTATGCTGGCTTTTTTTCCTGAGACAAAACATGCTCTCTGATATGATCAGATCAAAAGTGCTTTGAACCAGGTAGATTAGAGTCCCCCATTGTCAGAGAGAGCAGGAAAAAAAAGTAAAAGTAGAGACTAAAAACGTGGTATTCTGCACTTCCAAATTAAATCTGAGTCATTGCTCAAGTAGTTCTGGAAATATCACTGAACATGTTCGATTCAAAGAGCATAGACACAAACTTTGAAGAGGGTGAGTTCACTGAGATTTTAGATCTAACTACCATAAAAAGTATTTGTCATTATGTACAATGAGCCAACAAAATATGACTTAGAATGCATAAGTCCCTATCTACCCATGCCCAATAACCCTTAAACCTTCCCTTTATCAGGATTTTATATATATACTAGACCAAGTGGGACCCGTTGGGTCCTGTACCCTCAAAGCGCAGTTGCGGAGGGAACGGGCGGCCTGCGGTGTCACACACACACACACACACACTAACCAACCCCCCACACGAACACACACTAACCAACCTCCCCCCCCACATACACACACTAACCACCTCCACACACACTAACCACCCCCATTGATATTATATTAATATTATTCATTCACTCGTTTTACCCCATCCCCATCCTATCCACTCACGCATAGCCCCCTACTCGCAGGCGCGGCTAGAGAGGGAGGGGAGTAGAGAGAGGGACACAGAGGCACAGAGAGGGACACAGAGAGGGACACAGAGAGGGACACAGAGGCACAGAGAGGGACACAAAGAGGGGCACAGAGAGGGACATAGATTTTTCAAAGGTCTTTCAGATTTGTGAACACCTGGGCTGGACTTGCGAGTGGCGCGGCCAGGCGATGTCACTCGCAGCGCGTGAACTAAGCATGCAGCCATTGTGTCGTCATCACGTCATCAGCCAAAGCCAGCTGTTATTTCAGATTTTTGAACATTTTGATTAATAACTCGAGAAATAATGGATGAATTTTTCAGATGAGGCAATTTCAGAGTCCACAGGATAAATCTCTCTCGGAATATGTAAAAATGTTACCGTTAGAGTGTAGTTCAATCCTCTGTGTAACTACTTGTTACAGTATTTGAATTGACAATAAAGTTACTATTACTATTACTTGTTTTTTCGAGCAGATGTGATTATACACACCCACACACATCCAAGATCAGAGTTTTAAGTATATATAAGAAGATATTATGTAAATATATATTGTGGAAACAGGCCCTTCGGCCCAACTTGCACACACCGACCAACATGTCCCATCTACTCTACTCCCACCTGCCTATGTTTGCCCCATATTCTTCTAGCGCTATCCTATCCATGTACCTGTCCAAATGTTTTTTAAATGTTTTGATGGTACCTTTCTCAACAAACTCCTTTTATATAAATATATGTGCATATTATATATCCACAACTTCATGACACTATAACAAAGTAAAAACACTCTGGTCAGCATTTCCTTAACAATCCATGAATGAATGTTTCCAGTATTGAGAAATAAATGGCAGAATTGAAGAAATGCAAACAATACATTTCAAAGGACAAATTGAGTTGGAAATAATACATCTGTGGTTTACAGCAATCCCTGTGGCTTTCAGAAATGCACAGAAAGGTTATATCTTTTGGATTAAATGATCAATACAAATTTAGCTCAAGTTGCTTTCCAAAGCCCAACAGTAGAGCAACCGATAAACACTACCTTGGTTTTGTTTCTTTCCTCCATTACACACCTTCAACCCATGAGGAAAGTATTCATTGTCAAGTTGATAGAATTTGGCATACCTGCATACAATGTGAGCTCCACAGAAGGTTCTAACTCGAGCTTTGCTGCAAATATAGAGACAGATAGAATGTCCTGGAAATTGTTCAACCTGTGGTCACAAAGTGTTTGGATCAATTTTATATGCGATTTGATTTGGATATATGAGAAGGCATCAAATTACATTTTATGACTTTGGCAAGCTGACCTTCCATTTTAGTGCAAGTGTTAAGGCTCCAAACATTGCTTTGATATGAATCTTATGAAAAGTAGAAGAAGGTTTAGCTTGACTATTCAAAACTGAACCTGTCCTGTTTTCCCTTTGCTACACAATCCATCCTCTCCATTTTTTCCCCACTCAGCCACAGGTTTGCTCATTCTCCAGCCAAATATCCACCTCAGATATCACAAAATGCCTGACTGTAAATAACACATGTTATATTTTCCTGTCAACAAACTTTCAGGCCCTAATCCACCAAAAACATCTGCTGCAAATTTATCTTTCCATGGTGGCTGTTGTCAACATCCCAAGGCACACCGAGTTGAATTGTTATTGTCCTGGGATCATACATAAATGACTTAATTGAAATATGAAACTGAGAAAGCAAAAATCAATTACAATTCAACAGATCTATACCTAGAATTTAGAAACCTGGCAATATCAGCTAGCTTTCAGCTCCTTAATTCTTTGTTGCAGACTTACAGGCAATGATTAAGAACAATAATTAAAAAGACAAACTTGTTGCTAATGGCAGAAATAAATAATGTGCTACAGTCACGGGCTAAAATGTTGTCCAAATATTTATGATGAGCAGAATAGCATCTAATCCCAGACCTATGTGCACCACCTTTGTTCAAAGACCTCATATGGAATCTTATCAAAGGAAATCTGAAATCCTAAATCACCAGATACACCGACTCCCTCTTATCTATTCGGTTAGTTATAACCTCAGTGAGCAGATTGATCAAACCTGATTTCCCTTTCATGAATCCACATCGATACTACCCAGTCTCATTATCATTTTGCAAGTGCTCTGTTATCACTTCCTTAATTAGTTTAGTTTAGAGATACAGCGTGGAAACAGGCCTGTCAGTCCACCGAGGCTGTGCCGACCACCAATCGGCATGTGTCCTCATTCTATGCTATTCCAGTTTTGCATTCTGCACACTAGGGACAATTTACAGAAGCCAATTAGCCTACAAACATGCACATCTCTGGAATATGGGAGGAAACCGGAGCATGTGGAGAAAACCCACATGGTCACAGGGAGAATGTACAAATTCTGTACAAACAGCTCCCGTAGTCAGGATCGAACCCAGCTCTCTTGCACTATTAGGCCAGAATTCAGCTTAACTGATGAAGAAAATTTTGTGTTGAGGTATTGAAGTTGATAGTATTACAAGTAGAGATACAGTTATGGCTGCAAGCAGCATACCAAGTGCACACTATGTCCTTGTTGGAAAGTGAAATTTATGTCCCCTTGTCTCTACTCAAACTTATTTGCACATTGCTGAACATAGCACTTTCCATGAGCCAATGAAATCAAGCAGTGTTTTAAAATTTAATAGAAAGAGAACTGAGTTAAAATATTCATCGATATATTTAAGGCTTATAACTTGAAGTTTGATTAATGCAGCCAGGAATAGGTTTATCACATCACAGACAAATGCACCATGTGATCATTTTTAAAGAATATACTGAATCATTTGTGAGATATATTGGTGAGCAGGAGTCAGTAAATTAAAAACAAAACACTTTCAAATGCTTTTAAAACATATCCATCATTGTTAGTGAACCCAAAAGTTGCAGCTTTATTTTTAAGACTCTAGCAAAGATATGTAAATCATGAGCAGAATCCTGCAAAGATGATAAATTCACCCTGAAGTGATGGCTAGGTTTGTGAATGGTGCTTGCTTCATTGCATATGCTCACCTTCATCAGTCGGGGCATGGGGTATAAAAGTCAGGAAGTAGTAACGCAGCTCTATAAGACTATACGACTTACCTTATGTTTTGTCCCGTACGTGAGATCTGTTCCGTTGCCTGCATTGATGGCTTTAGAAGTAGCTTTTTATTTTACTCCAGCGCTGAAATTGTCCCATGTTTTTTTTTTTTAATTCCGAGAACGGCAGTCGGAACGATTATTCAGCATTAGGTAGTAGCCCGAGAAGATATATCTCGGACAGGCAGGAGAAAACGGCATTTTAATCCCCCCCCCCCTCAAAGGCGCCAAAGTCGCGCACACGGCCAGTGGCAGAACTGCACCGCCGCGGAAGGTAAGTTTTGTAACATACCTACAGTCACGGAGTGAATGCATAAACTCCGTACAGACAGCACCTGTAGTCAGGATCGAACCGGCATCTCTGGCACTGTAAGGCAGCAATTCTACCACTGCACCACCCTCTAGGGTGAGAGGAGCAAAGTTCAAAGGAGATGTGCAGGGCAGGTTTTGTTTTAAAGAGCATTGGGTGCCTGGAACACCCTGCCTAGGGGTAGTTATGGAGGCAGATATGATTGTGGCATTTAAGAGGTTTTAGATATATACATGGATATGCAGGGATTGGAGGGATATGGATCATGTGCACGCAAGTGAGATTAGTTTATTATGGCATCATGTTTGGTGCAGACATTGTGGACCAAAGGGCCTGCTCCGGTCCTGTACTTTTCTATGTTCTATTGCTTGTAATTTTAAACCAGCAAAAAGTATTGCCAGAAACTTGTTCTGCACTGATTCTAAGTTGTGAGTAAAATCCACAACTGTCACTGTGAGTTACAGTGTTTGGTATGAAAGGTTTGCTGCTTGGAAACTGCATCCAGGGGTGTTTCATGTTTGTCATATGCATTTTAAATGATCTTTCATATTTCCTTGCAGTAATCAAAATCTACGCAAGGATAGACCAGATGAACTGTTCTGGTATACAAAACAGAGATTCCACCTGGAATGCTCTGACCTTAATGTTAACTGTAACTAATGACGAGACAGAGTACAGGAAGAAGATTGAGAACCTCGTAACCTGGTTCCAAGACAACAACCTATCCCTCAAAGGTACACAAAAATGCTGGAGAAACTCAGCGGGTGCAGCAGCATCTATGGAGCGAAGGAAATAGGCAACGTTTCGGGCCGAAACCCGTTTCGGCCCGAAACGTTGCCTATTTCCTTCGCTCCATAGATGCTGCTGCACCCGCTGAGTTTCTCCAGCATTTTTGTGTACCTTCGATTTTCCAGCATCTGCAGTTCCTTCTTTAACACTTTACAACCTATCCCTCAATATCACCAAGACAAAGGAGATTGTGATCGACTTCAGGAGCGGTACACATACAGTATACGCATGTGGTATACATTGACAGCGCCAAAGTAGAGATGGTTGAAAGCTTCAAATTCTTAGGAGTAAATATTACCAGCATCTTGTCCTGGACCAGCCATATTGAAGCAATGGCCAAAAAAGCATATCAATGCCTCTACTTCCTTAGAAGGCTTGCGAAGTTTGGCATGTCCCAACAACTCTCAGCAACTTCTGCAGATGCACTGTTGAAAGCATTTCATCGGGATGCATCACAGCATGGTTTGGGAATAGCTCCAGTCAAGACTGCAAGTAACTGCATGGTTGTGGATGTAGCCCAGACCATCGTGCAAACCAACCTCCCTTCCATTGACTCCATCAACAGTTCATGCTGCTTCGGCAAGGCCACAAGCATAATCAAGGATGGGTCTCATCCTGGTCGTTCCTTCTTCTCCCTTCTCCCATCAGGCAAGGAAACACAAAGTTCCAAATTTAGGGACAGTTTCTTCCCAGCTGTTATCAGACAACTGAATCATCCTATCACCAACCAGAGAGCAGTCCTGACCTACCATCTGCCTCACTGGAGACCTTCAGACTATCTTTTATCGGACTTTACTGGACTTTATCTTGCACTAAATTTTCTTATTCCCTTATCCTGTATACTGCACACTGTGGACAGCTTGATTATAATCATATATAGTTTATTTGCTGACCAGATAACATGCAGCAAAAAAGCTTTTCACTATACCTCAGTACAAATGTGACAATTGTGAATTAAGTGACAAGGTGAATCTAAAAAAAAACACAAGTAAATGTAAACTGTTTGGACACAACTGTTGATGATTTGTGGCTAAATAAAAATTGGTAAAGGAAAATATTATGTTTTAAAATGGGCAGCACAGTGGCACAGCGGTAGGGTTTCTGCCTTACAGCATCAGAAACCCGGGTTTGATCCTGATTATGGGTGCTGTCTGTATGGAGTTTGTACGTTCTCCCTGCGACGGCATGGGTTTCCTCTAGGTGCTCCGGTTTCCTCCCACACTCCAACGATATACAGGTTTGTAGATTAATTGGCTTTGATAAAAAATTATAAATTGTCCCTGGTGTGTCAGATGGTGCTTGTATTTTCGCTGATCGCTGGTCAGCACGGACTCGGTGGGCCGAAGGGCCTGCTCCCAGGCTGTATCTCTAAAGTAAGGTAAAATAAAAAGCTAAACTAAAATTAAACTAGACCAAAACTAAAACATCATGAGCAGGCTGCTGCAATTTGCTTCAATGCCTTGGATAAATGAGAGAAACATGAGCAAGGAATGTGACGCAAATTGTTGTTCAGATACTTTTGGAAAACTGGTTGTTTACATTTAAGAAGAGATAAGTGCTTTGAGTATGTGGAGTGCCTGTTAATGATCGCCATGTCAGCTCACATTTTGATTGGAGCTGTTTTGTTGAGGAATGAGTGGTATATTTATGGAACAATGCCCAGTGAAGGGTCATCACTGTAAAGAGCAATGAAAAAAAAAGTGGTTTTGAAACTGCACAGTGCCTGTACACATGCATTAAATGGGCAGTGCATAATGGGTCACAGAATATAGTGTTTGAAAGCTTACCATTGCTACCTTCCTCAGAACACACATTAGTTTAGTTTAGAGATACAGTGCTGAAACAGGCCCTTCGCCCCACCGAGGCCGTGCCGACTAGCAATTCCCGCACACTAACACTATCCAACATACACTAGGGACAATTTTACATTTATACCAAGCCAATTAACCTATAAACCTGTATGTCTTTGGAGTGTTGGAGGAAACCGAAGATCTCAGAGAAAAACTACGTGGTCACGGGGAGAATGCAAAACTCTGTACAGACAACACCCGTGGTCGGGATCGAACCTGGGTCTCTGGCGCTGCAAGCGCAGTAGGGCAACAACTCTACCGCTGCGCCACTGTGCTGCCCAAAGTCTCAAAGAGTTTTCCTTTGCATACTTCACCATCGCAGAGTGTACAGATCAAGTTGTAAGAATGGGGCTAGGTCACAGGGGAGTGGGGAAGACCACAAGAGGACAGTGTGGTGTTTAGGAGGGGCTGCTTTAGAATCAGTTGTAGGGTGAATCGGTATTTCAGGGCCAGGGTACATCATCAGTGTAGCGTTTTGGTGGATTACTGGGTCTCAGGCTGCAGATTATTAGTAGGGTATTGGGGGAAGGACAGTTTGGTGATTGATAAAGGATGAGGTGAGGTCAGAGTCTCATTGGGAAGGAGAGAAGGGTGGAGGTGATAAAATTGTAACCTGAGGTATGAGGTCAAGAGGGAGGGTGGCCGAGGAACAAGTATTTCACTTGAGGACGACCCTGACTCGGGATCCAGTAGCACTTCTGATGAAGGGTTTCCGACTTGAAATGTTGTTTCTGTTTTTCTTCCCACAGAGGTGGCCTGACCTGCTGAGTATTTCCACCATTTTGTTTCAGTGGAAGCTTCCACCTCTCGGTGAGGGCCAGTTCCCCACACTGTACCTCTCCATTAGCAGGGAGCAGACTACATGAGATTATAAGTACAGCAACAAGTGATGTTTGCGACATGATTTTGGGTGCAAGATCTGTCTCATAGACTACTGGAACTTGTTGGACCATGATATTCATAGGCAAAAAAATGCTTTCAGGATGGTATTGAGGACCTCAAGTCCAGGTACCGTAAGTACATTAAGATTCAGTGTAATCAAAAGAAGGAGCACACACTACCTCACAAACTACTCACCCACCCCGTCAGGCACTTTCATTTGAATGGGATTTCCTTTCTGGAAGTAATAATGAAGCTAAAGTATTACAATGTTTTTACTTAATTTCTAGTATTTTAGCAGTACTTTAATTAATATAATTTTAAATTAATTTGCTATATTTAGTTTCCAATATTTGTTTTTCAAATTATTCTGGACTTTTTGAGATATTATACAACAACTCAAAAGCCTTAACCAAAGTGAGCCGTCAGAAAGCTCTCTGGCTGTTCAGTGCTCAGGCATCAGGAACTAGCAAGGTGCCACAGAATCTGATCTTCCAGCTTGATCAGTCCTGAGGAGCTGCAAAAGATAAGGCCGACCTCAGGAATAACACCGGGGGGGGGGGGGAGGCAAATACATGTACTGGACCGGCTCAAGCACAATCCAAGCCAATATCCAATGGCCAGAAAATGACATCAGAAATTCCATTTTATACAGATATTTTTTTAGACTTGATGAGGTGAGGTCAGAGTCTCATTGGGAAGGAGGGAAGGGTGGAGGTGATAAAATTGTAACCTTGTTGGTCCTTGTTGATATATGTAGCTCTCCGGTCAAATGTGGTGGCTATTAATTTCTCATGACACTAATATAAAATTGAAAAAGACAGCACTGGACTGAGTGCAGGTAAATGGTTTAAGTATAGATAGATGCAACAGTTGGGATGGGCATGGTGAGCCGAAGGGCCTGGTTTGTGCTCTGCAATTCAATGGTTTCAATGGAAAGAAGTCGAGTGAGAACTTAAGATATTAGGAAACTGTATTTTTTCAAAATAAATGCAGCACTTAATGCATACACATGTAGGTTACTACATATATACACACACACACACACAAAGGCAAACATACTTTTTGTAGTTTTTACACAAATTAATTTTGCAAACTCATGCCTGTATTGAAATTGATTCTGTTGAGAGCATGCACTTGTTTGTGGTGAGTAATGCAATGATGTTGGATAAACTGCACTGAAGGATGATTTACAGAAAATTGAGATGTGGTCGTGTGCTTCACCAGAACTTCCTCGAAGCAATGAATAACATCCCCTGTCACAGTGTCTCTCTGCTTTGCTTACACAAGTACTGTGGGTCATGCGCACCATGACACCAAATGATCACAACACACTTCAAGCTGCTGCCAACTAATGTGCAGGAGCTTGCTTTATGATTATCCAGAAACAGGCACCTCCTCAACAAGCAGAGTTCACTCACAGTTGCTCTGGCAGCAACCTCATTGGAAGGCATGGGTAGAAGTGCCGCAGCTTTGTGGGAGGGCTGCAAAATTGAACTCAGTTTCCATGAAAATTCAGTAAAAAGCAACCAATTCAACATTGTAATTGGGAGTGAAAAGGCTGTTAATAATTTCCAGAAAGCAGCAAATCATGGCTCACAGCAAGTGAGAAACCTTCACTTCAAAACTATGCAGATGAAATCATTATTAAATGAATTAGTGAGAGAAATCAGATACCAGAGAAAGGTTTTATGCATTATATCAAAGCTTTTTGAAGTCAAAGAATACTCTTCAATATTAAAATTAGCTGACATAACACACAGACTGGGGCAGTTATAAATACATTTATTTTATAAAAGGTAAAAGCGGGCTGTGCGGGGCTGGGGAACGATGAGGTTGGAGGCTCGGTCGGGCAGGGCGTGGGAGTGGATGAAGTCGGTGATGGTGCTGGAGATAGTGGCCTGGTGCTCGTCAGTGGGGTCATGGTCCAGGGGTAAGTAGGAGGAGGTGTCCGAGAGTTGGCGCGTGACCTCAGCTTTGTAGAGATCGACGCGCCAGACTACCACGGCACCTCCCTTGTCGGCGGGTTTGATAACCCAATCTAGGTTGTTGCGGAGTGAGTCGATGGCAGTGCGTTCAGGGGGGGAGAGATTGGAGTGAGACAGGGGAGTGGAAAAGTTGAGGCGGTTGATGTCACGGCGGCACGTCTGAAGAAGGGTTTCAGCCCGAAACATTGCTTATTTCCTTCGCTCCATAGATGCTGCTGCACCCGCTGAGTTTCTCTAGCATTTTTGTGTACCTAACACACAGACTGGCCAGTTATAGCTGACATATAGAGCACTCAATTCAATCAAGTCACAAAAACAACTTTTACTTATGTAAAGGCTTTCACATAGCAACATGTCCCAAGGCACATCACAGGAGCATTTTCTAATGAAGTTTGACGCTGAACCACATGTGAAGAAATTAGGGCAGATGACCTAATTTCCTGGGTGAGGTAGCAATGAAACATCATGCAATGGCGTGAGAAATTCCTGCTGAGAATTATACTCCCAGGGGCAGAAAATATGTCCTCCTGCAGTGAGCAGTAACTTGTTATATTTGTTGAACATTTTCCTTAAATATTATAATTTCTCCTGAAAGAAAAAAACACTTCAAAGTGCAAAACTAAATGTTGACTGTCTTGGTTCACAGCGTGAATCAAAGAGCTGTGAACGAGGACAGCCTAGAGGCCAATTTAGGTGTAAATTATCACACTGTGAAGCACCCAGCTACCTAATTTAGAGACACTTAATGCGAGGAGAGCATAAAGTGAAGGCGGACTGAAACACGAGGATTAAGGTCAGCATAGAATTAGCTGAGATTGAATGATGGACTGGGCCTGTTGGTCTACGCCTGGTCTCTCACTGCTCTCTCTGTGATTCCTGCTGCTCTTCTGCTCCTCCCCATGTTATCCAATTATCACTTGCCAGGCTTTGTCCTGTCCCCACCTCTTTTCCATCTTTCTCCACCATACTACAATCAGTCTGAAGAAAGGTCCCGACCAGAAACGATGCCTATTCATGTTCTCCAGAGTTGTTGCCGGACCTGCTGGGTTGCTCCAGCACTTATTGTTTTGCTTGAGACTCAAGCATCTGCAGTTCCTTTTTTTCCCTATTTTTTGTGTTCTTGAGACAGATGAGAAAGATCCTCAGGGTTCAAGTAAGAATATTAGAGAGAAACTGTGACAAGAAAAATTAATCTATACCCACTGTCAGTATTTGAGAATTACATGATCTCATATACATTTTCACCAAATGTTACTTCAGTTCAGTTTCCCTGACATTACCAATTAGTCTCCTTATTCTTGATACCTCTCCTGCAGTGACAGACTCACGCAGGGAGATTCATGAGCCCATAATTCTATGTTACCATTCTTCTCATTTCAGCTGAGACAATTTACCTAGAGTCATAGAGCCATACATCACAAAACTGTCCCTTCAGACCACCAAGTCCACGATGACCATCAAGCATCATTTATACTAATCCCATTTTTTTCATTGCCATAATTCCCTCCAGATTCTACAACCCTCACACTAATGGACCTACCAACCTGCTCAATTTGGGGATATGGGAAGACATTTGAGAACCTAGAAAAAAAAAAAAAACAGTCACAGGAAAAACACATGTAGTCAGGATTAAACCCGGGCCTCTGGTGCTGTAAGTCAGCAACTCTATCGCTGCAACACCGTGGCTAATTCTTGGGATGAGAGTGTTGCCCTATCAAGACAGGTTTGGCCCATATTTCTTGGAGCTTGGAAGGAATGATTGGCGACCTTGAAAGGAATGATTGCTGACATTCAAACATATAAGATCCTAAGGCGCCTTAACAGAGTAGATGTTAAGATGTTTTCACCAGAGAGAGAGTCACGAAGAAAATGACAAAGCTACAAAATATGGGCCCGTCATTTAAAGTTGAGATGCATAAATGTTTTCGTCGTGAATTTCTATTATTCTCAGGCCCCAATGGGTCGTGGAGGACTGATTATCGGTGGAGAAAGAAAAAGGATATTTGTAAGATCGAGGAATAGAGTTTTAGGGGAGTTTTCACAGGAGAGGAGTTGAGGCCAGCACAGGTCAGCCACAATTACATTGAATAGTGGGGAAGGCATGACGGGCCTGTTCTTATTTTCAAATGTTCAATTGTTAAAGTTGATTCAATTCCCATGCCAGATGCAAAAGGAATCTATGGAATGTGGACCTCAATGGGTGGTCAGTGAATATCTAAATGATAGGCAATTTTTCTCTTCCTATGTCTGTCTTTTTGAGATCAATGAAGTTATTGGTATAATCACATCCAATGATATCAAATGATTTCAGATAGACAGTCCAAATTTAAAGTACAATTCATGCAATGTTTCTACCTTCTACTGTTAAATATTTTGTTTCAAAAACACTTCTCGGCAAAGGATTTTTTTTCTTCTGGAGAAAGCTCCATGGCAGGCATAATGCATTCTAAAATGGAGGGCATAGGTTAAAGGTCAGAGGGAAATGATTTAACAAGGACCTTAGGGGCAACTTTTTCTGAGGGTATGCAGTGGGTGATACATATCTGGAATGAGCTGCCAGAAGCTGCCATACAGGCAGATACAATTATGACTTTTAAAAGACATTTGGATTGATATATGGAGAAGAAGGATCTATCGGGGGCTAAAGATAGACACAAAATGCTGGAATAATTCAGTGGGTCAAGCAGCATCCCTGGAGATCATGGATAGGTAACATTTTGGGTTGGAAACCTTCTTCAGACTGATTTAATCAATTTTAAATGTAAATTTATGTCACAATTTTAGATTTTTGGGGGACAGGCCCAATATCTATAGACAGGTTGGGCTAATGGGCCTGTTTCAATGCTGTACAGCTCCTATAACTGTGATATAAAGTCAATAATGAATACTCAAAATCCATTTAGGGAAAAAAAACACTTAATTTTTTTTAATTTATTTAAAGATGTGGAAATTGTGACTGAGTCTCATTCTAAAATGTTTGTGCAAAATGGGTACTGAGCACCTTTTTAAATCATTGCAGTCCTTCAGGTGAAGGGACCTCTAAAGCCCTACTGGGGAAAAACTTGCAGGACCTAGTCTCAATGATAATGAAGCAACATAAGAAACAGTAGGTAGACATAAAATGCTGGAGTAACTCAGTGGGTCAGGCAGCATCTCTGGAGAGAAGGAATGGGTGACGTTTCGGGTCGAGACCCTTCTTTAGACTCTTCATATTTCCAAGTGAGGAGGTTCCCAAATGAGGCTGGCACAGTGTTGCAGCAGGTTCAACTGTCACCTCGTATGCTGTCTGCGTGGACTTTGCACATTCTCCCTGTGATCGTTTGGGTTTCCTCCAGGTCCTTCGGATTCTCCCATGTCCCAAAGATATGTTGGTCTGTTGGTTAATTGGCAACTGTAAATTGCCTCTGGTGTGCAGGGAGTGGATGCAAAAGTGGGATAACATAGAACTAGTATGAATGGGTGATCGATGGTCAGCTAAGTAAGCCAAAGGACCAGTTTCTGCTGCATCCGTTAATCAAATACGGATGATTTCAGGACATGCAGGTCTTGCAGAAGTTGTGAATGGAGTTAAACATTGAGCACCATTAGCAAACCGCCTCTTCTGACCTCATGAAGGTTGGTGTTGAGGCAGCTGAAGATGTTTGGGTCTGGGATAATGTCCTGAGAAACTCCTACAGAGATGTACAGGGCGCTGGGATTATTGACTTCAACAAGTGAAAGCACCTTCCCTTGTGCAAGGGATGACTCCAGTTGGAGTCTTGCCCCCAGATTCCCACTGACCAGTAAAGCTGACATCCCACCTGGTCAAATGTTGCCTTGTGGTCACTTTCACCTCAGCTCTGGAATTCAACCTTTTTGTCCATGGTAAAAACAAGCTTGTAATGAGGTTTGGAGAGTGTCCCAAACTGAACATCAGGGAGTTGGTTATTGGTGACTAAATGTAGTCCGATTACAGTTTCAACAGCACTTTCCCTTCTGAATTACTATACTCCTGTATTTTATGTTGCTTTCAATTATTGCATACAAATATAAGAGATGCGGCCTGTCCGTTGAATTACTCCAACATTTTGTGTCTATCTTTGGTTTAAACCAGCATCTGCAGTTCCTTCCTACATATTTATTGAAACACTTGAATGGTTGATGAATGGCCAATAAGTCAGATTTCACAAAACATTGCATTACCTCTTTAACAATTAAAATCTCAAAATCGCTTAAAAATTAAAATGAAAATAATAAAAAGATTTTAAAGGTCTCATGGAATGAATGGACTCATTGTTCCAAGTGACATGCTTTCTTATTTTATGATAGTCCACAGCTTTCCACGATGGGCAAATGAATTATACATGATGAAATTTATTTTCATGATAGTTCAAGCCCTGAGGCCTGTAATTGGAGTGTAACTTGCTGGATGCATCATTGTCTCAAACATTTGAGAGGGATTGCAAATCCATCCAATTACATCCTACTGCTCTGAAAACAGACATTTTTTTCCCTCAGACTGCAACAATCTTAGAGAGCATCATTAATCAATAAAAGAAAAATGCTGCATTCTTAAAATTATTCAGCACATTAAAGTGGCTAAAGCATATAGATTTTGTGCTATTATCACAATTTAAAAAATGAGGAGTTTCATTAAAGTTCAATTGCAATACCAGGTTGATTGATTATCAGTTTTTGCAAAATATATTTCAACCTAATAATTATTGACCTCTTTAGAAAAGAATTGTGAAAAACATGTTCTGAGCTTATAGACATTTTAAGTAACTGTCATTCATTGCAAAGACACTGCCAGCATCTTGACAAAGGTCAAGCAAATTTTATGGAGGGTTTTGACTAACATAAACCAGATGTTGATTGTATTTCATCTTCAGCTTGTAACAAGGCAGCTGTCATTCCAATGAATATCAGGCTCCTTGTTTGTGCATTCACAGAACATTTTATCCCCTTAGATTCATTTTGTGGCATTTATTTTTAGTACATTAAAGTAATTATTTTCCTGGTTTGTTCCAAGTAACAAAACAAGGTGTTTACATTTAGTTCCTCTTTTGACTATTTAATGACAGAAGGAGAAAACATTTCACCTCATTGTGGTTCACCCTTGACACTCAATGCAATCATATTCCAGCAATATGATTCCAGCAATTCTGAGTTAAAATAACAATTCAGCTGCTCAACTATAAATCCTTTATCTGAATATGCATCATTTAAATTCATAGTAGCTCAGGGCACAGAATGAAAAATATCAAAAATCTTATTCAACAATAATCTGGAGCAGGTATACTTTGGCACCTCCCCATACTTCGGAGCCTCTATTGGTTTAGCTAACTCCCAGTAAGATGCAACAAAATGATATGGTTATGGTGTAACAATAAACCCAGGAACCACAGGTCAGTCAAGTGTGGAAATGTTTCGGAATGATTTTCAAGGTCAGACTTAGCAGTCACTTGGACAACTGTGATTAGGGAAAACCAGCATGAATTTGTTTAACAAATGAGACAACATTTTTTTGCGGAATTATAGAGAGACAGTGATGAAAATGCAATTGATGGACTTTCAAAAGGCGTTTCATAAACTACTGCATTATAGGTTTTCTGGCAATATTGAAGCCCATGGAAAACAGATGGCAGCAACTATGTGGATTGAAAATTGGATAAGTGACAGGAAAGAGTGGGGAACTATCGTTTGACTGGATGGAAATAATGGCATCCGCCAGGGACAGTACGAATCCACTATTTTTCTTAATAGATATATGCTTGTAAACAAAGTACATGATTTCCAAATTTGTGGATGACACAAAACTTGAAAATGGATTGAACAGTATCTGTTTCACCAACAGCCTGTCTGTCCTTTCTTCTTTTTGCAGTTTTTAGACTTTTTTTCAACCTCGACGGAGATGCAATTTTTTTCCGTATCGTATCTCTCCAATGTGGCCTAACATCGTGGAGTTGGCGGCCTTTCTTGGAGACCGCCAGGTGCTCCAAGCCACAGGAGTCTGCGGGAATGTAACATCACGGAGCTTGCGATCCCTTTGCCGGGGATTGAAGCTCCAACTGCGGGGACTGGGACTTTAACATCGTGAAGCCCGCGGTCTCTGTTAAGAAGAGGCCGACTCGGGAGCTCCATGCCGCGGTGAGAGTTTCAACCACCCCGATGCGGGAGTTTCTATCACCCCGACGGGGGCTTCGATCATCGGCTGCGGGGGCTTTGATCGCCCGGACTGCGGATGGTTTGACTGCTCCGACCGCGGGAGAACAAGATGCCTTTCATCACAGTGAGGAATGTGGAATCCACTGTGGTGGATGTTTATGTTAACTTTTATGTGGCTCTGTGTCTTGTTGCTTTTCACTTCGTGTGGCTGTATGGTAACTCAAATTTTACTGTACCTTAATTGGTACATGTGACAATAAACTGACTTTGAAACCTTGAACTGCAAGGTCACTAGTAATGGACTCCAAGAAGAAAACTAGTTGATGAAATGGGCAGATGTAATTTAATGCAGAAAAAATGTATGGTGTTATTTATCAAGAGGAAGAGGAGATGCAATCTAAACTAGAGGGCAGCATTTTATAAAGAGTACAGGAGAAGAGATCTGTGGGCATAACTCATTGATAATTGCACAATAGATTGAGAAGTAGTTATTAAAACATACTGAATCCTGGGCTTTACAAAGAGAGGAAAAGTGTGCAAGAGTAAGGAAGTTATAATGAGCATTTAGAAGACATTGATTTGTACTGTATATGGAAGTAACGGCATTAGATAGAGCTCAGAGAAATTTGATGGAATGATTTGAGGAATGAGGAACTTCTTACATATAAATAAATTGGAAAAGCTGGAGCCGTTCTCTGTGGAACATCGGAAGGAGATTTGGTTGAGATGTAAAATCTTGAGATAACTGGACAGGGAGACATAAAAAACTGTCCAATTGGCAGAGGATCAAGAACAAATAGATATAGAATGAAGGTGATGAGTAAAATAATCAGGAAAAGATGCTTTGCCTATGCAATGAATGTAGGTATGTTACAAAACTTACCTTCAGCGATGCTGCAGTCCTGTCACTGCCCGTGTGCGTGACTTTGGCGCCTTTGAGAGGGGGGCGGGTTTAAAATGCGATATTTCGGCAGCCTGTTCTAAACAATCTTGAACAGGCTAAATAGTTGATGAAGAAAAATCGCTTCGACTGCCGTTTTATTAAGTTTATTAAAATTAGATACATAGATACATAGAAAATAGGTGCAGGAGTAGGCCATTCAGCCCTTCGAGCCTGCACCGCCATTCAATATGATCATGGCATATTGTGAATTAGTGCTTTATAATTTAATTGTTGGAGTAAAATTAAAATCATCTTCAAATGCCGTCAACGCCGACAACGGGACGGATTTCACGCACGGGACAAGACAAGGTACACCGTTTATTTTTTCATATAAACTTGCTTCTTAGGATGCCTTTAATAAAAATTTCAAGTTGCGAAAATGTGATTATTTAAATATACCAACCGGCAGTATTTTTTCTGCTGATATTGGGGTTTAATTCAGTGCAACCGCAGCGTTCTAAACCAGCGCGTTCCACAAAATCTCACTCGCAAGATGATTTAAATGGCCATTCATTTACAAGAATTAAACACTAAATTCCTTCCATTTGACCTATAAATTAATGACAATGAGATTTAAAAATAATGTTATATTGTGAATTTTTGTGTGAATGTTATTTGGACACTTAGGCTTTTTAAAAATGTTAACTTTTTCTTAAGAAATGGATAGATATTTAGATCTAGTAATTGAATTTTGTAATTAGCTACAATTGGGTAACTTACTAATTATATGCTTTAATTTCAGGTCATCCAAGTAAGATTGTTTCATATTTGTTTCAGAATGCTTCAATCTATAATAACTGAAAATGTCATTAAGTTTTCTTAATTTTTAAGAAAATTATGGGCTTTTGACTGTTCTTGATCACAGCTTTTGTGCTAAGTCAATGGAAAAGCAATAGGGAACAAGATGCTAATTTCCGAGTATGAAAATGGCCATAACATTTTTAATACTGAAGATATGAAAGTGAATTAGGTGTCAAATTAAACTTCTTTTTATGCTTTATCTGATGGGATAAATTGCAGACTTGATTTATAAAATCTCAAAATTTTGTAACATTTCTAATGAATGTTGAGAACTCAACAACAATCTGTTGGTTGACACAAAAAGCTGGAGTAACTCAACGGGACAGGCACCATCTCTGGAGAGAAGGAATGGGCGATGTTTTGGCTGGAAACCCTTCTTCAGACTGAGAGTGTGGAAAGGGAAACTGGAGATATGGATAAGTATAAAGAGAATGTGAGTTGTGCATACGACAGAGCAAAGCAGACGATGATCAGGGAAATGTAGAATGGTTTATTTTGGCTGGGGGGAAGGTGACAATGAGGTATACAAACAGTAAAATTAATCTGGAGAACAGTGAAACTAGTCGGAGAACTAAGATGGGGAAGGGACAGAGAGTGGGAAAGCAAGGGTTACATATTCTAATGTATTGTTTTCTCGACATGCCACTATCAAGTAGCTTGAAATGAGATATTATAATTAATTGGTGGTATTTGCCCTGAATATATTAAGATCCAATGACAAAAATCCAGCAAGATTTTGAGATTTGCACGGGAGCCCAATCCTCATTGTAAGTGCCTCCAAACTTACATGGGGGTTAGATAAAGGCAAACAACCATGAATGTGTTTATTACCATGTGAGAAATACTGAATGATGAAAGGATTTTTTTTCTGCTTTGACTTTAATTTATTTGCCTAGCAGACAATAGGCATAAGCGAGGCACAAACAACAAGATCATACTTGCCGAAATCTATCAAACTCTTTGGGAAAACATATAATGGTGATACACTCGTAGGCTTTTATGAAGCATTTTGCCTTCAATATTTCCCAATCAGAATGACTGCCCAATTCTAGGTTTTAAAAGGTGGACATTGCCCAAATCTAATGCATGCATCTCAGAATGAATACTATGCTCATTAACACATGGTAATTATGACCTTTTCTCTGAACTGTTCATCATGATTGATCGCATTCAGTATGATGGCAAATATAAACACAGAATACTGGAGTAACTCAGTGGGACAGGCAGCATCTCTGGATAGAAGGAATGGATGACATTTCGGGTCAAGACCCTTCTTCAGACTCAACCCGAAACGTTGCCCATTCCTTCTATTCAGAGATGCTGCCTGTTCCACTGAGTTATTCCAGCATTTTGTGTCTATCTTCGGTGTAAACCAGCATCTGCAGATGATGGCAAATATGGTAGAAGAAGAGATTATTACATGCAAATTAAATGCTTCCTTCTATGAAATGTCCCTTTTAGATGTATTTTGCCTACTCTCTAAAGTGTTTGAGGAAGAAACTTCACTGGAAATCACCTTGAACAATATGTGAATGAGTGTCTTGGGAAAAGCCAGGAAGAGTACAGAATGGTTAAGTATTAAATGTTGAGAGTCGTAAAGATGTAACTGATATAGAAAGGTGAGTATCGCTCACAGAGAGATTGTCAATGGATAAAATGTCTAGTTTCTCTGCAGAAGGAAGATACAGATTAATGGATCCCCAAGGATGAGACAAAGAAAGGCATGCATTATGGGAACAATGTACATTAACTTAGAAATGTATGTGATTTATTCAAAACATCTCAATGAAAGGTATACCTTGAATTGATATCACCTGCATATCTACCTGTTCTCATACTACAACTTAAAAAAGAAACAAGTTCACACATTTGATTCTGTTATAACATGAATGCTTTGGAGATTACCATCACAACCACATTTTTAAAAAAAAGTTAGAAATACAATAGAAAATGAGGTTTTTAATTCTGCCATACGGACAATTCCTGTCAGTTACCTACATATGTGAAAAAGTCACGGTGTTGATTTCTGATATACCTCAACATTGTATTACTTTACATAAAACATTGAAGAAAATCAAGTCCGTTAGGCATTACAAAAAGAAAAATTGATGCACATTTTCAAAGCACAAAATGCCTTTTATTACTCAAAGGATGAAAACTACAAAATTCAAAATATGAAGATATCCACAAGCTGAGGCTTAGGAAATCACATTAGAAATCCTTTAAAGATAAAAGATGCAAGATATTAAAAATCACCCAAATTATTTTTCACGTCTTTGATCTTTTTCTTTGCACTGTACTCATGATTATAGTTTAGGCAATGATGTTTACATCAGATTAAATAATGAATACCCAAGAGGGGAAATAGAAATCCAATTGATCGAGGCATAGTTTGAAAACATAATTATAAAACTTTGTAATCGGAAACAAAATAAAACTATTTAATGGAAAATATATAACAAATCATTGGGAGAAAGGAATGTTCTGACATTGAGTTATTTTACGTAGACATGAACTACAAAACATTGGACTTCTCAGAAAGAAACTTCTCAAAATATAGAAACAAAATGATCTCAAGTTGACAAGAAATCTATGGCAAGGACACCATACAGTTAGTATTTATTGGTAAATATCAAACACACTAGTTGTACAGTAAAAGCCCTATCCCACTGTACGAGTTCATTCCAAGAGCTCTCCCAAGTTTGCCCTGATTCAAACTCGGATATTTACGGCAATGGCCACTCGTCGGTACTCGGGGCTCTCGTGGACATTTTTCAACATGTTGAAAAATCTTCCCGAGTCTTCCCTTGCTTACCTGCCGTTAGCGAGTCTTCCCGAGTACCTGCCGTTAGCGTTACGCGCTGCTAAGAGACATCCCCGAGCTCCGACATACCCGCTACATTCATTCTCCGTGCTTACCATGTGTTTGATTTTTTAAAACTTGGGAGAGCCCTTGGAATGAACTCATACCGTGGGACAGGGCTATAATTCACTGTATCTACAATAGGAATATGGAAACAATTCTTATCAGGTAATGGATTGTGAAGAACTTAATGGACTGGGAGATGAATTTAAAATGGCTTTGCATGAAGGAACCAATGGCTGCTTGTGATGAAATCTTTGAGTCATAGAGCACAGATTGGGTACTTTAGTCCATCATGTCCATGCTGACCTTTTTGCCTATCTACTCTAAACCCTGATCGAGCAACATTCCCTTGCACCAGCATTGTATTTTTGGAAAAGTGCACAAAATTAGTTTATTTCTTAATATTAAGTTCATTATTTTATTCCTTCCTACAACTGAATAAATAGTAATAATTAAAGACATGGCATAATATCAACCTGGAAAGCAGACTTAAAAGCAGTCTGAAGAAGGGTTCTGACCTGAACGGTCACCAATCCTTTCTCTCCTGAGATGCTGCCTGATCCGTGGAGTTAGTCCAGAACGTTGTGCCTATGTTTGCAAAGCATTTGCTTTGGAAAGTGAAAGATTCCTTCACTGACATGGATCCCAAGGTGTTGGATGGCATGGGAGATATTGAATGTAAGTACTTCCCTTTATAGAATTAATGGCAAAATAATATCTGTACAATACACATTCTAGCATTTATCTCTACACGTCATGGGCCCAGGTTTAGTTTCAGAAGCAATCTAATTGTGATTGTTGCACATTTTCAGACAATCATAGAGTATGGAATCATACAGCACTGAATCAGGCCCTTCAGCCCAACTCGGTCATGCCATCCAAGATGCCCAATTTAAACTAGTCTTATTTGCTTGCACTTGGCCGAAATCTCTCAAATCATTCCTATCCATATACCACACGGAACCACCGGGTGGCGCCAGCAATGGCTGCCTTGCCAACCGTCTGTCTGTCCCTTCCTCCTTTGTGTTTAATAGTATGCGTTAAATGTAAGTTTTAGTGTTCTTTAGCTTGTTTGATGTGGGGGGTGGGGCGGGGGGTTGGGGGAAACTTTTTCTAATCTCTTACCTCAACGGAGATGCAATTTTTTTCCGTATTGTACTCCGTCTGCACTGCAGCTTAATGACGAGGAGTTGGCGGCCTTTGCTGGAGACTGACCTTGAGAGCTACACTGCGGGGAGCCCACGGGACTTTAATAATAGACAAAAGGTGCAGGAGTAGGCCATTCGGTCCTTCGAGCCAGCACCGCCATTCAATGTGATCATGGCTGATCGCAATTAGTAAACCGTGGTGCTGCTGCCACATGGCTCCAACAAGGTGGATCGATTCTGACCTTGGGTCCAGTCTGTGTGGAATATGCACGTTCTTCAGTGATCGGTGGGAGTGGCGGTGCCTAACGGCAGCGTCCGTCTTTTAAATTTTTTTTTGTCTTGTTAAATGTATGTCTTGAGCTTAGTTTTTATTATTTTTTAGCTGTGTATATGTGGGGGGTGGAGGGGGGGATGTTGGGGAAACCATTAATCTCTTCCCTGTACGGGGACCCGACTTTTTCCCTGTCGGATCTCCGATGTCGTTGGGCCTAACATTGTGGAGCCGGCGGCGGCCTCTAGCCGGGACCAACCTGAGGGCTCCAGTCGCGAAGCCTGGGACCTGACATCGCGGAGCTGGCCGGCTTTGGAGCGGGGAGAGCTGTGGTGGCACTCGGCTGCGACCCGACTTTGGAGTTTCGGAAGCTCCGGCTGTGGGCCTGGTGGACAGGAACATCGGGAGCTCCAGGTCCCTGGTGGGAGACGGCTTTTCGGAGCTCCCGCAACGGCAACTTCTCCCGCTGGAATCGCGAGGTTTGGAGGACACGGAGCGAGGCCTAACATCGCCCGGCGCGGGTTGGCAGCCACGGGACTTACCATCGTCTGCCGGGGGCTCTAACATCGGAGCCCCAGTTTGCCTAGACGCTGCAGTTGGACTGCGGGTTGGACTGCTTGAACCGCGGGGTTTGAAGGACACGGAGCCGGGGCCTGGCATCGCCCGACGTGGCTAAATGGCCACAGGACTTATCATCGTCCGCCGGGGGCTTTAACACCGGAGCCCCAGTTCGCCTAGATGCTGCAGTTGGATTGCTGGACCGCGGGTGAAGAATAAAGGGAAGAGATAAGACTTTGCCTTCCATCACAGTGAGGAGGTGTTGGAGACTCACTGTGATGGATGTTTATGTAAACTGTGTTAAGTGTGGGTCTTGGTTTTTTTTTGTAATGTAAAAAACTGTAGTAATGATATTTTGTTCAAGCCTAGGTTTGAATGACAATAAATAGCATTCTATTCTATTCTATCGCATGGGTTTCCCCAGTTTCCTCAAACATCCCAAACTCTGCTGGCTGAAAGGCCATTAGGAACTGTATATTATCCCAAGAGCAAGTGAGCAGCAGGAACATCACAGCGGAGATATTGAACATGTGAGAGAGAATATACAGTGCATTCAGAAAATATTCAGACAATAGGAAATAGGTGCAGGAGTAGGCCCTACGAGCCAACGCCGCCATTCAATGTGATCATGGCTGATCATCCACAATCAGTACCCAGTTCCTACCTTCTCCCCATATCCCCTGACCGCTATCTTTTAGAGCCCTATCTAGCTATCTCTTGAAAGTATCCAGAGAAACGGACTCCACCTCCCTCTGAGGCAGAGATTTCCACAGACTCACAACTCTCTGTGTGAAAAAGTGTTTCCTGATCTCCGTTCTAAATGGCTTACCCCTTATTCTTAAACTGTGGCCCCTGGTTCTGGACTCCCCCAACATCGGGAACATGTTTCCTGCCTCTAGGGTGTCCAAACCCTTAATAATCTTATATATTTTAATAAGATTCCCTCTCATCCTTCTAAACTGCAGAATTATACAAGCCCAGCCGCTCCATTCTCTCAGCATATGACAGACCTGCCATCCCAGGAATTAACCTTATAAACCTACGCTGCACTCCCTCAATAGCAAGAATGTCCTTTCTCAAATTAGGGGACCAAAACTGCACACAATACTCCAGCTGTGGTCTCACTAGGGCCCTATACAACTGCAGAAGGACCTCTTTGCTCCTATACTCAACTCCTCTTGTTATAAAGGCCAACATGCCATTCGCTTTCTTCACTGCCTGCTGTACCTGCATGCTTATTTTCATTGACTGATGAACAAGTACTCCCAGATCCCGTTGTACTTCCCCTTTTTCCAACTTGATGCGGCCTTGAGATCGAGTGTTTGTAAGCTGTGCGCTAGCGTGTTCAATTATTATTGTAAATTATAAAAACCCAGCATCATCTTTTTTAGCATTTTTATCAGATCCGAATTGTATAAATACTTTGTGTATGTAAAAATATTTAGAGTGTGTTAAGATCGCAGACCGCTACTTGTATTGTCTGTGCGAGTGCTTAAGGATTTTTGGGTGTTAGATAATTGGAGTTAAAGTGCCTTTCAATCGAATATTTGTATCTGTTGAAATCGGGAGTGTAGTTTTGTTAGAATCCGATTCGTGGTGGTTCGATCAGGGTTCATATTCTTTCGATCGCTGTGTCAGGGGAGGTCATTCCATTGACCGAGTACGCCACGAGGAGGATTTATTAGAGAGTGTGATTCATAATACATTAACGATTGTGGATTATGTAGGAGTGTGGTTGTGCCTGATAATAATAAGCGGTGTGGGTTATTGCCTGTGTACAGTGTTACTTGTGTGTTTGGAGCTCATTTCCATGTGTTTAGATTGAGGGTAAAATGAGCTGTGAGAAGGTGGTTAATTGTGCTCGAATGTGTTTGATTGTTCCCTGGAGTACTCTGATCTCTGAATGACTGAGGATTGTGGAAATTGTAAGGTTGAAAGGGTGTGTGGACTTTTGGGAGGATAGGAGAAGAAATTGAATAAGAGAGTAGAATTGGTGGAGCAAAGAAGTGAGAGGCTGTGGACGCTTCGGAGCCATTAGTCACTGTTCAAGAGCGAGCCTGATAAATTTAGGGATTAAAAGGAAGGAGTGAAGGACTTAGGAATTCAGTTTTGGTTGTTCGGAGGCATGGGGAACAGCATAGATCGAGTAATGACAGAAGAGGAAAGGATCCCATTGCAAATAATGTGTAATGAGTTCCCTCACAAGGCAGAGAAATTAAGAGATTTGTCAGGAGCGTTAAATAAGAAATTAGGAAACAAGCTATGGCCGCCGGGGGGCATTAGAACAGTAAAAGGGATAAAATACATAGAACAAATTATTTGGCAGCATAGTAATAATGAGAGTGCAAAGGAATTAATAGGGTTATGGAGAAAATATCATGAGGAACGGAAGGCGAATAAAGAGGTTAAGAGGATGGCTAGTTGGGAAAAGGCGATCGCTAAACTTGGAATAGAACTGAGAGAAGGTGAAGTAGATTGACCTCCAGGCAGTAGGAAGGATAGGAGTGGAGATGAAGGAAAACACACGGAACAGGGAAAAGGCAGATCTCCTGGAAGGAAACTAGTCGCTGTAGATTTAAAGTTTAGGGATCCGATGGTTGGTGCTGACCTCGAGGGGGAAGGAGATGAATATTTGGAAGAATGGACAAATGTCAGCTCTCACCATGTTCCTCTTGCATTTCCCAAGCTTCACTCGCACCTTGTATGAATTGTGTCCGTAATAAATATTTTATGCCTGCAGTTCTATAACAACTCCTGCAGATTCTACATCTGAAAAGATTCTACCAATAGCAGATACTGGGGTGCCAGATTCTTCAACCCTATCCACTCCACCATTAATAGATCTTTCAGTAGCTTATGGTACCCGGAGTAGAACAAAGAGGTTAGCTCCGGTGTTAATAGAAAAGGAAGGTATGATAGATATAGTGCAACAGCCAGAGTATTTCTGTGAGGCACAACCTAGACAGATTATACGAGTAGTGAGAAACAGAGAAACATAGAAACATAGAAAATAGGTGCAGGAGGAGGCCATTCGGCCCTTTGAGCCAGCACCGCCATTCATTGTGATCATGGCTGATCGTCCCCTATCAATAACCCGTGCCTGCCTTCTCCCCATATCCCTTGACTCCACTAGCTCCAAGAGCTCTATCTAACTCTCTCTTAAATCCATCCAGTGACTTGGCCTCCACTGCCCTCTGTGGCAGGGAATTCCATAAATTCTCACCTCACTTAAATGACCTCCCCGTAATTCTAAGACTGTGGCCCCTGATTCTGGACTCGCCCAACATTGGGAACATTTTTCCTGCATCTAGCTTGTCCAGTCCTTTTATAATTTTATAAGTTTCTATAAGAACCCCCCTCATCCTTCTAAACTCCAGTGAATACAAGCCTAGTCTTTTCAATCTTTCCTTATATGACAGTCCTGCCATCCCAGGGATCAATCTCGTGAACCTACGCTGCATTGCTTCAATCACAAGGATGTCCTTCCTCAAATTAGGAGACCAAAACTGCACACAATACTCCAGATGTGGTCTCACCAGAGCCGTATACAATTGCAGAAGAAACTCTTTACTCCTATATTGAAATCCTCTTGTTATGAAGGCCAACATTCCATTAGCTTTCTTCACTGCCTGCTGTACCTGTAAGCCTACTTTCAGTGACCGGTGTACAAGGACACCCAGGTCTTGCTGCACCTCCCCCTTGCCTAACCTAACCCCATTGAGATAATAATCTGCCCCCTTGTTTTTGCCGCCAATGTGGATAACCTCACATTTATCTATATTATACTGGATCTGCCCACTCACTCAACCTGTCCAGGTCACCCTGCAACCTCCTAACATCCTCTTCACAGCTCACACTGCCACCTAGCTTTGTGTCATCCGCAAACTTGCTAGTGTTGCTCCTAATTCCCTCTTCCAAATCATTAATATATATGGTAAACAGTTGCGGCCCCAACACCGAGCCTTGCGGCACTCAACTCGCCACTGCCTGCCATTCTGAAAAGGACCTGTTCACTCCTACTCTTTGCTTCCGGTCTGCCAACCAATTTTCTATCCATGTCAACACCCTACCCCCAATACCATGTGCTCTAATTTTAGTCACCAGTCTCCCGTGCGGGACCTTATCAAAGGCTTTCTGAAAGTCTAGATACACGACATCCACTGGCACCCCTTCATCCATTTTACTTGTCACATCCTCAAAAAATTCCAGTGGATTAGTCAAGCATGATTTCCCTTTCATAAATCCATGTTGACTTGGACTCATCCTTTTACTGCTATCCAAATGCCCCATTATTACCTCTTTAATAATTGACTCCAGCATCTTTCCCACCACCGAAGTCAGGCTAACTGGTCTGTAATTCCCCGTTTTCTCTCTCCTTTCTTGAAAAGTGGGATAACATTAGCTATCCTCCAATCCACAGGAACTTATCCTGAATCTATTGAACATTGGAAAATGATCACCAATGCGTCCACTATTTCTAGAGCCACCTCCCTGAGGAGCTTGGGATGCAGACCATCAGGTCCAGGGGATTTATCATCCTTCAGTCCCATTAGCCTACCCAATACTATTTCTCCACTAATGAAAAATTATTTCAGTTCCTCTACCCCCTTAGATCTTCTGTCCTCCAGTACATCTGGGAGATTGTTTGTGTCTTCCATAGTGAAGACAGATCCGAAGTACCTATTCAACTCTTCTGCCATTTCCTTGTTGCCCATAATAATTTCACCCGTGTCTGCCTTCAAGGGACCCACATTTGACTTTGCTACTCTTTTTCCCTTAACATATCTAAAAAAGCTTTTACTGTCCTTCTTAATATTCCTGGCCAGCTTCCCTTCGTACTTCATCTTTTCAGCCCGTATTGCCCGTTTTGTTTCCTTCTCTTGTCCTATGAAAGTTTCCCAATCCTCTGGCTTCCGGCTACTCTTTGCTGTGTTATACATCTTTTCTTTTAGTTTTATTCTATCCCTAACTTCTCTTGTCAGCCACGGTTACCTCCTACTCCCCTTAGAATCTTTCTTCCTTTTTGGAAATGAAATGATCCTGCGTCTTCCGGATTATGCCCAGAAATTCCTGCCATTGCTGTTCCACCATCATTCCTGCTCGGATCCCTTTCCAGTCTACCTTGGCCAGCTCCCCTCTCATGCCTTCATAGTCACCTTTGTTCAACTGCATCACTGACACTTCCGATTTAACGTTCTCCTTCTCAAATTCAGATTAAAACTAATCATATTATGATCACTACCTCCAAGCGGTTCCTTTACCTCGAGTTCTCTTATCATATCTGGTTTATTGGACAACACTAAATCCAGAATTGCCTTTTCTCTGGTCGGCTCCATTACAAGCTGCTCTAAGAATCCATCTCGGAGGCATTCTACAAACTCTCTTTCTTGGAGTCCTGAACCAACCTGATTTTCCCAGTCTACCTGCATATTGAAATCCCCCATCACCACAGTGGCATTACCTTTGTTACATGCCAGTTTTAACTCCTGCTGCAACGTACACCCTACATCCGGGCTACTATTTTGGGGGTCTGTAGATAACACCAATTAGTGTCTTCTTGCCTTTACAATTCCTCAACTCAATCCACAGTGAATCTACCTCGTCAGTCCCTATGTCTTCCCTCGCAAGGGACTGAATTCCATCCCTCACCAGCAGAGCTACCCCCCCTCCTCTGCGCACCTGCCTGTCCTTTCTATAGGATGTATAACCCTGAATATTAAGTTCCCAGTCCCGATCCTCCTGCAGCCACGTCTCAGTAATCCCTACAATGTCATATCTACCAACCTCTAACTGAGCCTCAAGCTCATCTACTTTACTTCGTATACTTCGCGCATTCATATACAATACTTTTAATTCCTTACGCATCTCACCTTTCACATCGATCCCTATTACACTTGGCCATACGCTCCTATCCCTTTGTGAGCTTCCTTTCCTGTTAATTCTGGGGCCATTAACCATCCCTTTACTCTCTTTCCCTTTAACTCCATCCTCGACTATCCCATTTGACACCCCACCCCCCTTATTCAGTTTAAAACCACCTGTGTAGCATTGGCAAATCTGCCAGCCAGAATGCTGGTCCCCCACCTGTTAAGATGCAATCCGTCCCTTTTGTACAGTTCCCCTTACTCCAAAACAGATCCCAGTGATCTAAGAATCTAAATCCCTGCCCCCTGCACCAATTCCTCAGCCACACATTCAGGTCCCATATCTCCCTGTTCCTGCTCTCGCCAGCACGAGGAACTGAAAGCAAACCGGAGATAATAACCCTGGAGGTCCTGCTTTTCAGCATTTTTCCGAGCTCTCTAAAGTCACGCTGCAGAATATTCATCCCCTTCTTTCTGACCTCGTTTGTGCCGACATGCACTACCACTTCAGGAACAATTCCACTACCCACGAGCACTACCATTTTAGGAAAGAGGAGCAATTTATTTGGACAGTATCGGGAAACCCCTAGCGAATGAGAAGATTCATCTGAGGGTGAGACAATGATTGAAGATACCGAGATAGAGTTTGATGTAACCGAAAGTTTACAAATTGAACAGATATCCCATAGGCAGTTCCCAGTGAGGGAAGGGCTGGGTACAGCTGATTCAACCAGCGCAGTAAGTATGAATAATCCCCGTGCCACAGACATCCATACTCCGTGGAAGCCCCATGAAATAATGGCAGTACTAAACAGAATCCCTGATAGAAAGAAGTCACCTGCTGCTTTTATAGATTATTTGAGAACCACAACGCGTGTATATCATGCAGATTCCCGGGATTTATGGGAGACCATACAACATAATTACTCCAGCTGAAAATACAAAATTTCTAGTAGCCCTAGGACACCCAACATATGAAGCCTTGGCAAACATGTTAGTGGATGACAGTGCAAGAGAAGAGGCTGTTTTATTGGCCCTTGCAAAAATGTTTCGAAAGCCAAGTGATCTAACACGAATTCTGGAAATAAAACCAGAAAAGGGTGATGGAGCAGATGAATTTTTAGATTGATTTTCAAAATTATATATGGACCAATCAGGTGACATGGACTATCAGAATGGAGCACGTTCCCCACAGTATTGTGCTATCTTATTGAATTGTCTCCGCACGACAGTAGCAGACTCAATTAAGACTGATAACAGGGACTGGTCTGGTAACTGCGCCAGTCAAATGGCCAGAGCTGTGAGGCACTATTGGAAGGATTGTAGGAAACAGGAAAATTATCCTGTAACTAGAAGAGAAACTGAACGTATAATCAAGAAGGAAGAACCAAGCTCTGGCTCAGGACCATGGAGTCCCCAAATGTTAGCGAGGAACGGAATGGGAGAAATTATAGTTCCGGACTACTCAGATTATTATTACAATAATACTCCCAATCTAGAACCCATTCCAATGGAACCAAGGGGTAAAAAAAACCAACCATACTACCTAATCAATGATACACTTGTGGGGGACACTGGAGTTGAGCCTGTCCGACATGGGAGCGAGTGAGAGAGAGGGGTCAAAGAAAGGATTTCCAGGATTATGAAGAAATTAGAGATCCTAGAGGATATAGAATTATCCAAGATCTCAGGAATTATAGGCGGTCCTTCAATTCAAGAGACTACTGGGACCGGAGAGAACAGAGAGAGAGAGCTGGCCCGAATGTCAGGAACCAAGAAGTCACACACCGTTCACTCAAACCAACCCATTCTCTCAGTCCTGACTTACCAACCCGTCCAGGAATTGTGGGCGTGGAGACATGACCCTTACTCTAGAACCCCCTCAAGTAATTTACCAGAATGAAGGAATTGGATGTACTATCATAGTAAAAACTGAAGATCTCATAAAAGAAAATTGTAAACAATATTTTCACTGCCCAAGAAAACCCCTTAGAGCAAAGAACATTGTAAATCAAGGAGCTTGTCACAACTGTTCACAATTAGGTGATTGGAGTAAGGAGTACCCAATGAGAAGACAGAATATAGCAGAACGGAAGAGAAATCAAGGGGCAATAAAGAAAGTAAGAAAAAGAACCCAGTAGCTGGTGTTAGAAAGAATAAGAACTAAAGAAAACTAAACTGGCACTAGGGAGAGAAGAAATGAATTGAGCAGAAGGTGCAAGAGGAGGGATAGGAGTCATTAAACCATTGTGAATATGATCAATAACTTGTTATTAAGTTTGTGCCTCCTGGACAGTATAATCTACAGCATACTACTATCTGGGGAGTGAGGTAAAGAGTATGAGGACCCTTGAGAACAGGCAGAAAACACAGCTCAGGTAAGGTAGCTCCACCGAAACAAAGACCATCAACAAGGAAGAAATTATGCTGTCCTGTCCCTTTAAGACACACCTGGGAAGGCCAACAGATAGAAAAGTATCCCTAATCCTTTGAAACTAACCAAGGAAGAAGAAGAAGAAGAAGATACCTACCCTAGTGCCCAACTTTAACATTATCTAGCTTCTGACACCAGTGAAGGAAAAAGAAAATAACACCATCCAACCTTTTCTAAAAGATACAGATAACCTATGACGACTATTGGGTCAAGCTCAAATTTGAAGAATTGAATTTGAATTTGAGAATAGACACTCCTCTGTGGTTTGGGGCAAAATACTTACTTTACTCATAAATCTATATTACTAAAAGTCTGATCTTGACCATTGTTCTGTATATTGATTTTAGAAAAAACGCTGCCACTTACGGCTGTGATTTTTGGCCATCTTACTCAGAGTCCCCCTCCGCTGTGCAGGACAAGAGGATTTTTCCCATCGATGAAAAATAAAAGAGTTTTTAGTGTTTAAAAAATGTTGAGATTCTCTCTCCTGAAGGCCACGCCCCTTCCGGAGGGACTATAATACCCAGAAGTGTTGAGTGACTCAGTCAGTCTCTGCAAGATGGGGAGCGAGAGGATCACGTCTCTCAGTCTGAGCTGTGAATAACACTAAACACATGTCTACTAAACTGTGAGTGTAGTTTTACTGACCTTGAGTGCCCTTAATGTGGTTTGAAAATGAAAATGTGGTTGGTTTGAAAAAGCACAGCAAATGGTTGTTGGTGGTGGTTGGTTTGAAATAAAGCACAGCAAATGGTTGTTGGTGGTGGTTGGTTTGAAATAAAGCACAGCAAATGGTTGTTGGTGGTGGTTGGTTTGAAATGGCAAATGATTAAAAGTCTAAACTTGACAACTTCCTGTTTGCACTGTATATTGATTTTAGATAAAATGCTACCACATGCAGCTGTGATTTTTGGCCATCTTACTCAGTCCCCCTCCGCTCATCAGTTGCAGAGGATTCTTCCCATCAATGAAAAATAAAAGTGTTATTAGTGTTTTAAAAATGTTGAGAATCTCTCTCCTGTCAATCACGCCATGAAGGCCACGCCCCTTCTGGTGGGAGGGGGGAAGGATTATAAAACCCAGAAGTGTGGGTGTGGCTCAGTCTCTGCAAGATGGGGGAGGGAGAGGTCACGACTCTGTCTGAGCTGTGAATCAACTGAACACACTGAATGTCTACTGAACTGTGAGTGTGGTGTTTATGTGGTGTTTTGTGTGGTTTTATGGTGGTTTTATGATGGTTTTATGATGGTTTCACCCTGCTTGAAATGGTATGAAACTGCAATTGAATGTGGTGGCCTTGCACCCTGCATGAAAGGGTATGAAACAGCATTTGAATTTGGTGGCCTTGCACCCTGCTTGAAGCGGTATGTAAGTGCACTTGAATTTGGTGGCCTTGCACCCTGCTTGAAATGGTATGAAACTGCACTTGAATTTGGTGGCCTTGTACCCTGCTTGAAGTGGCATGAAACTGCATTTGAATTTGGTGGCCGTGCACCCTGCTTGGTGGCATGAAACTGCACTTGAATTTGGTGGCCTTGCACCCTGCTTGAAGTGGCATGAAACTGCACTTGAATTTGATGGCCTTGCACCCTGCTTGAAGTGGTAGGAAACTGCACCTGAATTTGGTGGCCTTGCACCCTGCTTGAATTGGAATTTCAAGGAATAACCGTGTCAACTGCCAGCCCACCAGCCGTGAGTGAGCTGCCACCACATCAGGCTTGAGTGATTGAGCTGCCACCCCAATGGCCCACAATGTCCATACTAGCCCTCTGGAAACCATTCCCTTCAGCCCACAACACCCATACTAGCGCTCCAGAAAGTCCCCCCTCCCCACGGGCCACCAATATTGGAATTGGTGGAGAGATGGAATATTGCGCTGGGGGACCTGCCCTCCCCTGTGAACATGGGACCCCACTTTGTCTAGTTAGTTATAAAAATTAATTGATTTGAAAAAGGGCTTATGGGATATAGTCTTAAAAAATTATTAGATAATTGATTGTTAACTTGGCATTTTTCTCTTGTCTCGCCCATAGGAGGATAATCGAAGATGGGACGTGACAATTTAGTTGCTCTCAAGAAAGGGACAGACCCTAGCGGATATCAGAAATGAAGATATACCCTGGAAATGTAAGGTGGTAGTATAAAATGAGGTAGACTGAAAATTTAGATAATGAGTTCCCCTCGGAAGGTCAATACTAAACATCTAGAGAGAGTTACTTAGAGGTAAAAGGAAATTAGAAATGGGTGTTGAGGTATCAGAGTTGATGTATTTGACCGATCAATCTAAATTGTTTAACCCTTATAGTAAAGCGGCTTCTATTATCAAGGTGGAAATAAATTGTCCCTAGATTGGCATTCTTAATTGGCTAAATAATGAAATTGACAACATATATAATTGATTGATTAAATTTGAACAGCTGGGAATTCCACAGGAATTGGAATGGAATTGTGTTATCGACCACAAAGCTGTGGAATGAAAAGGGTGAGATGGACCCTGAAATTTAAAATATTTAATTGAAGACTGAGACTGAATTTGGTTAAATTGAAACATTCTTTATGGTTTGTTTTAAATAAGAGTCACGCATGTAGGGAAATTTGTACTGAACCCAGCTGAAATTTAAATGAGAAACCATCATCAGATATACATTAAAGAGCATCATGTGAATACGGAGGGCTGATTAGTGTTGATCCCAGGATAGGAAAGAAGATATTATAGAGCAGAATATAGTAGTGATAGTGAAATGGAAAAGGGATAGTATTGACAGAATAGGAATACAGTGGAATGTATGGGAAAGCATTAGTACATGAATGGTAACTTGCTTTGTCCCACGTTTTTCAGGGATAATAGGTTATAGGTTGGACTATGGAAAGGGATGGAAGAATGGGCAACAACACGGATGAAGGGAATTCGCACCCATGAAAACTCGGGAGGTGAAGACTCATCAGACGGAAATTGTGAAGCTACGCCCACAAAAACTCGGGAAGCTTGATAAGATTCTGGGAAGAAACATCATCGTCTTGTTGTTATTAGATGGAGAATGTAATAGTCACACATATGTATATCTGGTTATCTGATTATCTGATTATTTGGTTATCATAAATGACGGTTTATCATATATGACAAAAGGAAGGAATGTTAATTCGGGCCAAATTGGAGATGCCAGCACACTAAAATTGAGTAAAGGCTTCTGGGCTGCTAGGCCATTTAGTCAATTTAAATGTGCCTTCTGCAGAAATGGGACAAGCTGCAGAATGGTGCCAGCTTGTCTGGAGCCCAGATAAGAGTTACAGGGAGAGAATGGGACATAGAAACATAGAAACATAGAAAATAGGTACAGGAGCAGGCCATTCGGCCCTTCGAGCGTGCACCGCCATTCAATATGATCATGGCTGATCATCCAACTCAATATCCTGTACCTGCCTTCTCTCCATACCCCCTGATCCCTTTAGCCACAAGGGCCACATCTAACTCCCTCTTAAATATAGCCAATGAACTGGCCTCAACTACCTTCTGTGGCAGCGAATTCCACAGATTCACTACTCTCTGTATAAAAAATGATTTTCTCATCTCGGTCCTAAAAGACTTCCCCCTTATCGTTAAACTGTGACCCCTTGTTCTGGATTTCCCCAACATCGGGAATAATCTTCCTGTATCTAGCCTGTCCAACCCGTTAAGAATTTTGTAAGTTTCTATATGATCCCCCCTCAATCTTCTAAATTCTAGCGAGTACAAGCTGAGTCTATCCAATCTTTCTTCATATGAAAGTCCTGCCATCCCAGGAATCAGTCTGGTGAACCTTCTCTGTACTCCCTCTATGGCAAGAATGTCTTTCCTCAGATTAGGAGACCAACACTGTACACAATACATCTGCAGATTCTTACAATTAGGTGTAAATTGCATGAAACAGATTGGTTGAATGCAAACCAGGCATACACATTGTAAATATTGTTGCAAAGCTTTACTTTGCTAGATGTTGATTGGGTTAAGTGCTGAAGCTTGTCTGGGTTTCTTGAATATCTAGGCAATTGTTGCTATGTTTACTTCCTTCCAGAAGCTCCGTTTGAATACAATGTATTGATTACATTATTATTGGGTTCAGGAAATGTCTATCATGTACTGTGTTAATCAATATCTGTTATTAGACTGTATAGAGACCACCCCCATATGGTTCGGCCCCTCAAGGTTAGGGGACCTATGAAAGGTAACTCCCACGAGGTCCTGTGTTGATCTTCTGGAAGAACGCTTGGGACTGCGTGACCTTTAGGAGTGTCTCTGCTTGCGCGAGGCTAAAAGGGCTTGGCCAAGCAGATACAAGGATGGTTAGGTATAGTAGTGGGGAATAGTAAGATTAAACGTGAACTTACCAATTTGAAGTTTGGTCTTTATTTTATGAGTTACATAGGTGATTACGTGAAGAACCCCGCCAGTGCGCCTGCGCGTCAATCTTCAAAGCAGCGGTGTGAAATCACAAAAAACAACAACCGAAGTAATATAGTCTCATAATAAAATGAGTAATACAAGAACTTCCATCTGACCTTTATGATAGAGGGTAGGGTCGTGGTGGGCACGTAATCACCTACGTAACTCCTCATAAAATAAAGATCAAACTTCAAACTGGTAAGTTCTCGTTTAATCTTACTATTTTACTTCGGAGTCACGTGAGTGACTACGTGAAGATTTTAAAGCTTTGTGATTTCATGCCGTAGATCAATCCCGGCTTCTCACTGCATTGATTGACTCGGAACGAGAATAATCAATCATGCATTCATAATAACATTTGTACCACAAATGCAGTAATTCATTTCAATAATGAAATTAATCAGATCCCCTTTAAACCAGAGGAATTTACACAGAACTTAAAATAGTTTCTGCAAACAATCCCGCATTAACAATAGGCCGATGGTAAAAATGTTGAAACATCAACTCATTGGACCACCCGGCGGCTGCGAGGATATGGTCGACGGGGACGTCTTTTGCCCTGGCCGCCGACGTTTCTGCTGCTCTAGTCGAGTGAGACGTAAAAACATAAGTGTTAATACCAGCAGCTGTTAAGACTTCTTTTATCCATCTGGAAATAGTCTGTATTGAAACTCTCTTGTGTGGTTTCTTGTGTGTGATCAACATCCCAGTTTCCGTATTTCTCAAATTCTTTGTGACCTCAATGTATTGTAACAAATATGTCTAACACAGAGACAAGGATCATTTGGATATGCTGCTAGCATAATTTTAAATCCTGTCACACCTGGCCTAATTTGCTTTAGTAGGTCATAGATATAGAATGTAACCTTGTCTTCAGTTACTTCCATATTGTCTATTTGTAATTTTCCAAGTGTTTGCACTCGTTGTGCTGTCACTCATGCCATAAGCATGAATACTTTCATACTGAGCTTGGCCAAAGGTAAAGACACACTTGGTGACCATTCACGAAGTAGTTTCAGTACCACACTTACATCCCAGATTGTCATGTACCTAGGTTTCGGTGGTTTGGAATTAAAGATTCCTTTCATTAGTCTGGAAACAATTGGGTGTGACCCAATTGGGTTTCTTTCTGAATCCAGAACCAAATATGAGGACAATGCACTTCTGGCTGAATTAATTGCACTACAACTCAGACCTTCATCATAATAAAGTGTTGACAGAAATTCTAAACATTTGAAATATCTGCAGTACTATATTGCACATTCTTTTTTACACAGAACTCTTCCCATTTCTTAATATAAGAAAGGTACTGTTTTTGAGTGCTCTTCCTCCAGGCTGCCGTAAGCATGTCCACAGTACACTCAGACAGTCCTCGCCCCAGAAAAGGCCTTCTTAAAACCTGCAAATCAACAAATCCAAACGATCATATAATGGATGTTGTTCCCCTGTTACAGGGTGCAGCAATAAATTACCCCTTTTTGGGACTTTCATCAACATTTGTGTTGTTAATTCTAATATCAACAGATACCATGGCTGTGTAGGCCAATCTGGTACTAACAATACCCCTGAAGCAGCATCTTGCTGATTTTAAGCAAACGTTGGCTTATGAGGCAGAAAAGTGGAAATATATATGAAAACATACCACCCCAATGTAGCGAGAAAGCATCAATCGCCACTGCTCCTGGATCTGATTCCCATGAGACATATCTCGATAGCTGATGATTAAGTCTAGATGCAAACAAGTCGATGTCGGGCATTCCAAATCTGATTACTATATCATTGAATACCTCTCGATTCAACATCCATTCTTATTATCATGGAACTTTCGTGACCTGGTGTCTGCTATCGTGTTCATTCTACCTGGTGGATAGATAGCTGAAATCCAAATGTTCTTTTCAATACACCCAGACCAAAGTTGATTAGCCATTTTGTCACATGACCCCGACTTGATTCCACCCATATCATTAATATAGGCAACTGCTGTTGTTTTATCAATTTGAACTTGAACATGCCTTTTAGTTGTGTTAGAAAAATAAGCTTGGAGTCCATAGAAACATCCTAAAACTCCAAATAGTTAACTCCCCGTGTCTGCAGTAACAATGACTCTTCCTGATTCCATCTGCCTCCGCAGCTAGATGCTAAGTCAGTTGCACCCCATCCTAGTGCACTGGCATCAGTTTGTAATATCATGGAAGGTTGTTCAATCAGCACTTTGCTGGAACTGCTTGAGACATGTAGAATCCACCACTGCAGATCAGAAACAGCATTTGTTGTTAGTTGCATGGTTCTATCAAAATGACCAACATGCATTCTCAGTGCCTGTTCTTTAACTCTCTGCAGCTGTTGACAATGTAATGGTCCGTATTGGACTGCTGGGAATGCTGCTACTAATTTTCCCAGTACTCGAGCCACCTGTCTGATTGAGGGTTTTTGCTCGTTTAACAGATTACTGCAATCTTTAATCAACTCCACCCTTTTTTCACTGGGCAAAGTAATTTTCATTTGGACTGAATCAATTGTGAACCCCAAATAATCAATCGAGGTACATGGTGTTAACCTTGATTTCTTTGGATGAATTAGAAACCCCAAACTTTCAAAAGTTGATTTCACAACTGCAACAGATGCTTCTGTTGACTGTTTTGTCCTTCATATAATCAGGACATCATCCAAGTATGCCATTAGTACATGCCCCTGGCTTCTCAGCAACCCCAGAATTGGTTTTAACAATTTTGTGAATATTCTGGGAGCGGACGTTAACCCATTAGGCAAAGCTTTGAACTGCCATAACTGGTTCATCCATGTAAATTTAAGATACTTCCTATCTTCCGAGTAAACAGACACTGAATAATATGTATCTTTTAAATCTATAGTTGCCATATGACATGCTTCTGAATTAAGTTGTTTGGCAGTCACAAATGTCTCCCTTTTAAAATGTTTAAATTAAACAAAAGGATTCAGACTTGTCAAGTCTAGAATAATCCTACATACTCCATCCTTTTTTGATCGAGGGAATATATTTGACAAAAATTGGTGAATTTGGTAGACTGATTCTTCAATAACACCTTTTATATATAGGGTTTGAAACGCAGCTTGAACCTCCATCACTTCTTGTTGTGCAAAGTGGAGAGTTCTGCTAGGAACATGCTGGACAGGCAAATCATAATTTGGATTGAATTCAATTCAAAATCCTTGTATACTATTCAGAATTACCACATCTGAAGTAATCTTCTTCCAGTTGTTATGGAAGAGACGTAATCTGCCTCCAACTTTTGGACTTAATCCGGTTAGTATGTTCCCATGAGAACCAGGTCCACCTACCTCTTGAGTCATTTGAGTACTCCGAGATCCCTGGATTCTCCCGGCAGCACCCCCACTGGTTCTTGCTCCCGCTGCAGGCCGCCAGCTACGTCCCTGCGTTAATGAGCGACTTGGTCCTGGTCCAGGATCCGTATGACGTCTGAAAGGATACTTCCTCTTTACAGACTTTACAACCATTGATGTTTTCATCAATCCTGTTTTTGCTTCATCTTCCAACTCTTTAATACGTCTCCCGAGATCCTCTCCAAAGAGTAAGTTGGGTAATTGTACATTACTTGGTTTGCAGAGTGCTGCGAATTTCGGATTCATAGTAGGCCGTATAGCACCTTTCCTCAGACAATTGATCTCGAAGTGGGTGCTGCATAGCAACCCCAGTGCTTCCTGATGCAACTCCATCATCTCTTGGCTTTTATCCGCTATTCTGGCAAAAGCAGTTATTCCAGAACCCAGCAGCTTTAATATTCTCTGCAATTTCAATTCTTGAGTTCTCATAGTCATACTCAACTCATATTTTCTTGCATTCTCATCCATCTCCTGCTGTTCCAGCTGATGGGAAACCAAGTAATTTATTAGGGAGGCCAATTCTTCTCCTAATGGCTCTCCTGACCCTGACGGGGCAGCGAATCGTACTGCCAGT
This sequence comes from Malacoraja senta, assembly GCA_038087875.1. Classification (NCBI taxonomy): domain Eukaryota; kingdom Metazoa; phylum Chordata; class Chondrichthyes; order Rajiformes; family Rajidae; genus Malacoraja; species Malacoraja senta. Next base: position 172,337,143 of record CM075977.1, read on the forward strand.
GGTGGAACATCTGGCAGCTGCCGTTCTTCGCCTTGTACAGCCTCACCGTCAGAGTCGGGGTCTGAAATCTCATGACCCGTGGCACGCTCCTCATCCCTGAGGGTGCATTCTATCAGCCCTGTACCAGGAGCTGTTGAGCTGCTTCCAGCAGCTTGGATTTCAGTACACTCTTACCTGAGTGTGCTTCGCTCCAACAGCCTATGTAGCAGGCTTTCCATTTGGGCAATACGCTTAAAAGCAGTATCTAGCCCTGGAGCTTCTTCCATTTCCATTTCCTGGGACTCCTCCTCCGTGGCCCGTTTTGATTTGAACTTGGCCTTGCGCCCGACAGGCGCTGACTGCCCCAGGTCCACAGTCGCTATGCTCACCGCTGGCGACTATACCGTGGTTTACAGGCGGTTGGTCGCTAACCGTAGACTCCCGACTTTCTGTCGGCTGAGTCGCTCGCCTCTTCCCCCTGCCCATTTTTTCCATGGCGTCTTTGGAAAAAATCCGCACAGACCCACAGTAAACGGACCTGAAAATACTGATTTTTTTTTAACTTACCTTCTAGTTAAAAAACTACAAATCCATTAGCGTCACAAATCACATCCATTTGCACTGGCGGGGTTCTTCACGTAGTCACTCACGTGACTCCGAAGTAAAATTGTTATTGTGTTTTCCAAAATAAAGTTTAGATGCACCCAGAGATTACATGGTTGGCTGTTGGACAGGTACATGGATAGGACAGGTTTGGAAGGATAGGGACCAAATGTAGGCAGATGGGACTCGTGTAGCTGGCAGATGTTGGCTAGTTTGGGCAAGTTGGGCCGAACGGCCAGTTTCCACACTGTATCACTCTATGACTCTATGACAGCGCAAGATGCACTCGGGAATATTGTCACCTGAGTTACACATCCCTTAAATAGGAAGTTCATGAGCATTTTACTACCTTTGATGCTGCGACTTGCTTTGTAATGACTGTGTGGATAAACCTTCACCAAGTAAAATGGGAGGTTCGAGAGGTGTGTCACCATTACCTACAAAAGGATAACAATACTGTAAAAAACCCCAAAATGGCCATCTTAGTGAAGGTAATTTCCATTGGCATAAGATTTAAAAACTAGAAAAATTACTTTGAAATATACATGCCTTAACCACAAGTTCAACATGGCATTCATCAGAATTAACAATATTATTCAAAAGTAATGAACATTTTTTTTCTCATTAGGCAAAAATGTAATAATTCTGTGGAGTAAGATGCAGAGTATTTAACACAACACATTTCTGTGTTGTGTTATCACATTAAATGAATCTGAGAAAGGCAGTTGATAACTATTAGGACTGAGGGCAAGAAACCGAGTTGGGACCAAGAAAATAAATTGGGACCAAATTTTAAACTGAGTTTGAGATTGACACATTTCTGGAAGAACCTCAAGTCTTGCATTTAAATAAACCCATTTACAGTGTATAAAGGGAAACTTAGTCAACATACATTAAGAACAAAGTAAAACATAGGATAATTGACAAATAATGCCAACATTTTAATAGATTAACAATTCTCAGCAAATATATATTTTTTGCTCAGAATCGAAAACCCCCCCATATTAATCCATGCCTAACTGGATATCTTAATATATATATATTTTTTTTAATCTGCAAATGTTGTAAATCTGAAATAAAGGACAAAGTATTTCAAACTGTTTGAACTGGAGTTTTAAACCTGTAGCATTTCTATTTCCACAGAACTGCCCAGACTGAAGTAGGTCCCAACTCAAGACGTTGTAGGGTTATAGGGTTATAGGGGTTTAAGTGTTAACTAGACTGAGTGCAGACCCGTTGGCTCTGCTCCCCCAACGCACCCGTTCCCTACCCGTAGCCCCCACGTAAGATTCCAGCACTCGCCTTGCCGCTCTCAGCAGTGATCTTTAAAACAAATTCCAATTGCACTTGCCCTGCATGTTGCAATAGCAATTCGCCTTCCCCCTGCTAGTCTATCCATTGTGACGTCATCAGTTGAAGCTGGTCGGTTTGAAATTCAAGGGATTTTGATTTTTTAAAAACTTTAATCAGTTATAAGTCGATTAATAAGTAATAAGTCGAGAAATAAAGCATAACATATTTAGTGAAAGTGATCTCTGCCCAGAGGGGAAAATGTGAATCAGAATATGTAAATATCTTGGTAAAGTTGGCATTTTTAAAGCTTTAATCGTGAATAACAAGTCAAATATAGGATGAAATCTTCACTAAGGCTGTTCACTGCTAGCAGAGCCATTGTGACATCATCAGTTGAATCTGATGGTTTTAATTTCAGTCTTTTGACGTTTTTAGACTTCTAATCAGTAATGAGTCGAGAATAAGTCGAGAAATAAAGCATAAAATGTTCAGATAAGGTGGTCCCGACCTCGATGGGAAATATGTCAATCGGATTATGTAAAAATTTCATCGTTACCGCGTAGTGTTTTTGCGAAGATGTAAAGACAACCACATAGACACACACACACACACACACACACACACACACACACACACACACACACTCACACACATACACATATACACACTAACAAGATCAGACTTTAAATAAGTATATGATGTGTACATGACAGATTGCATGTGTGTGGTGAGCCTGCTTTTCTTACTTAGAATTGCTAGCTAGTGAATAACAGGTGGTTTTGCAGAACTGCAAAGGATGTTGTGACTAAAAAGGGAAGCAGAGAAAATCAAGTCTGTTCTAGACAAAAAGAACCGGTGCAGAAATGTGCTGATTGTGTGATTAGCTGGACCCGTGACTACTCATGTATAAATATACTGCCTGTGCACAAAATAATTGAGTGGGACCGCGAGGAGCTTGAAAGGATGTGACCATACTTGCAGTGACTCTCCCACTCTCGCTAGCGTAATAAAGTTGTGTCTTTACTCGTGTCTTGCGGTGTTTGTTATTCCAGAGCGCGGGCGAGCTTTAACAACGTCACTTATTCATGTTTTCTAGAGATATTGCCTGACCCACTGATTTACTCCAGCACTATGCGTCTTCTTTTGTAAACCAGCATTGGCTGTCCCTTACATTTCTTCACGTTGACTTCCTCACTGTTTACAGTATTTTCAATGTTTTTATGCCTGGAAATTGGATTACATCTATTTTTCGGGTGCTAAAACATAACTCACCTTAGTGCTTATCAGTGTATTGAAACCCCCCAAATACGTGAATTTGTCCAAAATCCAATTTGATATAGAGTTTTGGGTGGTTTATAGACAGAAACATACACAAACATAGGCATGCACAAGTCCTAATGGAATTTCTCCCAGCTTTGTGTATGTCCCAGCAAGTTGCTGCACAGTCTAACTCTTGGAGACACATTCCACATGGTAGACACACAGCATAGGGGAAACAGAGACAATAGGTGAGAGGGAGGTAACTCCACATTCGCTCAAAGGTCATGCAAGTCCTGATCAAGACGGTACATGTCAGGTAGGAGGTCTTGTGTTCCGAAGCTGCACATGTCCTGCTAGTTTGACAATCGTATCCTTTCTGGAAGTGAATATTGTAATCCCTCAGAAATAAGTACTCTCACAAAGCGGAGCAACTATGAAATAAATTTGTTGATCACTTAAGAGTCAGAAAAATGATTTGTGTGCATGGAAGGTGGAGATACTCACTGCAAACATTTCTTACATGCAGTCACAAGCCATCAAAACCATTGAAAATAGGATTCATTCTTTTCTTTACAATAGGCATTGAACCTGAACCTGCACCTCAGGATTTCAAGGGAACTTAAAAAGGTGCTTTTTAGATCCAGCAGCAGAACTCAAATTTTCTGAGCTTGTAAGTACATTCACTCCTCTCACCCAGGGAGATTCTGTTGACGAAATGATAAAAGCTTTTAACAGTAATCTATCTACGACTCTTGATAAAGTTGAACCTCTCAAGATTAAAAGGAAAGTAAGGGTTAAAATATCTCCATGGTTAAATAACTCTGTTCTTGGTTCTTGGTTTCTTGGTCCTCCAAAATATTCCAAATGGAATTTAAACTGGAGGTGGTGGAGGGAGGACTTAAGCCAGAAAGGGTTTTTGGGAATAAAGAGCTACCTTAAATTTAGTTGCATCTGGTTGGGTAACTAAAGTAGGGTGGAGATTATTCCATGCTTTAATTGTGCGGGGGAAGAATGAATTGTTCATACGTTAAAAAAATCATGTAGATTAGCCAAAAGAAAGTGGAGAAAAACAGGACTAGAAGTACATCTTGGCATCTATAAAGAAACCATTGCTACTTATAATAATGCTGTAAGATCTGCAAAGATGACCCATTTTCTCAATAGTTAGATTTTGTTCTCCACCATTGACCGATTACTCAAGTCTGCTTCAATCCCTGATTTTTTTAAGCAAAGCTTCTGCTGAAAGATGTGAGCTGTTTGCCGATTATTTTAAAGATAAGGTTCAGACTATCAGAGCTGGTATCCCTTTAGATTCTACTGTCCTCTGCTGCCGTTCTAGTAAGGTGCAATCAGCAGTTGCATAAGTATTTCTACCTCAGAACTTTGTAAAATTGTGGCTAACCCACAACTCGGTTTGACTCGGTTCCTACAAAGTTTTTTAAATAATGTTTTTAACAGTTTATCCAGTTTTGTTCTGACAATTATAAACATCTCTCTTGAGACTGGAATTTTCCCAGATATTTATAAAACTGCTGTTGTAAAGCCTCTGTTAAAGAAACCAGATTTAGACACTGGGCTACTGAGTAATTACAGACCCATATCAAATCTACCCTTTATCAGCAAGGTACTGGAGAAAGTGGTATTGAACCAAATACTACACTTTCTGAATCAAAATGACATTTTAGAGAAAATTACAGCACTGAGACTGCCCTGATTAAAATAGTCTGTGACCTTAGAGTTAGCACTGACGAGGACAAAGTCTCAATGCTGATCCTCTTAGACCTCACAGCAGCTTTTGACACCATAGATCACAGTATTCCTGTAGATCGCCTAGAAAACTGGGTTGGCCTGTCAGATCAGGTGCTAAGTTGGTTCCAAAGTGGAAGGAAGTACTTTGTTGGCCTTGGGGACTATGTATCACAGCTGCATGATATACCCTTTGGTGTAGCACAAAGTTGCTGCCTTGGCCCGTTACTCTTCTCCTTGTATATGCTGCTGAAAGGAGGAGTTATCAGACAGCATAATGTAAATGGGTCTGTCCCACAAGCGATTTTTTCGGTGACTGCCGACAACTGTCATAGTCGTAGCAGGTCGCTGAAAAAACGGCGACTGGACCCCCGTACGACAATGTCTACAACAACCTACCACCTAGTCTACTTCAAGCTATGGCAAGCTACCGACCACCGGCGAATAAATAGGATGTCCACCTATGACCACACCTACGACAACCTATGTCCACCCACGACAACCTACGATAAGGTAAGACAATTCAGTCGCCAGTATCAGTCGCCAGTAGACGTAGGTTGACGCAGGTATCGCCAATAGAATTCTCCGAAGTCTGTACCGGCAACAATCTACTTGATCCTGGCAACAACCTACGTCATCCTGGTGACAACCTACGACAGCACCTACGTTAGGAGAAGTCAAGCTACTCTCATTGGTGTCAAGCCAACTGTCGCTGACTGTCGCCAAAAGGTTTTGAACATTTCAAAATCCTGCGGCAAAACGCTATGATTCTTTGGGCGACTGAAGAGACTACTCATGACCATACAGGCGACACCCCGGCGACCATGTAGCGATAGCCTAGTCATCTGTAGTCGACTAAAAAATCATCTAAATGGGACAGGGGCATTATTTATCGGTCTGCCTTCAAAATCCACCAACAAGTTACAGCTCATTCAAAATGCCGCAGCCCGGCTTTTAACAAATACCAAGAAAAGGGATCATATCACCCCAGTATTATATTCCCTTCATTGGATCCCTGTGAGATCCAGGATAGACTATAAGGTCCTCCTTCATGTCTATAAAGCCCTAAATGGCTTAGGAGCAGCATATTTTACAGTCACTCCTTCCCTATGCCCCTACTCGAGCGCTCAGGTCTTCTGATGCCAGCCTGTTAGTCTCTCAATGCCACAGCAATACAAAAATTGGTGAAGCAGCCTTTTTCAATTACGCCCCCAGCTGTGGAATACCCTAGCCAGGGCTATGAGAGACACCCACTCAGTTGACATTTTTAAACGGCAGCTAAAAACCTATCTTTTTAATCAAGCTTTTTACTGACTTTACTTCCATTGTCCTTTTACACTCTCAATTTTATATTCTATATTTTTATATAAATCTGTGATTTTTATGTTATTAACTGCCTATGTTCTTACTGTTTTAAATTGTATTTTTGTTTGGACCTGTGTTTATGTGAAAAGCACTTCAATTGGGTTGCATTCAATTGCATGAAAAGTGCTATACAAATATAGTTATTATTATTATTATACATTTTACTTCGGAGTCATGTGAGTGACTACGTGAAGAACCCCGCCAGTGCGCCTGCGCGTCATTACGTAAGACGCCTTGACGCAAACGGACGTGAGGAGCAGAGCTCCTCCAGTGGTTTGTAGTTTTTCAACTACAAGGTAAGTAGAAACTTTTTTCATGTTTTCCAGGTCCGTTTACTGTGGGTCTATGGGGATTTTTTCCACAGACGCCATGGGAAAAAACGGACAGGGGGAAGAGGCGAGCGACACAGTCGACAGAAAGTTGGGAAAATCGGGAGTCCGCGGGTAGAGACCAACCGCCTCTAAACCCCGGTACAGTCGCCAGCGGTGAGCATAGCGACTGTGGACCTGGAGCTGGTGAAAACACAGTCAGCGCCTGTCGGGCAAAAGACGAAGTATAAATCCCAACGGCCCATGGAGGAGGAGTCCCAGGCAATGGAAGTAGCTCCAGGGCTAGATACTGCTTTCGAGCGTATTGCCCAAATAGAAAGCCTTTTACATAGGCTGTTGGAGCAAAGTTCACTCAGGAAGGAGTGTACTGAAATCCAAGCTGCTGGAAGCAGCTCAACAGCTCCTGGTACAGGGCTAGATACTGCTTTCGAGCATATTGCCCAAATAGAAAGCCTTTTACATAGGCTCTTGGAGCAAAGTTCACTCAGGAAGGAGTGTACTGAAATCCAAGCTGCTGGAAGCAGCTAAACAGCACCTGGCACAGGGCTGATGGAATGCACCCTCAGGGATGAGGAGCGTGCTGCGGGTCATGAGATTTCAGACCCCGACTCTGACGGTGAGGCTGTACAAGGCGATGAACGGCATCTGCCAGATGTTCCACCCCTGGCAGTAGGATTCGCTGCCCCGTCAGGGTCAGGAGAGCCATTAGGAGAAGAACTGGCCTCCTTAATAAATTACTTGGTTTACCATCAGCTGGAACAGCAGGAGATGGATGAGAAAGCAGGAGACCCCAAGTAACTGTGGGTTGCTGAAAGCAGCAGCAGTGAACCAAATTATCTGGAATCAGTTGCAGAGAATATTAAAGCTGCTTGGTTCTGGAATAACTGCTTTTACCAGAAGAGCAGATAACAGCCAAGAGATGACGAAGTTGCATCAGGAAGCACTGGGGTTGCTATGCAGCACCCACTTCGAGATCAATTATCTGAGGAAGGTGCTATACGGCCAACTATGAATCCGAAATTCACAGCACTCTGCAAACCAAGTAATATACAATTACCCAACTTACTCTTTGGAGAGATCTCGGGAGACGTATTAAAGAGTTGGAAGATGAAGCGAAAACAGGATTGATAAAAACATCAATGGTTGCAAAGTCTGTAAAGAGGAAGTATCCTTTCAGACGTCATACGGATCCTAGACCAGGACCAAGTCGCTCATCAATGCAGGGACGTAGCTGGCGGCCCGCAGCGGGAGTAAGAACCAGTGGTGGTGCTTCCGGGAGAATCCAGGGATCTCAGAATACTCAAATGACTCAAGAGGTAGGTGGACCTGGTTCTCATGGGAACATACTAACTGGATTAAGTCCAAATGTTGGAGGCAGATTACGTCTCTTCTATAAACATTGGAAGAAGATTACTTCAGATGTGGTAATTCTGAATAATATACAAGGATTTCGAATTGAATTCAATCCAAATTATGATTTGCCTGTCCAGCATGTTCCTAGCAGAACTCTCCACTTTGCGAAGTAATGGAGGTTCAAGCTGCCCTTCAAAACCCTATATATAAAAGGTGTTATTGAAGAATCAGTCTACCAAATTCACCAATTTGGGTCAAATATATTCCCTCGATCAAAAAAGGATGGAGGATGTAGGATTATTATAGACTTGACAAGTCTGAATCCTTTTGTTCAGTGTCTGTTCACTTGCAAGATATGAAGTATCTTAAATTTACATGGATGAACCAATGAGGGCAGTTCAAATCTCTGCCTAATGGGTTAACGTTCGCTCCCAGAATATTCATAAAATTGTTAAAATCAATTCTGGGGTTGCTGAGAGCCAGGGGCATGTACTAATGGCATACCTGGATGATGTCCTGATTATAGGAAGGACAAAACAGTCAACAGAAGCATCGGTTGTAGTTATGAAATCAAACTTTTGAAAGTTTGGGGGTTTCTAAATTCATCCAAAGAAATCAAGGTTAAAAACATGTACCTCGATTGATTATTTGGGGTTCACAATTGATTCAGCCCAAAGGCAAATTACTTTGCCCAGTGAAAAAAGGGTGGAGTTGATTAAAGATTGCAGTAATCTGTTAAACGAGCAAAAACCTCTAATCAGACAGGTGGCTCGAGTACTGGGAAAATTAGTAGATTCCCAGCAGTCCAGTATGGACCATTACATTATCAACAGCTGCAGAGAATCAAAGAACAGGCACTGAGAGTAAATGCTGGTCATTTTGATAGAACCATGCAAGTAACAACAAATACTGTTTCTAATCTGCAGTGGTGGATTCTACATGTCTCAAGCAGTTCTGGCAACGTGCTGATTGAACAACCTTCCATGATATTACAAACTGATGCCAGTGCACTAGGATGGGGTGCAACTGACTTAACATCTAGCTGCAGAGGCAGATGGAATCAGGAAGAGTATTGTTACTGCAGACATGGGGAATTACCTATTTGGAGCTTTTAGGATGGTTCTATGGACTCCAAGCTTATGGTTCTAACACAACTAAAAGGAAGGTTCAAGTTAAAATTAATAAACACAACAGCAGTTGCCTATATTAAGGATATGGGTGGAATTAAGTCGGTGTCATGTGACAAAATGGTTAAATCAACTTTGGTCTTGGTGTATTGAAAAGAACATTTGGATTTCAGCTATCTATCTACCAGGTAGAATGAACACGATAGCAGACACCAGGTCACGAAAGTTCCATGATAATAAAGAATGGATGTTGAATCAAGAGGTATTCAATGATATAGTAATCAGATTTGGAATGCCCGACATCGACTTGAATCATCAGCTATCGAGATATGTCTCATGGAAACCAGATCCAGGAGCAGTGGCGATTGATGCTTTCTCGCTACATTGGGGTGGTATGTTTTCATATATATTTCCACCTTTCTTCCTCATAAGCCAATGTTTGCTTAAAATCAGGTAAGATGCTGCTTCAAGGGTATTGGTAGTACCAGATTGGCCTACACAGCCATGGTATCCGTTGATATTAGAATTAACAACACAAATGTTGATGAAAGTCCCAAAAAGGAGTAATTTATTGCTGCACCCTGTAACAGGGTAACAACATCCATTATATGATTGTTTGGATTTGTTGATTTGCAGGTTTTAAGAATGCATTTTCTGGGACGAGGACTGTCTGAGCGTACTGTGGACATGCTTATGGCAGCCTGGAGGAAGAGCACTCAAAAACAGTACCTGTCTTATATTAAGAAATGGGAAGAGTTCTGTGTACAAAAGAATGTGCAATAAAGTACTGCAGATATTTCAAATGTTTAGAATTTCTGTCAAAACTTTATTATGATGAAGGTCTGAGTTGTAGTGCAATTAATTCAGCCAGAAGTGCATTGTCCTCATATTTGGTTCTGGATTCAGAAAGAAACCCAATTGGGTCACACCCAATTGTTTCCAGACTAATGAAAGGAATCTTTAATTCCAAACCACCGAAACCTAGGTACATGACAATCTGGGATGTAAGTGTGGTACTGAAACTACTTCGTGAATGGTCATCAAGTGTGTCTTTACCTTTGGCCAAGCTCAGTATGAAAGTATTAATGCTTATGGCATGAGTGACAGCACAACGAGTGCAAACACTTGGAAAATTACAAATAGACAGTATGGAAGTAACTGAAGACAAGGTTACATTCTATATCTATGACCTACTGAAGCAAATTAGGCCAGGTGTGACAGGATTTAAAATTATACTAGCAGTATATCCAAATGATCCTTGTCTCTGTATTAAGACATATTTGTTACAATACATTGAGGTCACAAAGAATTTGAGAAATACGGAAACTGGGTTGTTGATCACACACAAGAAACCACACAAGAGAGTTTCAATACAGACTATTTCCAGATGGATAAAAGAAGTCTTAACAGCTGCTGGTATTAACACTTATGTTTTTACGTCTCACTCGACTAGGGCAGCAGAAACGTCGGCGGACAGGGCAAAAGACGTCCCCGTCGACCATATCCTCGCAGCCGCCGGGTGGTCCAATGAGTTGATGTTTCAACATTTTTACCATCGGCCTATTGTTAATGCGGGATTGTTTGCAGAAACTATTTTAAGTTCTGTGTAAATTCCTCTGGTTTAAAGGGGATCTGATTAATTTCATTATTGAAATGAATTACTGCATTTGTGGTACAAATGTTATTATGAATGCATGATTGATTATTTCTCGTTCCGAGTCAATCAATGCAGTGAGAAGCCGGGATTGATCCACGGCATGAAATCACAAAGCTTTAAAATCTTCACGTAGTCACTCATGTGACTCCGAAGTAAAATAGTAAGATTAAACGAGAACTTACCTAAGTTTGAAGTTTGATCTTTATTTTATGAGGAGTTACGTAGGTGATTACGTGCCCGCCACGACCCTACCCTCTATCATAAAGGTCAGATGGAAGTTCTTGTATTACTCATTTTATTATGAGACTATATTACTTTGGTTGTTGTTTTTTGTGATTTCACACCGCTGCTTTGAAGATTGACGAGCAGGCGCACTGGCGGGGTTCTTCACGTAATCACCTACATAACTCCTCATAAAATAAAGATCAAACTTCAAACTTAGGTAAGTTCTCGTTTAATCTTACTATTTTATTTAGCCTTTTATATCAGATTACCTGTATATCTTGTCATTGTTAAGAATTGACACTTGTTTGCAAAAGAGAATTTTACTAGGCAGGTTCCATATGAAAATCATCTCTGCATCCAAAAGCTCAGCTCCTCTCGTCCTCTGAGATGAGGTGCGTTGATCCTGATCAGCATGAGTTCTCTGAAAGTGTTCCTCTTCCTCCTACTCCCATCGTTCCTGCCGCATCTCAAAGATGTGCAGATTGATAGGTTAATTGGCCACTGTAACTTGCCCTATGTGTGTAGTTGAGTGATAGAATCTGACGGGAGTTTTTTTGAATATGAGGGCAATAGTTTACAGAGATATCAGTGGGGAATGAGATTATTCTGTGCTGAAAGGCTGCCTCGCAAATTACAGAGAAATATAGAAACAATGTATTTGGGTGGTGGGAGAATCAGTAGGAGCTAATGGGCATGAGAGAAAGAATAGTGAAATTAGTTGGGGTGTGGGGCTGATGTGATTGTTTGTTTGGAACTAGGAATGTAACAGACAAAAAGGCAGGCACAGGTCCTTCAGCCCAACTTGCCAATACCGAGCAACATGCCCCATCTCCATATCCCTCTAAACCTATCCTATCCATGTACCTGTTTAAATGTTATTAAATGTTGTGATAGTACCTGCCTCTACCTTTTCCAGCAGTTCATTCCATATACCTACCACCCTTTGTATCAAAATGTTGTCCCTGGAGTTCCTATTAAATTAGTCTGTGGAGGCCAAGTCGATGGATAATTTTCAGGTGGAGATTGACAGATTCTTGATTAGTAAGGGTGTCGGGGATTATGGGGAGTAGACAGGAGAATGGGATTGAGAGGGAAAGATAGATCAGCCATAATTGAATGGCGCAGTAGACATGATTGGCCAAATGGTCTAATTCTGCTCCTAGGACTTATGAACATAAATCATTCCCTCCTTTGTAAACATTTTGGAAAAATTAAGTTCCTAAAATTCTCTCATTGAAACTTCTTCTGATAGTACATTTTTTAAAATATGCATGCTCCAATCTGCATTTTGAAACAAAATACAATTTTCTTTCACCCAGTGAGGGGTGGGGGGGGGGGGGGGTATAAATTGAAGCTCCATGCCTGAGAAAATGTTGGAGGCAAATTCACTCACAACATTTAGGATGTACCTGGATAGTACTTGAATCACCAAAACACAGAAAGCTACAGACCAAGTATTGTAAATAGGATGAGCGTGGATGGAGACATGATGGTCGGCATGCACGTGGCAGGCTGAATGGACTGTTGCTGTGCTGTATGACTCTATGCAACTATAAATGTTGGCATTATCAATGCAGGCCTTTTAAATTTGAGTTCCCTATTTATCCACCACCTTCTGATGCACACCTCTTGCACATTCTGTTCCCAGCATGTTTTCACTTTCAGGTAAAGAGATCCCCCCCCACCCCCCAACATCCCTGTTCTTATTGCTTTCACTGTCACAGGAAGTCTGCTTTATTTGTTTACTATAAATTGAGTAAAGGAAGGTATATTACATTGCCTAATTCAGTTTGTCTGCTGGTGCTTTGTCATTTTGTATTTAGAAACATCTTATTTCTTTCTTCTGTCAGGATTCACTACTGTGATGTAGTGTCCATTAAAATGTATTGAATAGACAGCTTCACCCAGGAGGAACTAAACCAGTGAGTAATTTTCAGATCACAGTCTTAATATAATGCCTCCACTTGGAATGGTTTTATATCCTGATTAATCAAATACACTTACATATTGAATACCTTAAAGAGAGAAATAGTGGTGAATTGTATGAGGACTGTATGAGGACATACTGTTTACTGGCTATGCAGATGAAAACGGAAAATAAATATCCTGTTTTTTTCTTTATTATTCAAGAATTTATTCCATTCCTTTGCAGGATGTTGATGGTGTAAGGGGATCAGTCATGGTCCAGATCTTTATTCCTCTACCATGGAGAAAAAGACTCATTGCTCCACTTTTCCCACATTACAACAGTAACTTCACTGTGGGTGAATTGTGTTTTTGAGGTCCAGATAGGAGTATCAATGGGAGGAATCGACTGAGAGAAGGACAAAGTAGCAGAATTGCAACTGGTCGTGGGGAAGTCTCGCACTTAAGTGGAGGTTAAATTTGCAATGGCCTGCCAAATATGGACACAAATGTTGGAATGGAGTCCCTGAAGAAAATTTGCTTACATCTTTAAGTTAATCTGAAGCCAGTTCCCTGTTCTGGAATGCAAATTGTTCAGACAGGTGTCCTTGCCAAAACCAGAGCAGGGGCCTCATGAGTTGCGAAGGCTTGCATGTATATGGCCTATAGAAATCTTAGATTCTGTACCTAATTAGAGGTTGCATGGTACTGAACACCACTGCTGAAGTAAGTGTGTTAGACCCACAGAACATACCTTGTAGGAAAAGTGCTGTCTTTGCCATCAAACTCGAGATTTTGGAAGAAAGCTCCAAAGATTTTATTTAAATAAAACACTAAATTAATTGGAACTGCTTCAATTATTTGGTGATATTAATACATCTTTATTAATTTAGTGTTTTTTTTAAATAACATCTTTGGAGCTTTCTTCCAAAGTCTCAGTTAACTCAGCTACTAATCTGATGTTCTCTTGTACATCAACAAAATTTAAAATTTTGATCTAGATACAACATATGCTCAGCTAAGGGGTGTAAACCCAATTAGGAACCCTGCATTTCAAACAGGTCATTGCAGAATGTTAGAACCAATTCATTTTTGTTTCGATCAGAAGTTCACCATTATCTTTACAAGAGATCAGGTAATTTCCATGAAAGGTCAAGTTCTATTATACAAAATCTTCAATTTACATGCTAATATTTATGTTCTTCGCACAATGTTCCAATGCACTTTCCATGCCACAATCTATTTGAAGTGCAGTCACTATAGTAATGTGGGAAATTGCAGCCAAGAGTTGTGTTTTCCCCAGGGTAGGGCAACCAAGAACTAGAAGGCATTGGTTCAAGGTGAGATGGAAAAGTGTTAATAGAAATCTGAGAAGCAGCTTTTGCATACAGAGGGTGATGGGTATATGGAATAAGCTGCCAGAGGAAGTGGATGAACCAGGTCGAGTAACAACATTTAAAATGCATTTAGACAAGTACGTAGATAGGAAATGTTTAGAAGGATATGGACCAAATGCAAGTAAATTATATTAGCTTAAATTGGGCATCCTGTTTGTCATGGACAAGATGGGCTGAAGGGCCTGTTTCTGTGCTGTACGACTCTAAATTGTGCTTCTGCACTCCATGTGATAATGACCACAAAATGCATGTTTTTTTTTGTTCTGCAATGTTGATTATATAAGGAAAATGCACATGCCCTTCCTTGAGATGGTGCCATTAGATGCTTGACACCATTTGGGAGAAAAGGCAAGTTCAATATCTCACACGCAAAAACAGCATGTTTGACAATCTGGTACACATTCTGCACTGTGCTGGAGAGCCAGCCTAGATTTTGTGTGCAAGTTTCTACAATGGGTTTAGAATCTGCAACCTTCTGATTCATAGTCTGAAGTGTTGCCAATTGAGTCAATTACACCCAATATGCTATCTGATATACAGCTGCTTCAGCTACTCTCTGTTATGGTACAAGCTGGTTTCCAGGATTCAGATCAATGATGGAGAAAGACAGCTCTAGAATGCAAAGTTAAAAATAATACATTTCTTAAAACACCATTAAAGTTCCTCACACACTCGTGCACATCATAGACCCCGTTTTCTATGGTGAAATGGAGGGTCCTGGCACTGTATGGGATCCTGATACGAAGATAAATCCAATGAGCTTGTAAGCAGGTTAGACTTCTGTGATCAATATGTCTGAGCTTATTTCCTTATCTTATAAGCACATGTCAGTTACATTAAAAAAAATCAGCTTGCCTCCATCACACAGAAACAGAGTGAGTTGCCATACAAAGCTATTTACTGCACTGGGCTATTTATTGAACTAGGCACCAAGCTGGTCTAAATCTTCTTTCACAAATATGTTGGTCCCTTTCCACTACCTCACTGCATGTTTTACAGGTGCAGGCTTCAAGATCTCATGATATAATTGTTTCTCTAACCAAGCTTGCTTGCTCAGCCTGGGTGCTGTTAGCTGACAACTCCAATCCAGTCACTGGCATGTTTTAACCCTTACATTACATACCCCTGTCAACGTTAGAAAGGAATTTATTTAAAGGAATATTTTAGGCCATCATGTGCAGGCAGAATGCTTCTGCACTTTCATCTTGCAAGGCAGGCGCATGTATTTTTAGGATCACTTCCAGTCTTTTTTCTCAATTGTGCTCTGCATTGCTTTGGACCTAACTTTCCCCTTGTTGTCACCACACTCACCTGTGTCAGTCTCACTGGCCCTCTGTGCCCTCGAGTTGTGCAGCGAGAACTAAGGAATTAGCCCTCAGCAGAGGTTCATCCCCCAGAACACGTGGACAGGATCTGACAACTTGCAAAGCTGCGAATGAAGTTTAGATTTATTTCTAAGCTGTCAGGAACATCAGCGATGTTGAATTGCTACTTGATACTGAGATATTTAAAAGCTAAAAGTCTTAAGTCAATGATTACAACAATAATAATAGGGCGACACGGTGGCTCAGTTGGTAGAGCCACTGCCTTACATTGTCGGAAAGGTTTGATCCCAATGTCAATTGTTGTCTGTGCGTAGATTGCACGTTCTTCCTGTGACCATATTGATTCCCCGAGAGTGCTCCCATTTCCTTCAAAGAGTGCAGGTTGATAGGTCGCTATAAAATGACCCCATTATATAGGTGAGTGGTAGAATCCAGGGAAAGTTTATGAGAATGTGTGGGGAATAACAGACTGTGATTAATGAGTGCAAATGGGTGGTTGATGCCGACACGGTGGGGAAGGTGTGGAAAGGAAATGACAGGTATGAAAGTTAGCACTTTTAAAGCTTGCAGCATAACTGGATCATTAGACTGTAATTGCATATTGCTCTTGATGTTGTTGAATGAATAAAGAAGCAGGGATAAAGAACTGCTATTTCTGTAATAAGAGGGTGCTGTAACATTCCACATGAGATCCCATGTGATCAGTTGGTGATCTCCACTCCTCTGGAAATTTCAGGAAATTAAAGACATAATCCCAAAGTTCAGAAGCCCCATGATATTCACCTCCTGATGGTTAAATGTTCCAGTCACTTGAGACTATAATTAAAAAGAAAGCACAGTGCCGCTTTTCATCATAATTATTGCTGAAGAGAAACTCTCCAAATAATTGCAACAGCATTTGAACAAAAATAAAGGTAAGAATTGAATGAGAAAAGGAGAAAATGATGGACAGTGAAAAAGAATGAAAGGTAATTATAAGTGTAAACCAAGAAAACGGGTTTTAAATGGTGTTGGGAGCTCTGTTACATCCCTGTGGACTTGACAAAGTTTAACTGAGTTCGTCATTAGCAATGCTCTGGACAAGATGAGAATATGCAAGAGCATATGTGCTTAGTAAAGTCTAGTAGAGATGGTAATCTGAAATATCATGGAGTTCATGCCCAGTATCGCCAAAAATATTTGAAAATAAACTATGTCCACGAGGATCAGTAACTGGTAATGTTGTTGAAAAATGTTGAAAAATTATGTTGTTGTTGTTGATGTTGAACATGATGTTGTACATGATGTTGAAAAATGACCAGAAGACTTGATTAGCAAAGATGGTGAACCAGTGATTGCCAATATCTTTGATTACAAAAATATGAAGTTTCCTAGATAAAATTAATTACCAAAATATGCCAAACATTGGCACGGTCCATTTGATTTTCTGATTGGCAATTAGTATCTGTTAGATGTTGCTCAGCATTATGTCAAAACATTGTGAAACATTGAACGATGTTGGGCAGAATTGGTGATTACTAGCAACATGTAGAAGATGTGGTAATTAGCAATGTAAAGTTGGTTATTGCTAATGTCCGTTCAGTACACTTGGTAATGTCTATGAAACAGTGCAAAGTAACATCTTGGAAATGACCTTGGCAACCTTCAGCAAGTCCAAGGGCAGCACAGTAGTGCCTCACAATGCCAGAGACATGCCAGATTTGATCCTGACCTTGTGTCCTGTTTGTGTGGAGTTTGCTTGTTCTCTCTATGACTGTGTGGGTTTCCTCTGGGAGCTCCAGCTCCCCCCCACATCTTTGTAAATGACCTCTAGTGTTTGGGCAGTAGATGAGAAAGTGGGATAACAAAGAACAAAGAACTAGTGTGAACGAGTGATTGATGGTTGACGTAGATTCGGTGGGCTGAAGGGCCTGTTTCCATGCTGTATTTCTCAATTAATTAAATCAGTAATTGCTGAACACAATATATGCTAGTCATTGCCAATTTTTAGAAGATTTGGTACTGCGCAATAAAAGATTTGTACTTGGCAATTTTAATTAAAATTGGTGCTTATATGATAAGCAAATCTAAGAGACTTCTTGAAGCTGTCTTGGAAAGAGTGCTCAAAGATGTCTTAGAGAATTAGTGATTGGTCAGGTCCAATCCACTTCATGTTATATTACCTTGGCCACAGCACAGGAGGGACCATCTCTTTCATTACCATGCATTCTATCCCCAAATTGCATCTTGAAATGATGCCATTTTTTTTGCACAATGTTCGTTCAGAAAATTTGTGTAGGATTTATGTAAAATGTAGAAAAAAATTGTTTTTATGTTTGTCTGAGTTTATATGCCTGTGGTGCTGCTACAAACATGATTGTCATTGTACCTGTACCTCACCTTACAGTGCCACAGACCCGGGTTCGATCCTTGCTGTGGAGAAAACCCACACTGTCACAGGTAGAACATATAAACTCCGTACAGACAGCACCTGTAGTCGTGATCAATCCCAGGTCTCTGGCACTGTAAGGTAGCAGCTCTATCGCTGCGCCACTGTGATCTCCTTTAATCATTCATCTGTTTAGCTTGTAAATGCAAATTGTATTTAATGAAACTCAAGTTCAAGTGATCTGCTGTGCTCATTAAAAAGATATACTGTATATTGGATTAAAGGCAGGCCTGCACACAAGGCTGTGCAGGATTATAGTCTGAATTAATCACCTTTGGGAAACTCTGCTAAGTACACATGCAGTCAATCTAAAAGGAGGCACCACAATTATACTAAATTTTGGGGCACAAATACACAAGCATGCAGTTGGAATTTTTAATGATACTGCATTTTATTTATTAAAATACTGACCATTGTTGTCTGACTGACTTGTTTATGTTATTTTCATTACATTCAAAATGATTACTTAAATAATAAAAAGGTTTAACAATATGAGAATTGGATGCTAGTTGAAAAAAGATTTTGTATGGAGCCATATGCAAATATACTTGAATGGAACAACAGGGACGGCACAGTGGCTGGTAGAGCTGCTGCCTCGCAGTACCAGAGACCCCGGTCCAATCCAGTCCTTGGGTGCAGTCTGTGGGGAGTTTGCACATTCTCCCTGTGACCATGTGCGTTACCTCCAGTTGCTCCGATTTCCACCCACACCCCAAAAACGTGCGGGTTTGTAGGTTACTCGACCTCTGTAAATGTTCCCTTGTGTGTAGGGAGTGGGTGAGAAAATGGGAAAACATGGAGCTGGTGTGACCGATGGTCATCGTGGACTCAGTGAGCCGAAGGTCCTGTTTCCATGTTGTATCTTTAAACTAAACTAAACAGAGAAAATATATTAAAAACTGGTGGAAACTTGGGTGTAATAGTGCTGAAATGTCTCATTTCATTCATTTATTTTGGTGAATACTCAAGTGTTTATTTGCTATTCAGCATTTCTGAATGAATGTATTTGCAAGTGCTTCAGACTCATAATCTAGATCCTCCACCAGACTCTCCACCCACTCATCACATCACCTAGGATAGGGAACTCTTGGAGTTTCCTCCCCGTGGATTGTCAACTTGTCATGGTGGAGACACTTGCGTGGTCCTGAGATCCTGAGAGCGATGCTGTCTGGAGCTATGCTCCTGGTAGGGCCACCCATAGTGGTAAGGTCGAGGGGTAGGACTCTGACAAAGAGCAATCCAACCATGACCTCAATGGTGGAGCATGCGGAGGATGATGGCTGACCTTAGTGGAGCGTCACAATGGCTGGGCAGGCGGATGAAGGCTGCAGCAGAAAAGGGTCTCCGGTCGTCTTGGACTCCGTGCCACTGAATCCTGACCTAGATCTGTCAAGGACCATGTGGTGGCTGTCTGTGCGCCAATCTCCTCACGTTAAACAAAGTCATGCACAGGCGTCCTCCAACCCTGGAGACACCCATGGTCAGCCATGACTGACGGGGGCCTAAGAAGGAGTTTCCTCTTCCCAATAATTGTGAGATGTGATGGAGCTTTGAACTGATTTGTTAGACCCCTGTCTCATGGTGCGAGTCCACCCACGAGTGATCCCGAGTTAAAAACAAATCAAACTCATGGTAATCACATGGAATTAACGTGGAATTTTCAACATGTTGAAAGATTTCCACGAGTCAAATGTACTCTTGTAGGAAAAATTTGAACCTTTTAAACTCGTTGTAATACCATAGTAGCCCGTGAGTTTACCGTAGTGACTCGTGAGTAACTCGTGGGTTTGGCCTGAGTGCCAGAAGTGAAATGTTGAAGATTAGTCAGATCTTAATGACAATTTTTACAGTGATCTAACAATTCATTTTCAGTGAGTAATGCCTTTCAATAATTGATGGCAGACCTTGAACAAATGCAGTTCAAATGGACACCCATTGCCTTAGAACAGCATGGCTTTTAGTATTGGGAAGGGAAGGGCATGGATCAGTTTTAGTGATGCAGCTCAATCAAACCAAACATTCAATGCAGGACAATGTTGAGTTGATGCAGCTTCATTGAGTTGTCCTGGTTTTCTTTGGAAAGCGAGTTAAGCCTTTCTCAGATGCAATCTTAATGGGGTTCATCTCGTTAAAGAGGCAAATGCAACAAGTTTGAACAATTTTGGAAGGATTGTTTCTTGAAACAAACTGCTCTAAAAGTTTAAAGGAAGGAATTGCAGATACTAGTTTAAACCAAAGATAGACACAATATGATGGACTAACTCAGCTGGTCAGGCAGCATCTCTGGAGAAAAGAAATAGGTGATGTTTCGGGTCGAGATCTTTCTTCAGGCTGGGTCTTAGCCTGAAGAAGGGTCCCGTCCCGAAACGTCGCCTACTCCTTTTCTCAAGAGATGTTGCCTGGCCCGTGGAGTTACTCGAGCATTTTGTGTCTATCTTTGGTTTAAACTAGCATCTGCAATTCCTTCCTTCCAAACTTCCTTCATTCAAACGTCACCGATTCCTTTTCTCCAGAAATATTGCGTGACCCGTTGAGTTAACTCGGCAGCTGGACAGAAAAAAAAGGTTTGCCAAGTCTGCCTGTCAGGAATGATCCCCTGATGCTGGAGACACCTGTGGGAATCTCACCTTGGCCTTTGGAATAGAGCGACCAACAACCAATATTTCCAGATTTCCAAGGGCAGGTCACTTCCCTTGTTTATGTGCCTTTCACATTACTGCTTCAGAGGTTTGATGCATTATGTGGGGAGGGGGGGAGTGAATGCATTCCTGTTTGAATAAGTGTAGGAAGGAACTGCAGATGGTGGTTTACACTGAAGACAGGCACAAAAAGCTGGAGTATCTCAGCGGGTCATGCAGCATCGTTAAAAAAAAGTCCCGACCCGAAGCATCGCCTATTCCTTTTCTCTGGAGATGCCGTCTGACCCGCTGAGTTACTCCAGCTTTTTGTGTCCATCTCTTGTTTGAATAAGATTATTTGAAAATGAAATGATCCACACCAACTCCTAAAAATAAATCGCCTTTATGTGAAAAATAAACCAATTGCAAAACTTTGCCAACACGAAGGGGAATATCCTTTGGGGTCGTTCGCTACCATCCACAGTCACGGATAAAACAGTGCAGGATATGATAACGTGGCCAATTATACAGGTGTGAGGCGAGATCCCCGAAATACAGTTTGCCGAGCGATGAATAAACAGGGGTGAGAAATGTACTAACCGTCAGCCTATATATTGAAAAATCCCCAAACTCGGGTTCAGTGAGTTTAAAAAAGCACATTAGACAAGAAACCTTTACAAATAGCGAAGCTTCGCGTATGGCAGCGCGCACACCTGGTGAAAATGTCCCAAAGGGCGGAAACAGGCCCTTCGGCCCACTGAGCCAGCCGTCAAACACTCATTCACCTCAAACTCATTTCTGCCCGCATTCACATCAATTTCCCACCTGAGCCCCATTCGACCACTCAGCGACACATCGGGGGAAGGTGACAGTCCTTCAGGTGTTTTTGCCATTCATTTCTCATCGAGTCATGGGTTCATATAACACAGCAGGTGTTGCGGGGAGCATTCATACAACAAAGCAGCATGCGGGGAGCGAAAGGGAGCACTTGGGGGGAAACTCCATAAAATAGTACCGGAATCGAACCCGGGTCCCTGGAGCAGTGACACACGCTGCTTAAGTGAACATATAATGAAATGAATGAGGACAGACAATAATCAGATTAATTGAACTCATGAAAGGGCGTAGATTTAACATGAGCAGCAGGCGGAATAGAGGGCATCTGATGATTTTTTTCTCAACCCAGTAAGTACTGTAGTTGTAATCTGACAACGCGACGGAGGCAGGTTTACAAAGTATATGGGCCAGAACTCGAATAACGGTCAGGAAGGCTATGGTTGGAATGGACATGGTGGGCGGAGGAGCCTGTTTCTGTGTTGTATGAACCCATGACTCGATGAGAAATGAGTGGCAAAAACACCTGAAGGATTGTGAGATAATGATCATGGATGACTTTTAATGGAAAGTCCACACATACAGATAGACATCCAAGAAGAACTTCATATCTACACTCAGATGGACTGGCAGATGGAGGAGATAGGAGTTGGGGAAAGAGAGGAAAAGCCCAAGAGAAATACTGGGAAAGGGATACTGGAAAAGACAGATGCTGGAATCCTGAAACACATGTCAAAACATTTAAAAGGTATAAACACATAGCAAATAGGTGCAGGAGTAGGCCATTCGGCCCTTCGAGCCAGCATTGCCATTCAATATGATAATGGTTGATCATCCAAAATCAGTACCCCGTTTCTGCTTTCTCCCCATATCCCTTGATTCCGTAACCCTAAGAAATTTAAACATGGGAGGCTTTTTATAGTGAAAAAATAAACTGCATGACATCATTTTTACCATGTGATGATTTTTCCACACGTCGGTAGTCGTTGTTGGCTCAAGAGTAACTCGGGAGAGGAACTTGGTAACTCGGGAGAGGAACTTGGTACATTGCAGAAATGAGAACTTAGGCAAACTTAGACATACACGTGGGAACTTGTTTAAACTCGTGAACATAAACTTGGAATCTCGTAGAAAACCACGAGTTTGATCTTTTTCTTTCACTCGGGATAACTCGTGGGTGGACTCGTACCATGAGACTGGGCTATTAGTGTGGGAACAAGTGATCTGCTGTGCTCATTAACAAAAATATATATTAATGACACAAGCATGCAGTTGGAATTTTTTATGATACTTTATGATACCAACCAGAGTGGTCTGTTGGTTGCTGCTTTTGCTGTTTCGTACATACTTTGCAAATTTCCAATCACTTGTTTCCCCAAAAACTTCATAAGATGTGTACGAAGAATATCAAAATGCCTGTAGATTGGATCCCAGGAGCCAAAAGAATGGGCACTGCATAGTTTACATGGGGAATGTGTAAAAGGCTTTGTCTGGAGCGACATTCCCTTGTTGCTCAGGACACCAACCTGAAACTCGGATTAAGCTCCCCGCATGTGAATTGGGAAATCCAGAATTAGTTCCTGGCTGCATGTAACATGCACATTGCCAACTCGAGTTAGTTTACACAGGATGATAATTAATTCCGACAGCACAATGATTCATGAATGTGCTTCAACTGATTTAACTTAAACCTTGGGCAATGCTTGTGTTTACTGTTCAGACCTCCCCCTTGCCCTCTCTCAAGAAAATAATTGGCAAAAGTAAACATATTTAAATATTTGAGTTGACCCTCCATTATTCAAGGTGATTCAGGCAAGTTGCCGAGCACCTTCATTGTCTTCAAGATCGATCCATTTCTACTTGAGGTGAGACAAGCGCCCTAATATGGATCCTGATAACAAGCTTCTCATGGTCATTTTGTGCATCAGTACTGGGGTGGCACTCCAGGGATGTATGGTAACTATTTTTTTGAATCAAACCTTCTTTCATCTGTCTGACCACCTGCTACTTTGTACATCAATGTTCTTAAATTGGCTAAAGAAAACTAATAATTTTAAAGACGTTTCCCATCATCACCTTATTACAATTCATGGATACCGTTAGACTCAGAACAATTTCTTCAACATGCTGATACTTACACCACTAATTGGAAATTTTGCATGACTTCACATGATTTTCAAAGTGCAATCCTGTGGTACAAGGGTGTAAAGGTCATTTTCATAACCATATTCAGTTCTTTAAAGAGAAGAAAATATAGTTTATCAGTTCATGAAATCAATCCCATGTAGTCTTATGCCGCAAGGGATTTTAAATTACATGGCCTAATGATCATAAGATCAACATGGATTATGATTGGAGACATAAAAACCTCAGAATATCTAAATAGCATGAAGTCCAGGATATAGATGCACATTTTACTGAAAACTCATTATTAGTATGTGGAATATTGTTAATCCACTGTAAATGTATTTTTAATTATGTAAGAATCACACAATGGCTGTGAAAGAACATTTTCAAGACTACACAATTAAGCCCCAGGTATTAACAGATTATTCACAATGCTGTCATTGAATTTAGATTATCACAGTGTATTTCACATAATGAAACATCAAGGGTTTTACAGAGCTCTAATCACATTTTAAAAAAGCTGAGGTAATAGTGAGGCAAAAGTGAAGTAATGAAAGATATATTGGTACATGAGGCTAAAAGCTCACTAACAGAAGTGGAGATGCTGAAGAAGGGAATTCTGGATCTTATGGCACAGTGTGTTATAGTTTATATTTAAAACAACTATTGGTTGGTAACTCTTCAGTTACAATATTTTAATGAGAATAGGAACGGCCCAATGTTACATCTTGTAAGTATAATTAGAGAATTATATTGCAAGCATAATTATACTTCAATATACTTATAACACATCACCCACTGGTGCGTTATTTTCTGTATAAAGACTTTATCATTTACCATTAAGAATATGGCCCAAGATTGGAAGAATAATCAAGTTGCTGAGCCACAATTTTTATTCTGGAAGCCTAATTAACAAACAATACACAGATAACTAAAGAAGTAAAGGCCTAGTATGGATGCTTGGCCAATCTAAGATTACAGAGGAGTGTAGGAAAGAGCGGCAACACAATAGATTGCAGATGCTGGAATCTGGAGAGAAAAAAACCCCCAACTGCTTGAGGAAGTCACCTGTGGAAGCAAAGGGATGATGGACGATTGCAACCCTGCATCAAGACTGACTGACAGAAAGGATGCATTATTTCAATATGCAAGGAAGAGAGAGACAGAACATTTATTATATATAGAAAACAGAAGAGAAATGAAACAGAAGAGAACACTGCAGAGAGAATCAGCAAATTAGTAGTACGAGGCAGCAGAATCACTTTTATCGACCATTGTGCAACATCTTGGGGGATGAATAAGTTCATTCTTAATAGCTCAATAGTGACAGCAATAAATGTATACAAATTCACAATGCGAGACAAATCTTTAAATAAAAGCTGATAATGTTATTGCTGTTTGTTCTATCATGCACTGTGTGGTCACTCAAGATTGATTTACAACTCTTAAGCACAAATGGCAAACTATATGACTTTGATCCCATTGATTACAGAATGGAGGATATGATGGGTATTGAAGTCAGATTCCAAGCATGTTTGAACTTGGTTTTTCTTATTCATCTTGGTGTTCCTAAGTACTCTTCCTTCCTTCTCTCTGATTGCCCAATTCTGGCACTAATATCTTCAATTATGTGTCGCAGAAATAACATGCCTGCCCCATTTTTTCCAACTGGCATATTCAAAGTAGGCCACAACCACAATTCACCGCAGCCTTCTATGCCCACATTTATCCTCAGAGCAGTCCACCAGCCTTCCAGCAATTGTTTTACTTGAGAACATTCGCTTTTTGAATCTCAAGCATTTTCTGATATTAAGTGGGTTAGTTCATAATATCTTTCAGAGTCAAGATGACAGATTAATAATATTACATTTTACGAACAATGTAAGGGGTGGTTGATGATTGGCTTGGATTTGATGGGCCATATAAGCTATTTTCATGCTGCATCTCTGTGACTTTACAGTAAAAAGTTGTCTTATTAATCTGTCATCTTTTAGTTTATTTTAGAGATACAGTGCAGAAACAGGCACTTTGGCCCACCGAGTCTGTGCTGACCAGTGTTCCCTGCACACTGATACTATCCTACCCACACAAGGAATGATTTACATTTTTACCAAACCAATTAACCAAAAAGTCTGTACGTCTTTGAAAAGTGGGAGGAAACGGAGATCCTGGAGAAATCCAACGCAGGTCATGGGAAGAACGTACAAACTCCGTAAGCAAGCACCTGTAGTCAGGATTAAACCCGAGTGTCTGGCACTGTAAGGCAGTAACTCTACCGCTGTGCCACTGTGCTGCCCACAGTGGACATTGCATTACAGACTCTTGGGCATAGCATGTTGCATGACAGTGGATCACATATAATTGTGGAAGGTAACAGATTTATAATTTGAGATCCTGCTGTGCTACTAGCTTCATTGGCATTACTGCCCCTCAGAAGCTAAATAAATTAATGGTAATCACGTTTTTCTGAAGTATATTCTAAAGTATATTTCTAAACTATATTTCCAAAGTAGGTACTATGGGAACATTTAAGAAATATTTAGACAGGTACATAGCTAGGAGAGGTTTAAAGGGATACTAAGTCACACGGGAGGCCTGGTTCCCCAACGCAACCCATTTCCCAACGAAATATTCCACCATTCACCTGTTCCCTCAACGCAACCCGTTCCCCTAACGCAATATTCCATCACTCACCCATAGCCCCTAACTGCGCAGGTGCGGCTCATTTCCCCTCATCCCCAAGCACTCACTCCCCTTCCTCTTCATGTGTGGGAGGGGAGGAGGGGAGGAGGGGAGGGAAGTGGCGGGGGGGTGTGGGGTGGGAGTGGAGGAGGGGTGTGTGCGGATGGGGAGGTGTAGGTGGTGTGGGGGGAAGAGGGTGGTGTGGGGGAAGGGGGGGTATGGGGGAGGTGGGGTGTGGGGAGGTGTGTATGTGGGTGGGAGGTATGTGGGAGGTATGTGGGAGGGGGGAGGAGGGATGTGGGAGGGGTGTGTGGGGGAGGGTGTATGTGTGGGAGTGGTGTATGTGTGTGTGTGTGGGAGGTGTGTGTTGGCGGGGGGGGTGTGTGGGGGGGGGTTGTGGGTGTGGTGTTGTGGGGGGCGGTGCGAGCATAGGTGTTGTGGGGAGAGGGGTGTGTGAGCGGGGGAGGGGTGTGGTCGGGGCGGGGGAGGGTTGTGAGGGTGTGAGGGGTGTGTGGGGGAGGGGTGTGTGGGGGCGTGGGGGCAGGGGGCGGGGGGTGGGGAGTTTGTGGGGCAGGGGGTTGAGTGCAGGGAGAGGGGTGTGTGGGCAGTGGGGTGTGGGGGGCGTGTGGGTGGGGGTGTGGGCGGGGGGATGTGTGGGAGGGGGTGTGTAACAGGGGTGTGTGGGGAGGGGAGGTTGATGGAGGCAGGGTGTGTGGGGGTTAGGTTTGGTGTATTTGGGGGTGGGTGTGTTGTGTGCGGGCGGGGGGATGTGTGGGCAGGGGGGCTTGTGGGGGGAGGGGTGTGTTGGCGGGAGGTGGGGTTGAGTTCGGAAAAAAGACAGGGGAAGAGCCATTGGGGTGATGGGGGCATCATGGGGGAAGGGGGCGAGGAGCCAACATGAGGGACCGGACCAGAGGGGTAGTGGCTGGAATTGGAGATGTGATAAGGACTCACAGCAGGTGCTGGTCATTCTCCTCCGCCAGGACCAGAGTCTCCTCTTTCCGTTTGGTGACATCTCCGACTCCGGGTTGGGCTGCGTCTCCCATGCTGTGCTGGGCTAGGTCGGGTCTCCCACACTGGGCTGCTGCTTGGGGCTGGGCTATTACTTGGGGCGGGGCTGCTGTTTGGGGCAGGGCTGCTGCTTGGGGCGGGGCTGCTTGATGCAGGGCTGTTTGGGGTGGGGCTGTTTGGGGCGGGGCTGGGCTGGGCTGCTTGGGGCGGGGCTGGGCTGGGCTGCTTGGGGCAGGACGGGACTGGGCTGCTCGGGGCGGGGCTGGGCTGCTCAGGGCGGGGCTGTTTGCGGGCGGGGCTGGCTGCTAGGGGCGGGATAGGGTGGGACGGGGCTGGGCTGCTTGCGGCGGGGTTGGGCTGCTTGGGGCGGGGCTGGGCGGTGCTGGGCTGGACTGGGCTGGGCCAGGTCCCTCCAAAAGTCCGGTTGGAAACCTCCGCTGGCTTTCCTCAGCACCAGTAAAGATGCGATGGTGCAGGATGGGGTGGACCGTCCCGGGGAGTGACAGGGGAAGAGACTAATCTGTGCTGCGCCGACTGGCAGAAGACAACGCTCTGCACATGCGCGGTTTTTAATATATTTAAACCTCGCTAACGTTTACGACATTCAACCGATCGGAACAAAACTTGGTGGACTCGCAGCACAGGAGAACAGTGGGTGAACTGGCAAAAAATTGTAGTGCTATCGCAAAACGTTTTTGCGTGAATAGAAAGACTGCCAAACTGGAAAATAACAAGATCAGAGTTTTAGTTATGAAGAGATAGATAGATAGAAGATGGGCCAAATGCAGGCAAGTGGGACTAGTGTAGATGGGGTGGAGGGGGGTGTGGGGGAGGGGCAATGTTACAAAATTTTGAGATTTTAAAAATCAAGTC
This sequence comes from Malacoraja senta, assembly GCA_038087875.1. NCBI lineage: Eukaryota > Metazoa > Chordata > Chondrichthyes > Rajiformes > Rajidae > Malacoraja > Malacoraja senta. The sequence goes on from CM075977.1 coordinate 172,365,280, forward strand.
TGCAATTTATCCGATCAGATAAAGCATAAAAGGAAGTTTAATTTGACACCTAATTCACTTTCATATCTTCAGTATTAAAAAAGTTATGGCCATTTTCATACTTGGAAATTAGCATCTTGTTCCCTATTGCTTTTCCATTGACTTAACACAAAAGCTGTGATCGAGGACAGTCAAAAGCCCATAACTTTCTTAAAAATTAACAGAACTGAATGAGATTTTCAGTTACTATAGATTGAAGCATTCTGAAACAAATATAAAACATCTTACTTGGATGACCTGAAATTAAAGCATATAATGAGTCAATTACCTAATTGCAGTTAATTCCAAATTGACCGTTGTGACGGAAATAGTAATAAACACCCAGACTGCCTTGAAAATTAAAAAATGTGATATTCTCAAGATCAGACCTTTAATATTATTGTATTATATGCTGTAAGTCTGTAACAGATAGGTAAATAAATTACAATTTCTAGCAATAGACCAAGTCTTTATGGAGAAGACCAGTTGCTAGCTGGTACATTGGCATATCATAATCAGTAGCATCATCATACTCCGCAGATTGTAACCAATAAGCAACTCTGTACACCTTGTTTTTTTTCAACTTTTCAATTTTGGCATTGTAAACTACACGTTTTTGTTCTTCAAATCACTCATGACATGCCTTTCTGCCCACTACTTTCCCATTCAGAATGTCCTGTAGATTCCATTTCTTAAGAAAAGGATATTTTTTTTAAATAGCCTAAGCATCCAAATAACAAACTAATCCCATTCACACACAAATTCACAGTATAACATGATTTTTAAATCTCACTGTCATGAATTTATATGCCAGATGGACGGAATTTAATGTTTAATTCCCATAAATTAATCTAGAAACATCCACTCAATATATAATTTGTTTGCACAATACATAGGACTAAAACTGATATATAGTATAAAAATATTGACTATGGATAGACAATAACACAAAATATAGACGATTTAGATGCTTTTATTACATGATTGTCCAAAAAAAGAGCATTTAAATCATCTTGTGAGTGGGTTTTTCTGGAACGCGATCGATTGGAACGTTGCATTTGTGGTGAATTTGAATCCCATATCGGCAGGAAAAACACTGCCGGTTCGTATGGGGCCCAAATCACATTTTCGCAACGTAAAATTAGATTAAAGCCATCCCAAGAAGCAAGTTTATATTTAAAATAAACGACTTAACCTTTGTTTTGTCCCATTCTTGCGATCCGTCACGTTGTAGGCGTTGAGGGTGTTAGAAGTCGCTTTTTATTTTAATCTAATTGTTAAAATGTCTCGCGATTAAAAAAAAATCGGTAACGGAAGTCCGATCGATTATTCTTCAGCAGCTAGCAGCCCGAGGAAATCCGCCTCCGACAGGCAGTAGAAAACTGGACTTTAATCCCGCCCCCCCTCCCCTCAAAGGCGTCAAAGTCGCGCACACGGCCAGTAGCAGAACTGCAGCGCCGCTGAAGGTAAGTGTTGTAACATCGCTAGATATTGTGGTCGGTGTGGGAAAATTGGATTGAAGGGCCTGTTTCTATGCTGCATGACTCAATGACGATATTAAAATTAATTGGAATACATCTTAGATTTACAGTTTGATGTGTGGTCAGGTTTCATTGGTGTTGGTTTATTATTGTCATGTGTGCCGAGTTAAATGGATTGTTGATGGTCAATGTGGCCTCAATGACTGAAGGGCCTGTTCCTGTGCTGTATCTAATTCTACACTAATCCCAGTTTTTAAACTCTCCCCAACATTACAACATTTAAAAAACACATGGACAGGTATATGAAAAGGAAAGATTCAGAGAGATATGTGTCCAATGCAGGTAGGTGGGACAAGTATAGATGGGACATCTTGGTCTGCATGGACAAGTTGGGCCGAAGAGCCTCTTTCTGTGCTGTGCGACTCTATGACCTTATAACTCCTCCTAAATTCCACCATTCACCTACACACTGGGAGATAATTTACAGTGGTTAATTAATATATCAACCCACTCATCTTCAGGATGGGGGAAAGAACCCAAGAATACGAGAGAAACCCACTTGGTCAAGGGAAGAACGTACCAAATCAACATACACAGCACTAAAAGTCAGGATTGCAGCCAGATCACTGGCACTGTGAGACAGTGGTTCTACCCCCTATTATCTGAAAGAAAACACTGCCATTCTCGTAAATGTTTGTTTTGTTTGAGTGTTTTATACAGGGGCATGGTAGCACCATATGGTAGCACAGTAACTTACTGGTCTAGTATCCTAATGCCAAGTATCAAAGTACACGTTAAAATTCTACCACAGCAACTGAGAATTGAAATTCAACTCATGAAATAATTCTGGAATTAAAGGCTAGTAACTGCAAAACATCTGGATTATTGAAAAATAAACAATTATTTCACTGATAACTCAGACAAGAAATCTGTCATGCTTGCTCTGGACTGGTGCGACTACAGATCCAATAAGTAGTTAACTTTTCAAATGTCCCAGTAAGACATTCAAGGGGTAATAAATTGCTTCAAATTTTATGGAACCACCATTCTCCTATAAAAGCCATTGAACAAAATAAAGCATTTTCTCAAGTAGCATTATGATTGAAAATATTTTCGATCATTTATTTGCTTAGATAATAAATTTTGGATGCACTGCCAATGTCCACATCCTGTGAATAAATAAAATCCCTTGAGTTTATTTGATGTGGTGTTTCACTGCAACACTGGGCCTCTATAGACAGTCTGTTATCATTCTGTAACTCCAACAGGCAGATCCTTTGAGTCATAATAATTGCAAAAATTTCTCTCCTTCCAGAACACTGTATTACTTTCTGCTCACAAACCTGCCCAACTGGATGATTAGTGAACAGCCAAATGTGGAATCATTTATTCAGATTCCAGGGATGTTCTGGACATTTAACACACTAATTAATCGATCGCAGAATATTGTGTATCTTTTATTTATGAGGTAAAATAATAAGGACAGTGGGATTGTTCACTTGTAACACCAGAATTGAAACAATATACGTGGACTATTAATTTTATTTAAGACCGCTTCTTTTTTAAAAAAAGCAAATGAACTAGAAATTATCACTCGATTTTGCCCAAATATTATATCACTGGAGTTGGATCATCTTGTGAAAATTTGCATGTAAGTTCATGTAAGTATGTCTTGCATTTCCCCCCTGAATTCTGGTGATACTTTCCATTGACTTCCTTCCATGCATTGCATTTAATGGGCAGACAATAACTTCAATTTTCAATTGTTTCTGGCCCCTTATACTTGTGAAAGTATAATGAAAGGTCATTAAAAGTTGAAAAATATGAACTGTCCATTTATGAGCTATTTTAGGTCTATCGAGAAAATTAAGGACTCAAAGTATGTGGAAATCAAAAAAACTCTAGATACTTTCACAGCCATCTAGAACAAAGAGCATAGAACAGTGCAGCATACGGGCAGGCCCTTCAGCCCACAATGTCTGTGCCACACATGATGCCAAGACCATCATTTGTATTCCTGTAATAACACATAACCCTCCATTCCTTGCATGTCCATGTGCCGAAAAAAATGTCTTTCAAATGCCACTAATGTATCTGCGTCAACCACTGCACTCTGGCACTCATAGCACTTGTCCCGGACAAACACTTTAAAATTTGCTCATTCTCACAAAGCAGTATTCTCTCGCATTTGATTCCTCATAACAAGTGCAATTGACTATATATATCTACCCTACCTCCACTTCCTATCCTGTCACACTTTCCTCCTCCCTTTCTTCATTGTATTCATTCTCTTCATCTAAAGGTTGTGGCTTGTGATCTCCAACTTGGAAAGTAGCAGTATACCACCAAAAACCTTGTTAAATGCAAGAAAAAAGCACAAGAAAAACCCTTCTTCAGACCCGAAACGTTGCCTATTTCCTTCGCTCCATAGATGCTGCTGCACCCGCTGAGTTTCTCCAGCATTTTTGTGTACCTAAGGAATAGGTGATGTTTTGGGTCGAGATCCTTCTTTGGACTGAAGAATTCTGCAATCTGAAAAAGGGTCTCAACTCAAAACGACATATATTCCTTTTCTCCAGAGTTGCTGCCTGACCCGTTCAGTTACTCCAGCATGTTGTGCCTATCTTCGGGGTAAACCAGCATCTGCCGTTCCTTCCTACAGCAGGTTCTCACTGTTGGTCTGCTGTGCACTTTTGCGTGGCTTTCTGACAAAAGTCATGAGTGGATAATTCAAATTGTCCTCAATTGAATCTTTGATGTCCTGTCATTGTTGAAATGCAGTTGGCAGAAGCCTACTGCAGGGTAGTGGATTCCTGACTAAAGCCAGAATAATGTGTTATCTCCTGTATGATAAGCTGCCAGTGATCGGACACCAGCTGCACCATGACTGATTGGCCTGCCTATTGTTTCGAGAAAGCGGTCAAGTAGATGTGAGGCATCCTAGGCCAAGTGTGCACATTCATTGACACTCTGCACCATAAAGAAGCCTGTAAGTCACGGTAACCATGGCCGAACCTTCGGGCCGCATCCGGCCGACTGGTTGTGGCCGTGCAATGCCGGGCGAGGCAGGCGCCACCCATGACTGATAGCCGATCCGGCCAATCAGTGCGGCGATGGTGCGGCAGGAGTGGACCAATCTGCGCAGGCGTGGTTTTTAAGATTTTTAAACCTTAATAGCTTTTACAATATACCATCGATCAGAACAAAACTTGTTGCACTTGAGTACAGGAGAGTGGTGAGTAAGGTGGAGAGAAATCGTAGTGCTATCGTGTCTCGTTTTTGCACATAGAAAAACCACGCAAACTGGAAGAGCACAAGATCAGAGTTTTAGTTATGTATAGATAGATAAAGCATCACTGCACAAGTGTCACTTGTAACTTCCATTACAAGCAACAGAAGTGATTACTTGTAAAATCAATGGTCATCCATGGCGAAACTGATAGGCTGTGTTCTTAAGAGACAATGGTGTATGATTACTGCTGGGAGGTTATTGGAAAAATATTATTTCTTCCTGACGTTTTGTTTTGACAGGCAACTTTTTCCTGCTTTTCAATTTCCAGAGTAACTTTTAATTCACTCTTTAGTGTCTGATCAAAATCATGTTAAAATAATTTCAGCCCAAATAATACAAATAGTGTTCCCCATTTCATCAATCGTGTTAGATTCAATTTGTGGTATGGAAACATACGTTTTGCAGAAATACATCTACTTCATATCTGTGTCCACCGGTCTGTGACCACTCTGCGAACTAATGGAAATTGATTCTTCCTATTTAATATTTCCAGTTCCTTCATAACTTTATGCATGGCTATGTTCATCTACTGGTATTTGTTCCCCAACCCCACATCTTCTGGTAGCTTGCCCTCTTCTGTGGAACTCTTGGTCACTCTCTCAGTCATATTCACTTCCTCCAAGAGTACCCATAATTGGAGGCAATTTTTTTCAGCCTAAGGTAGCATGGCACTGAACCTATTTCAGGAATGGAAGTGAGTGAAGTGGGAAAATGGCTGTGTTAATTGGATCCCAATTGTTCTGTCAGGATGTGTACCATTGTGGGAGATTGTGACTGTCCTATGTTAAAATACCGGGCTCGATCATTGAAGCAGAGTTGACAACTCATATTTGCACACTGCATGTTGCTTTACTTGGTGCTAAAAAAAATTGGAAAATCAAGGAAAAGTTTCGGCACGCTATCCAGTGGAAATGAATGCACACGTCCAGGGCCGAATTTGCACTATTTAGGAGGCAATTCTGCAACCTAAAAATAAACAGGAACTTTGGAGTCCAATTTCTTTCCAATTGTAACATGTCAACCTTTTATCAAATAATAAGTGATGCAGACCATGTACAGGCAGCTTAATTTGGCACAGTCATGATGGGCTGAACGGCCTTTTTCGGAGTTGTCCTGATCCCTGTTCTATGTTAATAAATAGACATGGAATGAAGAAAGAGGACAACTTTCGTTTGTCAAACAAATATACGGGGCTTTATTTTATATGATTTCAACCATGCGTATCAAGATATTAAGCACATTTTTAGAGTCCTTATCACAAAATAAATTGGATGAAGTTAACCTTTCAGTTTCTCTGCTTAATAACAGGGATTATCCCACAGTGCCACAGTTTTAAGGGTAGACATGAATTTCCCAGAGCACTCAATACATTTCAGATAAGTTGCTTTAACCTTTCTAAAGTTACATTCTAATTTTTCTGTCAATATTAGATCTGTAATTTAATATTTGCTTGGCATTTTCAAATTTCAGACAAAGATTTACATTAGTAGAAAAGCACATTTTTACTTCATAATTTTCAACAGACCTTTTTAAACCCTGAACTTTCTTTTTTGTTTTATTCTATTGCTACGAGTGCTGACCTTTCCACTTAAACAATTCAACAGCTTCCAGTGACTATAAATCTTTGCTTGCTCAACGTAACATCAACCAACATAGATTATCCTTAGCAGATGCCATCATTTACAGGTCGGAAGGCAAAAGGGACTGCTGATGCAGCAATCTGGAACAAAAACAAAACACTGGTGGAAGTTAGCAGATAAAGCAGCATTTTGGAAACAAGGAATAAAGTTGACATTTTGGGCCGATCCCTCAAAATGACGACTGAGAGGGTCGAGGAAAGATTGCTGGTATATAGCAGTATGAGGTGTTTGAGGATGGGATAGAGGCTGGTTAATGATAGGTGAAACCAGATAGAGAGAGGTAAATGGGCAAGTGGAACTGGTGGGAGGAAGGGTGGGGCACAGGCTGATACGTGGAGCAAGGGCTGACAGATGGTATGTGGAACCACATGATGGGCAGATGGAACCATGTTTGGGGAGCAGAAGGGGAAAGGTGAACAGAGGGAGAAGAAAGCAAGGTGAATGGGTGAATGTGTGCGGGAGGAGAACGCCAGTGTGGGTCACCTGGAAATAGAATATGGGTACAAAGACACCCAAGATCCAAATGTTATTCAGGGGAGTTACCTTTGTATGAGGTAGCAGATGATCATGATTTTGGAGCACTTTCAAACTGAAGTCAAGGAAAAATTGTTGCTGTAAAGTAGAAGTTGCTGCTAAATAAAGCACCATTGAACCATTGAAGTTGACGAGAAACAGAGAATTGTAAGAAATTAACATTTCAGGTGACAGAACTTCCTGACAGAATTGGGTAGGTCAGTTTGCTACTGTCATGAAGGATAGGAAGAGATGCCGACTGCAAGTGATAGGGACAGTTTAAACTGCTTATCAGCATGTGTGACTTCTGATCTTAAACAACATGGACAGCAACAACATATTTGGGTGAATGACCACAAACCAGGTATGATAGTCAGAAACAATAGCCAACCAAAGAGAACGCAGCTATTCAGGAAAAAAGTTGAAGGCAATTCCATAAAAAGACTAAAAAAAAGAGAGATAATTATTCAACCAAAATCTGCCCATTAATTTTATTAAGTATCCTAAAATATGATACCTTGTCACAGGAGTTTTGAAAATCTACATATTCAATGTCAACCATGTTATTATTTGTGCAAACATCAATCAATAAGATTTAACAGCAAAACACAAGCTGATTGGGTCCACACTGACTGCTAGAATTACAACTGGAACAAATTCAATAAGATTGGAATGATGAAGTCATAAAGCACAGAAACAACCGCCATGTCCATGCAGACCATCAAATACATTCTATTCTAATCCCATTTATATCTTCGGATTTGTCTACACTAATCAGCAATAAGAAATTTTAGTCTATTCTGCTCTGTGAAACTGTCAACAAAAATCAATCCAAAAAATTGTATGTGATGCATGAATTACTGCCCAAAGTGAATTTGTGTTCTCAACACTACGTGACTGATCATACCCAGTTGACAGAAGGAATTACGACCTTATTGATGTTAATATCACACCTGATATTTTTCCTTAAACTCCGACTTCTTTTGTGGAGATGTCATAGGTTCTTTCACTGTGTACTGTGTGGCAGCAAAGAGATCCCGATTGTGTAAATTATTCATTCATCATCGTTGAAAACATTAGCGACACAGTGGTGCTGGTTTCCGACGAGAACGGTGACAGACGCACCACACATCTCTGTCCTCCAGTTCCTGCGATCTTCCGCCGCTGGAAGTATAGGATTTTGGTGTGTGTGCGCTTTATCATCATTGCTTACAATGCTATGTACGACAGTGATTGCAACTTCTAGTGAAGTGTGGATGGCCATTGGCTCGCTAGAAGTACATCCGCCCTTAGACAGGGCTTGTTTTTGGTCATGCTGGGGGTCCACAGCCCCCTCCGCACCTGGCAAAACAGGTGGGGGAGACGGTTTAGTCGCTGACTATCCAACCATGGAGCAGGTAGCACGGGATTACATGGTTCCCATGGCGGGGGGAACTCCCCCTGACCTGACCTCCTTTTTGGTCAGGTCGGGAGGAGTTCCCCCCGCCACGGGTACCATGTAATCCCGTGCTACCTGCTCCAATGTCGGATAATCGGCGACTAAACTGTCTCCCCCACCTGGTTTGCCAGGTGAGGAGGGGGCTGTGGACCCCCAGCAGGTGTGAATTAAGTAAGATTTAATTATCAAGAGAACATGACTAATATTTTTAGTTTACGGAGAAATAGGCGAACAGAACAGAATCAGGACCCTTGCAGTGAGTCGATAACTGTTGTGGCTCAATTGCCAACCTATTGCTTACAGTGGTGGCACAGTGGAGAATGAGCATTGACATGTGCACACTGTGCTTCATATGGTCACACATGAATTGCATGCTGAGTGGGCAGATTCCCTTTCAGTACATCTCAGAGATGACACATTGCATGTGCAGAGTAACATGAACACTGATATTTATACCTTACCTCCTGTGCAGCTGTGTGTTAATCCTAGTTGGTGTTCTTCAACAAAAGAGGGTAAATGCAATTGGCTCTTTGAACAAAGATAATTATTGATATCTTTATGTTAAAAGTGTGCAACACCCTTGAAAAAAGTCCAGCATAAAAAGAGCTTACTTGGCCATGGTCATCTTGGGAGCCAATGGCAATGTGGTTCTCAGTGTGCTCTAGGTTATTGAGTAACTGAAGAGGATAACCAATTGATTGAGGCAGACTGACTGAAGCAAAAACTTAAATATGGTTCTTTGCTGGGATTGGAAGAGAATTGCTTTCTCAGCACTGTGGTAGACACAACATGCCCAAATCCTTCATCTCCCTCTTCTTCCTGCTTCTGGTACTTTGTGAGCATGCATTTCCCCCCCCCCCCCATTCTTCCAGCCATGCTGAACTCCAAAGGAATTTCTATGAATGGTTCAATGTCTGGTAGAAAAAGCCATGTGCAAAAGTATTGATGTCTGGCCAAAGTCTTTCAGCACCTTCCAAACTTGAACAATTTTTAGAAGCTCTAGAAATCACCAAATATTTGTGGAGCAACAAAAACAGAAAACTGAATATAAATCAGCTCCTCATCTGAAAATAAATAGTTCATGATCCCTTTAAATAGCAATGGCGGGGGTTATTTGCTGAACGATTGATCAGCTGAATAATAACTCCATTGCTATTTCACATTGAGAGGAGCAATTGGGTTAAAAACTTCTCTAAATCAACACTGGACTCTGGTTAACATTATGATCTGTGTAAAGTTCCAGCAGGTGTGAGCTACAAGTGCACTTCAACAGTCAATTAAAATGTTCGGGTCGATGCTCAACACCTGTAAATGGGAACACATTGGATGCGATATTTTGGTTCTGTCGTACTCAAACAATTACTCTGAGGTTTCATTTAGCTCTTTAAAATTATCTGCTTTAAGAGTGATACAATCAAGAAAATGAGGTTTGACTTGCTTTTAATCATTGGATTGAATAAATTGATTGTGATTGTCTGTAATTTTCCAAATAACATAAATAGGTATATCTACGTGACAGGAGTTGATTTTCTTCATGAACTTTCTTTTGAAAAGTTCAAACAATGGCATTGTAACATCACAGTTCCAGAGAAAAAAGTGTAATGCCTGCACTGAGGTAGGTTGGAGAATCAGGACTGTAACCTAACTTATAGGAGGGCCAGTCAGAAGTCTGGTGACAGAGGGAAAGAAGCTGTTCCTGAGTCTGGTGGTAGATACTTTTAAGCATCTGCAAGCTTTTGGGTGTTTCATAAAGAAGGATGAAAATTATTCTCAAAATGTAATTCCAAGTAGATATATTGTTCTATAATGCCACCGTAGTTCTGATAACACACTTGCTCCTCTAACAATTATTGCTCACAAACCACAAGTGCAAATGCATTCATGACCTTACATAGAAGTAGCGTAGAGAGGTATTGATTTATCATATTAGGATTGATCTTATTGCTCTGAATATGCAGACTCAATGGAAGGATTTGAGGAGCAGCATCTTGGTCATTTGGAGGAAGAGGTTGAATAAGGATGATATATTTCTCTCTGGCATATAGTATGAAAACTAATCTGTATTTAACACAATTTATCTCCTTTCTTGAAAGCAGCCAGATTTACAGCATCTCTGATGACCTTTGGCATGAACTCCTTTTCCGAGATATGAAAGAAAAGGTTGTAAATTTGTGACTGTAATTCTTCTCTGTCATGTTTTCCACCTTTTATATTATTTTTGGCCATATTGTCATGGTGGTCAGTGTTAACAATGAGTTTGGATACTGTGGAATTAACTCAAGGTACTCATTTCAACAACCAAGAAGTCACAGTGAAGAATTGTTGTGTTTTTTCTCAATCAACATTGACTACCTCTCTGTTCTGATGGAACCTTGTCTTGTTTGGCCATATATGTCTTTGACAGCACTGAAGAATCAGTGATTTGTTGTTATATGTGAGGTGATAGACCCTGTGTACTTTTCCAGCTGCTTCTTTTCCCTTGAAGCATGTTGTGGCTTCCAACTCAAGAATGCTTTTGCTTGCAGTAAATTAGCTCTGCAATTTCCTAGTCATTCTCATCAAAAACTCTCCAAGTGTTTTCTTATGAAGAAGTTAAGAATATTTTCATGGTGCAAATTAAAGAAGGCCAGGTCCTGTGGTCATGTTATTTGGAGATTTCAAGTCTTTATAAAATCCTTGAGACCATCAGCATTCGTTTTCTTGAAGTAATATTTTTGTTGTTTCCAAATTTTTGGGCTAGTTCAATGGTGATAAAAAACAACTTAGGCAGTGGGGTCAATCACTATCATTGACACATGTCTTGGCACAGGTGCTCAGATGGAATTTAATTCAGATAAATGTGAAGTGTTGCATTCATACGAGCATGAACGTGGGTAGGACTTACTCAGTGAACTCTAGGTAGGGCTCTGGGGAGTATTGAAAGGCAGAGGGATCTTGGAGTATAGGTACATAGTTCATTGAAAGTGGCATCACAAGTAGGTAGGGTGGTCAAAAAGGCTTTTGGCACGTTGGCCTTCATTTGTCAGAGTATTGAGTATTGAAGTTGGGAGGTCATGTTGCAGTTGTATAAGATGTTGGTGAGGCTACAATTAGAGTATTGTGTTCAGTTCTGGGCACCATGTTATTGGAAAGATGTTGTCAAGCTGGAAAAGGTGCAGAGGAGATTTGCGATGATTTTTCCAGGACTCAAAGGCCAGAGCAATAGGGAGAGGTATAGCAGGCTAGGACTCTATTCCTAGGAGTCTCTTGCTCAGAGTAGGGGAATCGAGAACCAGAGGACACAGGTTTAAGGTGAGTGGGGAAGATTTAATAGAAACCTGAGGGGTAATGTTTTCACACAAAGGGTAGTAGGTGTATGGTGTTCACACAGTTTGAAATGTTGTTTATGCTGGAATGATTTGATTAACTTATTTATAATTATCCAGAGACACATCCAGAGAGAGAATGTAAAGGATCAATTGACTTTCACGTGTCAGATGCAGACCAGTTAAGGACAGGTAGACACAAAATGCTGGAGTAAATCAGTGGGACAGGCAGCATCTCTGAAGAACAGGAATGGGTGACGTTTCTGGTCGAGACCCTTCTTCAGACTCGGGGGTCGACCCAAAACGTTACCCATTTCTTCTCTCCAGAGATGCTGCCTGTCCTGCTGAGTTACTCCAGCATTTCCTTCGATTTAAACCAGCATCTGCAGTTCTTTCCTATACACTAAGAGTTAAGGACATGTTTTTCTCTCAGGTGTTGGTGGTTTGGATTCTCTGTTAAAAAATATAATTGAGAAAGAAACACATCACTCCTGGATTAGATTTCCATGTTATGATCTGTAAGACTGCACAGCCAGAGTTGGGAAGCGGATTGTTCTCAACAGCTTTCTTCAGCCTGCTTTGGCACAACGGGCCAAATAAATTCCTCCCATGCTGTAAATTTCTACCATTTCTTGAAAAAGTGATATAGTCCATCCCATGAACCCAAAACATTACTGTCACAAAGCTATTTTTCAGCTGCAACGTTAAGAGGTAATATGTTCTCTGCCTAATTGAATTCATAAGTTGCTCAAACAACCTTTTGCCAAAATATCTTACTTTTTTTTCTCCATGTGATAGTGATACACTTTAAATTAAAAAGGTCCTATGCTGTGCATTGGCAATTGGCAGCAAGCCCCAATGCTCTGTGACTCTGACAGCATTGCATCCTCCAATGCTCATACAACCCTCTAGGCCACTAAATGTCTGCCAACAATGCTAAGCTCTGTCAGCTTTTTGATATAATACATTTCAAGCAGCTTGAGCTACAACATTTTGCCGATTTGTTTTGAGTTAAAAAAAAAGTTTGTAGGAAAATATCCCCCAAAAATATTTGGAACATTTAAATCACAGTACTGACAAATGTGATAGGCAAAAAAGAGATGCTAAATTTTCACTCAGTACATTACGCAAAATCTGTTTTTATGTTGTTGAATGGGGAATGATCTGTGTGAATTTTGCAATCAAGCATGCTTTCACAAATCTGATGCTGAGGACGACTTCAGTTGAGTTTCCTGAATCTCAGCTGGATGCACCTCAGACAGAAGTGAAGGCTGACATGATCAATCTCACTGTTGCTTGAATTGCACCTGCTGCTGTAGAGGGATACACAATACACCTTCCTCATTACTCGGATATGGATCTGTGTGCAAGAGAACATTTGGAGAAATATACACAATTGCCCGTATTTCTCGCTGAGCATAAATCTTGGTTTCTGGCAACAATATTTGTGACCAAATTGTTTTGTTTTTCATTAAGTGCACTATTTAATTGAAATATGATTTACAAACTGATAGCTGGAACACTTCAAATAAATATATTGGATGTACGAGGGATCTTTCTAATTAGGTGTCTTTTATTTTGAAAGCACTCCCAGGAAGCGGCGACATTTAGCAGCATGCTTGAAACGGTGGAAAATTTGAAAGATAGGTTTCACTTGATTGCCAGTAATCCTGGTAACATCAGATCTAACCTTTGTGGAATGGGCTTAAACTGATGATAATAAAATTAATGAGCAGACTGTAAGCCAGCTGATCTTAAGTCAATGAAGAAAGACCTCTGGAGGATAAATTAAGAACTGGTACTGGAGGGAAAATCACTGAGAAAAAATGAATATTCATAAAGTACACTTGAGTGACTGCTGGTGAAATAAACACAATATATGCTATCACCAAATTTAATCCCTTTTAATTTCAATCTTCGCCCATGATTCTTTCCTCTCCTGAAGGAATGTGCGTCTTGATGGGGTATAGTTCCACTCGTACTGCTTGCTTTTAGATTAGTTTAGTTTCATTTATTTTAGAGATACAACATGGAAACATGCTCTTCGGCCCACTAAGTCCACGCTGACCAAAGATCACCCCGACACTACTTCTACCCTACACACGGGACAATTTACAGAAGCCAATTGACTTACAATGCTGCATGTCTTTGGAATGTGAAAGGAAACCAGAGCACCTGGGTAAAACCCGTGTGGTCACAGGGAGAGAATACAAATGATGGACCCGGTTCCCTAGCATCATAAGGCCTTGTGCTCTCTACTATTTATTCTCATAGCCCTGGCTAAGTATAATCATCATACAGTATGGGATTGTCCTTAAAATGTATCAATGAATATTGGCAAGAACTCCAAATTATGTTTGCTCCCTTAATCCAAGGATGTTGAATCCAAGCATTCCGCCATTCGATCATGGCTAATCTATTTTTCCATCTTAGTCCCATTCTCCAGCTTTCTCCCTGTCACCCTTGACATCCTTACTTATCAAGAACCTAGTATGCGGGATAGTTTTCTAAACCAACATGTAGAGGAACCAACGAGAGAACAGGCTATTCTAGACTGGGTATTGAGTAATGAGGAAGGGTTGGTTAGCAGCCTTGTTGTGAGTGGCCCCTTGGGCAAGAGTGACCATAATATGGTTGAGTTCTTCATTAGGATGGAGAGTGACATTGTTAATTCAGAAACAAGGGTTCTGAACTTAAAGAAGGGTAACTTTGAGGGTATGAGACGTGAATTGGCCAAGATAGACTGGCAAGTGTTTGTTAAAGGGTTGACGGTGGATATGCAATGGAAGGCATTTAAAGACTGCATGGATGAACTACAACAATTGTTCATCCCAGTTTGGCAAAAGAATAAATCAGGGAAGGTAGCGCATCCGTGGATAACAAGGGAAATCAGGGATAGTATCAAAACAAAAGATGAAGCATACAAATTAGCCAGAAAAAGCAGCCTACCAGAGGACTGGGAGAAATTCAAAGTCCAGCAGAGGAGGACAAAGGGCTTAATTAGGAAAGGGAAAATAGATTATGAAAAAAAACTGGCAGGGAACATAAAAACTGACTGCAAAAGTTTTTATAGATATGTGAAGAGAAAAAGATTAGTTAAAACAAATGTAGGTCCCTTGCAGTCAGAAATTGGTGAATTGATCATGGGGAACAAGGATATGGCAGACCAATTGAATAACTACTTTGGTTCTGTCTTCACTAAGGAAGACATAAATAATCTGCCGGAAATAGCAGGGGACCGGGGGTCAAATGAGATGGAGGAACTGAGTGAAATCCAGGTTAGCCAGGAAGTGGTGTTAGGTAAATTGAATGGATTAAAGGCCGATAAATCCCCAGGGCCAGACAGGCTGCATCCCAGAGTACTTAAGGAAGTAGCCCCAGAAATAGTGGATGCATTAGTGATAATTTTTCAGAACTCTTTAGATTCTGGAATAGTTCCTGAGGATTGGAGGGTAGCTAATGTAACCCCACTTTTTAAAAAAGGGAGGGAGAGAGAAAACGGGGAATTACAGACCAGTTAGTCTAACATTGATAGTTATTAAAGATGGGATAGCAGCACATTTGGAAAGTGGTGAAATCATTGGACAAATTCAGCATGGATTTATGAAAGGTAAATCATGTCTGACGAATCTTATAGATTTTTTCGAGGATGTAACTAGTAGAGTGGATAAGGGAGAACCAGTGGATGTGTTATATCTGGACTTTCAGAAGGCTTTCGACAAGGTCCCACATAAGAGATTAGTATGCATACTTAAAGCACACAGTATTGGGGGTTCAGTATTGATGTGGAAAGAGAACTGGCTGGCAGACAGGAAGCAAAGAGTAGGAGTAAACGGGTCCTTTTCAGAATGGCAGGCAGTGACTAGTGGGGTACCGCAAGGCTCAGTGCTGGGACCCCAGCTATTTACAATATATATTAATGAACTGGATGAGGGAATTGAATGCAACATCTCCAAGTTTGCGGATGACACGAAGCTGGGGGGCAGTGTTAGCTGTGAGGATGCTAGGAGGCTGCAAGGTGACTTGGATAGGTTGGGTGAGTGGGCTAATGCATGGCAGATGCAGTATAATGTGGATAAATGTGAGGTTATCCACTTTGGTGGCAAAAACAGGAAAGTAGACTATTATCTGAATGGTGCCGATTAGGAAAAGGGGAGATGCAACGAGATCTGGGTGTCATGGTAAACCAGTTATTGAAAGTAGGAATGCAGGTGCAGCAGGCAGTGAAGAAAACGAATGGTATGTTAGCATTCATAGCAAAAGGATTTGAGTATAAGAGCAGGGAGGTTCTACTGCAGTTGTACAGGTCTTGGTGAGGCCACACCTGGAGTATTGCGTACAGTTTTGGTCACCAAATCTGAGGAAATACATTCTTGCCATTGAGGGAGTACAGAGAAGGTTCACCAGACTGATTCCTGGGATGGCAGGACTTTCATATGAAGAAAGACTGGATAGACTCGGCTTGTACTTGCTAGAATTTAGAAGATTGAGGGGGGATCTTATAGAAACGTACAAGATTCTTAAGGGGTTGGACAGTCTAGATGCAGGAAGATTGTTCTCGATGTCCAGAACAAGGGGTCACAATTTAGGGATAAGGGGAAAGTCTTTTACGACCGAGATGAGAAAATCATTTTTAACACAGAGAGTGGTGAATCTGTGGAATTCTCTGCCACAGATAGTAGTTGAGGCCAGTTCATTGGCTATATTTAAGAGGGAGTTAGATGTGGCCCTTGTGGCTAAAGAGATCAGGGGGTATGGAGAGAAGGCAGGTACAGGATACTGAGTTGGATGATAAGCCATGATCATATTGAATGGCGGTGCAGGCTCGAAGGGCCGAATGGCCTACTCATGGACCTATTTTCTATGTTTCTATCAATCTCCACTTTAAAAATACCCAATTACTTGGCCTTCACAGCCATCTGTGTTATTGAATTCCACAGATTGACAGCCCTCCGGCTAAACAAATCCCTGCCCATTTCCACTCTAAAGGTACAACCTTTTATTCTGAGGATGTGCCCACTTGTCCTGAATTAAAATCAGTCAGTTCAGGATACTTCAGGACGTAAAGGAAAAATCAAGAAGTGAAAACTGAAAATGCTGGAAACTCTTGCAAGTTTGGCACTTCAAGTCTTGAATCTTTCATCAGATGTGAAGTGATAGTTTCTTAATTATACTGGCTGAGAAGATGTATAAACTCTGGAGTTTAGAAGGATGAGAGGGAATCTTATTGAAACATATAAGATTGTTAAGTGTTTGGACACGCTAGAGGCAGGAAACATGTTCCCGATGTTGGGGGAGTCCAGAACCAGTGAGCACAGTTTAAGAATAAGGGGTAAGCCATTTAGAACGGAGACGAGGAAACACTTTTTCTCACAGAGAGTTGTGAGTCTATGGAATTCTCTGTCTCAGAGGTCGGTGGAGGCCGGTTCTCTGGATACTTTCAAGAGAGAGCTAGATAGGGCTCTTAAAGATAGCGGAGTCAGGGGATATGGGGAGAAGGCAGGAACGGGGTACTGATTGGGGATGATCAGCCATGATCAAATTGAATGGCGGTGCTGGCTCGAAGGGCCGAATGGCCTACTCCTGCACCTATTGTCTATTGTCTATTGTATTTGTTAAGGTATCAGGAATATTAAGAGTTAAATAGAAGAACCTGAAGGAAAATATATTTTAAATCATTTAAAGGAGACAGAAAGATCTCTGGGGATAGCAAACCGAGTGTGTGTGCAGATGTGTGTGTAATTTTTATATGTATGCTTGAATGATTTATGTAATTTCTTAGATGTTTCAATAAAAATGTCAATATTCTTTCATTGCCCGTCTGCTTTGATTTAATTCTATCCATAATGTGGGAAATTCCGGAATAAAGTGTCACAGTGGAGTCTCCTAGTTGTGTAAAATGGTTTATTTACAGCCCTTATTTGATTTTAGATTTAGTACATGTCTTTTACTATTTGAAATATTAGTGTACCGCTGAGGCCAAGAACTCATCTTCATAAGAATGGACATTTCCATGCACCAAAGAGCAGACGATAAAATATCTTCTGCCAATGGCCAGCTATGATCATAAGGGACTTTAGTTACATATATTAATCAAATGTTTAAGAAAGAACTGCAGATGCTGGAAAAACCGGGTGGACAAAAATGCTGGAGAAACTCAGTGGGTGAGCAGCAACTATGGAGCAAAGGAAGGGTCTGAAGAATGGTCTCGACCCGAAACGTCGCCTATTCCTTCGCTCCATAGATGATGCCTCATCCGCTGAGTTTCTCCAGCATTTGTGTCTACCTTATATTAATGAAATGGCTATTTTGGCTCTTTTGAGGTTAAACATACAATTCCAAATATAATGCCGGAGAACATGCCTATACAACAATTAAGTTCACCATTGTAAGATAGCTGATGAATTTATTACTCTGCTTTCAAGAATTGTTCCACTAAAGACTTAATTTGCAAAGAAGCAGACAGCACATTACTATACTGATGGCTATACTGTATATACTATATAGACGATATATGGTTAGCTCATGTGACCACCCGAGATCTAAAGATAGACATTTGACTAACCTAGCAGAAAATACAAACAGAAACTCATCACTGATTCTCAGTTAGAATATTTTGATTGGAGAAGATAGTATGGAGAGAGGACACATTTTGCTGGCAGCAAGTAGAACTCATCTACTCAAATTCAGACCTTCTTAAAGCTGAAATCTGCAGCCAGAACTACAGAAGTAGGAAACAGGCTTTTAATAGGTACTAGACCAAGTGCAGACCCGTTGGGTCTGGACCCCGAACGTGCTTCAGACCCCGGGGCGAAAATCGCTAGCGGAAAAAAAAATGATGTTGTTTTTGGAGCAGAGCTGGTCGGCAGCAGCCGTTATGGTGGCTGGCCAGCAGGAGGAGACAAAATGAGTGAGTGGGGGGGGGGGGGGGGAAGAAGGATTGTATTAAAAATGTGTACATAAACACGACGGAAATTTAATCAGGAATGGATACTTGGAATGAAAAGTGAAATCTCTACCGAAATGGAAAAAATCTCGACGTTTCTGCGTGTGGTGTTGGCGTAGTAAACGAATCAAAGGCTGGCTGGCACCCACAAGACAGGCAGAAACACACACACACAGGCAGGCAGACACACACACAGTTTTAAATATAGATAGATGTTACAAAACTTACCTTCAGTGGCGCTGCAGTTCTGTCACTGGCCGTGTGCGCAACTTTGGCGCCTTTGGGGGGGGGGGCGGGGTTAAAATGCAGTTTTCTACCGCCTGTCCTGGATATATTTTCTCGGGGAGCTAGCAAATGCTGAAGAATTGTTCCGACGGCTGTTCTGTGAATTTTTTTTTTTAATCGCTGGACAATTTCAGCGCTGGAGTAAAATAAGAAGCCGCTTCTAATGCCGTCAACGCCGATAACCTGGACGGATTTCGGGTACGGGACAGCTAAAGGAAATTCATTTATTTTACATATAAACGTGCTTCTTAGGATTACCTTAATCCACATTTTACGTTGCGAAAAGGTGACTTAGGCCCCATACGAAGCGGCAGTATTTTTCCTGCCGATATGGGGTTTAAATTCACCGCAACTGCAACGTTCCAAACGATCACGTTCCACAAAATTCTACTCGCAAGATTATTTAAATGGCCATTAATTTACAGGAATGAAACACTAAATTACTTCAATTTGGCCTATAAATTCATGACAATGAGATTTAAAAATCATGTTATATTGTGAATTCTTGTGTGAATGTTATTTGGACACTTAGGCTATTTAAAAATGTTAATCTTTACGTAAGAAATGGATAGATGTTTAGATCTAGTAATTTAATTTTGTAATTAGCTACAATTGGGTAAGTAACTAATTACATGCTTTAATTTCAGGTCATCCAAGTAAGATTGTTTCATATTTGTTTCAGAATGCTTCCATCTATAATAACTGAAAATTTCTTTCAGTTCTCTTAATTTTTAAGAAAGTTATGGGCTTTTGACTGTCCTCGATCACAGCTTTTATGTTAAGTCAATGCAAAAGCAATCGGGATCAAGATGCTATTTTCTGAGTATGAAAATGACCATAACTTTCTTAATACTGAAGATATGAAAGTGAATTAGGTGTCAAATTAAACTTCTTTTTATGCTTTATCTGATGGGATAAATTGCAGACTTGATTTTTAAAATCCCAAAATTCTGTAACATTGCTACTTTTAAAACATTTGAATGCTTCACCAATCTTACGATGGACTCAATGTACTCAGTGGGCCAGACCCTCTCTGGATTGCATGCTCAGCACCTGGAAATATCGGAAAGCCTCCGTTGAGCGAGAGTTATGTAGGAATGGTGTCCAAAATGCGCATGGTGACCTGACTCAATGACTACCATCTGGTAGCACTTAATCTACTGTAAGGAAATGCTTCCACAGGTTATGGTGCAAACAACTCCGGCCTCAGAAATAACCTGGGTCTACCTTCAATTTGCCTATTGCCACAGCGAATCAACAGCATATGCTGTCTCACTGACTTTCCACTCTGCTTTGTACCATCCGGATAACAGGAAAACATATACTAGACTACTGTTCATTGATTAAAGCTTGGTGTTCAGGACAATCATATCCTCCAAACTCATCGCCAAGCTTGAAAGCTCGTGTCTCTGTGCCTCCCTTTGTAACTGAATCCTTCTCATTGGCAGACCACAATTGGGCCAGAGCAGCAAGAATGTGCCTCCTCAATGACCACCAGCATGGGTTCTTGTCAAGGATGAGCAGTTAGCCACCTGCTTTACTCATCACAGTTGTTGGCTGAATTAATGTTAGTAATGAGTCAGCATATGGGATGAAGGTCTCAACCCAAAACGTCACCTTTTTCCCTTTCAAGATAAAACACCTGATTAAGTGGAATTGCAACAACCACCTCTCAACCTCAGCTACAAACAAATGTAATTATTGACTTCAGAAAGGGAATTTGGGGAACCAAGTGGAGGTTTTTATTTGTAGGTCGGTGCTGGAGATAGTTAGCAGCTTAAACTTCCTGGGTCTTAACATTATGGATGACCTGTCCTGCACTCAGCACAAAGATCCAATCATGAAAAAGGCATGCCAGCAACTTTACTTTCCCGGACGTTTAAAGAGATTTGGCATGTCATTGAATACACCTGACTAAATTTACCATGGTCTGACATGTCAATTCCAACACACAGGAACACATGAAGCTGGTCCATCGCGCCAGTCCATCACAAGAACAACCCTCCCCACTATTGAAAGCATCTACACGAGGTGCTGCCTCAAGTAGGTGGCATCCATATCAAGGATCCAGATTATGCTTCTTTTCGCTGCTATCTTTGGGCAGGACGCACAGAAATCCCAAATTCCATACCACCAGAGGAAGGAACAGTTACTTTCCTACAACCATCAGTTTCTTGAACTGACCTGCATAATCAGAATCCTACCTTTGCAATGGAACAGTATGGACCATGTATTTGCACTAAAATTGACTTGATTTCTAATTGTGTTTAACTAATGCCTATTTGCAGTTTTCCTTTCACTGACAAATAATTTATGTATAATTCAGGTGTAATTTACACATCATTTACATCTAATTAACATATAAATTATATTTTTGTGTGCTGTCCATGTGCCTGAGATGCTGCTGCAAGCAAAACTTTCATTGTAACTCAGTATAATTGTGCATTTAAGAATAAACTCAACGATTTTGCTGGTATTGCTTAAAAGTTAAAAATTAATGTGTCGTAATTTCTAAAATGTTCCTCACAATATGGTAAAAAAAAGTTAAACCTTAACATTTTCTTCCACGTAAGCATTGCAGATCACTAGCACTAATGAGAATCGACTTCCTATAATAAAGGAGGGTCCCGACCTGAAATGTCACCTGTCCATGTTTGACCCACTGAGTTACTCCCGCACTTTGTTTCTCTTTTTTGTACAATGTTGTGCATGCCAATAACCATGAGAATGTAATGAAGTCACAAAATGTATGATAATGTCTTGGTTGGTGAAATTTTCCTATGAAATTAAGAATGTCATAAAAGGAACTTACATAGACTATAACCTTCTATTTCAACTATAATATTTCTTTAAAGTAAATGCAGTTGTGAACAGGTGTCAATGGTTATGGGGAGAAGGCAGGAAAATGGGATTTGGAGGCAGAGATCAGCCATGATTGAATGGGCCGAATGGCCTAATTCTACATCTATAACTTGTGAACTTGTGAACAATACCATTATCCAAACCAAGCTCATCTCCAAATTCGTGGAACTTGGAGTCAGCACTCCCCTCTGCAACTGTATTGTCGACTTCCTGACCCACAGACCACAAACAGTGAGGATAGGTGACAAATCATCCTCTACAATAATCCTCAACACTGATGCCCCGCAGGGATGCATTCACAGTCCCATACTATCAGACAACTGAACGGTCCTCTCATCAACTAGAGTGTTGTCCTGATCTCCAATTTTGTCCTTTGCAGACCTTTGAACTATCTTCAATCGGACTTTATCGAACTTCAATGTTATATGTTGCACTAAATGTTGTACCCATTGTCCTTTACCTGTACACTGTGGATGGCTTGATTGTACTCATGTATAGTCTTTTGTCTGACTGGAAAGCATGCGTACAAAAGCTTTTCATTGTACCTCAGTACTTGTGACAATAATAAACTAAACTAAACTGAAATAAATTATAGTTGTGTCTAACAATTGCTTACATATTCTCAGTATATAGCAAAACTTTGGTACTTAATCTAAAACAGTTTGTTTTCACAAGTTCTCACATTTGTTGTATTGCTACATAGAAAAAATATATGAAATTGTCTCCTGCTGAAATTGCTCAATAGGGCATCCTGTATTTCCTAATGTAGACTTGTAGCTATCAGACTGCATCATTCATGCATGACTGGGTCATTCATCCACAATGTTTTCTGGATGATAAAAGTGAACAAGTAAGTTTGAAACCAACTCTGATCTGAAGGATGTAGTAGTTAATAGGGCTCCTTCTTCACAGCTCCTGGGACCCAGATTCAATACTGACTTTGGGTTCTGTCTGTGTAGGGTTTACACATTCTTCCAGTGACCATGTGCATCTACCCGGTGTGGTCTGGTTTTCTCCCACATCCTACATACATGCAGGTTGGCAAGTTATTTGGCCACTGTAAATTGATGCTCGTGTGTAAATGAATGGTATAATCTTAGAGGGGTTTATAGGAACTTAAAGAAAATAAGGTTGGATCAGTGACAATCAATGCAAATAGATGCTCAATGGTTGATATGGTCTCGTGGGGCCTGGTCCCATGTTGTGACATTGTATGACTCAATGATGTCCTTTGTATAGAGCTTTCTGTAGGTATTCTATAATTGACAATTCTTTTGTCTCCTACAGATAGCCTGATGTACCACAGATGTTAAATTCAACATGTAAGGAGCGAGATGAATGGCTTAATGCACCACCTGAAATTGTTAAAGCCCCAAATGATTTGATGTTGGTTGACAGTTTGTAAATTCCAGAAGAACAGCTGCATTCAGTTGCAATCCAACTTTTGCCAACCATTGTTTTTGTGAAATATCAGAGAAAGTGTCTTTATTACAGGATTGTACAGAACATTAAGTCTGGATCTCAGAGGACCTCATCCCTGTCATTGGATAGATTTGAAGATATGTATCAACACCAGCCAATACAATGTCTTTCATCAAGAAATGATGGAGGATGCAGCATATTCAGATATTTACAATATAATTTCTCCAGTGAATTCATGTTTGAATTATTTGGGCTATCCTGCTGAATCATTGTGACTTCTCAAGTCATAGAAGGTATAACAGTTTGAAAGCACATCCCACCAGATTCAAGAACAGCATCTTCCCCACTGTTACCGGACTTTTGAACATACCTCTCATAGAACATAGAACAGTACAGCACAGGAACAGGCACTTCATCCCACAATGACCATGCCGAACATGATGCAAAGACTAAATCTTATCTGCCTGCAAATAATTCATGTTTCTCCATTCCCTGCATTTCCATATGCCTACCCAAAAGTCTCTTGCATATCATTACCACCTCCGTGTCTGCATCAATCACCACCTCTGGCAGCATGTTCCACACACTCACCACCTTCTGTGTAAAAAAAATGCCACACACATCTCTTTTAGACTTTGCCACTCGTCTTAAATCTAAGCTCTCTAATAGTTGATATTTCCATGCTGGGAAATAGATAGGAAACCCTATTTATGCCTCTCATAATTTTATATACTCCTGTCAGGTCTCCCTGCAACCTCTGGCATTCCAGAGAAAACAATTTGATTGTCCAACCTCTCCTTGTCGCTAACATCCTCTAATCCAGGCATCATTCTGGTAAATCTCCTCTGCACCATTTCCAGAGCCTCCACACATTTCCTGTAATGAGGTGACCAGAACTGCATGCAATCCTCCAAATGTGCCCAACTAATGTCCTATAAGGCTGTGTCATGACTTCCTGATTATTATACTTAACTAGACTAAGTGGGACCCGTTGGGTCCCAGTCACACGGTAGGCCTGGTCCCCCAATGCAACCCATTCCCCAATGCAATATTCCACCACTCACATGTTCCCCCAACGCAATGGCAGGAGCGTTCTACAGCCGGGGGATGGGGCCGGCTTCAGGTGGGAAGCGTCCTGCAGCCAGGGGAGGGGAATGGATTCAGGCGTGGCCTGTCGGGGGCTGGTGGGGTGGGGGTGGGCGGGTGGGGGGGAAGAGGGGTGTGTGGAGGGGGGGGGGGGTGGGGGTGGGCAGGTGGGGGGGAGAGGGGTGTGTTGAGGGGGGGGGGGGTGTGGGGGGGTGGGGGTGTGGGGGAGGGGGTGTGGTGAAGGGAGGGTATGGGGGAGGGGGTGTGGGGGTGGGGTGTGTGTGTGGGGGAGGGGTGTGTGTGGGGGAGGGGGGGTGTGGGGTGGGGTGCGTGTGTGGGGGAGGGGGTGTTTTGGGGGAGGTGTGTGTGTGGGAGAGGGGGGTGTGGGTAAGAGGTGTGTGTGGGTAAGAGATTAGAGATTAGAGAGATTAGAGATTCCTTTATTCTCATTCAGACCTTTCGGTCTGAACGAAATTTCGTTGCCTGCAGTTATACATATAATAAATAAATAACAAAACACACAATAAACACAAATTAACATCCACCACAGTTAGTTCACCAGGCACCTCCTCACTGTGATGGGAGGCAAAATTCTTAAAGTCTCTGTCTCTTCCTCTTTGTTCTCCCTCTGCGCTCTGAGGCGATCCAGGCTTCTGATGTTGTGACCCCGCCGGGTGATGGTAAGTCAGTCCCGCAGCTGAACCATGCTTCCGCGACGGGCCGGTTTCAAATTCCGCGGCCCGGGGTGGTCGAAGCTGCCGCCCTCCAATCCAGCGGACGCAGCTGTAGTTGCGGAAGCCCCAGAATAACAGGTCACCAACCTGTGACCTGCGCGCTCCCGACGATGTCATCCACCGGGCCCACGGCCGAGCCTCCGGATTCAGGTCGCCACCAGTGTCTTTGGTCGCCACTGCCGGAATGCCACCGCAGCCCTGAAGTTGGCCAGCCCCGCGCTGGTAAGTCCTGGCTCTGCCTCCGGAGCCTCGAGGTCGGTCGGTCGCAGTTGGAGGACGTCAGCTCCGCCATTAGGCCTCAGCGCAGACGGAGGCAGAGAAGGGGGATACGACAAGAAAAAGTCGCATTCCCCCGAAGGAAGAGAACAAAAGTCATGTTTCACCCCCCACCCCACACATACACAACCCAGGGTAAGAGGTGTGTGTGGGGGCGGGGGTGTGTGGGGGAGGGGGTTGTGGGGTGTGTGTGTGGGGGAGGGAGGGGTGTGGGGAGGGAGGGGTGTGGGGAGGGCAGTGTGGGGGAGGGGTGTGTTTGGGGGAGGAGGGTGTGTGGCTGAGGGATGTGTGTGTGGGGGAGTGGTGTGGGAAGGGGGGTTGTGGCGGTAGGGGCAGGGGTGTATGTGGGAGGGGGAGGAGTGTGGGAGGGGAGTGTGCGGAGTGTGGGAGAGGGCGTGTGGGGAGGGGGAGGGTGTGTGGGTGTAGGGGATGGTGTCTGTGAGTGTGTGTGTGGGGGAGGGGTGTGTGTGGGGGGGGGGTGTGGGGGAGGGAAGTGTGGGGGTGGGGATGTGTGGGGGAGGGGGTGTGGGGGAGGGAGTGTGTTGGGGGAGTGTGGGGGTGTGGGGGAGGGGGGTTGTGGGAGTGGGGTGTATGGGCACACCGGTTCCCGGCCCCGGCTCCTGGCTCCAGGACCCGGCTCCAGACTCACAGCTGCTCCCATCCCCAGCACCTGTCACGCTCGCAGCCCTTGCTTGTGAACACAACCTGCCCCAGCCCGCGGAACACAGCCTACACTCCGCTGCTTCAGCTTTATTCTGGGCGGCTTGTGGACGGGCGGTTTGTGGACGGGCGGCTTGTGGACTGGCGGCTTGTGGACAGGAGGCTTGTGGACATGTTCACAGACTCACCCCTGCCTCCGGGGTTTTATTCTCCAGCGGGTGCCGGAAGGGGCTTTATCTTCATGGTGACTGACAGACGAGAAGACCAATCTGCTGATCTCACGATTTTTTAAACCTTCAAAGCTTTTGTAATCTTCCACCGATCGGAACAAAACTTGGTGGCTTGGAGCAGAGGAGAATGGTGAGTAAGGTGGCATGTAATCCTAGCGATATAGGGTTGCATTTATGCACAAATTTAAACCAACGCAGACCAGAAGTGGACAAGATGAGAGTTTTAGTAATAGTATAGATAGATAGATGCCTGACCAGTGATAATACCATATGCCTTATTTATGACAGTCTACTTGTATTGGCATTTTTAGGGAGTTATCAGCTTGGACCTCAAATTTCCACTGTGCATAAATGCTGTTAACGGTCATGCCATAAATTGTATACTTTCCTTTACATTTAAACCTCCCAAAGTGCAAACACTTCACATTTGCTGAGATAAGTTCCATCTGCCATTTTGTCTCCCATTCATGCAGCTGTTCTATATCCTGCTGCATACTTTAACAGCCTTCCTCACATCCTGTGACCCCTGCAATCCTGGTGTCATCTGCAAACTTATTAACCAACCCCTTAAGATTATGTCCAAGTCATTTCATTAATAAATATCAACAAACAGCAGAGGTTTCAGCACAGATAACTGAGGAAATCCACTGGTGATAGACCTCCAGCCTGAATATCGTTCCTCCACAACCCTCTGTCTTCCATCAGTAAGCCAATTTTGAATGCATATAACCAAGTCACTGTTAATTGTGTGCATCTTAAACTTCTTGATCGGCCTACCATGAGGGACTTTATCAAATGCCTTACTAAAATTCATGTATACAACATCCACCAGCCTACCCTCATCAATCACCTTTGTCACCTCCTCAAAAAACTTGATCAAGTTAGTAAGACACGACCTGCCATATACTAAACCATACAGACTGTCTCTAATTAATCCATTCTCTTCCAAATGTGAGTAAATCCTATCCCAAATAACCCTCTCTAATAGCTTCCCTACCACTGATGTAATACTCTATGATACCCTGGATGCTCTCTGCCTCCCTTCTTAAATAAAGGAACAACATTAGCTCCTGTTCTCTGGGACCTCGCATGCGGCTAAAGAAAACACACAAACCTTTGTTTATGCTCCCGTAATCTCCCCTCTTGCTTCTTTCAATAACCTGGGATAGATCCCATCAGACCCTAGGGATTTGTCTACCTTAATGCTCTTGAAGAACTCCAACACCTCCTCCTCCTATGTCTTTATATATCAGTATTCTCCATACTGATCTCACTGACCTACATGTCCTTCCCCTTGGTGAAAACAGATGCATCAAACAGATACTTGTTTAATGCCTTGCCTGCATTCCATGACTTCAAGCACAAATTCCCTCCTTTATCCTTGAGTGGTCTGACCTTCTCCCTGGTTACTCTCTAGTTTTTCATGTAGATATAAAAAGCTTTGAGATTTTCATATGCTACGAATATATTCCCAATCTTCCAATCTATCTCATCTCTCTCATTTTGTGGTACCTGATGTACTCATGTATGATACGCTGTGCCTAGATAGCAAGCGAAACAAAGTATTTTCACTATATCTCGGAGCATTCGACAATAATAAGCCAATGCCAATACCAATTTATTTGGTTTCAATGTAGGACAACTGTGATCAGTTGTAAATTGTATTGGCTAATTAGGTCTATTCTTGGTGGATGAGGTTGGTTCAGCAAATGTTCTGCTCTTCCAACAGTTTGTCAATCAATAACATGTTGTTCATGAGACAGCACCTTCATTAGGCTACACCAATTTAATTTCTAGGTCGGGGCAATGTGTTATGAGAGCAAGACTGCTTGCTAATTTGCAAATAGTGTTCTATCGAATGTAGCTATAAAGTAAAGTGAATAATACCAAAGATGAACATATTTTGCACCAGAGTTGAGAAGAACAGTGCTTAATGATATTTGTTGGCATAAAAGATTAATGTCAACCAAACAATCAAACTGAATTGTTAAAAATTACTAGATTTAAATGGAAGGAGAAATAGCTAATTTCTGCTCGTGAATGTATCCAAACTCTTCACCCATTTGTCTCTTCACCTGGCATGAGGGAGCTGTCCTGTGAGGACACACTGGGTGATGATCATATTGAAAACTGTCAATTCTGAGAGATATTGAAGGACAAAGAGGCAGTGAGTTTCTACTTCCTCAGAACAGAAAGTCAAGAATTAGCCTCAGATGAAGAGTGCAGCGACTGAGATATGCGATGAAATGACAAGTCATCACTGAAAGGTTTGTGAAGCTTTGGAAGTCTCCTGTCAGATGTTGCGGCATCTTCAAAGTTAAGAGTGACAGATTTTTGAAAACTCAAGGGATGTGGTAATTGGGCTTGAAAATAAATGAAATAAGAATTCAGCAGTTATTGAATCATAAAGTAGGCTGATGGCACTCAATAGCCTATTAATTCTTGTGTTTTTACAGCCTTCTTTGAAAGCAAGGTCTGACAATATGCACATTATTCCACCATTACCAACATTCTACAAAACAAAGGAGGGCTTGTGGTCCAAGAGGAGACCAGGTTCAGCTGCTCTACTTGCAGAAAAGTAGCAACACAGTTAATATGGAAAAGGCAGCTTGATTTTGTATTGCAGTATTGTAAGTTACTGATTTTAATCCTGCTCACTCAGCAATGTAGAGAAATCTTGTTACAACTGTACTGGGCTTTGATAAAACAACACATTACATAATATGTACACTTTTTGTTTACATATTTACATGGGAATTAGTTGAGAGAAGAATCACTGATTTGATTCCTGGGATAAAGGAGTTGCCTTGTGAGGAAAGGTAAGTAGATTTGGTCTACGCTCATTGACTTTTATTAGAATGATTCTAAGCGGATTGACAAAGAGAGATATTTCCTCATGGGGAAAAGTAGAACAGGAAGTGAGGGCAAATTTTCAGCTCAACCAAATGCTGTGTATACTAAAGTAAATATGCATAGGGAGCAGGTAATATGAGTTGTGAGGATGGTGCAGAAGGGTTTCTCAGAGAGAGGCTAATAGGATGGTTAAAGCACAGCAGGTGTACAATGTGGAAAAATATGAGCTCATCAAATTTGGTAAAAATTAAAAGAAAAAAACACTTTAAAAAAAGGACTTCAAAAATGAAGAATGCTGGGGATCTAATGGGCCTGTCCCACTTGCCGATTTTTTAGACAACTGCCGGCGACTGTCATAGTCGTAGCAGGTCGGCGAAAAACCGGTGACAACCTACGTCATCCTGGCGCCAACCTACGACAGCACCTACGTCAGGAGAAGTCAAGCTACGCTCATTGGCGTCAAACCCATTGTCGTCGAAACATTTTCAACATGTTAAAAATTTAGCGCCGACCAGAAAGACGCTACGACTTTTTGCGCGACTGAGGAGACTACTCCCAGTGACTACCGGCGAACATGTGGTGACAAACTAGTTGCCTGTAGTTGCCTAAAAATTCGCCTAAGTGGGACAGGCCCATAAAGGTTTCAACATGTTGAAAATTCAGCTGTGACCAGAAAGACGCTACGACTCTTTGGAGACCTCTCACGACCATACAGGCTGTATGGTCGTGAGAGGTCTCCTATGGAGTTTCTGGTCGCTGCTGAATTTTCAACATGTTGAAAATTTCGGCGACCTATGACGGGTGCCGGCAGTCGCCTATAAAGGTCGTGTAAGTGGCCCTTAAGACTCCTCGTACATGAATCACAATAAGTTAATGTGCAGGAACAATTAATGATTAGGAAGTCAAAGATAGGAAGTCAAACCGTTTATTGACCTTTATTGCAAGATTGCTGAAATATTGTCTTTTAGTCTGATCTTCCTGTTTAAGGAAGTATAGAACAAAGAAAATAAACCAGTAACACCACCAGAACAGGCCATTTGGCCCATGATGTCTGTGCCGAACATGATGCCAAATTAAACCGATCCCTTCAGCCTGCATGTGATCCGGATCGCTCTACCCCTCCACACTCAGGTGCCTATCTAAAAGCCTCTTATACACCACTATCATGTCTATTTCCACCAACATTCCCGGTAGTGCTTTCCAGATCCCTATCACTCCCTCTGTGTAAAAAAAAACTTGCCCCATACATCCCCTTTAAACTTTTCCACTCTGACATTAAAACTATTTGACATTTCCACCCTGGGGAAAAAAAGATTCTGACTGTTCACCTGATCTATACCTCTCATACTTATACAAACTTCTATCATGTCTCTGGTACACAAAAATGCTGGAGAAACTCAGCGGGTGCAGCAGCATCTATGGAGCGAAGGAAATAGGCAACGTTTCGGGCCGAAACCCTTCTTCAGACTGATAGGGGGTGGGGAGAAGAAAGGAAAAAAGGCGGAGGAGGAGCCCGAGGGCTGAGGGATGGGAGGAGACAACCAGAGGGCTGAGGAAGAGGAGGAGACAGCAAGGGCTAGCAAAATTGGGAGAATTCAATGTTCATGCCACCAGGATTTAGACTGCCCAAGCGGAATATGAGGTGCATTTCGTCCAATTTCCGGTGTTGCTCGCTGTGGCCATGGAGGAGACCCAGGACAGAGAGGTCAGATACGGAATGGGAGGGGGAGTTGAAGTGCTGAGCCACCGGGAGGTCAGGTTGGTTATTGCAGACCGACCGGAGGTGTTCAGCGAAACGATCGCCAAGCCTCCGCTTGGTCTCACCTGGCATCTAGAGCAGCTGGCATCTAGAGCAGCAGATGCAATAGATGAGGTTGGAGGAGATGCAGGTGAACCTCTGTCGCACCTGGAACGACTGCTTGGGTCCTTGAATGGAGTCGAGGGGGGTCATGTCTCTCGAATGGAGTCATGTCTCTCTTCAGTTCCAACACTGTAGAGAAAATAATCTAAACAAAACAATCACATTTGTCCAAACTCTTGTTATAGCTAATACTCTCTAAACCAGGCTGCATCCTAGTAAAATTGCACCCTCCCCAAAGCATCCACATCCTTCCTGTAATGTGACGATCTGAAGTGCACATAGCCCAAAAATGTTTTCTAAAGCCATGACATGACTTGCTGACTATAATACTCAATTGCCCAACTGCAGAAGGGAAGCATACCCTTTACCCTTTTACCACTCTGTCTGTTTGTGTTGTTTCTTTCAGGGAGGTCTGGACTTGGACCAAGAGATCCATCTGTGCATCAAAGGTAGACAAAAATGCTGGAGAAACTCAGCGGGTGAGGCAGCATCTATTGAGCAAAGGAAATAGGCAACATTTTGGGTCGAGACCCTTGTTCAGACTCTGTGCATCAATGTCCTTAAGGGTCTGACATTAACTGTACACTTCCCCTAACATTTGACCTCCCAAAGTGCAACACCTTACCTTACCAGCATTTAATTTAATCTGTAATTTCTCCGCCCACATCTGTAACTGATCTCTATCCTGCTCTATCCTTTGACAACCTTCCTCACTGTCTGAAATTTCAGCAATTTATGTGTCATCTGCAAATTTACTAACCAACCCATCTACATTTTCATCTGATTTATTTATATGTATTACAAACATTAGAAGTCCCAATACTGATCCCAGTAGAACATCACTGGTCACAGGCCTCCAGTTACAATTACATCCTTCAACCACTACCCTCCGCCGTTTATGGATAGGTCAGATCCAAATCCAAACTACCAAGTCACTGTGAAGCCACAAGGCACAGCAGATTCTGGAATCTTGAGCAAAAGTGAAGGTGCTGGAGAAATTCAACGGATCAGGCAGCATCTATGGAGGGAATGGACAAGCAATGTTTTGGGTCAGGTTCCTTCTTCAAATTGGTGAGAGAAGGCCCAACTCAAAATGTTGCCCGTCCATTCCCTCCAGAGATTCTGCCTAACTCACTGAGTTCTTACAGAACATTTGTGTTTTGCTCAAGTCACCACGGATCCCATATATCTTCATCTACTAGATCAGTGTACCATAAATTGTCAAACAACTTACTAAACTCAATAACTCATCAATTACCTTAATCACCTCCCCAGAAATCGCAATCAAGTTTGTAAGATATTCAGATTTTGTTCTTATTATTCATTTAAGGGATGTGGCTTCACAATCTCTAACTGTCCTTGCAAAGGTGATGATGAGGTGCCTTTTTAAACCATTGCAGTTTTTGAGGTCCCCGCTATTGGGTTACCCTATGAGGAGCAATTGGACGTTCTAGGCTAAAATTTTGAGTTTAGATGAAAAAGGCAAGATCTTATGCCTTGACAAATTGACAAATTGGGACTATAATTGACAAATAGGGATTGACAAATTGACTATAATTGACAAATTAGGATTATAAACATGGAGTTGAAGGGGAAGTGAGTACAGGTAAAGTTACAAAAGACTCGAATTATGTGAAGGAAAGTTCGAAAAGGGATAAGAGAGTAAGGTCAGGGCCAATTGCGAGCGGTGCAAGAGGGGAGGTGAATACCGAGGTCAAAGTGTTGCATATGAATGCGCGAAGTATAAGAAATAAAGTGGACGAGCTTGAGGCTCAGTTAGAAATTGGCAAGTATGATGTTATGGGAATTACAGAGACATGACTGCAAGGGGGTCAGGGCTGGGAACTGAATATTCAAGGGTATACCTCCTATCCAAAAGAGAGACAGGTGGGCAAAGGGGGTGGGGTAGCTCTGTTGGTGAGGAATGAAATCCAGTCCCTTGTAAGGGGTGACATTGAAACAGGAGATGTCGAGTCAGTATGGATAGAACTAAGGAATTGTAAGGGTAAAATGACCCTAATGGGACTTATCTACAGGCCCCCAAACATTAGCCTGGATATAGGGTGCAAGTTGAATCAGGAGTTAAAATTGGCATGTAGTAAAGGTAATGCTACGGTTGTTATGGGAGATTTGAACATGCAGGTAGACAGGGAAAATCAGGTTGGTACTGGACCCCAAGAAAGTGAGTTTGTGGAGTGCATCCGTGATGGATTCTTAGAGCAGCTTGTATTGGAGCCTACCAGGGAGAAGGCAATTCTGGATTTAGTGTTGTGTAATGAACCGGATTTGATAAAGGAACTTGAGGTTAAGGAGGTAGTGATCATAATATGGTCAAGTTTAATCTACAATTGGAGAGGGAGAAGGGTAAATCGAAGGTGTCAGTGTTACAGTTGAATAAAGGGGACTATGGAGCCATGAGGGAGGAGCTGGCCAAAGTTGACTGGAAAGATACCCTAGCAGGGATAACAGTGGAACAACAATGGCAACAACATATTTCTGGGAATCATACAGAAGTTGCAGGATCAGTTTATTCCAAAAAGGAAGAACAATCCTCTTTGGAATAAGGGATGTCAGGGACAGTATAAAAATAGAAGAGAAGTAGTACAATGTAGGAAAGGTGAGCGAGAAGCAAGAGGATTGGGTAATGTTTAAAGAACAACAGAAGATAACTAAGAAGGCAATACGGGGAGAAAAGATGAGGTACGAAGGTAAGCTAGCCAAGAATGTAAAGGAGGATAGCAAAAGCTTCTTTAGGTATGTGAAGAGGAACAAATTAGTTAAGACCAAAGTTGGACCCTTGAAGACTGAAAAATGTGAATTTATTATGGGGAACAAGGAAATGGCAGATGAGTTGAACAGGTACTTTGGATCCATCTTCACTAAGGAGGACACAAACAATCTTCCTGATATACTAGTGGCCAGAGGATCTGGGGTGACGGAGGAACTGAAGGAAATTCACATTAGGCAGGAAATGGTGTTGGGTAGTCTGATGTGACTGAAGGCTGATAAACCCCCAGGGCTTGATGGTCTGCATCCCAGGGTACTTAAGGAAGTGGCTCTAGAAATCGTGGATGCATTGGTGATAATTTTCCAAAGTTCTATAGATTCAAGATCAGTTCCTGTGGATTGGAGGGTAGCTAATGTTATCCCACTTTTTAAGAAAGGCGGGAGAGAGAAAAAAGGGGATTATAGACCAGTTAGCCTGACATCGGTGGTGGGGACGATGCTGGAGTCAATTATAAAAGATAAAATAGCGGCACATTTGGATAGCAGTAACAGGAGCGGTCCGAGTCAGAATGGCAGGCAGTGACTAGTGGGGTACCGGAGGGCTCGGTGTTGGGACCACAGCTATTTACAATATACAACGTTGGTATATCCCATTTGCGTGATGCTTATAATAAAGTATTTGTTTTTCTCTTTTTTCCTCTTTCTCTTTTTTTTTCTTCTTTAGGGTCTATCTCTTAATCCTTTCTTTTTAATTTCTTTTCTACAGGGTCTCTGTTCTTTCTTGTTGTCACGTTATTACACCATCACTATTTTCCTTCACTTTCTCTTTTTTCTTAATCTCAACCTTTTCTTTTTATCAGTGTAAAAAATGACGGAGTACATTAATTGTAATAAGATATACATGATGAGTACTAATGTAATTGATTGTAATGTAATGTACTTCTAATAAATAAAAAAATAAAAAATAAATACAATATACATCAATGATTTAGAAGTAGGGATTCAAAGGAACATTAGCAAATTTGCAGATGACACAAAGCAGGGTGGCAGTGTGAACTTTTAGGAGGATGCTATGAGAATGCAGGGTGACTTGGACAGGTTGGGTGAGTGGGCAGATGCATGGCAGATGCAGTTTAATGTGGATAAATGTGAGGTTATCCACTTTGGTAGCATAAACAGGAAGGCAGATTACTATCTAAATGGTGTCAAGTTTGGAAAAGGGGAAATACAACGGGATCTGGGGGGCCTTGTTCATCAGTCAATGAAAGTAAGCATGCAGGTACAGCAGGCAGTGAAGAAAGCGAATGGCATGTTGGCCTTTATAATAAGATGCATTGAGTACAGGAGCAAAGAGGTCCTTCTACAGTTGTATAGGGCCCTAGTGAGACCACACCTGGAGTATTGTGTGTAGTTTTGATCCCCTAATTTGAGGAAGGACATTCTTGCTATTGAGGGAGTGCAGGGTAAGTTTACAAGGTTAGTTCCTAGGATGGCGGGACTGTCATATGCTGAGAGAATGGAGCGGCTGGGCTTGTATACTCTGGACTTTAGAAGGATGAGAGGGAATCTTATTGAAACGTATAACATTATTAAGGGTTTGGACACGCTAGAGGCAGGAAAAATGTTCCCGATGTTGGGGGAGTCCAGAACCAGGGGCCACAGTTTAAGAATAAGGGGTAAGCCATTTAGAACGGAGACGAGGAAACACTTTTTCTCACAGAGAGTGGTGAGTCTGTTGAATTCTCTGCCTCAGAGGGCGGTGGAGGCCGGTTCTCTGGATACTTTCAAGAGAGAGCCAGATAGGGGTCTTAAAGAAAGCAGAGTCAGGGGATATGGGGAGAACGGGTTACTGATTGGGGATGATCAGCCATGATCACATTGAATGGCGGTGCTGGCTTGAAGGTGCTGGCTACTCCTGCACCTATTGTCTATTGTCTATTACTGAAACATCCAAAAATTCTTGTAGGGATCAAAAAAGTAGAAGCACAGATAATATTTGCCTTGGTTGTGCAATCAACCACTCACAATCGCTGCCCCAGAATAAATTATGGCCATTCAGAATGAAGATAAAACAAATATTTCACCCAGATCATAATAAATCTTCGAGATCCTCCAGTTGGCTGTTGTTTGAATTGAATAACTGTTACCTTCATACAGCCTGCTGTCTGCTTCATCATCTTCTTATTACTCTTTGGATTTCTTCAAATCAACTGTATTTGTGCTAGTTTTGGTATTTTAGTTCGGTTTTTCTTTTAATTTTATTTTGCACCTTCCTTCTTGAGTCATCTTTTGTTGGTGTGCAAAAACTTTGTATGTTAGGAATATTCAATGATTTATATATTTTTGAAAACTTACCAATGATCTTTAACTATTTGCCTGGCAATTATACTTGCCTCATCCCACTCAATTGCTCTTATCTAAATTTAGACTGTTGTTTTTTTTCCATTAAAATCCAAAAAATATCAACATGCTGGGTAAATATTTATGCATTATTTGTCCACAAAGTCATCTGGCTCATTCTTCATTACTAAGTGTACTCTGGACTTTACCATGTTGCTTCCAGAATATATTGTTGGAAAATCCACCTGAGACAATAAAGAAATTCACAGCACACATGAGTTGAAATCCAACATCATCTTTCTCCATCCTTACTCATTTAAATTCCTTGCAAAAACCCAATTGATCCTCACTAGCAATCTCCACATACTAGCATTATCTTACACACTCGGGACACTTTACAATTTTTATCAAATTCAAATTAACCTACAACCTGCACATTTTTGGAGTGTAGGCGGTAAACATATGCTAGGGGTGCCGTCACGATCTTCCAACATACTTCATTGCACATGTTTTTTAATCTATACTCTCCCTGTAGCAGTAACCCTATGATGCTGTCATGCTATATTCATCGGTCTGGTCATTTTATCCTCGCACTACCTATTTGAGCTTATGTGTGACTCAATTGTACTTATGTATATTATGATAGGACTGGACAGCACGTAAAATCTTTCACTGTATTTCAATAAACCTATAACAATACCAATACCTTCCATGTGAAATAGTTGCCCCTCTTGTCCCTTTTAACTCTTTGCCCTCTCACTTTAAACCTATGCCCTCTGGCTTTGGACTCACTGACCCTGGGAAAAGACTGTGATCATTCACCTCACCTGTACCTGTTCAGAACCTGAAAGAAACCTATGAGAGACAGATCAGTGTTTTAAACACCAGCAGCAGCTCAAGGGCATATGTCCACAGCCAATCAAGAAATACCCTTCAATTATTTAGATAGGAAAAGTGACCTTCCAGAATTAATGGAAGAATTAGATACACAAGACAGAACAAATGAACTGCTGAATACTGCAAATCAAGAAATATTAGCTAAAAAATATTCTGGGCAAACTGAGTCCGTTAGCAATTTCGCGCAAAATTAATTTCACTGAGAGACATTTTGAGGGGCATTGACTTGTAAGATATTTGATTCATCATGCAGGATGCAGGAAAAGCAATGCTTAGGAGATGCATTTCTCAATATATAACAGGAGAATAACTGGCTATATTTGCATTACTTATTGTTCAGACCATGGATTGTTGCATTTATCAAGGGTTCAAGGCAATTCTGGTCAGGACCGTCCATTTTATCCTCATCCATTTAGAAAGGCTCCAGAATTTTTTTTGTGCATTTCAGAATTAAATTGTTTCTTCGAGATTTGAGGAGCTTCAAGGTCACAGCTGATTTTTCCCACACACTGTCATCCTATTATTGAAAGAAGAATACTCTGACTGATCATTCTTCATTATAACATAGAAGGAGGCTATTCAGGCCGTTGAGTCTAAGCTGGCACACACAACAACCCCAGCAAACCCATAACCCACATATTTCCCTGGAATACAGTGCATTCAGAAAGTATTCAGACCCCTACGCCTTTTCCACATTATGTTACGTTACAGCCTTATTTTAAAATGGATTAAATTCTTTTTTTTTAACATCAATCTACACACAATACCCCAGAATGAAGAAGCAAAAACAGGTGTGCAGAAATATTTGCAAAGTAATTAAAAATAAATAACTGAAATATCACATTTACATAAGTATTCAGACCGTTTACTTGACAGCCACATGACAGCCTGCTTGGAGTTTTCCAAAAGGCACCGAAAGGACTCTCAGACCATGAGAAACAAGAATCTCTGGTCTGATGAAACCAAGATTGAACTCTTTGGCCTGGAGGAAACCAGACACCGCATCACCTGGCCAATACCATACCTACGGTGAAGCATGGTGGTGGCAGCATCATGCTGGGGGGATGTTTTTCAGTGACAGGAACTGGGAGACTAGTCAGGATTGCGGGAAAGATGAACGGAGCAAAGTACAGAGAGATCCTTGATGAAAACCTGCTCCAGAGCGTCCTGGACCTTAGACTGGGTCGGAAGTTCATCTTCCAACAGGACGACGACCCTAAGCACACAGCCAAGACAATGCAGGAGTGGCTTCGTGACAAGTCTGTGAATGTCCTTTAGTGGCCCAGCCAGAGCCCGGACTTGAACCCGATCGAACATCACTGGAGGGACCTGAAAATAGCTGTGCATCGACGCTCCCCATCCAACCTGACAGAGCTTGAGAGGATCTGCAGAGAAGAATGGGAGAAATTGCCCAAATACAGGTGTGGCAATCTTGTAGTGTCATACCCAAGAAGACTTGAGGCTGTAATCGCTGCCAAAGGTGCCTCAACAAGGTACTGAGTAAAGGGTCTGAATACTTATGTAAATGAGATATTTCAGTTATTTATTTTTAATTACTTTGCAAAAATTTCTAAACACCTTTTTGCGCTTTTTTATTATGGGGTATTGTGTTTAGATTGATGGTAAAAAAAAAGAATTTAATCAATTTTAGAATAAGGCTGTAACGTAACAAAATGCGGAAAAAGTGAGGGGGTGAAGGGAAAAAGTGAAGGAAACATGTTCGCGATGTTGGGGGAGTCCAGAACCAGGGGCCACAGTTTAAGAATATGGGGTAAGCCATTTAAAACAGAGATGAGGAAACACTTTCTCATGCAAAGAGTTATGAGTTTGTGGAATTCTCTGCCTCAAAGGGCAGTGGAGGCCTGTTCTCTGGATACTTTCAAGAGAGAGCTAGATGGGGCTTTTAAAGATAGCGGAGTCAGGGGATATGGGGAGAAGGTAGGAATGGGGTACTGATTGTGGATGATCAGATTGAATGTTGGTGCTGGCTCGAAGGGCCGAATGGCCTACTCCTGCATCTATTGTCTAATGTCTGAATACTTTCTGAATGCGCTGTATACTCTCACATGTTCAATATCTCCGCTGTGATGCTCCTGCCGCTCACTTGCACTTGGGATAATATACAGTTCCTAATGGCCTTTCAGCCAGCAGAGTTTGGGATGTTGGAGGAAACTGGGGAAACCCATGGGATCACTGAAGAACATGCATATTCCACACAGACCGAACCCAAGGTCAGAATCGATCCAGCTTGTTGGAGCCGCACCATGTTTTACTAATTTTGATCCATATTCCCCTGTCGTATTCTTCTTTCCAACTGAAACATTTCTTTCTTTCTTGCATTCTCTAATCAAGTTTATGCATCACCATAAGATTACCTCAGGCATCTCATTACCAAAATGCAAGTTGTCTTTTGTTGCATTCACAAACAACTGAATGTAGAAAACTTGTGAATTCAACTCTGTTTGATTGCTGGTCAATCTAACATTGGTTGTGAAAATCTCAGAGGAGCAGCAAAACTAAGCATTAAGTGATAGTCAGGTGAACCAAAGATAGCGTGGATCTTTTAATGGAAAAATTGTACTGAGCTTACTTGACGGTTTTGAGGAGATGACAAGTAGGGTCAATGAGTTTTCATGCTTCATCAAATCTGCTTGGATTTTTGCAAAACATTTGACAAAGTCAAATGTACCAAGGCAAAGTGATGTTTAAGAAGGAACTGCAGAAGCTGGAAAATCGAAGGTAGACAAAAATGCTGGAGAAACTCAGCAGGTGAGGCAGCATCTATGGAGCGAAAGAAATAGGCAACGTTTCAGGTCGAGACCCTTCTTCAGACTGATGCGAGGGTGGGGGGGGCGGAGACAGTAGGCTGAGGGAGAGCTGAGAAGAGGATTTGAGTATAAGAGCAGGGAGGTTCTACTGCAGTTGTACAGGGTCTTGGTGAGACCACACCTGGAGTATTGCGTACAGTTTTGGTCTCCTAATCTGAGGAAAGACATTCTTGCCATAGAGGGAGTACAGAGAAGGTTCACCAGACTGATTCCTGGGATGGCAGGACTTTCATATGAAGAAAGACTGGATAGACTCGGCTTGTACACGCTAGAATTTAGAAGATTGAGGGGGGATCTTATAGAAACTTACAAAATTCTTAAGGGGTTGGACAGGCTAGATGCAGGAAGATTATTCCCGATGGTGGGGAAGTCCAGAACTAGGGGTACCAGTTTAAGAGGGAAGTCTTTTAGGACCGAGATGAGAAAATCATTTTTTACACAGAGAGTGGTGAATCTGTGGAATTCTCTGCCACAGAAGGTAATTGAGGCCAGTTCATTGGCTATATTTAAGAGGGAGTTGAGTTAGATGTGGCCCTTGTGGCTAAAGGGATCAGGGGGTATAGAGAGAAGGCAGGGATGGGATACTGAGTTGGATGATCAGCCATGATCATATCGAATGGCAGTGTAGGCTCGAAGGGCCGAATGGCCTACTCCTGCACATATTTTCTATGTTTCTATGTCTATGTAAGGGGAGAAGAAAGCAGGGACTACCTGAAATTAGAGAAGTCAATGTTCATACCGCTGGGGTTTAAACTGCCCAAGCGAATATGAGGTGCTGCTCCTCCAATTTACGGTGGTCCTCACTCTGGCCATGGAGGAGGTCCAGGACAGAAAGGTCGCATTCAGAATTGGAGGGGGAGTTGAAGTGCTGAGGCACCGGGAGATCAGGAAGGTTAATGTGAACCGAGCGGAGGTGTTGGGTGAAGCGATCGCCAAGCCTACACTTCCTCTCACCGATGTAGAGCAGCTGACACCTAGAGCAGCGGATGCAATAGATGAGGTTGGAGGAGGTGCAGGTGAACCTCTGCTGCACCTGGAAAGACTGCTTAGGTCCTTGAATGGAGTCAAGGAGGGAGGTAAAGCGACAAGTGTAGCATTTCCTGCGGTTTCAAATAAAAGTGCCAGGAGAGGGGGTGGTTTGCGTGGGAAGGGACGAATTGGCCAGGGAGTTACAGAGGGAGCGGTCTCTGCGGAAAGCAGACAGGGGAGTAGATGGGAAGATGTGGCCGGTGGTGGGATCCCATTGGAGGTGGCGATTATTTGTTGAATGTGACGGCTAGTGGGGTGGAAGGTAAGGACTTGTTACGGCCAGTGGGGTGGAAGGTAAGGACTTGTTACGAGTGGGGGGGTGGGAAGTGAGAGTAGAGTTACGAGGTATAGAAGAGACCCTGGTGAGAGCCTCATCTATAGTAGACAAGGGGAACCTGAAGAATGCTGTCGTTGATGCAGCGGAGGCAGAGTTTGGGGATAGGGCCCTGGTACGCCTCAAACAAAGATTTTTTGACGTACCCTACAAAGAGGCAGGCATAGCTAGGGCCCATGCGCATGCCCATAGCATGCCCATAGCTACGCCTTGTATTTGGAGGAAATGGGAGGAGTCAAACGGAAAGTTGTTAAGGGCAAGGACAAGCTCCGCTAGGCGGAGGAGAGTATCAGTAGATGGGGATTGGTTGGTTCTGCGGTCGAGGAAGATACGGAGGGCTTTAAGACCCTCTTGGTGGGGGATGGAGGTGTAGAGTGACTGGACATCCATAGGGAAGATGAGGGAATGGGGGCCTAGAAAACGGTGGGCGGCGCGACCCACGTCGCAGCGGCCTCTGCAGTCCGTCTGTCTTTTTTTATTTTCTTGTCTCGTTTGAGTGTAGCTATATAGTGTTTTTTTAACTGGGTATGTGTGGGGGTCAGGGGATGGGGGGGGGGATGGGGAAACTTTTAAAATCTTTTCCCTGTACGAAGGACCCGACCTTTCTCTGTCGGGTCTCCGTTGTCGTTGGGGCCTAGCACCGTGGAGCGGCCTCCAACCGGAACGACCTGGGGGCTCCAGTCACGGAGCCTGCGGACTGCTCACCATCGCGGAGCTGGCCGAGTTCAGAACGGGAGGAGCTATGGTGGCGCGCTCCTGCGGCCCGACCCCGGAGATTCGGAGGCTCCAGCCGCCAGCCCGGTGGACGGTGACATTTATTCAGAACTGTTGTAGATTTGGGAGCAACAGCAGCAGGAGATTAGCAAGAGATACGACTGATTGGCTCTAGCCCGAGTGGGAGGAGAGAAATTGGGTGATCAGGCGCTGTTAGGCAGCAATCAGAGTGCAGCGAGGTAATCAGAGTGTAGCGAGGTAATCAGAGTGCAGCGAGTAATCAGTGGCAGTTGGAACGGAAGGGACGTCACGACCGCGGTGCCACAGGTGCCACAGGTGCGGCCCAGGGTTGTCGCCGAGGGAGGAAGGACGGAGCCGCGGCTCGAGAGGCTAACAGGGGCTAAGAGGTAGGCCACGCACTGCAAGGGAGCAGTGGACCAGACAGAAAGAGCGGACGAAATTACCACTAGACAGCTAAACCAGTAGGTAATTTACGGCTGGGGTAAGTACTTTCCCATTTATAGGAGGTAGGATTATATAAATAAGGGGTGTTTTAATACAGTAATCCGGGTAGGGGATTCTTAATAGGACCAGTTAATTACTTATATAAGATGGGCGGCCAGGAGATGTGCCAATACTGTGAGATGTGGGAAATTGTCGACACCATTGATGTAGATGATCCCTACAGCTGCAGTAAGTGTTTGAAGCTAGCGGAACTCGAGCTCCGCATTGATGAGCTGGAGACCCAACTTCATACGCTGCGGTGCATCAGGGAGGGGGAGTATTACCTGGATGTTTTGTGCCAGGGGATGGTCACACCGACCAGTTTAACTAATTCAGTAGTTAGTGAGCATGGAAAGGAAGGTGTGGCCATAAGCGAGGCAGGTAGGGGGAACCAGGAGGAGATGCGGCAGGAGCCACAGCCCTTGTCCCTGACGAGCATGACCGAGGCTCTTACTCAATGTGAGGACGGGATCAGGGGCTGTGGGAGGGATGAGCAACCTGGCTGCAGCACCGTGGATCAGGGGGCCATTCAAGAGGGGGGAGTTAGAAGAAATGCCGTGGTGATAGGGGATAGTATTATTCGGGGGGTAGATAAGGTTCTCTGCGGCCAGCAGAACATGTCCCGAAGGCTGTGTTGCCTACCCGGTGCTAGGGTTAAGGATATCTCTGCGATGCTGGAGAGAAATTAGCAGAGTGAGGGGGAGGATCCAGTGGTCGTGGTCCATGTGGGGACCAATGACATAGGAAGGACGAGGAAGGAGGATCTGCTGAACGAGTTTGAGCAGTTAGGGAATAAATTAAAAAGCAGAACCTCGAGGGTACTGATCTCCGGATTGCTACCTGAGCCACGGGCCAAATCGGCGAGGGTACGAAAAATTAAAAAGCTGAATGCGTGGCTCAAAGACTGGTGTGGGAAAAATGGGTTTGGTTTCTTGGGCCACTGGCACCAGTACTGGGACAGGGGGGATCTGTTCTGTAAGGACGGACTTCACCTGAACGGTGCTGGGACTGGGGTCCTGGCAAATCATATAACTAGGGCAGTAGAGAGGTCTTTAAACTAAGTAGCGGGGGGGAGGTATCAAGGGGGGCAATAACGGCAGGGGTAGAGGAAATAGAGCAGGGTATCAGTGGGGAAACGGAAAATCAAAATGTGACAGGAGGATCCAGAATGTGTGAAGATAAAGCTCTAGATGTAAAAGGGGCAAAAACAGAAAGGAAGGGTAGTAAAAATCATCTGAAAGTGCTGTATCTAAATGCACGGAGTATTCGAAATAAGATAAATGAATTAACGGTGCAATTAAGTACATATAGTTATGATATCGTGGCCATTACGGAGACATGGCTGCAAGGGGATCAGGATTGGGAGTTAAATATAGAGGGGTACTCGACAATTAGAAAAGATAGACAGGAAAGAAAGGGAGGAGGGGTGGCCCTTTTAATAAGGGAGGGAATAACGGCAATAGAGAGGAAGGATATTGCGTTGAAGGATCAGGATAGTGAAACAGCTTGGGTACAGATAGAGAATAACAAGGGGAAAAAAACACTAGTGGGTGTAATTTATAGACCTCCAAATAGCTGTGACGCTGTTAGTCAGAACATAAATCTGCAAATAGTTGACGCATGTAAAAAGGGAACTGCTGTAATCATGGGGGACTTCAATTTTCATATTAATTGGGCAAACCAAACTGGGCAGGGTAGACTAGAGGAAGAGTTTATAGAATGTATTAGAGACGGGTTCCTAGAACAGTATGTCACAGAACCGACAAGGAGGGAGGCAATCTTGGATCTGGTCCTGTGTAATGAAGCAGGATTAATTAAAAATGTCATAGTTAGGGACTCGTTGGGAACAAGTGACCACAATATGGTCGAATTCCATATTCAAATAGAAGGGGAGCAGGTTGAAACTCAGGCTAGGGTACTTAGTCTAAATAAGGGGGATTATGAAGGTATGAGGACTGAGCTGATCAAAGTTGACTGGGATAGCAGACTCAAGAATAAGACGGTACATGAGCAGTGGTGTACGTTTAAGGATCTACTGTATAACCTTCAAGAAAAATTTATTCCTATGAAGAAAAAAAGGGGTAAGGGAAAGAACAGTCAGCCATGGCTCAGTAAAACTATAAAGGATAGTATTCGGCTGAAGGCAAGGGCATATAAGGTAGCTAGAGATAGTGGGAGGGTAGAGGATTGGG
Source organism: Malacoraja senta (assembly GCA_038087875.1). NCBI lineage: Eukaryota > Metazoa > Chordata > Chondrichthyes > Rajiformes > Rajidae > Malacoraja > Malacoraja senta. The sequence goes on from CM075977.1 coordinate 172,409,747, forward strand.
AAGCATTTAAAGGTCAGCAAAAAATAACTAAGAGATTAATTAAGACGGGGAAAATAGACTATGAAAGGAATTTAGCGAACAACATAAAAACTAATAGTAAGAGTTTTTATAGCTATATAAAAAGAAAAAGGGTGGCTAAGGTGAACGTTGGTCCATTGGAGGGTGAGACTGGAGAGTTGTTGGTGGGGAACATGGAAATGGCAAAGGCATTAAACGAGTATTTTGTATCAGTCTTCACCATAGAAGACACAAAAAATATTCCAACGCTGGATAAACAGGGGGCGGTAGGAATGGAGGAGCTAAATACTATTAAGATCACCAAGGAGGTGGTATTAGGGAAATTAATGAGACTGAAGGAGGATAAATCCCCTGGGCCTGATGGATTACATCCAAGGGTCTTGAGGGAGATAGCGCTGGGGATTGTGGATGCATTGGTGATAATTTTCCAAAACTCCCTGGAGGCAGGAACGGTCCCAGTGGATTGGAAAATGGCCAATGTAACACCTATATTTAAAAAAGGAAGTAAACAGAAGGCGGGTAACTATAGACCGGTTAGTCTAACATCGGTGGTGGGTAAAATGTTAGAGACAATTATTAAAGAAACACTAACGGGGCACTTGGATAAACATGACTTCATCGGACAGAACCAGCATGGTTTTGTGAAGGGGAAGTCCTGTTTAACGAATCTGCTCGAATTCTTTGAGGAAGTAACAACCCGGGTGGATAAAGGGGAACCGGTGGATGTGGTATACTTGGACTTCCAAAAGGCTTTTGACAAGGTGCCACATAAGAGACTATTGCTAAAAATAAAAAATTATGGGATTGGGGGTAATATATTAGCATGGGTAGAGGATTGGCTAACAAATAGGAAGCAGAGAGTGGGGATAAATGGTTCATACTCGGGATGGCAACCGGTAACTAGCGGGGTTCCGCAAGGGTCGGTGCTGGGACCCCAGTTGTTCACAATTTATATAAATGATTTGGAGGAGGGAACCAAGTGTAATATATCAAAATTTGCGGACGATACAAAAATGGGAGGAAAAGTAGGGGATGAGGAGGATAGGAAGAGTCTGCAAAAGGATATAGATAAGCTAGGTGAGTGGGCAACAACTTGGCAGATGAAATTTAATACTAATAAATGTGAAGTCATTCACTTTGGGAAAAAAAATGATAGGGCAAGTTATTTTCTAAATGAGGTGGAGCTGCGTTGTAATGCAACGCAAAGGGATCTAGGGGTAGTAGTACATGAATCACTAAAAGTTAGTATGCAGGGTGCAGCAAGCAATCAGGAAGGCCAATGGAGTTTTGGCCTTTATTGCTAGGGGGATTGAGTATAAAAACACGGAGGTCTTGCTGCAGCTGTACACAGTATTAGTGAGACCACATTTGGAATACTGTGTACAGTTCTGGGGTCCATACTTAAGAAAGGATGTACTGGCCCTGGAGGCAGTGCAGCGAAGGTTTACAAGATTAATTCCTGCAATGAGGGGATTGACATATGAGGAAAGGTTAAGTAGGCTGGAACTCTACTCTTTGGAGTTTAGAAGAATGAGAGGCGATCTCATTGAAACATATAAGATCGTGAGGGGCCTTGATCGGGTGGATGCACCGAGGATGTTCCCAATGATCGGGGAAACTAGAACTAGGGGACATAGTTGTAGAATAAGAGGGGGCTCTTTTAAAACTGAGATGAGGAAGAACTTCTTCACCCAGAGGGTGGTTAATTTATGGAATTCACTGCCCCAGGGAGCAGTGGAAGCAGAAACATTAAATATATTTAAGTCTAAAATAGATGTTTTTTTAGCTGCCAAGGGGATAAGGGGCTACGGGGAGGAGGGCAGGGATATGGACCTAGGTATGGTTAGTATAGTAAGACCTGAGTGATCTCCTGGACAAGTGTCGATCGCCTGGATTGGGGTCGGAGAGGAATTTCCCGGATTTTTTTCCCGAATTGGACCTGGGTTTTTATCCCGTTTTTTTGCCTCCCCCAGGAGATCACGCGGTTCTTGGGGTGGAGAGGGGTGATAGCGATATAAAGGGGAGGGTAGTGTCTTGTGTTCTGTGTCTTGTGTCTACTGTTTGTGGGTAAGGGTGTCTGTTTAGTGTTCAGCCATGAGCGAATGGCGGTGCGGGCTCGATGGGCCTGGTGGTCTGCTCTCGCACCTACTTTCTATGTTTCTATGTTTCTATGTTTCTATGTTTCTATCGGGAGCTCGCGGGTCCCCTGGTGGGAGACCGCTTTTCGGAGCTTCCGCAACGGCAACTTGTCCCGCCCGAGTTGCGGGGTTGAAAATGACCTGGAGTGGGGCCTTACATCGCCCAGCACGGCTTTAATAGCCGCGGGACTTGCTAGCGCCCGCCGGGGGCTCCAACATCAAGACCCGGAGCGTGGCCTTGCATCGCCCCGCGCGACTTTAATGGCCGTGGGACTTATTTACCATCGCCCGCCGGGGGCTTTGACTTTGACATCAGGAGGAGAATGGGGAGTGCAGGGGAGAGATAAGACTTTGCCTTCCATCACATTGAGGAGGAGATTCACTGTGATGGATGTTTGTGTAAATTGTGTTGTGTCTTGGTTCTTTCTCTTGTTTGTATGACTGCAGAAACCAAATTTTGTTTGAACCTCAATGAGGTTCAAATGACAACAAATAAATTGTATCATTGTATCATTGTAGAAGTCCTGGAGAAGAAGAGCATGTGAGGTGTCTTGAACATAGGTAGGGAGAGATTTAACCGGGATGGAGTCGAGATACGTGGAAATAAGTTCGGTAGAACATGAACAGGCAGAAACAATGGGTCAGGTTTGTGGATTTTGGGAGAAGGTAAAATCGGGCCATGCAGGGGTGGGGAACAATGAGGTTGGAGGCTTGGGAGGGCAGGGAGCCGGTAGTGATGAAGTTAGTGATAGTGCTAGAGATAGTGGCCTGGTGCTCGTCTGTGGGGTCATGGTCCAAGGATAAGTTGGAGGAAATGTCTGAGAGTTGGCGCGTGGCTTCAGCCTTGTAGAGATCAGCGCGCCAGACTACCACGGCACCTCCCTTGTCGGCAGATGATGTAATTGTTCTTATACAACTATGCCCCTGAGATGGTAAAACTAGCCATGTATGTTGATTAGAAACAGTAAGAATTACAACACCTATCCATGGACTCCCTCAAAATATATCCTCGAAAGCCGAGATTAGCCTTACAACGCATCGCTCTTGTTTGCTATATCTCAACATTCTTAAATATCCCCAGAGTATGTCTTAAATGGCCAACTGTTTACTGCATAAACAAGAAACCTTTGGAAATTCAGCAAAATGTAGGACTGCTCTATATAGGAATTCAAGGAGGTCTGGACAAATAATCTTCTGAAACTCCTTCTGATCATTTGCTCTATAAATTATAGATTAAATGCTGTAACAGAAAAGTCCAGACTGTTGAAAATGGGATTTAACTGGACCTATTTGTATCAAGATGGACAATGAGTTAATTGCCCAATGTTATGCACTATGAATTTATACATCAGAGGATAGACTGATGGATCTGTAGTTGCAAATGTTTGCTTTGTTCTCCTTTTTAAACTCTCATTAATTTCTGCACATGCACACTTATGCACTCTCTGAAAAATTGTTTTGAACCTGGCATAGCAGCTGGGGAATTTAAATACAACTAATTAAATAAATATGGGGAATAAAGTGCTGGTATCATTACTTGGTCATTGTGAAACTAATGGTTAGTCACAAATACTCAACCATCAGTTCATTGTTCTCTTGTAGGAAAGGAAATGTGCTTTCCTTACGGGGTTTGGCCTTCACATGATTCTGACTCAGAGCAATTTGACTGAATCTTACCAGGCTTTGGAATGGCCTGCAACTTCAGGGGTAATTTGTGATGGTAATTAATGGTAGACATGCCAGTGATACTCTCTTCCCATGAATTAAAAAGTAAATTGCCTGTTTCTAATCTAATCTACATCACCAGTATCTAGGGACTCCCTTGTACTGCTTATCCGTGTCTCTGAAATCTCTTAACTTTATCTCTGTTCGCCCACTCACAACATTTATTTTTAGTAGCACAATATTTTTGTATGTCGAATGATCTTAATAATTAACTCAGTTGTGCAGATGGCTTTGTTGTACATTGCTTGTGTAATTTACTAAGTTAGTTCCTGGTCCTCTTTGTCATTCATGCACATGTACAAAAGGACCAGTTGACATGCAACCAACATGCAAATGACGTCACATGTACAGAATTCATTTGAACATCTCGGGGAGGTGAAAGGCATGAACCACTTGCATTGAAACATCTGACAGATGAGGTCTGCATCTGCATTACTTCGGAGGTCCAGCATTACCTGGTCAAAAGCCACAGAATTTTATGTGCTGATCTATTGCACTTCATTGTTTTAACCATTTTCTCCTCCACAGCCCATCCAGCCATCATGGTACATCTTGCTTTGGGACTCCCAACCACTTCTCAGGCCACCACCCTGTATTCACCACAGGTCCGGATCATGCCGGACATTACATCAATTCTCCAACTTACCCATGACAGCCTGGTCACATCTCAGCTAAACACCTCACCCTTAAACCCACAAAGCGCATCAAAAGCTTATCTGCTATCATCTCCCAAAATGAAACTTAAACTCTTGACTACAAACCCTTCCCCCAACAGTGCATGCAATTTTTGAAGTCTTGATATCCACCCCAACAAAATATTGCATCCCTGACTTAACATTAGACATTTTTTTAGACTTTTGTAGATACAGTACGGAAACAGACCCTTCGGCCGACCGAGTCTGCACCGACCAGCAATCACTCCATACACAAGTACTATCCAACACATGAGGGACGATTTTACAATTACCATATTACCAAAGCCAATTAATCAACAAACCTGTACGAGTGTGGAAGAACACTCGAGCACACGGTGAAAACCCTCGCGGACACAGGGAGAACATACAAACACCGCACAAACAGCACACGACATCAAGGATCAAACCTGGGTATCTGGATCTGTGAGAGATCAGGTCTGCCATGATGCCACCTTTGAACTTTAGATGCATCTTGATAACATCCACGTGATCTTGAAGAGCCAACCATCCAAGATGTGTACCATTACCCCCAACTGTCCTCTTTTGACAGCTGCCCACCCCCTGAATCCCCTTCCTCCCCCCCAACAAACCCTCCATTCTGTGATCCATAGTTTACTCGATTCATCTCTGAGCTTTCAGAGGAAAGCCCTTTGTGTGCATTTGATTGTGCTAGTCTTGTCCATTGCACACAAAAATCTTGTGCCTCTTGTACTTCAGATTATTGCCCAGGGCACGACAAATTTGGGCATTTCAGTAAATGCTGCGATATTTACGTGCACGTTTTGGCTTTAATTATTTTTACTACACCCAAGCATAGATCTTATTTAAAAGTGTATTGATTTTACTTGGATTAATTCTGTTTAGTGCGAACATATTTATACCTTTGTGATTGCATGACGGAATAATTGATCATTAATTATAACCTGTGCTCATCATCGTTCAGAATAGGCTACTTGTTTTATTCATTTAGAGATTCGGTGTGGAAACAGGCCCTTCAACCCACCAAGATGTATAACACAGCAGGATTGGGAAACTTTCATAGGACAACAGAAGGAAACAAAACGGGCAATACGGGCTGAAAAGATGAAGTACGAAGGGAAGCTGGCCAGGAATATAAAGAAGGGACAGTAAAAGCTTCTTTAGATATGTTAAGGGAAAAAGAGTAGCAAAGTCAAATGTGGGTCCCTTGAAGGCAGACACGGGTGAAATTATTAATGGGCAACAAGGAAATGGCAGAAGAGTTGAATAGACTTCGGATCTGTCTTCACAAAGGAAGACACAAACAATCTCCCAGATGTACTGGAGGACAGAGGATCTAAGGGGGTAGAGGAACTGAAAGAAATTTTCATTAGGCGAGAAATAGTATTGGGTAGGCTAATGGGACTGAAGGATGATAAATCCCCTGGGCCTGATGGTTTACATCCCAGGGTCCTCAGGGATGTGGCTCTTGAAATAGTGGACGCATTGGTGATCATTTTCCAATGTTCAATAGATTCAGGAACAGTTCCTGTGAATTGGAGGATAGCTAATGTTGTCCCACTTTTCAAGAAAGGAGCGAGAGAGAAAACGGGGAATTACAGATCAGTTAGCCTGACTTCGGTGATGGGAAAGATGCTGGAGTCAATTATTAAAGACGTAATAATGGGGCATTTGGATAGCAGTAACAGGATTAGTCCAAGTCAACATGGATTTATGAAAGGGAAATCATGCTTGACTAATCTTCTGGAATTTGTTGAGGATGTGACAAGTAAAATGGATGAAGGGGTGCCAGTGGATGTAGTGTATCTAGACTTTCAGAAAGCCTTTGACAAGGTCCCGCACGGGAGACTGGTGACTAAAATTAGAGAACATGGTATTGGGGGTAGGGTGTTGACATGGATAGAAAATTGGTTGGCAGACTGGAAGCAAAGAGTAGGAGTGAACGGGTCCTTTTCAGAATGGCAGGCAGTGGCGAGTGGAGTGCCGCAAGGCTCGGTGTTGGGGCCGCAACTGTTTACCATGTATATTAATGATTTGGAAGAGGGAATTAGGAGCAACACTAGCAAGTTTGCGGATGACACAAAGCTGGGTGGCAGTGTGAACTGTGAAGAGGATGTTAAGAGGTTGCAGGGTGACCTGGACAGGTTGAGTGAGTGGGCAGATGCGTGGCAGATGCAGTATAATATAGATAAATGTGAGGTTATCCACTTTGGCGGCAAAAACAAGGGGGTTAGGTTAGGTAAGGGGGAGGTGCAGCGAGACCTGGGCATCCTGGTACACCGGTTACTGAAAGTTGGCTTACAGGTACAGCAGGCAGTGAAGAAAGCTAATGGAATGTGGGCCTTCATAACAAAAGGATTTCAGTATAGGAGAAAAGAGGTTCTTCTGCAGTTGTATAGGGCTCTGGTGAGACCACATCTGGAATATTGTGTACAGTTTTGGTCTCCTAATTTGAAGAAGGACATCCTTGTGATAGAGGCAGTGCAGCGTAGGTTCACGAGATTGATTCCTGGGATGGCGGGACTGTCATATGTGGAAAGATTGAAAAGTCTAGGCTTGTATTCACTGGAGTTTAGAAGGATGAGGGGGGATCTTATAGAAACATATAAAATTATAAAAAGGACTGGACAAGCTAGATGCAGGAAAAATGTTCCCAATGTTGGGCGAGTCCAGAACCAGGGGCCACAGTCTTAGAATAAAGGGGAGGTCATTTAAGACTGAGGTGAGAAAAAACTTTTTCACCCAGAGAGTTGTGAATTTATGGAATTCCCTGCCACAGAAGGCAGTGGCCATGTCACTGGATGGATATAAAAGAGAGTTAGATAGAGCTCTAGGGGCTAGTGGAGTCAAGGGATATGGGGAGAAGGCAGGCATGGGTTATTGATAGGGGACGATCAGCCATGATCACAATGAATGGTGGTGCTGGCTCAAAGGGCCAAATGGCCTCCTTCTGCACCTATTTTCTATGTTTCTATGTTTCTATGAGTCCAGGCTGGCCAACGATCACCTGTACATTAGTTCTATGTTATCCCACTTTCGCATCCTGCACACTAGAGGCAATTTACAGAAGCAAATTAACCTTCAAACCTGCATGATTTGGGGATGTGAGGGGAAATCGGGGCACCCAGAGTAAACCCACGTGGTCACAGAGAGAATGTACAAACTTCGTACAAACAGCACCCGTAGTGAGAATCAAACCCGGGTCTCTGGCGCTGCAGGGCAGAAACTCTATCGCTGTGCCACAGTGCCATCCTGTTTCCACCTCTTCTCTGATTGCCTTCCAACTGTTGAGGAATTAAATTATTGTTATTTGTTGGAGACAATTTTGTGTTTAACCTTTACCCTGAATCTAGCTTTTGTGGCTCAGATAGGAACAGACATTATGAACATCTTGCAGAACGGTGGTGAGTTTTTCAGACAAGTCGGCTTATTCAAGGCCTTGACAGAAAGCACTGGGAAACAATCTGAGAGAACCCAAAGTGTTCAAAGATTCGCAGCACCTGCAGTATTTTAATATTCTCACAACACAATGGTTACATGTGGCTTTTACACCTTTGAAGCAATTCACCATTGATCAATGTTTAACGCCTGTTTCCTGCTATTAGAAAATAATTCTCCCAATTACCTAACAAATGGGTGCAATAAAGGACACTTCTATTTCCTGTTACATATGGAATTTATTTATCTATTTGATAAATCTATTTATCACCTCACTTAATCCCCTTAAATTTCCTTCACTATGTTGCCATATTTTCCCATCATGCTTTCCCAGCACATAAGTTCTTGGTTGAAACATATTAAAATGACTCATCTTTCTTATCATTTTCAGAATATCCTACATCGTTACTTTTCTATTATATTTAATATGTGCTGTTATGATATTGACAAGGTTCCACCTTGTCTCTCTTATGATTACTTATGGTTACTTCTTAATATTATCGTCATTTTTTTTCTGTAGGAATTAAAATTTACCGATGGTAATGAAAGCTGGTAAGCTGTCAGCTATGAATATTCTTTGTCCTGCACTATAGATAATCTAATCGTCCTCTGAAAGATTAAGTTCCCAAGGTGATTGCACAAAGCAAACGATAACACTCCTGTCGGGGGAGTCTTGGGTGCATGTAATGGTCTTCACTTGAATTAGTTGATTAGTAGATCATTTGATGTGAGAATTGGAGAACAATTCTCAATAAAAGTCAAAGGATTGAAGCTACTTAATTGAGGTAATGCAATAGCATAGACTGTCATGAGGATGGATTGGAAAGTTTAAAAGTTGGGCAAATGGAACAGGTCTCTCAGAATTCAACAAGAACTGACCAGTCATTTACTTGCACTTAAATTATTTGATGATTTGTACCATATGGCTAATTGTGAATAATGATGATGATCGATAGTGATAATTATCATGGCAGTCTTAAACTCTATATAAAGTATTATGTGCCTTTAAATCTTTTGCTGGCAGGCAGTTCAAAAGAGAAGCACTGACATGTCACATTTCTGCTCCATACTTACTGAAGCAATGGGATGAATATGCTTTGTACCTTGCCCCTCAACTTCACATAAGCCATGGTTACATATCTAGTCACAATTATGATTCATCAGGCTACTTAGACACTGCCTCCAAAATACACAGATTTAAGGGCCTGTCCCACTTTGGCGATTTTTTTCGGCAAAAGCCGGCGACTGTCACAGTCGTACCAGGTTGCCGAAAATACGGCGACATGACCCCCCTGCGACAATGTCTACAACAAGCTACAACAACCTACCACCTGGTCGATGTCAAGCTACGACAAGCTAGCGACAACCAGCGACCCATTGGGACATCCACCTACGATCACACCTACAGCAACCGATGACTACACAGGCGACAACCTATGACACCCGCGACAAGCTGCGACAAGCAACTACCCTGTCGGCGACAACTGAAGACAGCTGAAGGCGATTCCGCCAATGGAATTCACCTAAGTCAGCACCCAGTGACAACCAACGTCACCTGGCGACAACCTGGGTCATCCTGGCGACAACCTACGACAGCACCTACGACAGGAGAAGACAAGCTACGTCATGATACGTCAAGCACACTGTCGCCGAAATTTTTTTACATTTCAAAATCCAGCGGCGATCAGAAAAACGTTACGACTCTTTAGGTGACTTGAGGACACTAACGACCATACAAGTGTCACCGCCGGACCGTGTGACGACAGCCTACTTGCCTGTAGTCGCCGAAAAAAATTGCCTAAGTGGGACAGGGGCTTTACCACCTAGAGGACAAAGGCAGCAGATATCTCGGAACACCACCACCAATGGATTTCCATCGAAATAGCATATCGTATCTTGATTTGATAATATATATCCATTCCATCACTATCACCAGATCTGAATCATAGAATTCTTGACCCTACGATACTGTGGTAAGTGCTCTCACCAGAAGGCCTACGGCATTTCAGGGAGGGGATATTCCACTACCTCCTTGCGGACTTTTGTGAGTGGGCAATAAATACTGGCCTTGCCACCAGTGCCCAGATCTTGCAAAAAGAATGGTCCCCATTTCTTTGAAAGAGTCTCACTGACAGTCACAAAAAAATGTGTTTATTTTTACTTTATATTGGCTTCATACCTCCTGATATTGTCTACCTTCCCTTTCCACTCTCATTGCTGATGCAGAGCCTCGGCTAGAAATGTAGACTATTCCTTTATCCCACAGATGCTGCTTGACCTACTAAGTCCCTCTAGTGGTTGGCTTATTGCTCCATATTCCAGCAATGATATCCATATTGATATTAGTTATATTAATATGTTATATTAATAGTTATTTTCTTAAATTAAAGTGTAATTTAATTTTATTAAGATTTTTAATATTTAAATAAATATCACTGTTTACAAACGATAGAAAATCCACAGTCTAAGCTGTTCAATGGATCATTAGGACAGTCTTAGTCGCAGAGTCATATAGCATGCAAACAGGCCCTTTGGCCCAACCTCTCTATGCCAACCAAGATGCCCCATCTATGCTTGTCCCAACAGCCTACATTTGGCCCATATGTCTCTAAATCTTTCCTATCCATGTACCAGTCTAAGTTCATAGCTCACTGTAGGTGGCAAAACAAGTAAATAGGGTAGTAAAGAAAGTGTATGGTATGCTTGCCTTCATTGCTAAGGGAATTGAATACAAGGGCCAGGAAGTCATGATGCAGCTCAAAAGAATTTTAGTTTGGCCACATTTGGAATATTGCGTGCAGTTCTGTTGCCCTATTACAGGAAAAATGTTGAGGCTTTGAAGAGAGTGAAGAGGAGGTTTGCCAGAATGCTGCATGGATTAGAACGTTTCAACTACAGGGAGAGATAAGATAGACAAGGATTGTTTTCTCTGGAACATCAGATGTTGAGCGGAGACTAGATAGAAGTTTCTAAAATTATGAAAGGCATAGATAGGATCAACAGTCAGACTATTTTTTACAAGGTGGAAATGTCCACCACTAGAGGGCAGCGATATAAGATGAGAGAGGGAAAGTTTAAAGGACATCTGCAGGCCAATTTTTTTTACACAGAGAGCAGTGGGGGCTTGCAACGCATTGCCAGCAATGGTGGTGGAGATGGATACAATAGTGGCATTTAGGAGGCTTTTAGATAGGAACATAGAAGCAAAGGGAATGGAGGGACATGGAGCATGTACAGGCAGATAAGATTTGTACAATTAAGCATCATGTTCGGCACAAACATTGTTCGCCAAAGGGCCCATTCCTGTGCTGTGCTATTTGATGCTCTATGTTCAGCACCTGCCTCAACTACCTCCTCTGGCAGCTCGTTCCATGTACCCACTGTGTGAAAACATTGACCCTCAGATCTTTCCCCTCTCACCTTAAACATGTCGTCTAGTTCTTGATTCCCCAACTCTGGGTAAAAGACTGCATTTAGCCTTTTTATTCCCCTCGTGATTTTTTACACCTCCATAAGATCACCCCTCATTCTCCTGCTCACCAAGGAATAAAGTCCCAAACTGCCCAACCATTCCTCGTAGCTCAGGCCCTCAAGTCCTGGCAACATGCTTGTAAATCTTTCCAATGGCAAAACTGAACACACTACTCGAAATGCAGCCTCACTCCACAGTCTGTGATTGAGGCTCAAGTTTGTCTGCCTGATAACTACCACTTGTCAGTCTCATAGGATGAGGACAACAGTGATGTCAGCATGTTGTCAGTACTCTGATAGCGATGAAAAGTAAATGTAGACCTACAGTAGACCTACTTGGGAAACATTTGAGGTATGGGTTGGGTCCAGTGTAGACCCAATGCGTTTCCAGAATAAGGCTGTGCTAAAATCACAGTTTCGATCATGTGCTTAATTGCTGTAGAACACAATCTAAATTTAAAACGTACATTAAGACAGTGCAACAGAATTTACAGTATTGCACATCGTGAGTTTCATCAAGAATTAAATGAGCAACATGTAAATCTGCACTGACCTAGTCCAGTGGGATTAAAGCAAAACATTAATTGACAACAAATGTTACAATTTACATTAATAATTTCCAATCGAATTGGGAATTAAATAAAAAATTACTCTAAAGAAATAGTAAATGCTCATTTTAAAGACGGACTAATTTATTGATATTGATTCTTATTTCATCCATTTCCCTTAGCTGCACAGTGATATTAAAAAGCAGATTATTTTATAAACCAGATGTAATGGTGGGATGGAAAAACAAAGCAACTGATATGTTGTCATGAAGTTAGAAATGCAAAGAAAAGAGCAGATGGCTGAGATCTACTTGCACAAGCATTCTGTATTGAAACAAGAACAATATATGTTTATATGACTATTAACGTGGTCAAACAACCCTTGTTGCTTCTCAGGAGCAGACTAACACAGTGGCTCCGCGGTAGAGTTGTTGTCTTACTGCGCCAGACATCCGGGCTCGATCCTGACGAAGTGTGCTGTCTGTATGGAGTTTGTACATTCTCCCTGTGACCTTGTGGGTTTTCTTCAGGTGTTCCGGTTTTCTCCCACACTCCACACTTGGCTTGGAGGCAAATTGGCTTCTGTAAATTGTCCCTAGTGTGTAGGACTAGTGTATGGGTGATCATTGGTTGGCGTGGACTCGGTGGGCTGAAGGGCCTGTTTCCAAGGTGAATAGCTAAACTAATATAAACTATAGTTCACACAAAACCATGCTAGGTTATATTAGGGAGAAGTCAAATAGTTGTAATATCTCAAGGAGCAAAGAGGGGTAGAGCAGAAGAATTGTTGTTGTTATTGTATTCAATTTATTGTCATTATCTCATAAGAGAAAAAGATATGGATTTTCCTTAGAGCCATGTAACATAAAAATAAATAATAAATGAATCAAAAATAAATTTAAAAAATAACATATACAGAAGTCCACGAAACATCACAGCCCCACAGCGGCACCAAAGATAAGGAAGGTACCATAGTCCAGCCAGCCTCCCCGCCGATCTTCCCAGCTGTTCACCCGTGGTTGGGGCCTCCCGAGCACCCGCAGTCGCCGCCACGGGCGGCCCAATGCTCAGGCCCTCTCGCCGGGAACGATGGAACCCCGACGCCGAACCCCATTGGAGAACATCCTCAGCGGCCAGGACCTCCAAGACAGCCACCTTCCACCGGAGTCCGCGGCTCCCGAAGTCCACAGGCCGAGCCGGGTGGAATCGCAGGACTCCGCGATGTTGGTCTGCGCCGCCCGCGTTGGGAGCTCCGCGAACCACAGCTCCGCGATGTCGGTGCAGCAGGCCCAGTACTCCGGAGCTCCAAACGGCGATCCCCGGTAAGGCATCGCCCGCCCCGCGATGTATCCAACGCAGCGCCGCAGCTGCTGGAGCTCTGGTCATACTCGGTAATTAGCATCTTGTTCCCCATTGCTTTTCCATTGACTGAACACAAAAGCTGTGATCGAGGACAGTCAAAAGCCCATAACTTTCTTAAAAATCAAGAGATCTGAATGAAATTTTCAGTTATTATAGATTGAACCATTCTGAAACAAATATAAAACATCTTACTTGGATGACCTGAAATTAAACCATATCATTAGTTAATTATCTAATTGTAGTTAATTACAAAATTGACCATTGTGACGGAAATAGTAATAAACACCCAGACTGCCTTGAAAATTCAAAAATGTGATATTCTCAAGATCAGAACTTCAATATTATTGTATTTTATGCTGTAAGTCTGTAACAGATAGGTAAATAAATTACAATTTATAGCAATAGACCAAGTCTTTATGGAGAAGGTACATTGGCATATCATAATCAGTAGCATCATCATACTCCTCAGATTGTAACCAATAAGCAATTCTGGACACCTTGTTTTTCCTCAACTTTCCAATTTTAGCATTGTAAACTATAAGTTTATGCTCTTCAAACCACGCATGACATGCCTTTCTGCCCACTACTTTCCCATTAAGAATGTCCTGCAGATTCCATTTCTTAAGAAAATGATTTTTTTTAATAGCCTAAGTATCCATATAACAAACTAATCCCATTCACACACGAATTCACAATATAACATGATTTTTAAATCTCACTGTCATGAATGCATATGCCAGATGGAAGGAATTTAATGTTTAATTCCCATAAATTAATCTAGAAACATCCACTCAATATAATTAAAATTATTATTTTTTTGCACAATACATGGGACTAAAACTGATATATAGTATAAAAATATTGACTATGGATAGACAATAACACAAAATAGTAAGATTAAACGAGAACTTACCTAAGTTTGAAGTTTGATCTTTATTTTATGAGGAGTTACGTAGGTGATTACGTGAAGAAGACCGTCAGTGCGCCTGCGCGTCAATCTTCAAAGCAGCGGTGTGAAATCACAAAAAACAAGAACCGAAGTAATATAGTCTCATACTAAAACGAGTAATACAAGAACTTCCATCTGACCTTTATGATAGAGGGTAGGGTCGTGGCGGGCACGTAATCACCTACGTAACTCCTCATAAAATAAAGATCAAACTTCAAACTTAGGTAAGTTCTCGTTTAATCTTACTATTTTACTTCGGAGTCACGTGAGTGACTACGTGAAGATTTTAAAGCTTTGTGATTTCATGCCGTGGATCAATCCCGGCTTCTCACTGCATAGATTGACTCGGAACGAGAATAATCAATCATGCATTCATAATAACATTTGTACCACAAATGCAGTAATTCATTTCAAGAATGAAATGAATCAGATCCCCTTTAAACCAGAGGAATTTACACAGAACTTAAAATAGTTTCTGCAAACAACCCCGCATTAACAATAGGCCGATGGTAAAAATGTTGAAACATCAACTCATTGGACCACCCGGCGGCTGCGAGGATATGGTCGACGGGCCCGTCTTTTGCCCTGGCCGCCGACATTTCTGCTGCCCTAGTCGAGTGAGACGTAAAAACATAAGTGTTAATACCAGCAGCTGTTAAGACTTCTTTTATCCATCTGGAAATAGTCTGTATTGAAACTCTCTTGTGTGGTTTCTTGTGTGTGATCAAAAACCCAGTTTCCGTATTCTCAAATTCTTTGTGACCTCAATGTATTGTAATAAATATGTCTTAATACAAAGACATGGATCATTTGGATATGCTGCCAGCATAATTTTAGCTTTATTAGGTCATAGATATAGAATGTAACCTTGTCTTCAGTTACTTCCATACTATCTATTTGTAATTTTCCAAGTGTTTGCACTCGTTGTGCTGTCACTCATGCCATAAACATGAATACTTTCATACTGAGCTTGACCAAAGGTAAAGACACACTTGATAACCATCACGAAGTAGTTTCAGTACCACACTTACATCCCAGATTGTCACGTACCTAGGTTTCGGTGGTTTGGAATTAAAGATTCCTTTCATTAGTCTGGAAACAATTGGGTGTGACCCAATTGAGTTTCTTTCTGAATCCAGAACCAAATATGAGGACAATGCACTTCTGGCTGAATTAATTACACTACAACTCAGACCTTCATCATAATAAAGTTTTGACAGAAATTCTAAACATTTGAAATATCTGCAGTACTTTATTGCACATTCTTTTGTACCCAGAACTTTTCCCATTTCTTAATATAAGAAAGGTACTGTTTTTGAGTGCTCTTCCTCCAGGCTGCCGTAAGCATGTCCACAGTATGCTCAGACAGTCCTCGTCCCAGAAAAGGCATTCTTAAAACCTGCAAATCAACAAATCCAAACGATCATATAATGGATGTTGTTCCCCTGTACAGGGAGCAGCAATAAATTACTCTTTTTTGGGACTTTCATCAACATTTGTGTTGTTAATTCTAATATCAACGGATACCATGGCTGTGTAGGCCAATCTGGTACTACCAATACCCTTGAAGCAGCATCTTGCCTGATTTTAAGCAAACATTGGCTTATGAGGCAGAAAGGTGGAAATATATATGAAAACATACCACCCCAATGTAGCGAGAAAGCATCAATCGCCACTGCTCCTGGATCTGGTTTCCATGAGACATATCTCGATAGCTGATGATTCAAGTCGATGTCGGTCATTCCAAATCTGATGACTATATCATTGAATACCTCTTGATTCAACATCCATTCTTTATTATCATGGAACTTTTCGTGACTTGGTGTCTGCTATCGTTCATTCTACCTGGTAGATAGATAGCTGAAATCCAAATGTTCTTTTCAATACACCAAGCCCAAAGTTGATTAACCATTTTGTCACAAGACACCGACTTAATTCCATATCATTAATATAAACAACTACTGTTGTGTTATCAATTTGAACTTGAACATGCTTATTAGTTGTGTTAGAACAATAAGCTTGGAGCCCATAGAAACATCCTAGAAGCTCCAAATAGTTAATTCCCCATGTCTGCAGTAACAATGACTCTTCCTGATTCCATCTGCCTCCTCAGCTAGACGTTAAGTCAGTTGCACCCCATCCTGGTGCACTGGCATCAGTTTGTAATATCATGGAAGGTTGTTCAATCAGCACTTTGCTGGAACTGCTTGAGACATGTAGAATCCACCACTGCAGACCAGACCCTTTTCCCTGGACAAAGTGATATTCATTTGGACTGATTCAATTGTGAACCCCAAATAATTAATAGAGGTACATGGTGTTAACCTAGATTTCTGTGGATGAATTAGAAACCCCAACTTTTCAAAAGTTGATTTCACAACTGCAACAGATACTTCTGTTGACTGTTTTGTCTTTCCTATAATCAAGACATCATCCAAATATGCCATTAGTACATGCCCCTGGCTACTCAGCAAGCCCAGAATTGGTTTTAACAATTTTTGTGAATATTCTGAGTGCAGATATTAACCCATTAGGCAGAGCTTTGAACTGCCACAACTGGTTCATCCATTTAAATTTAAGATACTTCCTATCTTGTGAATGAACAGACACTGAATAATATGCATCTTTCAAGTCTATAGTTGCCATATAACATGCTTCTGAAATAAGCTGTTTGGCAGTCACAAATGTTTCCATTTTAAAATGTCTAAATTGCACAAAAGGATTCAGATTTATCAAATCTACAAGAATCCTACATCCTCCATCCTTTTTTGATCGAGGGAATATTTTTGACACAAATTGGTGACTTTGGTAGACTGATTTTTCAATAACCCCTTTTTTTATATAGGGTTTCAATTGCAACCTGAACCTCCATCACTTCTTTTTGTACAAAGTGCAGAGTTCGGCTAGGAACATGCTGAACAGGCAAATCATAATTTGGATTGAATTCAATTCGAAATCCTTGTATATTATTCAGGATTACCACATCTGAAGTAATTTTCTTCCAATTATTATAGAAGAAATGTAACCTGCCTCCAACTTTTGGACTTAATCCAGTTAGTATGTTCCCATGAGAACCAGGTCCACCTACCTCTTGAGTCATTTCAGTACCCTGAGATTCCTGGGTTCTCCCGGAAGCACGCCCACTGGTTCTTGCTCCCGCTGCAGGCCGCCAACTACGTCCCTGCGTTGATGAGCGACTTGGTCCAGGATCCGTATGACGTCTGATAGGATACTTCCTCTTTACAGACTTCACAACCATTGATGTCTTCATCAATCCTGTTTTCGCTTCATCTTCCAACTCTTTAATACGTCTCCCGAGATCTCTCCAAAGAGTAAGTTGGGTAATTTGTATATTACTTGGTTTGCAGAGTGCTGCGAATTTCGGATTCATAGTAGACCGTATAGCACTTCTCGAAGTGGGTGCTGCATAGCAACCCCAGTGCTTGCTGATGCAACTTCGTCATCTTTTGGTTGTTACCTGCTATTCTGGTAAAAGCAGTTATTCCAGAACCCAGCAGCTTTAATATTCTCTGCAACTGATTCCAGATACTCTTGCAGTCTCATCCATTTCATGCTGTTCCAGCTAATGGTAAACCAATTTATTAAGGAGGCCAGTTCTTCCTAATGGCTCTCCTGACCCTGACGGGGCAGCGAATCCTACTACCAGGGTTGGAACATCTGGCAGCTGCCTTTCATCGCCTTGTACAGCCTCACCGTCAGAGTCGGGTCTGAAATCTCATGACCCGTAGCACGCTCCTCATTCCTGAGGGTGCATTCCATCAGCCCTGAGCCAGGTGCTGTTAAGCTGCTCCTGCAGCTTGGATTACAGTACACTCCTTCCTGAGTGAACTTTTGCTCCAACAACCTATGAAAAAGGCTTCTATTTGGGCAATACGCTCGAAAGCAGTATCTAGCCCTGTACCAGGAGCTGTTTGAGCTGTTTCCAGCAGCTTGGCTTTCAGAACACTCCTCACTGAGTGAACGTTGCTCCAACAGCCTGTGTAAAAGGCTTTCTATTTGGGCAATACGCTCTAAAGCAGTATCTAGCCCTGGAGCTTCTTCATTGCCTGGGACTCCCTCCGTTGGGATTTAAACGTTGTCTTTTGCCCGACAGGCGCTGACTGTGTTTTCACCAGCCCCAGGTCCACAGTCGCTATGCTCACCGCTGGCGAATGTACCGGGGTTTAGAGGCGGTTGGTCTCTAACCGCGGACTCCCGACTTTCCCGACTTCTGTCGGCTATGTCGCTTGCCTCTTCCCCCTGTCCGTTTTTTCCCATGGCGTCTGTGGAAAAAATCGCCATAGACCCACAGTAAACGGACCTGGAAAACCTGTAAAAAAGTTTTTACTTACCTTGTAGTTGAAAAACTACAAACCACTCGAGGAGCACTGCTCCTCACGTCCGTTTGCGTCAAGGCGTCTGACGTAATGACGCGCAGGCGCACTGACGGGCTTCTTCACGTAGTCACTCACGTGACTCCGAAGTAAAATATAGACGATTTAGATGCTCTTATGACATGATTGTCCAAAAAAACCAGCATTTAAATCATCTTGCGAGTTGGTTTTTCTGGAACGCGATCGATTGGAACGTTGCATTTGCGGTGAATTTGAACCCCATATCGGCCAGAAAAACACTGCCGATTCGTATGGGGCCGAAATCACATTTTCGCATCGTAAAATTTGATTAAAGCCATCCCAAGAAACAAGATAATATGTAAAATACACGACTTACATTTTGTTTTGTCCCGTTCATGCGATCTGTCACATTGTAGGCATTGAGTTAGCAGTCGCTTTTTATTTTTATGTAATTATTAAATTGTCTCGCGATTAAAAAAAAAAAAAAATCGGGAACGGAAGTCGGATCGATTTTTCTTCAGCAGCTGGCAGCCCGAGGAAGTCCGCCTCTGATAAGCAGTAGAAAATGGCATTTTAATCCTTCCCCCCCCTCAAAGGTGCCAAAGTCACGCACACAGCCAGTGGCAGAAATGTAGCGCCGCTGAAGGTATGTTTTGTAACATCGCTAGACTTGAACCTCAATAAAAGTCTAGAGATCTGAAGATTACAGGGAAATTGAATGGAAGTACAAAATTCATTGGACATAACTCCACATATTTTTTTTTTTAAAGGGTAGCTGGACAGATTTTACCCTGAAAATAATGATGGGATTGTTGGAAATCAATGTTAATTCGGCAGGCACATTGCCTCCTTTTTTGGAAAGAACAACCTTATCCAAACCAGGACCCGGTGAATTTAAAGGAGCATGGAAATTGGGCTCCAATATATTTTAAGGGGCATGGAAAGTGCGACCCTCATGAGTTTTAAGATAGTGTGGGGGGAAAAAAACCTCATGAGTTAGAAGGCAGAGAGGGAAATAGAACCCTCTGTTTAAAGAAAGCAGGGGACTTGTAATCTTGATGAGTTTCAAAGGAGCATTGGAAACAAGATTCAGTAAATCTAAAGGAGCCAGGGAAACAGCTTTTGGTAAGCTAGGTGCCTAATTATCGGGATTTCCGAACAATAAAATATCAGATTATTAGAGTATTATTATGGTGCAAAATCTGCTCAAGCTTCATCTCAGTTCATTCTCCTGAAATCAATTCGTTGAAGCTTTGAAGTTCAAGAACAGTTTGGTAAGCCACCTCACCAACAAATTAGCCAGACTGTCACATTGAAAATACAGTCAGGAAGGAATTATTACACCATAGATACTCCAGATACGATAGTGGCTTTTAAGAGGCTTTTAGATTAGCCCATGGAAGAGCAAGGAATAGAGGGATATGGATCATGTACAGGCATATGAGATCAGTTTAACTTGACATCATGTTTGACACAAGCAATGTGGGTCAATGGCTCCGTTCCTGTGCTGTACTGTTCTATGTTCTATGTTCATAACACTGGGTTAGGGCTTGAGAATTAACTGCATGGTAACCGAGAGCTCTCAAGGTAAGTTTATATAACAGCTCACATTTATGCTATGTTTTGGACAAGATTTCAGACATTAGAAAAATATTAGATCAAATGAAGAAATAGAGTAAAGTTGCAGCTGTAACTTTTGAATCAAAATTCTTTATGACCTGCATTAGAATAATTATTATTTGACTGATAAATGAGCTTTTATCCCTGAACTAAATCTTGATAAAGGATTTTTGCAACAAAATGAGCTTCATGTACTTCTGAAATGGCTCAAAGGAATTTTCTTTCAGTTTGATAAATTCATGTTTCTTAATGTTATTCTTTCATTCACTCTAACAAATTAAGTACTGTAGATTGACGTCTGTGAGCCATTTAAATTACAAAGCCAATCTGATGAAGGATGCAAAGTCATCTTTTGTGACCTGAAACGGATATCAAATCAATCCATATCTGAACATTTGTTGTCACTTCACAAGAAACTGTCAAGATGTAAATATCACAAAGGAAGGGACTTGTAGAACAATGGCCCCAGGTACACAAGCTGAAAGCACAAGCCAATTGCTCAACAATCTCATGTCAAGCTGGTTGAGGAGCAGCATTGCACCTCAGTCTCAATATTACCAGCGGCAGCAATACGCTTTCCACTGTCATTTAAATCAGCAGGGCATTCAAAGTTGCTTTAATTGAAAATCCATTAATTGCAAGCGCACACATCAAATAAGAATGATAACCATAAATCAGCACAATTAGACTGTCGGGAAACTCCACATGATCACATAAGAACCTTCATGCCTGCTGCTGATTTCATTTGCATTTGTTTCATTGTCAGCAGGTAACTATCAATGCTGCCATCAGCGATTGGAATCACTGAAAGATTGAAAATCTTGGTCTTGTTTCCATAACAGCCCTAAAATTTTAAAAAAAGTACATCAAGTCACGTACTCAGGAAGTAATTCTGTGATACACCATGGATGCCAGGATGGCTGTGCTCATGTTCAGCGCAAATCCAAATAATCACTAGCTCTCTATATTTATATAGGGAAAATAATAAGAGGCTGACTTAATTAAAATCCCATGCTTCAAAATTGTCCGTTCTCGGATCAAGTTTCACTCTGGGGACTTTGTTTCAAAATCTTAGCAGGCCAATGATTAATCAAGCTACCATCTTTCTGAGGTGAAAGGAAATTATCACTATACACCAAACCAACCCCCGCCAATGCCCACTCCGAGCTGCTATTGCTTTTTTGTCATTCATCGGATGTGTACATTGCTGATGGCAGAGCATTTACTGTCCAGCATTGCTCTTGCACTGATTTTGCAACAGTTATGAATCAACAATATTGGTGGGTATTGGCCAGACCTGGGAACGACAATAAATTTCCTCACTCCAGGAATGTATGTGCACCAGATGAATTCTTAAGGGCCTGTCCCACCAGCATGCGATTGCATGCGTCTAGCGCGACCAAACGTGGTGGCTTGAGGCGTACGGCCTCGCGGGGCCGGTCCCACTTCCAACCGCGGAGCCGTCTGGAGATGTGCAGGGCTGGTCCCGACATCATACTCACCAATCAGCTGGGCAGGAGGCAGGCCGACTGAATTTGGACGTCGCACGGCGTCGGGCGGTTACGTCATCACGCAACGGCACGCCGGGCAGTGACGTCATCGCGCAAAGCCACGCGCCGTCAAGACGCTGCATTCGGCGTCAAGACGCTGCCTACGGCGTTGAAGTGTCGAGGCATGCAGAGTCGAGGCGGTGCGTGCGGCCTCCATGTGCAGCGGGCCGACAGGCCTTTGCCGCGCGGAATTTTTGAACACCGTCAGTTTTTCGGAGCCCCGCGCGATGTCAGGACCAGCTCCGCCAACTCCATGCGGCTCCGGCGATCGAAGTGGGACCGGCCCCGCGAGGCCGCACGGCTAGCGCGACCACGTTAGGTCGCGCTAGCCGCATGCTCGTGGGACAGGCCCTATACATAACCTCGTGATTTCATAGCTGCTGAAAGTAACTTAAATTCTAATTCGATTAAGTTATTTGAAATCAAATTTCAGAGCTACCCTGAAAGTTTTTTGCTCTCAAGGCCAATCTGCTGGAGGATGTCAGTGTGTCAGGCAGCATATGTGGAGTGAAATTGAACCATCTGCCTAACCCACCGAGTCCCTCCAGCAGTTTGTTTTTTGCTCAAGATTCCAACATCTGCAATCACGTGTCTCTATGACTGAAATTAAGTGCGATCTCCAAATCAATAGTCTTGAACCTGGCAACATAACCACCATGTAAACAGGACCTGTTTGTAGGAAAGTACAAATGCTCCCTGACTTAGGTGAGGGTTACATCCCATGGACCCTTGTGATAGTAAGAGGTTAAGCAAGGTGGAAATGGACATGCAACTGCGCAAGCTTAAATGTACTGTTCGACACAGAGACCACATGGCAGCTCGGAGGCCGAGACCACATTGGAGGACCAATGTGGAGACCACCTGAGAGCTCCCGCAAGACAGCTGGCTGATTTGTGGAAGTGGCACAGTAGCACACTGCTACCGAGAATACTGAGACATGTAACTCAAAAGTAAAGCTGCGGGTGCAAAGAATTACTTATGTTAGTGCAAGTTTATGTAAATCACTAATTATGTAAGTCTGTACTTGAGTTCATTCCAGTGACCATACCATTAATCCCACAATAAAACCATCTGGTCATTATTTTATTGCCATTTGATTATCTTGCTGTGGGAAACTGGTTTCCGTGTCTGTAGCATTTTAACAGTGTCTTTTTCTTTCAAAAACAATATAAGTTTTGAGGCATCCTGTGGTTCCTTATTTGCTGGGAAAAGCATTTCAAGGATATTATCCAATTCCACATGGACAGGGGTAAGTAGTAAAATATGAAAATTTAATAAAAACTATCAACAAAGAGTTCACAAGGCAAGCCTCCAATATGTATTTATTAATATATCAATGTGCATAAAAAGCTTTCTGTTCAATGTTATTTGTCATATTTGTTTGCAGACCAGATTTCCATGAACCTCCACCAATGTTTAAGGAATGATTCAGAGTGAAGAAGCGTATAGTTCCCATTATAATTTATGATATTTATAGACATTGCTTCGTATCTAATATTTATGTGGAATATACCTACCCTGTTTCAATTTATTAATATTTCACAATTAGCTATGTAATTCCTTGCATTTTATGTATTTCTCTCAAAATAAAATGCAGCCACACTTTATTTGCCATTACTTGTCGCAGATAACAATATTTTAGCATATTCGGCTGACATTATTATTACAAAATGAGCACAAGGACAAAATACAATGTGTTTTCTGGCTGTGGTTTAGTAAAGCAGAATAATAATTTGAAGAAAACTGATGCTTTCACATAAGAAGTAACAAATGAAAGTCCATTGACAGCACACATACTGAATTAAATGTTTAATTTCTATATATTAATTGGTTGGTAATAACAAAGCGTAATTACATTCTCCTCAATAAAAATATTTATGGGTGTTTCTGAGTATCAGATTGATGACATCATCCACAACATGATACTGGATGGCAGTGGATTTTTCTTAGGAGTAATTTAGGAAGGAAATGTGGAAAGATATCACGATAGCTCTTCTGGCAGAACCCATGGGGCCAGTGAAAGCACGGGGAAGTGGAACAGGAAAATAATGGCAAATTCAGCCACCAGTTGTGACCAGGGAAGGAAGGCTGGTGAGTGCACCATCGACCATTTGGTCTCTGCTGGGAAGAAGTGCCCTTCCAAAGGTTCCATAGCACAATATAAAGATGGGGGCTTCTTCAAGTCAAGGATGATGGCAGAAGTATAGCACGTAAATAAATGGGTAGAAAAGGAACAGAGGTGGAGATGTGATACAATGGTGGAAGAGAAAGACCTGCACATTGAAAGGGATGAAGAGGAAGTGGAAATTAGGACCAGGCTGAAGCAAATGCCAAGGTACTTTTGAATATGGGAAAGGGAGATTCTTCCTCCAAAGGCACTACAAAGATTAGGTTTGATATATGTTGGCCACAAATGGAGAATAGAGAAGGCACAATAAATGTTAAAGCCATATGTTCCATGATGAATAGAAAGTCAGAGTGTATTTCACTCACCTGATGACAGATTTGGATTTACAATTCTTGTAAATGGCGGCAAAATATCGCGACTCGTGCATATGTGATCTATACAAAAGGAATTTCACCCTTCAGTGCATGTTACAACAATGCACCATTGAACCGTTGAAATCCAGCAGGAATGTGGGAGAGACCAGGGAATTTTGTAAGAGTAGAGTATTGGAAGATGTACTGCTGTGCATTTCTCATGTAAGAGGCCATTTAGCCCATCATCCACATCGGCTCTCAGTGGATTCCCATTCATACCCATTTCCCCACAATCTATTCTATTTTACACACCCATCAACTCAAATCTGGTTCTCCTAGCACCCACCTACACATACGGAAATTTACAGTCACCAAATAATCTAACAATTTGAATATCTTGGGCCATGGTAGGAAACTAGAGCACCTCGGGAAACACACACACGGAGAACGTACAAACCACACACACAAACAGCTCCCATGGTCAGGTCAAACTCTGGATGTTTGAAATGTGAGGAAGCATCAGTAGCTGGTTTGACACAGTGCCACCAATCCAATGGTCTTTATCATAGAGGATATGAGGATAAGGGTCAGGAATTAGAAGAGAGAGTGGAGTTCAAGAAAACTGAAACCACCAGTTAGCTGAGAATGAACACATTGTTGGAGCTGTGGACTGACCTGATTCTATCCAAATGGATTTCATCCTAGGGTCTGAAAGGTCGCATCTCATGAGATGGTATTGCATTGGTTAAATCTTATAAATTCCCAAGATCCAAGGAACCCATTTTGCACATTCCCAGCTTAACATCCGTCTTAGGGTAAGAAGCTATTATTAACGATGGTTTATCAGGGCACTGAGAAAATGTTAAGATAACAATCAAAGTCAACATGATTTTGTGAAAGGGAAATCATGTTAGGCCAGTGCTTTGAAGAAATAAGATTTGTTGTGGATAAAGGAGAACTTGTGGATGTAATTTACTTTGATTTCCAGAAGGCATTTGATAAGGTGATGAATCAAAGGTTTCTGAGGAAGTTTAAAGCTCTTGTGCAGGAAATAATTTATTGACACGGGTAGAAGATTGTTTGACTGACAGGAAATAGAGAGAAAGGATTTGTGAGTGTTTTGTCTTGTTAACAATGTGAAATGAGCAAGATGAGTAATTAATATTTTGGCTGCAATTTTCAACATTTTTAATGATTGGATTATGACACAAAAGCAGGTTGGGAAGCAAATTATGAATATCACCAATTATATTGATCTGGAATGGAATACAATGTCTGAAATTGTCCATTTTATCAGGAAAAATGAATAATACAAAAAAAAAAACATTTTATCTAAATGGTGGGAAATTACCATCCCCTGAGACATAGAAGAATGTGTGTTTCATTATTGCTTGATTCCAAAGAGGCTGATACAGACATAACAAGTGATCAGGAATGTTAACAGCAAGTTATTGCCCATTTCGAGGGAAATTGGTGAGCCCACATTGGGAGTTATGCGTACAGTATTTGTATTCCGATTTCAGGGAGATGTTGAACTGTTGGAAACAATGCACAGAAGGTTACTCAACTATACCTGGAATGGATGGATTGCCTCAGGAGCAAAGAATGGATAGACTAGGCTTGTATCATTGAGAGGGGACTTGATTGATGATATTAGATCCTGCTTAGTCTTGACAGAGCCAATGTGGAGAGGATATGTCCTCATGTGAGAGAACCCAGATGCCATTTAAAATAAATATTAATATATTTAAGACGGTTAGGTGATTTTTTTCTCTCTCGTAGAATTATGAGTCTTTGGAACTTTCTCAAAGGACAGTGGGAGTAATTTTTAGACATTTTGAGGACAAAGTAACATAAATGTCATGATCAAGAGAGTGAAAAGTCACTGTGGGTCAGCAAGAAAGCACCATTGAGGTTACAGTCAGATCAGCCATGATCATGCTGAATGCTGCAACAAGATTGAGGGACAAGTGCTTCTCACCTAAGTTAATAAATTATTGTCCTAAAAAATTGTAATGGCCACATGGTGCATACTGGGATGCCGATACACTCAAACTACGCTTTTGACCATGACGATAGTTGAGAAGATTCTTTATTTTCCTTCATGATATATACAATTCTTGTTAATTTTTTATCAGGTCACCATTACTGAATTTTTGCTATTAACAAATATAATTTTCCTTGTATATTTTATGAAGAATTCAATTTCTTAATCCTGCAACTAATAACCCAATGCTGAATATTAATCAGCTCGGCAATTAAACTGAGATTTACATATCATCTGCATATTTAACTACAAATGGGGAAACACCCTGTTTAATTAATGTGCCATCTTGTTTTCTAACATGAATTCTCCACTCACTTTTAACTCTTATTATGTTAACTCTTCTCTTTTCAGGAGGGGGGCAGATTTATATTGAAGAACATTTTCTACTTTCATTTGATTCCCCTAGCAAGATGTTGCAATATTTATAAAATAAGGACAGAAGAATATAATTACAATGCAATGTTATGCATTGAGAAAAATCATTAATATGGTAATCCCTAAAGAAACACATTGATATTGTTAATTTTAAAATGGATCCAAGCAAAAGGGGAATGTTTGTTTTAATCTAAAACCAACTTGCAACATCCTTTTGTTGCATTTCTGATTATTCTCATTTGACAGAAATTCATGCAATGGATTTTTTTTTCTTCTCTGGTGTTCAAGAAAAGCATTAATCACTCTAGACTCCTGCTTTTCCTCAATGTGACCTCCAAATCCCATCATCATTTTTTTTTCTTGTTTGGGACCATTGTTTTCTCATCTTTCAAGTTTTCCTCCAAGACTCAGTCAGATCTTAAGCCGCCATCAAGCTTCATGTTGGTGCCAAGCGGTGTTGCTAGCCTCTCTATTTTTGGAGAATTTCTCTCCAAGAAATTCTCCCATCCTAATGTCTCATTTAGTGCACAGAACAAGATCTTGCAATATTTATATAATAAGCACAAAAGGAGATAATACATTTTAATGCAATTATGCGCTGAGAATGGTTAATAAGTACGCTTTGCAGAGGGAAGGGGGAGTAGTATAACCTTATCTTCAATGCTAATCCCTTTTTCTTGAGAGTATCGAACATAACTGAAAATTAATTTACCTCACAACTTTTTATATTTGCAAAAATAACATTGCAGCACAGATATTATGAGGAATTATGGACAGATTTATACTGAATCTGATGTTTTAAAATGATAATTTTAAAAGGGTTCCACATTAAGAAGGTAAAGATTCAAGCATAGCAAGTATAGGCTTCTCAGAGTAATACATCAGGTGAACATATGACATTTTACCACCTGTTATTTGAATGAGGCATTAACTCTTTTAGCTATTTTAACCCTCAACATTTATCTATTTCTCACTCCTATTAAGCTACAAGTACATAATCCAGAGAGAAAATTAAAGGAGATAATTTTTTTTAAAGTTGTAAAGAAAGTAAGATTTTAAATACATTAAATAAAGGACAAAGGGTAGGGACATTAAAAATACTTCCAAATAATACCAATATTGCCATTGAAAATACAGAAAACTAAAGAAAACACAAAACTAAAATATCACCAAGTAAAAATAATATGGCACTGTAACAAACCATTCAGGTTAAACACTCCATGCTAAGATTTACGATAGCGAGTTCCACTTCTCGCCACACAATGAATGGAAACATAGAAACATAGAAACATAGAAAATAGGTGCAGGATTAGGCCATTCGGCCCTTCGAGCCTGCACCGCCATTCAATATGATCATGGCTGCTCATCCAACTCAGTATCCCGTACCTGCCTTCTCTCCATACCCCCTGAACCCCTTAGCCACAAGGGCCACATCTAACTCGCTCTTAAATATAGCCAATGAACTGGCCTCAACTACCTTCTGTGGCAGAGAATTCCCGAGATCCACCACTCTCTGTGTGAATTTTTTTTCTCATCTCGGTACTAAAAGACTTCCCCCTTATCCTTAAACTGTGACCCCTTGTTCTGGACTTCCCCAACATCGGGAACAATCTTCCTGCATCTAGCCTGTCCAAACCCTTAAGAATTTTGTAAGTTTCTATAAGATCCCCCCTCAATCTTCTAAATTCTAGCGAGTACAAGCCGAGTCTATCCAGTCTTTCTTCATATGAAAGTCCTGACATCCCAGGAATTAGACTGGTGAACCTTCTCTGTACTCCCTTTATGGCAAGAATGTCTTTCCTCAGATTAGGAGACCAAAATTGTATGAAATACTCCAGGTGTGGTCTCACCAAGACCTTGTACAACTGCAGTAGAACCTCCCTGCTCCTATACTCAAATCCTTTTGCTATGAATGCTAACATACCATTCGCTTTCTTCACTGCCTGCTGCACCTGCATGCCTACTTTCAATGACTGGTGTACCATGACACCCAGGTCTCGTTGCATCTCCCCTTTTCCTAATCGGCCACCATTCAGATAATAGTCTACTTTCCTGTTTTTGCCACCAAAGTGGATAACCTCACATTTATCCACATTATACTGCATCTGGCATGCATTTGCCCACTCACCCAACCTATCCAAGTCACCTTGCAGCCTCCTAGCATCCTCCTCACAGCTAACACTGCCCCCCAGTTTCGTGTCATCCGCAAACCTGGAGATGTTGCATTCAATTCCCTTGTCCAAATCATTAATATATATTGTAAATAGCTGGGTCCCAGCACCGAGCCTTGCGGTACCCCACTAGTCACTGCCTGTCATTCTGAAAAGGACCTGTTTACTCCTACTCTTTGCTTCCTGTCTGCCAGCCAGTTCTCTATCCACATTAATACTGAACCCCCAATACCGTGTGCTTTAAGTTTGCATACTAATCTCTTATGTGGGACCTTGTCGAAAGCCTTCTGAAAGTCCAGATGTAACACATCCACTGGTTCTCCCTTATCCACTCTACTAGTTACATCCTCGAAAAATTCTATAAGGTTTGTCAGACATGATTTACCTTTCATAAATCCATGCTGACTTTGTCCAATGATTTCACCACTTTCCAAATGTGCTGCTATTCCATCTTTAATAACTGATTCAAGCGATTTCCCCCGATGCTAGACTAACTGGTCTGTAATTCCCCGTTTTCTCTCTCCCTCCCTTTTTAAAAAGTGGGGTTACATTAGCTACCCTCCAATCCTCAGGAACTACTCCAGAATCTAAAGAGTTTTGAAAAATTATCACTAATGCATCCACTATTTCTGGGGCTACTTCCTTAAGTACTCTGGGATGCAGCCTATCTGGCCCTGGGGATTTATCGGCCTTTAATCCATTCAATTTACCTAACACCACTTCCCGGCTAACCTGGATTTCACTCAGTTCCATGTCATTTGACCCCAGGTCCCCTGCTATTTCCGGCAGATTATTTATGTCTTCCTTAGTGAAGACAGAACCAAAGTAGTTATTTAATTGGTCTGCCATGTCTTTGTTCCCCATGATCAATTCACCTGTTTCTGCCTGCAAGGGACCTACATTTGTTCTAACTCATCTTTTTCTCTTCACATATCTATAAAAACTTTTGCAGTCAGTTTTTATGTTCCCTGCCAGTTTTCTTTCATAATCTATTTTCCCTTTCCTAATTAATCCCTTTGTCCTCCTCTGCTGGACTCTGAATTTCTCCCAGTCCTCTGGTAGGCTGCTTTTTCTGGCTAATTTGTATGCTTCATCTTTTGTTTTGATACTATCCCTGATTTCCCTTGTTATCCACGGATGCACTACCTTCCCTGATTTATTCTTTTGCCAAACTGGGATGAACAATTTTTGTAGGTCATCCATGCAGTCTTTAAATGCCTTCCATTGCCTATCCACCGTCAACCCTTTAAGAATCAATTGCCAGTCTATTTTGGCCAATTCACGTCTCATACCCTCAAAGTTACCTTTCTTTAAGTTCAGAACCCTTGTTTCTGAATTAATCATGTCACTCTCCATCCTAATGAAGAACTCAACCATATTATGGTCACTCTTGCCCAAGGGGCCATGCACAACAAGACTGCTAACTAACCCTTCCTCATTGCTCAATACCCAGTCTAGAATAGCCTGCTCTCTCGTTGGTTACTGTACATGTTGGTTTAGAAAACTATCCTGCATACATTCCAAGAAAATGTTTTTTTTCAATTCCCAAAATATTTATTTCTATCCTGCTGTCCTCTATTCTGTTCCCTACAAATCAAAAGATTCTTTCTATAATCACAATCAATGCTTTTCATCATATTAAATACTCTACTGTGAGTGTCACTCCTTTACTATTCTCAAGGACACTCAAGGACACTCACTTTTAATCATTTCCTGACATGTATCTCACATTTCTGACATTGGCCTTGTAAATTTTCTCTGCACACTCCTTTGTATGCAGTAGTCTGGAGTGTTCCACCCACAGGTTAATACAAGATTTACATGATATCCCATTTTTCAATGTAATCCTTTCTAAATAATTCTGTGTTTTAATTGCTATTCTTAAGACTTCAGTAATCTTTGATACAACCTTTAGCAATTGATGTATTTGTACTCCAAGATCACTGCCTAGATTTGCACTGTTGAAGTAAAAGTGACCTCTTTATATTTCTAACCAAAAGAGTTATGAATGTTTGATTATCATATTAACTGACAATGGAGCTGTGAAATGTTTACTTGCAGCAGCATAACAGGCCTGAAATACAATACACACTGATAATATTAAATAAACAAAAAACAAAAACAAAAATAATAACCATAAGGTTAATGCAAAAAAAAGTATAAACATTTATGCAACCAAAGGCAGTCCATGGAGGTTCACAGAGGAGGTTAGCATAATACACATTTATCTGGTTTAAATTAATTTGCCAGTTAGTTACTTGGCTATTCTGCATTCATTTATGTCTGTCTGATTTTTTTAAGGTTTGCGGCATTGGTTGTCTGACAACTTTCTTCTCACCCCCCACACATTCCCACCCCCAATCTGTCAACAACTGCACACTTAGAGACTGTCTATGAGATTCCAAAGCCTACACTGTTAGTGCCATTTCTGAACAGCAGTGGTCCAAGCACTGACTCCACAAGCTACAACTTTCCAATATGAATACATACCCTTTACGCACACTTTCTCCTTTGTCCTAAAGTCAATTCTCAAACATTCTGTTCAACTGTTCACTTGTACATCATTGAGTACCTCTGATAATCTAATTTCAATTTTGCCTATTACCTTACTATTGTCTATTCTTTCCATTACCTCTTTGATAAAGTTAATATGTTTTGTCAAACAAGATTTTCACTAATGAAATCTGACCTTTTATTAAACATTTCAGCCCAGGTGCCCTATTGCACAGAGGTAATCATGCACATGCAGTGACATCAAACACATGTTTTGGCTTTGCTCAAATGTAATCCCTGAATGGTGAGAACTTGTGAACCAAAGAGGCCATAGCTGGACTGTTGAGACATGCTTCAAGGTTAATTAAAGGTGACCTGACCGAACATGTCCTTTTGCTGGGAGCTCTGAACAATACCCTCAAAATTCAATGATCATGTATTTCATTAAACATTAATCTCTCTCCCCAGACTTCTCCACCAATGATTCCAGCTCATTCCACATGTTGCCCAAACTGTTGCTTACATGATCACATGATGAACAGAGGAATAAGGATTGGGTGACCCTGGTCTCCAAACCCCTCTTGGAGCAAATTAGCCGAAGATCCTCTGTCCTAGTGATACGAGACTCCGATATTCATTGTAAGTGACTTAGGCTTCCAATCCCTATTCCAAAAATCTCTGGCCTCCGATTCTCATTCCGAGAAACCTCCAATCTCCAGCCTGAATGAACAAGGTCTTCATTCCCTATTCCAAGAGACATTGGCCTCTGATTCCCTTTCAAAACAATACTGACCTCCAATGTCTTCTGAGTGATCTGAAACTGACCCCCTGTCTGAATGCACCCAGTCCAATCTCCATAAAGCATCACCCTGGCTCAATCCTCACCGTCTTCTCTCCATCTACACCATCCCACAACAAGAAGCAGCTCAGATGATTTGTTCCATAATATGCAGGAAAGCTGTTTTCATCCAGCATGCTCAGGTCTTGGTGGTGTCGGGATGGCAGATTGTTGGCATATTAAACATTATTCCAATTCATAATCTATATAATTAAAAGTGTCATCTTGACCACTTCCTGTCTGCGCTGTATATTGATTTTAGAAAAAACGCTACCATATATCACTATGATTTTTTGGCCATCTTACTCACAGACCTCCTCCGCGGAGCAGGCCCTGAGGATTTTTCCCATCAATGAAAAATAAAAAAGTTATGAGTGTTCAATAAACCTTGAGATCATCTCGCCTGTCAATCACCGCATTGAAGGTAACACCCCTTCCGGGGGTGGGGGGGGAGGGCAGGACTATAAAACCCCGGATGCCTAGACGTGACTCAGTCATTCTGCAAGATCGCGAGAGAGAGGCCACGACTCTCATTCTAAGCTGTGGATCAACTGAACTGTGTGTCTGCAATGTACTTGAAATAAATGATTTGTTAGCCCTTAATGACAATGCCATGAGTTGTTTTGCCTGCTGCCCAGCCTGAGCTTGTGTGTGTGTGTGTGTGTGTGTCTGTGTGTGTGTGTGTGTGTGCGTGTGTGCGTGTGTGTGTGTGCGTGCGTGCGTGCGTGTATGTGTGTGTGAGAATGAGTGCGTGTGTGTGTGTGTGCGTGTGTGCGTGTGTGTGTGTGAGTGTGTGTTTGAGTGGTCTCAGTGACTGAGCTACCAGCCCACAATGTCCATATTAACCCTCTGGAATCCAGTCCCTTCGGCCCACAACACCATGCTAGCACTCCAGAAAGCCCCCCCCCCCCCACTGGCCAGCAATATTGGAATTGGTGGAGAGGTGGAATATTGTGTTGGGGGACCAGCCCTCCCATGAGAAGCTGGGACCCAACGGGTCCCATTTAGTCTACTAAAATATTAAAAGTAACAGGGGCCAAGTGTGTTAAAGGCAATGTGGGAATCAGGGTTTAATTGTATTTATGGGAGAGTGGTAAATGGGACAGGTGGGTTAATGGGTACAGAGGAACTGGCAACTTGGTGTGTTAAAGGGAGCACAGGAACTGAGACAATGATGTGGAAAATCGACCGTGGGAACCAGCACTTGAAAACCAGACATCTAAATATTGCGATTTCCAAACAATCGGACAGTGGATTATCTGAGTTTGACTGTACAAGTCTTCTGTTCAACTTTTAGCTCACTTTTTTCAATGAGTGTGGTGTGAAGATTTTTCATTGTTAAACTTTTTGAATGATTAGCATCATGAAAGATTTGCCAATTAATGAAATATCCACCTCGAGAACGAATAATTAAAAAATTCTACATCTACCAAATCCCATGTAATGTATACGGTTATGAGTTTTCGCTTTCCTCATCCTGATGAAAACATTTCTTCCTGGTCTATGTACTTGGATGTTTGTTGCGACTTCTGAAATTCAGCTCAACTTCTGTTGAACAGATTTTGCAAACAGCTACAATTGTACAATTATATAGTGACCAATGCCACAGTTCTGCTCTACTATCTTATCTGACAGAGCTCATGAATGAACATGACTGATTGGTTCCAACATTTCTCCAATTAGGTCAAATGCCACAATACCACCAATAGTTTGTAACAAATGCACCTATTTATGATGGAATCATGGAAGGAAGTAACTCAATCTATGTTTATTTTATGTATAAAGTTTAAGCTAAATCACCAAGTCCGTAATTTGCACCTTCCAAATGTTTTTGTTCCTATACGAAAGCTACCAGTGTAGCCCCATTTTCAGACGTTAAAATACATCTAAAAATATCAAAAATTATGATTTAGAGTGTTTGATTTTTAAATGTTACACAACACTATGTTATAATGAACAAGTTTGTTTCAGTTAATGCTGACATATTCTTGGTCTGTTTCTTTTATTTCTGAATTGTTCTGGACAAAGAACTTTGTCTCAAATTGAACATGTTTTCAGTTTTTATTTTTGGACTGTAGCTGAAACTCAAGTAAATTGATCTATACCAAGAATGAGATGTTCTTTCTTCCACAACAGCTATGACAGAGATGATTATGACAAGGAATGCTAACCTACAATTAGTGTGGAACGTGGAACACCAGAGGCAATTCCCTGTAAATATTATATATTATATTGCTATATATTATATATTATATCTTATATTGTTGTACCGAGTTATCAATGAATGACATCCCTTGCAAACAGAAAATGAAAAATGTCATTGTTACTTAATTACTTGAAATTAATTAAGTTGCCAGAATCAGGCTGAGGCTGACATGGGGGATGAAACTATACAAGATAGAAAGTTTTGAAACATTCTTCTGAAGGGGGTATCATGATATATTATTCTTTTTTAATAATTAATTTTCAAGGATCTCGGCATTACAACAAAGCCCTTCCTTAACTGCCTTGGAGAAGATAATGTGAGTTGTCTTCTTAAACAGCAACAGACATTCTGGTGACGGTTCTCCCAACATACTGCTGGGAATGAGTTCCAGGATTTTCATTGAGTGGAGGTAAATGACCAGCAATTTAATTTCAAATCAAAAATAGTGTGCAATTTGGAAAGGAATCTGCAGGTAGTCGTGTTCCCATTATCTACTGCACTTGTCCTTTTTGATGGTAGTTAGAGTTTGGCAAAATACAGACACAGCAAATGGTGAATAACTACAGTCCCGCTGAGTTACTCCAAATTTTTGTGTCTATCTTTGGTTTAAACCAGCATCTGCAGTTCATTCCTACACATTTTGTCTGCTCCACTGCGAAATCTCCTCAAGGTATGTCTACCTTGAAGAAGTTCACCTGTCACCTCAAGGTATGTCTACCTTGAAGCGACAAGTAAAATTTACTCTTAAACTAAGAAATCTATCTCTTCTTTCTCCAATAGCTAATAATCCGTCGTTCAAACCATCTATTATAGATAAAACGTTTATTCATTGGTAAAGACTAGGAATTAAAAAGGTTGGAGATTTGTACGAAATGGGAAACCTTTTGTCATTCCAGAAATTACAATCAAAATATAGTCTGAAAGGTAATCAATATTTTAGATATCTTCAAATTCGAGATTATTTGAAAACATATACCCACGAATACCAAACTCTGTTGCCAGATATATTAGATGAAAGTATGAATAGAAACGCAGTCAAATAATCTAATATCATACTTGTACAATATCATTCTAAATATAGAAATTCCATCATCAGATGTAATTAGAAGAGAGTGGGAACAGGAATTAAGCCTAAAAATTCCCAAAGACAGATGGGAAAAATATCTCCTATATATACATAATTGTTCGATTAATGTAAGACACATTCTAATCTAATTTAAAATACTACACAGATTATATTACTCAAAAACTAAACTGAACAAAATGTTTCCAAATGTATCTCCTATCTGCGACAGATGTCTTTCTCAAGAAGCTACTCTAACACACTCTTTTGCCTTGCATAAAACTCCATAAATTTTGGAAAGAAATCTTTGAAATCTTCTCAAAATTATTAAAAACAAAACTGGACCCCCATACAGAATTGATTATTTTTGGAACAACAGGAGCCTGCTCTGAGCAATCAATATTTCAAAGACGTTTCCTCAATTACGGCCTGATAATGGCAAAAAAACGTATACTTAAATTTAGGAAAAATGCATCCATCCCAACTCTTAAAATGTGGATCACATGCATGTCTGAGACGCTACATCTCGAAGATATGAGACTCGTCTTAGCAGGAAAATCGGAACAATTTTTAAAGATATGGTCTCCTTTCATTGATTCAATACAAGCATAGTATGATGCAACACAACTTTGGAATTAAACTGATTTACGGACAGGGTGACGGGTGTGGTGAGAAACGAAGTAGGTATATCAACACATTTTGGTCTTTTTATTTTTATTTTTAATTATATTATTATTATTTTTTTTTTCTTTTCATTATTTTTCGTTTTTGTCTTTTTATTTTTTTGTAAGTTTTTACTTATTCACTCTGCGACCACACTCTTTGGTAGTTTAGGGGTTTACACATTCACTAGCTCTCTCATTCTCTCTCTTTCTTGCTCTTTTTGTCTTTTTCTATTTCATTTTTGTCAATTTAAAATTTAAATGGAAGATGTACAATAAATGTATTTTGTCATATGCCACGGTTTATACTACTGTACACTGCTTCTAATAAAAATATTATTAAAAACATTTAAAAAAAAGAAGTTCACCTCCGCTCTCCAACGAGAGTTCTGGTTCTTTATCTCCCCACATCATCGTCTATATCTCTTCTTTCCATTATCCCTAACCTGTCTGAAGAAGGGTCTTGAACTGAAACATCACCCATTCCTTCTCTCCAGAGATGCTGCCTGAGATACTCCAGCTTTTTGTGTTTATCTTCGGTCTAAGCCAGCATCTGCAGTTCCTTCCTACACAATAACTACAGTGCATTTGATAGATTGGGTACTCAGTAACCATCGTGCAACAATGGAGGACTAACATTTAGGGGGTGGATGATAATATGCCCGTTGCTTTGCCAGTTTGGTGTTGCACCTCCTGAGGATTGTTTGAATTGCATTAATTCACACGTGAAGAGTGCATAAACATGCTCCTGATTTGTGCAGTGGAAAGATCTGAGGGTTTTAGGAAGACAGTCACTCACCAAATCTCTCACCTTCAATATGGAAGCCACAGTATTTATGTGGCTGCTTTAGTTGAGTTTCTGCCTAATGGTGACCTTTACAGTGGTAATAACATTGAATATCCCTTGTAGGTGAAAGGGCTTTCCATTATTGGAGATGGTCATTGCCTAGCACTTCTGTGGTATGAGTGAAACTTACAGATTTCAGCCCAAACATGAATTGTGCTACATGCAAGCATAGACTGTTTCTTTCTACCATGGAATTGCATTTGGCCTGAAGATAAATGGAATGAAAAGAATGGTTTCAACTCAAATAATGGCATTAAGAATGATGCACCATTATTCTAATACATATCTCCGATTACACATTTCATCTGTCTTCACATGGATTACATCATTGTCTACTGAGCCAGTTCCTGATTTTATATGATTTGGTGTTAAAATTCTATTTTATGATATATCGTCCTTACTAGGCCTTCAGATGAAGGCATGAGTAATTACATGGAAGGAACCATCATCACTGACAGCGACCAAGTCATTTTTCATCCCTTTTACAAACATAATTCTGACTAACCATATAAGGTGAAATAAATAAGATGTATTCCTGTTTATGTGGACTCCTTTGAGGATTGCAATATATTTCTGTGCCAAAAGTAATATGATAAGATTATTTGGAGAATACTGCAAATTAAGAAATGTACATTCCCCAAGAGTTTCCCAATCTCTCTAACATTTGGCACAACCAATTTAACATATTAATTTTTGCAGCCAAGTGACAATTCAATCCATATGTGGGTTAATCCCCAATGGAATATTTACGATACTTTATTATTCTGCCAACACCACTGAAGAATGTTCATATATCACCATTCCTACACTACATTGGCTTTCTGAGTTCTTATTCAAAAAAGGGCAAAAATAAAGTGGGATATAAATTCTTCTTGGAAACAGCACACAACAAACAATAAAAATGTCTACTATCCATATTGCACTCCATCTGATTTTCTTTTTTACTGACATGAATGGCTCATTCACCCATGACAAATGTATGCTCCAAATACATTTTCAACTTGTATGTAACATAGTTTTTAAACTCAATTTTGTAGCGAGTGCTTTTTACTTTCACTCCCAACTTATGTGTGTGGGTGTTCTCCATCCTCTCAGCAATATCAACTTAGAAATATGCACCTCCCTGCTACCTCTCTGTGGCTTAGCAGTTTTGTGCTCTCATGTGTGTCCAGGTTGATTCAATGCCTTTTAGTTTTAAGCTCTACGTTCAGGTTAAGCAAGGCACTTGCATATCATAACAATACACGGTTGCTCTTTGTGTATGCGGTCCAGCCACATTCCCAATTATAATGAATCATTAAGTTGTGATCTCCTGAACTCATAGGCACTAATATTTCTGATTTTACATCGAATAAATCTCATGCCATACCTCTGTTCATGCATGGATTCTGCACCAGCACTATTGCTTTGTGTTTATGAATGAATTGACATCACAAAAGCAGGACACATTTCCAAACACCACAGTTCAATTACCGTGCTGTAATGTTTGAATAATGATGAACCACAAGATGGTGGATGCCCAGCATATCTGTCTGCACGTTCAAATAATGTCTAAAGTCTGATGAATTAGTCAGGTTAACACAATTCAACAATATATGCAGTTATCAAGTACTAAACCCGCAATACACTCAATCATGACTGAAATAGGATTGGTCAGAAAATCTCGTTGGAAAAAAAGGTCTGTGGAATCGGAAAATAAGTAAGATTTTTGGATTAGAATTAAACAATGTTTTTTAGTAATTACACCTGACATTATGTTAAATAAACTTCCAGTTCATTTGTGTGTTTCATGTTTTGTCAAAACTAAAGTTGTGTGAGTACAATTGTGATTTATGTTAAGGGACATCGTTCGTGATATATATGTTTCTTCTTCTTCTTCTTCTTCTTAAGCCCTTTGCTCCTCTAGGGAGCATAAGCCATTGACAAATGTCCTCCACCTCACTTGGTTGTTGGCAGCTCTTTCGAGATCTACCCTGTTGAGCCCACTCTCAGACATTTCTGTCTGGACACCTCTTCTCCAGCTGTTCCTGGGGTGACCCCTTTTCCTTTTTCCTTGGGGGTTCCATTTCAGGGCTTGCCGAGTGATGTTTGTGGCAGGTTTGTCCATCGTATTTCAGCCAAGCCCAGGACTAAGAGATTGTGTTAGCAATTGTGCCAGCCTTGCCAGCCTGGAACATGGTTCCATGTCCCCACAAGAATGGATTTATTTGGCGTCAGTAGGTGTGTCAACTTCCCAGTGCCCTTGCGGGTTTGGCTGGGAAACGTCATGTTCCCCATCGCTGGGGCACCTTCTTCAAACAAGTGTGTAATTTGGTTTTCATTCGTCAATGTTTCTGTAACTCACACTTTTTTCCAGGGTGGGGTAGTTAACCCCATGCCCAACCCCCAACATGGAGGACCAGGGACCGCATCATCTGCCTCCTCACCCGAGACTGACATAACTCTCAGGATCACTGGAGTACACAAGCCTCTCCTCCACATCAAGATTGCAGTCCATGAGAGTATACATGTTTACTCAATGTTAAACAACAATCTGTCTTTTGATAGACTCAATAGACAATAGACTATTGGGAGTGACCTGGACAGGTTGAGTGAGTGGGCAGATGCGTGGCAGATGCAGTATAATATAGTTAAATGTGAGGTTATCCACTTTGGCGGCAAAAACAAGGGGGCAGAATATTATCTCAATGGGGTTAGGTTAGGTAAGGTGCAGCGAGACCTGGGCGTCCTTGTACACTGGTCACTGAAAGTTGGTTTACAGGTACAGTAGGCAGTGAAGAAAGCTATTGGACTGTTGGCCTTCATAACAAGAGGATTTCAGTATAGGAGTAAAGAGGTTCTTCTGCAGTTGTATGCAGAGCTGGGCTCTGGTGAGACTACATCTGGAGTATTGTGTACAGTTTTGGTCTCCTAATTTGAGGAAGGACATCCTTGTGATTGAGGCAGTGCAGCGTAGGTTCACGAGATTGATCCCTGGGATGGCGGGACTGTCATACGAGGAAAGATTGAAAATACTAGGCTTGTATTCACTGGAGTTTAGAAGGATGAGGGGATATCTTATAGAAATATAAAATTATAAAAGGACTGGACAAGCTAGATGCAGGAAAAATGTTCCCAATGTTGGGCGAGTCCTGAACCAGGGGCCACAGTCTTAGAATAAAGGGGAGGTCATTTAAGACTGAAGTGAGAAAAAACTTTTTCACCCAGAGAGTTGTGAATTTA
This sequence comes from Malacoraja senta, assembly GCA_038087875.1. Taxonomy (NCBI): domain Eukaryota; kingdom Metazoa; phylum Chordata; class Chondrichthyes; order Rajiformes; family Rajidae; genus Malacoraja; species Malacoraja senta. The sequence continues at coordinate 172,450,000 of CM075977.1, forward strand.
TGGAATTCCCTGCCACAGAGGGCAGTGGAGGCCAAGTCACTGGATGGATTTAAGAGAGAGTTAGATAGAGCTCTAGGGGCTAGTGGAGTCAAGGGATATGGGGAGAAGGCAGGCACGGGTTATTGATAGGGGACGATCAGCCATGATCACAATGAATGGCGGTGCTGGCTCGAAGGGCCGAATTGCCTCCTGCACCTATTTTCTATGTTTCTATGTTTCTATAGACAATAGGTGCAGGAGTAGGCCATTCGGCCATTTGAGCCAGCACTGCCATTCAATGTGGTCATGGCTGATCATCCCCAATCAGTACCCCGTTCCTGCCTTCTCCCCATATTCCCTGACACCGCTATTTTTAAGAACCCTATCTAGCTCTGAAAAAAGCTGGAGTAACTCAGCGGGACAGGCAGAATCTCTGGAGAGAAGGAATGGGTGACGTTTCGGGTCGAGAACCTTCTTCAGACTGGTTAGGGATAAGGGAAACGAGAGATATAGACTGGTGTGGAGAGATAAAGAACAATGAATGAAAGATATGCAAAAAAGTAACAACGATAAAGGAAACAGACCATTGTAAGCTGTTTGAAGGGTGAAATGAGATGCTAGTGCAACTTGGGTGGGGGAGGGATAGAGAGAGAGGGAATGCCGGGGCTACCTGAAATGAGAGAAATCAATATTCATACAACTGGGCTGTGAGCTGCCCAAGCGAAATATGAGAAGCTGTTCCTCCAATTTGCATTTAGTCTCACTCTGACAATGGAGGATATCAAGGCCAGAAAGACATAGAGTTTTTCTTCCGTCGCATTCGCCTCCATGCCTTTTTCTATGGGAAGGAATCCTCACCACCCAATGATGAACCCTTGTCCTGTCTCCACCTCCTCTTGGACTCCCCAGAACGGCCTTCTACCCTCTCTAGACCTTTATATTTCTAACTGCTGGCGTGACATCAATTGTTGCAACTTTTACACTCTCATTACCTACTCCACCTTCACCCCCTCTGAATGTACTGCCCTCCGCTCACTCTGCAGCAACCCTGACATTATAATCAAACCCGCCGACAAGGGAGGTGCCGTGGTAATCTGGTGCGCTGACCTCTGAGGCCAGGCGACAACTCTCAGACACCTCCTCCTACTTATCCTTGGACTATGATCCCACAGATGAGCACCAGGCCTTAATCTCAACACCATGACTGATTTCATCACTTCTGGCTGTCTGCCCCCCACAGCCTCCAAACTTATCGTTTCGCAGAACCGCTCAGCCTGTTTTTACCTTCTTCCCAATATCCACAAACACAACTGCCCTGGCAGACCCATTGTTTCTGCCTGCTCTTGTTCCACATAAATGATTTTCATGTACTTAAACTCCATCCTATCCCCCTGGTCCAATCTCTCCCGACCTATGTCCAAGATACCTCACATGCCCTTTGTTTCTTAACTGACTTACGCTTTCTGAGCCCCCCACTCCCTCATCTTTAATATGGACGTTCAGCCACTCTACACCTCCATCCCCCACCAGGAACGCCTTAAAGCCCTCCTTCTTCCTCGACCGCAGAGCCATCCAATTTCCTTCTACTAACACTCTACCCTCAACAACTTCTCCCTTGACTCCTCCCACTTCCTCCAAGTCCAAGGCATAGCTGTTGGCACCCACATGGGCCCCAGCTATGCCTAACTCTTTGTAGGGTAAGCTGAACAATCCCTGTTCTAGGCATACACTGGTCCTATCCCCGAACTCTATCTCCATTACATTGATGACTGAATCGGTGTTACCTTCTACACCAATGCAGAACTCATGGACTTCATCAACTTCACCACCAATTTTCATCCTGCACTCAAATTCACTTGGACCACCTCCGACACCTCCCTCCCTTTTCTTGATCTCACAGTCTCCATCACAAGAAATAGACTATTGACTGATGTCTATTGCAAACCCACTGACTCCCACAACTATCTCGACTACACTTCTTCCCACCCTACTTCCTGCCAAGACTCTATCAATTCCTCCATCTACACCACATTTATGCCCATGAGGTGTTCCATACTAGAACATCTGAGATGTCCTCATTCTTTAGGGAACGGGTGTCCCTCTCCCATCAGAGATGAGGCCCTCACTCGTGTCTCCTCGGTACCACGCAGCTCCGCCCTTGCTCCTCCTCCCCCTAGTCACAACAGAGACATAGTCCCCCTAGTCCTTACCTTCCACCCCATCAACCGTCGCATACAACACATAATCCACAGAATTTCTGCCACCTCCAATGGGATCTCACCCCTAGCCCCATTTTCCCTTCTCCACCCCTTTCCGCCTTCCACAGAGACTGTTCCCTCTGCAACTCCCTGGTTAACTCATCCCTTCCCACCCAAACCACCCCTCCCCAGGTACCTTCCCCTGCAACCGCAGACGATGCAACACCTGTCGCTATACCTCCTCCCTCGACTCAGCCCAGGGCACGACAGTCCTTTCAGGTTAGGCAGCTCCTCCAACCTCATCTACTGTATCCGTTGTTCAAGATGTGGCCTCTTATACATCGGCGAGACCAAACGTAGACTGGGCGATCGGTTCGCGGAACACCTTCACTCAGCCTGCGTGAATCAACCCGATCTCCCGGTTGCTGGACATTTTAATTGTCAGAGTGAGGCTAAATGCAAATTGGAGGAACAGCATCTCATATTTTGCTTGGGCAGCTTACAAACCAGTGGTATGAACATTGATTTCTCTCACTTCAGGTAGCCACAGCATTCCCTCTCTCTCTCTATCCCTTCCCCACCCAAGTCACACTAGCTTCTCATTTTCACCCTACAAAAACAGCTTACAAAGATCTGTTTCCTTTATCATCATTACTTTTATGCATCTTTCATTCATTGTTCTTTATCTCTCCACATCACTGTCTATATCTCTTGTTTCCCTTATCCATAACCGGTCTGATGAAGGGTCTCAACCTGAAACATCACCATTTCCTTCTCTCCAGAGATGCTGCCGGTCCCGCTGAGTTACTCCAGCCTTATATGTCTACTTTTGGTTTAAACTAGTATCTGCAGTTCCTTCTTACACAATCTAACTTGAGTTGAGACACTGAGTTCATGTCACTTCTTCCATTCACTTCCCCTTTGGGTTTTGCACCTCCATGCTCGACTGTAGAAATAGAGTGGCAGGTCCAAAAGCAACTAGACTCCTGGCCAGACGCTAGGAATACAATTCATAAAATAAGAGATCCTAAAACCAATCAATTATCACATGAGCCAGATGAGATAGAAAGAATATTTGAAGAGTACTATAAGAAACTTTATTCTAAATCACCATCAACTGACGGAAGGACAATGAGAAGTTTTCTTAACTCACTCGACCTGCCATCCATTGGTGAGACACAAAATAATACCATTACGTCACAATTTACGGTTAAGGAGCTGGAAGCTGCAATCAGTAGACTTAAGGGCAAGGCTAGTAAATCACCAGGCAGCGATGGGTTTCCACCAGAATGGTACAAGGCCTTTAAGAAAGAGCTAACACCTCTGCTCCTGTCTTGCTTTAACTGGACCCTTAAAGAGGGCAGGGCTCCCCCATCATGGAAGGAAGCAATTATTACCATTTTACCTAAAGGCTCTGTCTTACCTGTTTGCGGTCATCGGCGGTGAAGCGCGGCGGCGCCGGTAGCGAGGACCGCGCGGCAACGGCGAGAGCGTCGAGCCTATCCACCGGAGTGCCGCACGGATGCTGCGCGGGAGCCGAGTTAATTCAAACACGGCGGGTCCCACGTGCTTGCGGTAAGTAAATAAAAGGGCGGGCCGACTGCGATGACGTCGGCCCGCCGCACGTGACTCACCAGCGGCGGCTGTGGCGGCGGCCATCCTGATCGCGGCGCTGTAGCGGTGGCTGTGCCTGCGGCCGGGCAGCACACGTGCCTCACTGGCGGTGGCACGTGCCTCACTGGCGGAGGCTGTGGCAGTGGAGGTTTGACGCACGGCGCTCAAGCCACACTGGCGGCGGCCCGTGGGTGCGGCCGTGCCGCACTTGTGCATCACTGGTGGAGGTTGTGCGGTGAGTATTTGGTTTTCGACATTGTCGATTTTATTTTAGCACCGCGCGGTGTTGGGAACACCGCCGCACGGCCCGGGAATTGTACGTTCTCACGAGTGCGCGGTCTATGGCGGCAGATTCTTCCCGTTTCGCCGCCTATGACCGCAGACTCGTGAGACAGGCCTTTTAGGAAGGCAAAGACAGAGCAATGTAAAAATTTCAGTCCAATCTCAATTTTAAATGTAGACTACAAACTATTTACCTCAATCATTTGCAAAAGGCTCGAGACTTTTGTACCAGATCTGATTAATGAAGACCAAACTGGATTTATTAGAGGGCGTCAAACACAGGACAATATTAGAAGAACCCTCCACATTGTGGATAATGCTCAAAAAAAGGATACAAATATGGTCCTCGTCAGTTTAGATGCAGAAAAAGCCTTTGATGGTGTTAGTTGGGTATTTTTATATGAAGTACTAAGGAGATTTGGTTTCAATGAAGATGCAATTCGGTGTATTAAAACAATATATCAGGAGCCTACAGCTAGGATTAAGGTAAATGGAAACCTATCAAAAAGCATCCAGTTAGAGAGGGGCACAAGACAAGGATGCTGTCTTTCTCCTACTCTCTTCATTTTGTATATCGAATATTGTATATTAAAAAAATGTTCGTTGGAGGTCTTCTTTTACGTGGTGGGTGGGGAGGGGGAAACTTTATTTCCTAGTCCCTACCTGGTCGGAGAGGCGGCTTCCCTCCGAGCTGCTTCTTCGCCCCTTCCTCGCGGCCTACCATTGAGACTGGAGCAGCGTTTCCTGTCAGGACCGGCCGGAACCCCTACTTCGGCAGCAGCACAGCGCTGGGACACCATCACGAAGCGGGCGATGCCTTACCGGGTCGCCGTGCGGTAAGCTCCGTAGTGCTGTGACCGCCGACTCCAACATCGAGGAGCTGCGGTCTGCGGAGCGTCCAGCCACGGGCAGCGCTGGATTTAAATCAGCGCGGAGCCTGGGATCTCTCGCCGAGATCGCCAGCGTTGGAGCTCCGACCAGCGCGGCCTGTGGACTTCGGGAGCTGCGGTCTCCGGGGAGGTTGGCCGTTCCAGACATTCCAAGCCGCTGAGGAGTGTTCACCCGATGCCGGAGTTGCATCTTCCCGGCAAGAGGGCCTGAAAACATCGGACTGGCTGCGGAGGCCACAAATAGGCCCCGACCTCGGGTGATCACAGAGGAAGAGGACTGAACTTTCCACAGAGGAAAATTTTGATTCTGCTGTGTGGGGACGTTCATGTTAAGTTCTATAATGTGTTGTGTCATTTTTATTTTTTAAATTTTTCTATGGATGTACGGAAACCTAATTATTTCTTTTATGTAAAGCACTTTGGTTTCAACGTGAGTTGATGTAAACGTGATATATAAATAAAATTTACTTACTTACTTACTTACTATATTGAACCCTTAGCAGAAGCAATAAGGCAGAGAGAAGACCTGCAGGGGGTCAAAATAGGGGGGAAAGAACATATTTGTCTTTTCGCTGATGATGTCATTCTTTTTCTTGAACGACCAGATATATGTCTCCCAAATCTAATGAACCTATTTGAAACATATGGATACTACTCAGGGTATAAACTGAATATAACAGAAACACAAATTATTTCATTCAATTATTCTCCATCCCAACAAATCAGAGATGCATATAATCCGAAATGGAATTTAAAATCGATGCAGTATCTTGGTGTAACTATAACTAAAACACTTTCCAACATATTTGAAACTAATTATAACAAAATTGAAGAAAACATCAAAAGGATGTTGAATGGTGTTCTACCCTTCCTCTAGACTTCAGTGCCAGAATACAAATGATAAAAATGAATATCCTACCTAAACTACTATATTTATTCCAATCTCTCCAAATTAATGTACCCCGAGACAAATTCATAGACTGGGATAAGATGATCTCTAGATTCATTTGGAATAGCAAAAAACCAAGAATAAAACTATCAACACTTCAACTGCCGAAAAGCAAGGGTGGAATGGCTTTACCAAATCTGAGGAAATACTTTTATGCAGCTCAACTCAGACCTCTGGCTTGTTGGTGTAGACCTGATTATGAATCTCGATGGAAAGAAATGGAAAGGGAGATACAAGGTTACCAGACCCAGATTTTGGTGGGAGACAAATATCTGAGAGGGGCTTTGAGATGCTATGGATCCAATAGTAGCATTTACGTTAGAAATATGGAATGTTATAGTGGAAAAATACAAATTTTAAAAAGGGGTTCACGCATTGAAGTGGTTCGCATATGACTCAAAGTTTAAGCCAGGGGTGTATGATTCAAGATTCAAAGAATGGGCACAAAAAGGCATAACAGCAATGTATACAGTTTCAGAAAATGGCAAGTTTATGAGCTTCCAAGATTTAAAGTCAAAGTATGGTCTCGAAAATAAAGATTTTTTTAGATACTTGCAATTAAGAGACTACATTACAAAAGAGAAAAGGCCAGAACTAGATGAAACTTCAAATAATGCTATCAAGGTGATTGTGGATGTATACAAACAGAAGGGGTCTCAGGTCATCTCTGCTTTCTACCATGCTCTAGTGGGAAGTGGGGGAGAATCAACGCTCTACATAAAAATAAAATGGGAAGCAGAATTAAAAATTCAAATAACAGAAGAAGAATGGTATCAAATGTGTGAAACACAATGTACATCCACAAGCTCACTAGTATGGAGAGAATTTTGCTGGAAGAATCTAACTCGCTTTTTTATAACACCCAAAATAAAAAGCAGACATCTTGCTGCACAACAACACTGTTGGAGGCTGTGTGGGAATATGGAGGCAGACCACTCGCATAAAAACATAGAAACATAGAAAATAGGTGCCGGAGGAGGCCATTCGGCCCTTCGAGTCGGCACCGCCATTCATTTTGATCAAGGCTGATCGTCCCCTATCAATAACCCTTGCCTGCCTTCTCCCCATATCACTTGACTCCACTAGCCCCTAGAGCTCTATCTAACTCTCTCCTAAATCCATCCAGTGACTTAGCCTACACTGCCCTCTGTGGCAGGGAATTCCATAAATTCACAACTCTCTGGGTGAAAACTTTTTTCTCACCTCAGTCTTAATTGACCTCCCCTTTATTCTAAAACTGTGGCCCCTGGTTCCGGACTCGCCAACGTTGGGAACATTTTTCCTGCATCTAGCTTGTCCAGTCCTTTTATAATGTTATATGTTTCTATAAGATTCCCCCTCATCCTTCTAAACTCCAGTGAATACAAGCCGAGTCTTTTCAATCTTTCATCATATGACAGTCCCCGCCATCCCAGGGATCAATCTCGTGAACCTACGCTGCACTGCCTCAATCACAAGGATGTCTTCCTCAAATTAGGAGACCAAAACTGTACACAATACTCCAGATGTGGTCTCACCAGAGCCCTATACAACTGCAGAAGAACCTCTTTACTCCTATACTGAAATTCTCTTGTTATGAAGGCCAACATTCCATTAGCTTATTTTCTGGAACTGTGTAAAGATAAGGCCATACTGGGAAAATGAAAACGCAGTTGTTAAAAATATCTTGGGTTATAAAATCCCAAATACCTGCCCTGTGATGTATCTGGGGCACATTAAATATATTGTAAAGATAGAAGATACCTATTTGATTAAAGTTTTGCTTGCAGCAAGTAAGAAGGCCATTACCAGGCAGTGGCTTAATGAAAAAAGTCCAAAACAGGAACATTGGCTATAAATTGTGTGAGACATCTTTACTATGGAGAAACTGACATATTCCTTGAGAGTCAAGGATAATTCATTTGAGAAGATCTGGGAAAAATGGACTGTTTATTTGAGCAATGACACCAACTAGATAAATGCCGAGCTAGATATGGTAAGATTGTGTTATATACAACTAGATGGTACGTTTGTATGAATATTGAAATATCTCCAGATAACTAATCAATGTAACGATTTTTTTTAAATTTGGTATGTGAACCACACGGTTTTATTCCACATTTTTATTTATTTACTTCTTTTTATTTTCCCTATCTATTTATTTTTTTATTTTGATTGTTGTTTTTCTTATTTTGTTTTATGTATGGTAATGGTGTTGCACTGTTTTGTATATATCTCTGTGAAAAATCAATAAAAATTTAAGTGAAAAAAAAAGAAATAGAGTGGAGGTGATTTGGGATAATATAAGAAAAGCAGAAGAATGAATATGAAATATCTAGACAGCAGTCTTTTCCCCTGAGAATGGAGATCTGAGTGTGTCTATCAAATGTTAATAGAATCTCACAGATATATTTTAATAGAATGAACACAGAGAGATGTTTCCACGTGGGTAAGAGCAGAACTAAAGATTATCGTCATGAGACAGTCACTAAGAAATCCATAAGGGAAATCAACAAAACTTCTTTACCCAAAGTCTGCTGAGAATGTGGCCCCAGGTGGCATGGACAATGATTAGAGTGAATTGCAGGTAGACAAAAATGCTGAAGAATCTCAGCAGGTGAGGCAGCATCTATGGAGCGAAGGAATAGGTGACGTTTCGGGTCGAGACCCTTCTTCAGAATGATGTGGGGGCGAGCGGGAAGAAGAAAGGAAGAGGCGGAGACAGTAGGCTGTGGGAGAGCTGGGAAGGTGAGGGAAAGGAGGGAGAAAGCAAGGACTACCTGAAATTGGAACATTTTCCAATGTTCAATAGATTCAGGATCAGTTCCTGGGGATTGGAGGATAGCTAATGTTATCCTACTTTTCAAGAAAGAGGCGAGAGAGAAAATGGGGAATTACAGACCAGTTAGCCTGACTTCGGTGGTGGGAAAGATGCTGGAGTCAATTATTAAAGAGGTAATAATGGGGCATTTGGATAGCAGTAAAAGGATTAGTCCAAGTCAACATGGATTTATGAAAGGGAAATCATGCTTGACTAATCTTCTGGAATTTTTTGAGGATGTGACAAGTAAAATGGATGATGGGGTGCCAGTGGATGTACTGTATTTAGACTTTCAGAAAGCCTTTGATAAGGTCCCGCACGGGAGACTGGTAACTAAAATTAGAGCACATGGTATTGGGGGTAGGGTGTTGACATGGATAGAAAATTGGTTGGCAGACTGGAAGCAAAGAGTAGGAGTGAACGGGTCCTTTTCAGAATGGCAGGCATTGGCGAGGGAGTGCCGCAAGGCTCGGTGTTGGGGCCGCAACTGTTTACCATATATATTAATGATTTGGAAGAGGGAATTAGGAGCAACACTAGCAACTTTGCAGATGACACAAAGCTGGGTGGCAGTGTGAACTGTGAAGAGGATGTTAGGAGGTTGCAGGTTGACCTGGACAGGTTGAGCGAGTGGGCAGATGCGTGGCAGATGCAGTATAATATAGATAAATGTGAGGTTATCCACTTTGGTGGCAAAAACAAGGGGCACATTATTATCTCAATGGGGTTAGGTTAGGTAAGGGGGAGGTGCAGCGAGACCTGGGTGTCCTTGTACACCGGTCACTGAAAGTTGGCTTACAGGTACAGCAGGCAGTGAAGAAAGCTAATGGAATGTTGGCCTTCATAACAAGAGGATTTCAGTATAAGAGTTAAGAGGTTCTTCTGCAGTTGTATAAGGCTCTGGTGAGACCACATCTGGAGTATTGTGTACAGTTTTGGTCTCCTAATCTGAGGAAGGACATCCTTGTAATTGAGACAGTGCAGCGTAGGTTCACGAGATTGATCCCTGGGATGGCGGGGCTGTCATATGAGAAAAGATTGAATAGACTAGGCTTGTATTCACTGGAGTTTAGAAGGATGAGAGGTGATCTTATAGAAACATATAAAATTATAAAAGGACTGGGCAAGCTAGATGCAGGAAAAATGTTCCCAATTTTGGGCGAGTCCAGAACCAGGGGCCACCATCTTAGAATAAAGGGGAGGTCATTTAAGACTGAGGTGAGAAAAAACTTTTTCACCCAGAGAGTTGTGAATTTATGGAATTCCCTGCCACAGAGGGCAGTGGAGGCCAAATCACTGGATGGATTTAAGAGAGAGTTAGATAGAGCTCTAGGGGCTAGTGGAGTCAAGGGATATGGGGAGAAGGCAGGCACGGGTTATTGATAGGGGATGATCAGCCATGATCATAATGAATGGCGGTGCTGGCTCGAAGGGCCGAATGGCCTCCTCCTGCACCTATTTTCTATATTTCTATGTTTCTATGTTAATTCAATGTTCATACAGCTGGGGTGTAAACTATCCAAGCAAAATATGAGGTGCTGCTCCTCCAATTTGTGGTGGGACTCACTCTGGCCATGGAGGAGGCCCAGGACAGAAAGGTCGGATACGGAATGGGAGGGGGAGTTGAAGTGCTGAGCCACCGGGAGATCGGGTTGGTTAATGCGGACTGTGCGGCGGTGTTGGGCGCAGGGAAGGATTAAATTTTACTCTGGTTCACTGGTTCATCTTTCCTCTGAATGATAATTTGCTGCAAAATTTTGTGACTACAGTGTTTTCGGAGATGTTGAAACCAATATTTAATTGTCCTCTTGATCCATCCCAATGGAGTTTAGAGTTTTCTCTTTTAGATAATATGAAAAATAGAAGGGTTTCGTTGACACAGGTACAATAAAACTATGCTGACCAAGTTTGATGTTGGTCTTTCTATTGGAACCTCCTTTCCAAAGCAACAACCCCCCCCCCCCCCCCCCAAAAAAAAAATCACAGATTGGAAAATATTATTTCTGATCTAGAATTATTTCATGTTTCCAAAATGCAGCCTATGGTCGCATTTTAAAATAGCGAACTTTAACAAAAATGTGCCCTTGATCATTAGTAAATTTAGAGATCCCTGTGGAACAGTGTAAAAGAATATGCAAGTCAGGCAGAAACCCTAATGAATGAAATTTCAGCCTGGTAACATTTCATCAAATCAGTTCACCAGAAAGATCACGACCTGAGATTTGTGGTCAGCAGTTGTCTGCACCTTTGACCCTAATATTTCTTCTGTGTGTCCCTGAGTGCTGTCATCTGTCAGGAGGTCAGCTGATAGAATAGCTTTGCCAATTAGTGAGGACCATGTCCCCAAGCTCATTGGCTGACAAGGCTGCCGTTTTTAGTGAACGACATTATCAAATATTTAAAATTATTCAGAACCTATTTAAAAATAAAACCAATGTTAAGTGATGGATAATGGTTTAAAAAGGGATGGGAGATTAAACACACACACTGTTAAGACCATTTAAATGGACTTCATACAACAAAAAGAAAATTCATTCATCTTTCTCCCTGCAGCCGATTTCTCTGATTCATTTCAGTGCAACAAGAGAAGAGAAAAGGAGCAGGTCAACCAAGTAGCCTGTCAAGAGTGCCTCACATTTAACATGATCAGGGTCGATCTGCCCCAGGCCTTTACTCCTCTTCGGTGCCAATTTCCCATAGCCCTCAATTCTTTGATCTTTCGGAAATGTATTTACCTTCTCTTCAAACACCTCCTCTTCAAACACCTCCTGTGATCATGCCTCAACAACCTCTGGAGCAGAGAATATCAGAGGTTCATCATCCAATGCCTAGGGTGAGATAACCTGCCTTGGTTCAAACAGATGGATTTCTATTCTGAGAAGTGGGAGATCAGCAGAGGTTGATGGTGATGAGATTTCATGAGGAGTCTATTGGCACTCTGCTGAGCAGAAGTCAATAGACTGGAGATTGGTTATCTGCTGGTAGGAACAATGGATGGTGAATCTCTGTAATTCTCTGCCCTGTAATGTGGAGGCGAAACCATTGGGAGTTTTTAAACAGGAGATAGATACTTTTTTTGAAAGATTGGATAATTGACAGCGATGGGGAGCTGGCACAGAAAAAAATTCAGACAGTGCATTGGTTTATTTTGTCATGTGTATCAAGAGACAGTGAAAATCTTTGCATGCTATCTCGTCAAATCGTAGTCTGCACAAGTACATTCAAGCCAGGCATAAATACAAAGATAGTGCAAAGAGAACAATAACTAGAGTTTATTTAGAATTGAGTGTTATAGCATTATAGCGTTACAGTTACAGAGAATGTGTAGGTTACAAAAAAAAGTTCAAGGACTGCACAGAGATAGGTTGGAAGATTTCGGCTACCATTAGCTTATGAGAGGCCCATTCATGTCTGATGACAGCATGGAAAATCATCATGATTATAGCAAATTGCAAACTCTCAGGAAAGTATTTGCCTCAATAATTGTTTTTCTCTCCACAGAGCAACCTGACGTAGAATTTTTCAACACTTTTTGAAACTTTTGAAACTTTAATCTTCCTTATTAATTTGCTTCTGTGTCACCCGACTGACATCTGCTTACAATATAAGATTAGGATTTACTCTCATGGCCTCGACATTTACTTAAATAATTACGAGGACGCTATTATCCTTCTAAGATTAGCCATCAGAAATTGTCACAACTTGCCGTAAGGGCATGAAATTCTTAGGTGAGATAATGATACTTCATTTGTTCAGTCACAGTTAGGCATCACCTGGTGCACTGGTGTGTTCGATTTTGTGTTCTACACCTCAGGAAAGATAGATTGGGCCTGCAAGGACAAACAATACAGATTCACCTGAATTTACTGAACTTGTTTTTCCTTTGTGTTTAAAATGTGATTGAATATAGATCCTGAAAAATGATAGATTTCTGATAGCGTAAGTGGCAAGAAGCTTACCAAGAAAAAAAATTTGCAGTGAAATTGTTAAGTTTTCTATCACAGAATGAAAAGTAAAAATCTAAAATTTGCTCCTAACAAATGATACTGGACAAAGTTAATTTTCTCAACCAAGAGCAATACAGTTTTGTGAAGGGAATAAAGTTGTGTTACACAATTAGATCTAAAAGAATGGTGAGTGAATGGAATTTGAAAATCAGATGGGTTATGATCTACAAAAAAACACAGTGCTGGAGTAACTCAGCAGGTCAGGCAGCATCTCTGGAGGTCAAGGGTAGTTGATGTTTTGGGTCAAGACCCTTCTTCAGTGATTATAATCTAATTGAGAATGGGATGCAGAACAACAGTCAGGATCCATTTGGGTAACATTCTAATGGGGATTCAAACCTCTGAAAGTATTTATACAGTGAAAAATACGTTTACTATATAAAGTGCAGTTCACTTGCTACTAAGAAGGATTTACAAAGATAAAAACAGAAACAGAAATGCTGGAAGTACTCAGCCAGTTAAACAACATCAATGGAATGAGAAACAAATACAAATTTCTGGCCAAAGGCTCTTCATCAGATGAGCAGTCGTGAGGAAGTTGTTGAACTGAACCATTAAATGGTTCTTTCTACAGATACTACTTGACTGGCTAGGTTCTTCCAGAATTTCTGTTTTTGTTATAAATTTCAACATCTGCAGTTTACTTACCTTCCAATTACTGATAAGTGTTTAGACATTCTTTTTCATTTCTGCCCATTCAACCAGGGCAATTTATGCTGAAGGTTGATGTGTTGTAGACTCAAGGTCTAGGATTATAATTTGCATGCCACCTTGAGGTAAACATCAGATGAAGAATGAAAATGTTCAAAAAGGATGGACCTACAAAGGTGTAGGCGATGGACACAATGATGCAATACCGGGTGATTTTGAAAGCCTCAGGACCTAGGTATGAACCAAAAGTCTTCCTTCTGAGGCAGTGCAATGTTATTTTTATCTCCCAAATTCACATGGCCACAGTGTGTAATCAGTAATATTCTGGATTTGTAGACACAAGGAACTGCAAATGATGGTTCACCAAAAAAAGTTGCAAAGTACTGGGGTAACTCAGAGTCAGGCAGCAAGACTGGAGAATATGGATAGGCAAAGTTCTGGTGCACTATTCGGGTACTCCATCTCAAGTACCTTACACAGTAGCCTGGGTTTCTAGGGTGGATGGTGTAAATAATGATGTTTTCAACTGCAGGGGTTAAACTAGATGTATGAATGAAATCAAACAGAGATAGCATATTCAAAGATTTCTTCTGAAGAAAGGTCCAAACCCAAAATGTTGTCAGTCCATTTGCCTCCATTGATGCTGCATGACAGTAGGGTCTTGGAGAGTGTTGTACAGCTGAGGGGTCTAGCAAAGGTATCATTGGAGATATAGGAGTACAGGGACATATTCCGTGAAAGTGGCATCACAGGTTGATAGGGTGGGACAGAAGCTTTTTGATGCATTGGCCTTCATTAGTCAGCATATTGAGTATAGAAGCTGGGACATTATGTTACAGCTGCACAAGATCTGGGTAACGCTGCATTTGGAATATTGTTATTCAGCTGGGAAGAGTACAAAGAAGAATTACGAGGATGTTGCCAGGACTCGAGACCCTGAGCAATTGGGAGAGATTGGGCAGGCCAGGACATTATTCCTTGGAGCACAGGAGGCTGAGGGATTATCATATTGACCTGTAATAAAATATTTTAATTTTCAACCTAATTAGGTATTTGTACACCAAAAGTAACACTTATTGGTACAGTAGTAAAAGTTAATATGATCAAACTTCATCAAAAACCTGAATAGAAAATGATTGCTGAACACTGACCTAATTGCCTGTCTGAACAATTATTCTTCTGTCCCACACACCCACTCAGCTTCACACTCAGCCACCTAATTCCTATCCATTCTACCGTATAAATTAGAATAATATTTTCCACAATCTCATTGCCTTACTTTTGCTATTAAATGCATCATCAGCAACCTGTGAGCAGAAGAAAACTATAATTAGTCTTTTCCCCATTTTGTTTCCTTGTTTGAAAATTGTCCTTACAATGCCATACCAAGAAAAACAAATGCTAAGAAATATAACCCAGATAGAGAAATGCAGCACCAAAATAAGCCTTACAGCCCATTTCCATGATTCCATTTGGAGACGTGAGGAACTGCAAATGGTGAAATCTTACCGAGAATACAGAGTGCTGATATAACTCAGCAGGTCAGGCAGCATCTCCAGAGTACAAGGATAGGCAATGTTTTTGGTCAGGATCCTTCTTCAGACTCTAGCAACTTTCTGGTCGGGACCCTTCTTCAGTAATCAGTGGGTTAACATATGATGAGCTTTGGAATGCACTGGGCCTGTACTCGCTGGAGTTTAGAAGGATGAGGGGGAACCCCATTGAAACTTACCAAATAGTGAAAGGCCTGGATAGAGTGAACATGGAGAGGATGTTTCCACTTGTGGGATAGTCTAGGACCAGAGGCCATAGCCTCAGAATAAAATAATGTATCTTTAGAAAGGAGATGAGGAGGAATTTCTTTCATCAAAGGGTGGTGAATCTATGGAATTCATTGCCACAGCCGATTGTGGAGGCCGTCAATGGATATTTTTATGGTGGATATTGACAGATTTGTGATTAGTAAGTGTGTCAGGGGTTATGGCGAGAAGGAAGGAGGATGGGCTTGAGAAGGAAAGATAGATCAGCCATGTTTGAATGGCAGAGTAGACTTGATGGGCCAAATGGCCTAATCCTGCTCCTAGAACTTATGAACTAATGACTCAATTGATTGCATTGCATTGGAAGTATTTTGTAATATACAACATTTCATAATTTGAAAGGTTTAATGGTCTGGCCATTTCTGCACACCCTCCTTTTCGTCATCAAAAATGAACAGTTGCATATTTTATTTTAGCACAAATTGTACAAATAAATTAAGCTTACTTTGTCAAAATCAGAAAGGATTTATTACAATAGGGCGGCATGGTGGCCCAGCGGTAGAGCTACTGCCTTACAGCGGCAGAGATCCGGATTCGATCCTGACCACGGGTGCTTGTTTGTACGGAGTTTTACGTTCTCCCCATGACCTGCGTAGGTTTTCTACGAGATCTTCGGTTTCCTTCCATACTCCAAAGACATACAGGTTTGTACGTTAATTGGCTTGGTGTAAATGTAAAATTGTCCCTACTGTGTGTAGGGTAGTGCTAATCGGTGGTCGGTGGGATCGCTGGTCGGTGGGCCGAAGGACCCGTTTCTGCGCTGTTTCTCTAAACTATAAACTAAATAGATGAACAGAATAATCAAGAATGAATGTTTAATTCCCCAATCAATTTATACGTGCAGGAGAGTGATGCCATGGTCTTTTTTGGCAGTGCTCCAGTCATCCTTTCAAACCAGTTAAATAAATAAGACACCTCACTTCATTTTGAATATTGGATAAATTCCTTTCTAGCAGTGTCTTATGTGAATGTGCAAACACAAACGCACCATTCCATTGTTAAACATTTAATCTCAACCACATTGAAACTGTTAATGTTTTCTTTCTAAGTTATCAGTAGCCTCTCCATGTTTTGAAATACAGTCATTTACAACCAGAGCATTGCAAAGGGAGGTGTAAAACATGCTAAAGTCATGATCTTCTTTCAAATTAAGCAGGAAGCAATGATTCCCAATGCTATTTTCAGCCACCCATCCCCATTCCCATGTCATTCCTGTTCAGATGAAGGATCTTAAGCCAAAACATCAACTGTCTATATCTTTCCACAGATGCTGCCTGGCCTGTGGAGTTCTTCTTGCAATTTGATTGTTACCCCAGATCCCAACATCTGCAGTTTTTTGGGTCGCCATGTCATTCCATTCAGATACAAAGTCACAGCTTCATGAATACATGCCAGTGATCATGCTTGGAGATTATTATATCCAGTCAACATTATTGGTCATTTTATAGCCATCATTTACACTGACCTGAACTGATTTACCAGACCGAACCACCGACTGGAGTTGATAAGGTTGTAACCTTATGGAATAACATTTTACCAAGGTACTATATCCATAAATTAATGCCAACTATTTGACTAAATGGTACTTGTTTAGTTTCCTAGATCTAAACAAATATTCTACAATCCATTTCTACTTTTGTGAGTCCAATATACTTGAAAATATTCCACCCAGAACAATCTCATTCATTCACACGAACAATTAACTTCTTTGAACAGCATACATTATTTTAAGCTTGCTGTTAAAAGCCTAGAATCAATGTTCATCAATAATCATCACCAACTGAAACTAATCTGTTTATTTGTTTAATACAGCACCTCTAGGGTTACGCACATGCAGCTCCTAAGAAAGCCACAGTCGAGTGTAGAACAGGGTTCCTACTTAATTTGACTTTACAATGTATGTCAATGTGCATAATAACATCCGCTGGAGCAAGCAATGGGTGTGTAAATTTACATTTTACTTTTCAGGCTGTTATGTTAACTGTGAGCAAGCTCATCTGCCATCTTCTGGATAAGCTACCACTGTGCATCTACAGCAATGCCTCTATTCCACAAGAAATATTTCATGGCAACTTCATTCCCAGTGGTGATTTTTCAAGGGTCAGAACAGGAATATCTATGCTGTCGAATTCATACTTCTAACATACTAGACAAGTGCTTTAATAGATAAGCAATATTTGACACAAAGGGAAATAAACAAATATATCATTCAGAAGAAGTGGAGGCATACACTCATGCATCAATTTAAACAGCTGCATTGGAAATACACTGCAGAATTCAATTTAGATCACTGAATATTTGTAATCTAGACACAGTTTGATTTAAATTGGATTTTGTAGAAAATGGCCTCAGGATAAAGGCATTCCCATGAAGAGAAAAATAGATTAATGCTGTTTTCAGCAACAATTAGCAATTGTTTCTGATTTTGTTGGAATTTGACCTGCCTGGTACTTACTAACTGACCACACCCAAGATGCATCCCTTGAGATGCAATGATAGACTTCCTCCCTGCTGGGAATGCTCTCCACCTCACTGCTGCTGACCAATGGGCAATTTATGGAGACATTTTAAAAATCAATTAAAAAATCAATGATAAAACCCCTAAAATTAAAAAAAAACCAAATAAACTAAAGTTAAATAACTCAAATATTTTGCTGAATTTGTTTGTCTGGATGCAAACCAGCATTCAGCTGAGGAGCCAGATGTAAAGTGTGTTGGTTCCTCTACTCAATACAACAGTGCTCTCAATCGTGAGCTCTGTATGTGACTGGTGGTCACATAGATGCCACAGCAGCAATTCATCTCGGACATCCACATTTGCCTGAATATCACTAGACATCTCGGGCAAGCAGAGACCAGAGCGGCCAAGAGCCAGAGATTCTGAAATCACTTTAATTCAGTTCCTTCCATCTATTAGCAAAATCCATGTTTTATTGACATAGATCAAATTCCAATTCATGTCTATTGTCAGGGCCACGTGTACAGTGAAGTACAGATACAATGAAAAATCTTGCTTGTGGCAGTACACAATGGCACAGAAACTGAAACAAACACATAAATACTAATTATGTGTAAATTATACATAAAATTCTAATTGAAAAGCTATGCAAAAAAGCCAAAGATACATGATTCCCGACGGGCCGCGCGGCCAGTAGGCTTCCCGACGGGCCATGCCTCCCAGATCGCTGCATAGGAGCCCGAGTCGGGGCCCGGCCGGGACCTCGCGGGTAGAAGCCCGGGTCGGGCGAAGCGGCCAACGGAGCCCACGGCTGGGGCCTGGGTCAGCACCACGGAGGCATGAAGTGGGGTGTTGGCAGCGGTGAGGCCTTGGCGGCAGCAGCAGTAAAACCTCACAACGATGGGGCCTCGGCGGTGTTGAAGCCTTGTTGGGGTAGCGATGCTTCGCCGGTCGACCCGTGGTCGACGGTCGATGAGAGCGTGGAGGACCACGGTGAAGAGGGAGGGGAAGAACAATGGAGGACCCGGCGTGTGGGGACTGCGGTGAGGGAGGTGGGGGGGGAGAGCAATGGACAATTGGGGCGGGGGGGAGAAAGGACAATGAGGACACGGCTTGAGGGAACTGTTTGGGGAGGGGGAACAAAAGGGGGAGCCGGCGTGCTTTGTAACTTTGTCAGCGTCGTAGGTGGCTACTGTTTGTATACATTGTGTATGCAAGCAAAGAATCTCAGTGCCTAGTCACGTGACAATAAAGTATTCCTATTCCTATTCCTAGTAAAACATAATTAGAAAAATAAAGCAAGTCCTAGTAGTGCAAGAGGTGGGCCATAGTGTTCTATTGTGAAGGTGGGATTAGAGTTATGTAGGCTGGTTAAGTAGGTTTTCCTGTGGGATTACATTCAAAAGAATTTAAAATAAAAAGGCTGGAAATAAATCCTGCATTGAGAGTTTTTCATATGTTTATAAGGAAATTTGCAGGATGAAAAAAGGCAAAGTGGAAAGTAATTAAAAATAGAAAAAGCTGGAAAAATGCAGATGATCAGGCAGCATCTGTTTGAAAAGGAACAATCAACTATTGGGATTTGGGATCCTTTGTCCAAATTGGTGAAGAGTCTGATGAAAAGTCTCAGACCTGATACATTGATGTTTCTTTTTCTTCAGATGCTGTCTTACCTGTTGCGTTTTCCCACTATTTTCAGTTTTTAGTTCAAATTTCCAGCAGCTGCAGTTCTCTTTTTTTAATTTCCACGGAAATAAATAGCACAAGCTCTATGCACAAACAATAAATCAACCTCAACTGCATGAGTTAATGAGTTCACTTCATTTTTGTTCTCTCTCTCCCCCATTCATGCCTAAACTTGCCTTTCTCATCATCTGTTGCAATCAGGCACAAAAACGGTGATTTAATCCATTGAGTCAACCAAGCCTTGCAGACCAGTATCAAGGAAGGTTGTGTCACCACACTAATCTTCTCTTCTTCCTTCATGGAAATACCAGTTCTCTATCTGCAAGCTTTCTGCTGGGTTTGTTAATCTATTGATTGAAGGAATAACTGCTTAACCTTCATCATCGACACCCCAGAACTCAGTCATCAATTTGCAGTATGAAGATGATACTTGCAGGGCATAACTTTGGAGCTCAATAGTTGACGCCTTCAATGAAGCACGTGAGATAATGAACCCGTAAGACGTAAACCCTTCAACTAAACCTGCTCCCACTCCTTAACAATCTGGAAACTCAATGAAACTCTGGAATCTGTGGACCACTTTGCAAAATTAGTGCAGCAAGTGGGTGCAGAGCACACTTGTGGGAAAGTAGAAGCAGATTGGATATGCTACCTCGTAAATCCACACACCCCTGTCCCTCAACTACACTGCCTGATCTGTATGCTCCCCAGCAATCTGATCCTCCCTCCAACAATCATTGGATTATCTAAACACCAATGGAATAATCAGCCATACATCCTCCCCAGTTTCCTGACGTCTTTCACACACACGGCAAAAGTATTCTTCCAGATTAATAATCTAGTGACCAGGAAAATTAGGATAATGATATTTCACTGGTTACAATAACAGATAAAGAGCTCCTTGCAATTATGAAATGCGACAGGGAAAGATGAAGAAGAATGGATTGTAGATACAAAATGCTGGAGTAACTCAGCGGAACAGGCAGCATCTCTGGAGCGAAGGAATGGGTGACGTTTTGGATCTAGACCAGTTAAAATCATTACGAAGAACATTGAATTGAAATATTCATTGCCTGTGATTAAAGTCATTGTGAGCAACATAATACCAGAAATAAAGTGACTGTTATTGATGGTCTAAATGAGTATTACACATTGCACTCTTGGTTTGAAACATTTTCATTTGTGTTCCATAAATGCATAATGCAAAGCCAAAACTACTGTTGAAATGTCAGACTCTCAAATAAGATAATTTTCTGTAGACCTTGCATAAGGTCCCTCAATATCATATTTCATATGGTGAGCGGTTCTTACTTTCAAAGCAAGCCACAATTAATACTTCATATATTTGGGTTAAACATAAAGGAGGTTTACAAATTAAATATTCATCAAAAATATTCTGATCAGGAAACCCTGTACTTTAAATATTTATATTTTTCAAATTCTTCTTTATTATTTGAAACCTCAGTGCAGATATCTCCCTATCATTAAAAACATCAATGTCAACACTTACTTCTACAATCATAACATGTCATCTGTTCATCACTCAATGTAAGCCAAGCCTAATTAATAATTAACCATTATTATTTACTTGTCAATCTGAGATTTACCAATTTGTTATTCTAGTGCAGTATTGTGTATAATCTAAGCATTTGAATGTGGAGTATTAACTGCATTCACTCATATCTGCACAATTTTTATTCTTAGAAAATAGAAATAATTTCAGAAATGTCATTATGATTTGGAAAAAAAAGTGCTGTCATCTGTGAAACAGATGGAGAGCAAAACATACCCTGTCAGAAAATGTTGGTTTCATCAGCATTAGCTGATGCTCCGAATGAACAAAGTCCTCATTTTCTTGTCCAGAGAGTTAATGGCCAAAGTTATTCTGGGCTTTAGTGGCACAAAATTCCCAACTAAGGTCATAAGTCAGGTAGGCACAGGCATATTTGGGGTTGATTATGAAAGCAAAAGTCCAATTTTTGCCAATCAACATTTCTAAGATCCTTCACTGGAAGGGTGATTCCAGCTTTATGAGGAAGATAGGTAAAAATGAGGTAAGAGATATTTTCTTTCAATGATAAGGTGTTAACTTGAAATGCTCTCCACATATGCTACCTAACCTGCTGAGCATTTCCAAAATTTGGGGTAGTATTTAATAGTTTTTAATTTTATTGAATTATTTTTAAGCTTCTATTGGGATTTTGGGATGCTCAAATTAATAACTACTAAAATATTTGCATTTTTGATCTCAGGAATATATAGTCTGAAACATCATAGTCATGATAGCTGTAAATCACAGCTGGACGTTGACTTGCTCCTGTCACTCAATTGCATAGTACAAGACCTCAACAATATTCATAACTGGTTCTTAGCTCCAGATAGACACAAAATGCTGGAGTAACTCAGCGGGACAGGCAGCATCTCTAGAGAGATGGATTGGGTGACGTTTCGGGTCGAGACCCTTCTTCAGACAAATCAGGGGAAAGGGAAACGAGAGATGTATACAGTGATGTAGAGATAGAATAAATGAATGAAAGATATGCAAAAAAAGTATCAATGATAAAGGAAACAGGCCATTGTTAGCTGTTTGCTAGGTGAGAACGGGAACCTGATGTGACTTGGGTGGGGAAGGAATGGAGAGGGAGTGCATGAGGTTACTTTGAAGTTAGAGAAAATATTCTCCACTTCCTAGGTTGTAAGCTGCCCAAGTGAAATATGAGATGCTGTTCCTCCAATTTGTGATTAGTCTCATTCTGACAATGGAGGAAGCCTTGGACAGAAAGGTCAGTGTGGGAATGGGAAGGGAAATTAAAGTGTTTGGCAACTGGGAGATCAGGTAGGTCCAGGTGTACTGAGAGAAGGTGTTCAGTGAAATGATCGCCCAGTCTATATTTGGTCCTGCCTATGCTAGGTTGGTCTCCACTAGAGAGATTGGTCATATTGATTAAGTCAAAGTAAGTTACGGACAAAGTGAATGCAAGTTCAGGGTGATGGACAACCTGAGTGATAGGGTGGGCTGTTCTAATGTTCCTATCAGGAAACCCAGATTTTTTATAAATTTTACAATTTTATTAACCTCTGATATTCAGCATGAATAATTTGGTAATTTCATACAGGCAGGCACTAAAGTCAACCAAAACAACTATTCCAATGTTATTTTCCAGACTGAGAACTCTGGAAAAAAAAGCTCCCTATGGATTTCTACAAAAAATATTAGCATTTTTCATTTGTCATATATCCAAAGTATTGAAATGTGTTGTATTTGAACTGATGACATTTCCAAACTTTGGCTCCAAATGGTAATCAAAAGATGGTGCAAGAATGAAGGAAAAAAAATAACACACATCTTCTTGGACAAACACTTATCGAGCAACGCAGACATAAGTCTGGAAATATTTTCAAATACATATGAGTATAATGCCATACAACACATTAATGGGATATTATTTCATGAATTGTACAGTGTTGCTGGAGCAGTGAAGAGATTTGAATTGGACAGAACATTTGCAGAGGAATACAAAACTAGGTTTTGAGGAAATGTAATGGCGTTACTAAAATACAAACAGAAAGTAAAGATTGCCAAGCATTTTTTACAAACTTTATGCAAAATGCATCATGTGAATTATGAAGCAAAATAGACCAGATCTCAGTATATTAACACCAAGGCAATCTTGCCATTACAGAGTCATAGAGTGATACAGTGTAGAAACAGGACCTTCGGCCCAATTCGCCCACACCAGCTAAAGCTGATGGAAAGTCTTGATATGTGTCCATTGAAAGGTTAAAAAGAGAAATCCATTGGTTACAACATGCTCTTTCCAAAAGAGCACTTTTTCAGTCCTCAAGAGACAAAACCATCTCTGATATTAATATAGCCCCCCCCCCCCCCCACCCCCCCTCGGTCATGGCTGACCATGGGTGATGCATCCTAGTTGTTGGCCACTTGCTTCAAACCTCGGCTAGAGCAACGCCGCTCAATGTGCAGCAGACCAATGCGGGAGTGACAGTCTCTGTCGCAAAGGTCACATTTGTGTGTGGCATCTGGTCTGTTGAAGTTGCTGCGCTACTTTCTGCGCACCCGCTTGTCTGCCGCTGCGTTCATCAGTTTCTCTTCCCCTGTTTTGAGATGTTGGTTCAGCGTACCTCTCCACCTCATGCAGTTAGCTGCAAGGCTCTCCCAGGACTCCACATCGATGTCAACTTTCCTGAAGGGTGGCTATGTCTACGTTGAGTCTCTTGAGCTCGTCATTTATGACAGCTGTTTTCCTGGAATCACTGATGTCCAGTGGGTTTTCAGGGAGGCCGGTCATCATTGTCCGGACATTCCAAGTTCCCAGTTTTAAAGCTGGTCTCTTTTGATGTGTTCTTTTGTTGGTAGGTGCGATGGTTGCGATCTACTGTTTGGATGGTTCTTAATCCCCGTGCACCCAATGAGGACAGCACCTTATTGGCTGGGGGCTGCCCAGCTTGAGGCGGGCGGTAGCTGTCCAATGAGTTCCAAAAATCCTTCCCACCGTCGGGAGCAACCCCTGGTGCCTCACTTTATGCCAATCTAGAGATGACTTATAACTAGTAACTGTTGCTCCCCGTGTTGTGTCGACGCCCTAGGCGAAGCTGGAGTGTCCTCTCCAGGTTTATGTGCAGGTTTGAAGGTGATGTGTGGTCGGATGCAAGCCTGGGCAATGTCATATGGAGGACAGGCTATTGCCCATGCAGCACATCCCCCCTCTCCATGTCGCTGATCGATCCAAAGGAACAGCAGGGCTGTTACAGTTTGGCACCAGCGCCGTCGCAGGAGCTGCCAGAGCGAGGTTGTAGACAACGACAAACTGCCTTAGGGACTCCGACTCCGGATTTTCTTAAGGTTTACTTCTGGAGCCTTTTCCATGACTGGATATGGCCACAAGGTAGTGGAGGTTTTAGGTCAGTGTTTTCCCTCTCCAAGATGGACTGTCTTCCCAGGCTGACGAGCCCATCTGCCCGAGACTCGTGGGGGTAGGAGCGTCTACCTTCCCGTGCAGGTCTATAGCACCTGCCCACTGCCAAATGATAATTAATCATTAATGTAATGATATTTAACCACCAGCTCTGTGTCTGAACTAGAGTCATGTGAAAAATCTGAAGTGAATGCATTCAGCAATAGGTTTATCTGCAACCACAATGAATGCTAATTACTACTGAACCTCTCCAGTTCTGAAAAAATAAGGAAAAGGTATAAAGAAAAAGAAAATCAATGCTCCATTTTTGTAAAAAAAAACATCTTGAATTTTCTTCGGAGAAACGTCGACATTTTTTGTTTTAAAAAATGGAGCATTGATTTTCTTTTTCTTTTTATCTCTTTTCCTTATCCCCATATGAACCAATGTTTCTTTAACTTCTTGTACATTAATTGTGATTAATACCTCTAATGGTTTAACTGTGTGGTTTGAACGCATTGTGTTCTAACAAAGACCTTCAGATTCATTTGCCCATTCATGGACACTACTGTTCACTTGATGTGCTGGTGCTAAACTGAAACAGATTATTGAATGTTAAAATGTGAAAATAGAAAAAGGCATTGAAAATCCACACTTCTATATGAGGTGTACAATGTAAACCATAATTTGCCACTGAAAGCAAAATGAACGTCAACGTATTTATCTTTTTTTTTTTAATGCCTATTAGAGAAATCAGACTTTTATTTCAGTTCTTGTTATTTCTTTCTCCCTGAAGACTTGGTTTGGAATGAGTGTGGAATGCCTGAACTCAAATTGCTGTCTTATTCTAGAGTATTAGAAGCATCTTTTTTCCCCCTTAAATCTAAATACCTCTGTATAGTTTCTGTCATTACTTTATTTCACAAAATAAAAAATCTCCAAATGCCATTGGCATCAAAGGCTATGGGAAGAAGACCAGAAAATGAGGTTGAAAGGAAAAATAGGTCAGTCATGATCGAATGACGGAGTAGACTTGATGGACTGAATGGCCTAATTCTGCTCCTATGTCTTCCGGTCTTATTATGTTCATGGTAACTGAAGTTATTGTTGTACAGAGTACAATTGCATGGCTTCCTTCACTGTTCAAATAATAACAGGAACATTCCATTATTTAGAAAGGAACTGCAGATGCTGGTTTAAACTGAAGAATTCCATTGTCAAATGCAAATTGGAGGAACATCGCCTCATGTTTGGCATAAACAGCTCACAACCCAGGGTATGAATATTGATGATTCCTCTAACTTCAAGTGACCTTTGCATCCCCACTCTCTCTATCCCTCCCCAACCCTAGTCATCATACTAGTTTCACTGTCCTCCTGTTGAGTTTCATAGTCTGTATAGCCTGTTATCACCTAGCCCACAGCTAACAATGGACCACTCTAGGGTCCACCGTTCCTTGATCATATCTTTTTGCATTTCTTTCATTCTTTTGTTCTATATCTCTCTATATCACCTTCTGCACCTGTAAAGGATTGATAACGAGGCATCGTTACTTTACTATCTTTATTCATACTGGACATTATACATTGCACTAGCTGTACGTGGTCTGTCACAGGAACTAGAGGGCGATCTGTGGGTGTGGAGGTTGTAGTTATACTTGTGATATGGGGAGTGGTTAGTGGATGTGAGGTCACTATGTTAAAGGCACATGCATATCTCATCTACATCCTTCCTCCCCGAAACGACAGGCAAATACAAAGGTGACATGGCGACCACGGCTCATGCGCTAGGATAGCTAGGCAACATCGCTATAGCGGTCAGGCGGTTTGACCAGACGTCCCGCCCGGGTTCGCGTCTCGCCATCCACCCTTCCTGGAGGAGGAAGAGGCACCAACGGGGACAGACGAACCTGAAGAGGAGAAACGGGAGGAAGCGGAAGAGATCGCGGCACCGAAACCGGAGGGGATGCGGGGCCGGGACCGGGGAGAGCGCGAGGAGGCGTGCGAGGACTAGTCGGAGTGTGTTGGAGCGGAGGGGGCGAAGGAGGAGCAGAGCGAGGCATGCAGGGAATCACGGGCAGGGCAACGGCCGGACGGGAAACAGGCAGCGGGGGAGCAAAGGGATCGGCGGGAGGAGGACGCGGCTCGTGGACGAGCCGAAGGTGCTGGCGAGACCGTCGGTAAATGGTCCCAGCGTAGTCGACGAAATAGGACCTGGGCGACCCCGCAGAGCCGACGACAGTAGCGAGCTTGGAGTGACCGGGAGTGGTCTGCATACGGACTACTTGACCGGGGAAGAGGGGCGGCAGCGGGTGGCAGGACCTGTCATGGGACCGCTTTTGGACGTCTTGCCTGAAGGCAATCCGTTTCTGAACCGCCGCAGGTGGAAGGACCAAGGGTATGAGGGATCGCTGGGCCACCGGGAGTGGGAGCCTGGTAGCGCGAGACAGGAGCCGCTGAGCAGGCGAACCCATGGCAGGGTCGCGAGAGATGTTCCGAAGGCTGAGGAGGGCCAGGTGGAAGTCGGAGTTAATGCCACCACACTGTTCCAACAGGTGCTTAGCACTGCGGACCACGCGCTCGGCCAAACCGTTGCTTTGCGGGTACTCCGGGCTGCTTGTGAAATGGCGAAAGTTCCATCTGGAAGCGAACGCTTTAAACTCGGAGCTCGTGAACTGGCTGCCATTGTCCGACTGCAGGCTCGCCGGGGGGCCAAAAGTGCTAAAGTGAGGGTCCAACCTGTCGATGACGGCCGAAGAGGTCACGGAAGGCAGCCGGTCAACCGCAAACCAGCTGGAGTAGAAGTCAACGAGTACCAGGAAATGTTTGCCCCGCCACTCGAAAATGTCTGTGGCGAGCGCCATCCAGGGCAGTCCGGGCGCGGGCTGCTGTAGAAGCGGCTGACGCTGCTGATGGGGGGCGCGGCTGTTGCAGGTGGAACACGATGAGACCCTCTCCCGGATGTACTTTGCCATATCCGGCCAATAGAACTGTGCCTTGGCGAGAGACAAAGTGGCTTCGGCCCCAGTGTGACCGCGGTGTGCGACCTGAAAATAGTGGTCGTGCAGCGCCGCGGGCACGACCACTTTGTGACCCTTCACCACCACGCCGTCGTGCAATACGAGCTCGTCCCGAATCAGGAAGTAGGGCACGGCTCCAGCCGGCAGTGCCGAGCGACGGTCAGGCCAGCCCTGCCGGATGACGGCAGACAGCTGTTGCAGGGCAGGGTCGTTGGTAGTGTGTTCAACCAGGGATTTCATCTGTGGCGAGGGGACGAAGTTCAATCGTAGTACTAGTAACTCGGACGTTTCGTATTGGTGGCGAGCAGTGGACGTCAGCGGGGCGCGAGACAACGTGTCGGCTACGAACATGTCCTTCCCCTTACGATAAACCACCGTGAACGTGAAACGCTGGAGCTGCAGCAGCATGCGCTGCAGACGTGATGAGGCCACATGGATCGGTTTGTTGAGGATGGTAACAAGTGGTTGATGGTCAGTTTCAACGGTGAAAGTGTTGCCCACGATGTAGTCCCGGAATTTGGAGCAGGCAAACAGCACGGCCAGTAGCTCCTTCTCAATCTGCGCGTAGTGCTGTTCGGTGGCGGTCATGGTGCGGGACGCGAATGAGACAGGCATCTGCAGGCCGTCATGGACCTGGAGGCAGGCGGCACCGAGTCCGAATTGAGAGGCGTCGCAGGTGAGGACAATGGGATGCCGCAGGTCAAAGAACTTGAGCGTGGGTGTGCTGATCAGTTTAGACTTAAGAATGTCAAATGCCTTCTGATGATTGGGTAACCAAAGCCAGGAAGTCGTCCCGAATCAAAGCCGGATCTGACCTTGGCCGATGCAATGCACGCTACTCGCTTAGCCGACGCTGTTTCCGCGGCGGCGCCGCCGGCTGAACAGGCGATCAACTTTGCCAGCACTCCTAGCTATCTCATGAACGCACCCCAGTCGCGACCCCCTGTGTCGCTCGCTGCTCGAGGGGGACGCGCCCCGGGGTTCGGTGGTGCCACAAGGGGAGACACCCAGCAAAGGTGCCCTAATTGCAACTTCACAACTCATCAGTTCAATGTGTGCCCTGCGCTGGGAAAGTACTGCAACTCCTGTAATAAGTTGAACCATTTTGCTGCAGCTTGTCGTTCCCGTGGGAAGCCTGTCGCTGCTCGAAGGCAAAATTTAAACAACCTTCTACAGTCGGATAATGATCTCAGCTCCCAGCACTATTCCGATGAACATTCTGTTCCTACATCCAACTCCTCTCAGGCAGAAACCAGCTTGTTTACCGTGGTGAACGCACCTGCTATGATAACGGATCCTTCTGTACAAGTCACTGTGAACAACTCGACCTTCACGGCCAAAATCGACACTGGGGCGGTTACCAATGTTATGTCAACATCTCTTTTCAACCAGATAAGGACTAATGAGAAGATATTTTCTCAGAGCTCAAACCTGCATGCCTACGGTGGGGAGATCCTTACTCCTGTGGGCAAGGCCACACTACACTGTAAGATACTGAAGGCCACTCGGCCCCTCACCTTCTTTCTCCTCAATCGAAGTTGCGTTCCCCTGCTGGGGATCCAGGCATGCCAGGAAATGGGACTGGTGTCCTTCCACCGGGACATCCACCACGTGCGGGCTCTTATGGACCCGCTGGCCGAGTATCCTGACCGCTTTGATGATAAGCTAGTCAAACTACCCTGCAGCTACAAGATTGAAGTGGACCATAAGATCGTTCCTGTGGTCCATGCTCCTCACCGTATTTCCTTCGCCATGAGGGACAAAGTGGAGGTGACCCTACACAGTATGGTACAAATGGGCGTCCTAAAGGCACATGCATATCTCATCTACAGCACCTCTGTCTGAAGAAGGGTCTCGACCCGAAATGTCACCTATTCCTTTACTCCAGCGAAGGTGCCGGACCCACTGTGTCTATCTTCGGTTTAAACCAGCATCTGTAGTTCCTTTCTACACAGAAGAATATACAGCTTGGCTCATTGGAAGTGCTCAAGTTGCTGGGTCAGAGGTTGTGTATTCAAGTTGAAATCCAAAACTAAGGCACAATCTGTTTGTTTGAAAAATCAGACAACATTCAGATTCCTTCGGATGATGAATTGTTCTAATCTCCTAGCCAATGGATTCCCCTCAACAAACACTATCAAAAATACCTTTAGTTCCTTTTTATACCTGGATATTCCCAATTTGGCAATCTTTTTACTAAAAACCAGCATTTATATAGTAATCTTCACATAAAAAAAGTCTCAAGGTGTTTACTGACATGAAAAGACATGTAAAAATCTGTTGAGATTAAGAACATAGAACAGTAAAGCACAGGAACATGCCTTATGGCCTACAGTGTCTGTGCCAAACATAATGCCAAGACAAATTATTATCTGCCTGCATGTAATCCACATCCCCTGTATAATCCACATTCACTGCATATCCATGTGCTCACACAAAGGTCTC
This sequence comes from Malacoraja senta, assembly GCA_038087875.1. NCBI lineage: Eukaryota > Metazoa > Chordata > Chondrichthyes > Rajiformes > Rajidae > Malacoraja > Malacoraja senta. The sequence goes on from CM075977.1 coordinate 172,479,714, forward strand.
TTAAATGTCACTATCATAGCTGTTTCCATCACCACCCCCAGCAGCATGTTTCAGGCACTCACCACCCTCTGTGTACAAAACTTTCCCCGCACATCTCACCGTAAAGATACACCTTGTAATATTTCATATTTCTCTCCTTGGAAAAAGGTTCTGACTGTCTACCATATGTATGGCTCTCATAATTTAAAAAAACTTCTATCCGTTTTCCTCGCAACCTCCAGGGTTCCAGAGAAAATAATGCAAGTTTGTCCAACCTATCACATTTAGACAGGTAGATGGATAGGATAGGTTTAGAGGACTACGAGCCAAATGCAGGCAGTTGGGACCAGTCTAGATGGGGCATCTTGGTCGGCGTGGCAAATTGGGCTGAAGGGCCTGTTTTCACGCTGTATGACTCTATGACACTCCCTGCAGCTAATACCACTAATCTTAACGCCACTCTGGGAATCCTCCTCTCTATCGTTTCCGTAGCCTCCACATCCTTCACATGGGTGTCCAGAACTGCAGGCTACACTCCAGATTTGAAAACAAGATTGGTGGTTCACTCAAAGATTCAAAGACAGAGATGGACCCTAAAGAAAGATAAAAGAAAGCAGAAAGGAATTTGGGAAGATGTTTTCCTACTCAGATAGATAGCGAGGGACATCAAGTCACATAACAGTGTGGCAAAAGAAGGTAGGTTGTGTTAAAAAACTCAAAATTAGAGGAATAATAAGTTTAGTAGTAGTGTTTGAGCAGAAGATTTATAAAATGTGGAAGGACAATGCCAAGACAGATTTGCTATTCTTGGTAAATTTATATTTATGCAGATGTAAAGATCTGAGTCCAGTAAAGTGAATATTTTACCAAGGGATGAATTGTATTGTTTAGTTTATTGTCACGTGTACCAAGGTATAGTGAAAAGCTTTTGTTGTGTGTTTACCAGTAAGTGGATAGACTATACATGATTACAATTGCGCAACCCACAATGCACAGATACTGTACATCATCAAGGCAATAATGTTTAGTGCAAGATAAAGTCTGATTAAATATGTTCTGATGGTCTCCAATGAGGTAGATAGTTCCTCAGGACTGTTCTCTGGTTGTTGACGGGATGGTTCAGTTGCCTAAAGCCTCTGTCCCACGGGCAGGGGGTAACAGGCGGTGAAGCACGGCATCCCCGGAAGCGGGGACCGTGCGGTACCGCGGGAGCGCCGCGCGGGGGGCTGAGTGTTCACCGTACTGCCGGTCCCACGAGCATGCGGCAAGCGCAACCTAACCGGAAGCGGTTGCCGCGCGGAGTCCGAGTGTTTACCATACGGCCTGTCCCATGAGCATGCGGCATCGGGTGATGACGTCATCGCGCCACGCAATGCTCTACGCGATGACGTCGAGACAGCTCGCGGTGTATAGGCGGTGCTCGCGGCGTATAGATGGTGCTCGCGGCGTACAGGCGGTGCTCGCGGTGAAGAGGCGGCGGCTGGGCAGCAGGCCGAGATTTTTGGACAGTGTCAGTTTTTCTGAGCACCGCGCGGTGTCGGGACCAACTACATACGGTTCCGGCGATCTGCTTGGGACCGACCCCGCGGGCCCCTGGCGGTCCACGCATGGTCCCAACTTCCTGCTACACCGCGCGTCACTGCCAGTAACCGCCTGCCCGTGGGACAGGGCTTTAATAATAGCTGGGAAGAAGATGTCCCTGAATCTGGAGGTGTTCGTTTTCACACTTCTGTATCTCTTGCCTGATGGGAGAGGGGAGAAAGAGGAGTGACTAGGGTGAGACTTGTCTTTGATTGTGCTGGAGGCCTTGCCGAAGCAACGTGAAGTATAAATGTGGTAAAAAGAAGCGAGGTTGGTTTATGTGATGTTCTGGGCTGCATTCACAATTCGCTGCAATGCGATTTAATGCCATACAGACTGAAGAAGCTGCAGAGATCAGTCAAGGTTAACATGCTCATTATATTCAACTTTCCACTATTCTGATGACTGGCACTGATTTTGGTTTATTAATGATGAGGACAATATGGGGGTTTTGAGTTACTGAATGAGTCACGTGGCAGAGAAGGCTGTTAGTTTACGTGGCATTTCGCTTAAGTTCTATCTCTTCAGGAGTTGCCATGTGGTTCTTGCTTGACTGATGTTGCAGCTGGAATTATTTTTGACTTATTTCCAGTATCCTGTTCCATTATTAGCTTCAGATGGACTTTTCTCCCTCCACCAGCAACATCATTAATCTTCCTTGCATGTCAGTTTTACAGGATGTACCAGTTTTCTTTGATTCTAATAGTTAATATAAAATGGATTGTTTCAAGCTAACTATTGTATATTCAGTTCTGTTCCTGTTGATTGCACAGTTTTGGTGGCATTAATGACAATGAAGAAAGAAGCCATGCCTTAAGAGGGAGTATGGGTTGTGACAATGGGTTTCATTATCCTTCTACTGATAATCTCCACTAAAATAGCAAATGCTTGAAATACTCAACAGGTCAGGAAGTCTCCTGGGAGCGAGAATATTATTAGGATAGTTTTGATGAAAGAACAGCATGGTGGCGCAGCAGTAGAGTTGCTGCCTTACAGCGCTTGCAGCGCCGGAGACCCGGGTTCGATCCTGACTACAGGTGCTGTCTGTCCGGTTTGTACGTTCGCACTATGACCATATGGGTTTTCTCCGAGATCTTCAGTTTCCACCCACACTCCAAAGACGAACAGGTTTGTAGGTTAATTGGCTTGGTATAAGTGTAAATTGTCCCTAGTGTATGTAGAATAGTATTAATGTGCGGGGATCTCTGGTCGGTGCGGACTTAGTGGGCCGAAGGGCCTGTTTCTGTGCTGTATCTCTAAAAAAATTAAACTAAACTGAAAAGTTCACCATCTTCATTTTATTTCATTTTCTCAGAACCTTATCAGTGTTGTTTTCTGCTCTCGGCCCCAAGGGAAAATAAAATCACCAATCCTGTTGCTAATCTTTACTCCTTTTTTTGCCTATTTCTGGCATATTTCTCCTTCCTTCTTTACTTTCATTTTAAAATAATGCTGATGAAACATTAACTAATTTTCTTTCGCCTGTTCTTCTGAACATGAGCAGCATTTTCTGTTCTGTTTCAGATTTCCAGCTTTTCTCCTGCATATTAATAGAATTAACCAGTTTACAAAAGGATTATGTTCAGGACTCTGGAGAATCTGGTAATATAAAAAAAATTGTAAAGCTTTATCATTGTATTGGCAGTTTTCCAGCAGTAAAATTATAAAAGTGTGGTCTTGTGAACAATACATCAGTGCTCGGTCTGATTTATCTCTGGATTGCGAATTGACTGATGTTACTAATGTTCCCTGTGGCAGCTTAAAATTTGTCAGTAGTCCAAGATGTGAAAACTCTGCTATTGGCAATGCTCTTTCTAGTGGAAGTTGCCTGTAGGGCATATTTGAACACAATGGCCAATTTTGTCACTGCTTTTCCAAAGACATGAAGTTTCTGGCACCTTAGCGTTTATTCTGCTGTCCTGTGTGAATTATACTGCTCCAATGACTCGGGTTATTCTGTGATCTTCACCTTTACTGTTTTATTCGAATCAGGTGATTTTCTTTGCTGGATTACCACTATTCCCAAATATGTCCATTTCTGTAGGCTGAATTTTATTTTTATTCCTCAGTTCAGAATGCACATTGTACCCTGAGACAACTTTGATCAAATCTTGCATGACCAATGAAGGCTTCATAATGTCCAGCTTCCCAAGACCATTGCATCTCCTCTACTGCATCTTCCTTCAAAATTCCTTCATTCCTTTCATTGTACAAAGCTTCTAACCTTATGTTTCTTGACCATCGCTGCACAAATCCTGTGGATTTACCATTCAACCTCAATAATTCCCATTTCATGTGCTGACAACAGGCAAGTATATTAAGAAAAAGAAGGTAAGGAGGCAAACAATAGGTCCACTTATGGATCAGTGTGGGTATCAATGTGTGAAGCCATAGGAGGTGAGCAAGTTCTAAACATGAATACTTCTCATCTATATTTACCACAGAGAAAGTTGTGGAAGCAAGGGAAAAGAACAGTGATGCCCTGAAACATGACAATATTACAATAAAGAAAGTGTTGGTGATCTTGAGGTACAGAGCAAGGTAAATCCCATCGGATCTGATCAAGTGTATCCTAGGGCATAGTGGGAAGCAAGGGAAGAAATTGATGGAACTCTGGTAGAGATTTTTATACCTTCCTTATCTTTATATCTTTCTCATCTTTTGTATTTTCCTTGCATGCATTCCTTGCATTCCTTCCTTTCCTTCCCATGTGAGGTACTGGAACATTGGAGGGTGGCTGAAGTTGTGTATTTATTTAAGAAGGGCTGCAAAGGCAATCCAGGCAACTATGAGACAGTGAGCCAAAAATTAGTGGTAGGTAAATTACTGAAGGGTATTCTGAAAAAACAGGATCCATCTGCATTTGCAAAAGCAAGAATTCATTTGGGATAGTCAACATGGTTTTGAGAGTAGGACATCATGTCTCATGAATTTAATTTAATTTAAAAAAATGGTGACCAAGAGGACTGACAAGTGTAGGCGAGTAAACATTGTCGACATGGACCTGAGTAAGTTTATTGTTAAAGTCTTGCTTGGTAGGCTGGTCCAGAAGGTGAGATCCATGGTAAGCTAGTTAAACTGAATACAAATGTGGCTTGGTAGCAGAAGTCAGAGGTGAGGGTTGATTTTTTTCAGACTGGAGGCCTATGACCAATGATGTGCTGTAAGGATTAGTGCTGCGTCCCGTTTAAAAAAAAATCAATATTAACAATTTGGGTAAGAATACAGGTGGCATGATTAGTACTTTTGTGGATGACACTAAAGTTGATGCAGTGGAGGACAGAGAAGATGGTTGCCTAGGATTTCAACAGGATCTAGTCAACTGGGAAAGTGGGCAAAGGAATGGCACTTGGAATTTAACTTAGGCAAGGGTGAAGTGATACATTCTGTGCAGTTAAACCAGGGGTGAACATACATAACAAATGGCAGGCTCCAGGGAAGTGTTATCGAACTGAGAGATCGAGGAGTGCGTACATAATTTCCTGAAAGTGTCGACATGAGTGGACACAAAAGTGAAGAATGCGCACTTGCCTGCATCCATCAGAGCATTATGTGCAAAGGATGGGATATCATGTTTAAACTTTACAAGCTGTTGGTGAGACTGCACCTGGAATAATACATGCAGTATTATACATATGTTGTTGGGGATGGAGGGCTTGAATTACAAGGAAAAACTGGGTATGTTAGGAATGTTTTCCCTGTAGTGAAAGAGACCCATGGGTAACCAATATGGAGGTTTATTAAATCATAAGGGCATACATACGATGAATAGCCATAGCCGCCCCCCCCCCCCCCCCAGGGTAGTGTTGAGCTCTGCTGTTGGAATAACTTAAGTCACGCACAGTGATTAAGATCCAAAGACGATATTAGCATTACAGCATAGGTAACTTCATCTTAACACATAACTCGAGACTGAGGAAGAAAGGGAAGAGAAGCTTTCTGTTAACTAGTGGGCGGAGCTACAAAGTATAACTCATAACATGAGTCACAGTGATCTACATCCTCCCTCTTAAAGAATTAAATGTCAGTACAAAACCATTGACTAAATAAGGCATGCATAGCAATTGATAACAAGCTGGAGGAAAGTCAAACATAGCCCGGGTACTTCACGACCGGCTTGTAAACACAACCAGCACGTGTGCGATATAAACCATCTCCGTTTTTCTCCACTGGGGTCAGAGTCAGTGGCTTGATTGATGATGGAGATTGAAACAACATACCCCACGATGAAACAGGGGACTTTGGCACAGGCGGAGGAGGCGTCGCCACTGGCAAAGCAGCCGTTTCAGAAGTGGGTTGTTGTGCTAGTGCAGGCGGATCGATGCCGCTGGACGTCGACGGAAGTACACTTGTACGTTCTGGATAATACGGAGGCGGAGCCAGCTCATTCACAGGCAGGATATGTTTTCTGTTATGCTTGTAGGTGCCGCCATCAGCACTGACCAGATATGAGCGTGGCTCAGAGCTGCTGGTGATGTGGCGAAAACCCCAGCATGCAGCAAACTCCTTTAAATGTTGGCTGGTAAATTGACTGCCATTATCAGTAAATTGACTGCAAGGAGCTCCGTGATCAGCAAAATGGCGAGCAAGCTTAAAAACTACCCCACGATAAGTGGGGCTGCTAAGAAAATCAATGTCAAACCATCCGGAATACGAGTTGACAAGCACCAGTTACCGCTTGCCATGCCATTCAAATATGTCAGTTGCCACTGTGGACCACGGGAGAGCAGGAAATATCAGCTCCGTTGGTCTGGTCTCCAATTGGAGGCATGGGTTTGTATCCCACTTCTGACACCATGTTGAGCTCTGCTGTTGGAATAACTTAAGTCACGCACAATGATTAAGATCCAAAGACGATATTAGCATTACAGCATAGGTAACTTCATCTTAACACATAACTCGAGACTGAGGAAGAAAGGGAAGAGAAGCTTTCTGTTAACTAGTGGGCAGAGCTACAAAGTATGAATCATAACATGAGTCACAGTGATCTACAGGTAGGGTGTAACTAGAGGGCATAGGTTTAAGGTCAGAGGAGTAATCTTCACAGGGGGACCTGAGATGCAAGCTTTTCATACAGAGGACGTGGATGAAAGGAACTTGTTGCCAGAAGAAGTAGGTATGTTACAAAACTTACCTTCAGCAGTGCTGCAGTTCTGTCACTGCCCGTGTGCGCGACTTTGGCACCTTTGAGAGGGGGGCAGGTTTAAAATGCGGTATTTCTCCACTATTCAAATCGATGTCTGTCAGGCTGTTGAGCTGCTAAAGAATAATCACTTCGACTGCCGTTTTATTAAGTTTCTTTTAAACTGCACTGGATATTTTACGAGCAGGAGTAAATTAAAAATAATCTTCTAAAGCCGTCAACGCCGACAACGGGGACGGATTTCACGCACGGGACAGGTAAAGGAAAGCCATTTATTTTATATATAAACTTGCTTCTAAGGATGCCTTTAATCAAAATGTTACGTTGCGAAAACGTAATTATGTAAATATACGAACCGGCAGTATTTTCCTGCCGATATGAGGTTTAAATTCACCGCAAATGCAACGTTCCAAACCAGCGTGTTCCACAAAAACCCACTCGCAAGATGATTTAAATGGCCATTAATTTACGGGAATTAAACATTAAATTCCTTCCATTTGGCCTATAAATTAATGACAATGAGGTTTAAAAATCATGTAATATTGTGGATTATTGTGTGAATGTTATTTGAACACTTAGGCTATTTAAAAATGTTAACTTTTTCTTAAGAAATGGATAGATGTTTAGATCTAGTAATATAATTTTGTAATTAGCTACAATTGGGTAACTTACTAATTATATGCTTTAATTTCAGGTCATCCAAGTAAGATTGTTTCATATTTGTTTCAGAATGCTTCAATCTATAATAACTGAAAATTTCATTAAGTTCTCTTAATTTTTAAGAAAATTATGGGCTTTTGACTGTCCTTGATCACAGCTTTTGTGCTAAGTCAATGGAAAAGCAATAGGGAACTAGATGCTAATTTCCGAGTATGAAAATGGCCATACATGTTTTAATACTGAAGATTTGAAAGTGAATTAGGTGTCAAATTAAACTTCTTTTTATGCTTTATCTGATGGGATAAATTGCAGACTTGATTTTTAAAATCTCAACATTTTGTAACATTGCTAGAAGAAGTGGCAGAGGCAGGTACACTTGCAACATTGAAAAATATTTGGACAGGTTCATTGATGTTTTTGAGAGATATGGGCCAAATATAAGCAAATCAGACTAGCTCAGGAAGGCACCTTGTTTGTTATGGGAGGATAGGGCCAAAGGCTGGGTTTCAGTGCTCTATGACTCTGCAACTCTATCTTAATTCTCGGCTGGTTCAGCGAAGTACAAGAGCAATGAAGTCATATGACCATTTATTAAATGTTGGCTTGGCCATCATTGCTGTATTTTGCCCAGTTCCTGGCACTACACTTTCGGAAAAAAATATGAAGGTCTCAGGTGTAGAGTAGATATGCTGTATTAATTGCAGGGAGGAGAGACTTTGGTGTGACTGATGCACTTAAGAAGGCAGAGGTGTCAATCCTGGAACTGAGGAGGTTCAGTGTGACTCTACACCCCTCACTGAATGGGGCTTCATCTCCACGCTTCATATAACATGATGTCAGATGCTGTAGCAGTAGAATTTATAAAGCATAAAATACCAAATTACCTGAATTTTTACTGTACTTAGCCCTAAACCAGTTTAGGAGAGCCCACTATTTTGTGCACTGGTGCCAAAAATGGGATATACAAATGCCGCAGGCTGGAGAAAGTAATGTTGGATGAGTTCGGAAATTTGGGAAAACATGTGAAAACTGAAACTATTCCTCGTTCAGTCGAGGAATGGTTTATGTTTTTCCATGTTTGCCATGAATGCCCATGTTTTTCCAAATTTCCAAACTCATCCAATATTACTTGGGCAGAAAAGGGAACTCGAGACGATTTTTTGAAATGATACAAATAGGTTACTTTAGAAAAGTGGAGAAATATGATGCATCACAAGGGATCTTAATTAGAGTTTCTGACATGTCTGCAAGACTAATAAACACCAGCTGACAAATGAAGAACAGAATGCAGTGGCCCATTTGCTGGAAAAAACACATGTTATTAGTAGAGGTAATGCATTACAATAATAATCTTCTTGGCACCTTATGGATAAGTAGCTGTCACATTTGACATACTTGCCCTTGAAATGCACACTTTAACTAAGTATTGTAGAGTATATTGCAGTTACAAGTATGCAGTTTGATATTGCGGGTTATATTATACGCCCAAAAGATTTTGGGAGGTAATGTGACTTCTGGCTAGAATAACGAAGGTGCAGTTAGATGAGGGGATTAAGTGATAGACACAATCAAGCCAGTCACATGCAAAAGTTACACTTTTGAGAAGGCAGAGAGAACTGCAGTTTCAATAGAAGGACACTGAAACTGTGAGTATTTAATTCCGATTAAGTTAGAGGTTGAAATTTATAGGTCAAAACCACAGGTGTCATCAGACGTGCCTTCTTTATCAGGATCTTGACACATGGTTGCCAAGAGCGGTCCGGGAGAGATGGTTTACTAAATGCTTTATTTTATGTTGCGACAAAATGATGGAAGTTACATGCTTGGCATCTTGAAAGATCAAAAAAAACATTCCAGGTAATAACTAAAAACTCATTTAAATTTATGTTGTTTAAAGTTGCCTTTCAATTCTGTGCATGTGGAGTATCGGATCTGCTCAGTGCTTTGTAAAACAAGGCGTTGCGGTGGAAAAGGGTAGGCATTTGATTGCATTTCTGTGCTCGTGACAATATAAAAAGGTTCTGCAGCTGATAATCTATTGATACCATCACTGACATTTTGCAGCACATTTATCATTTTGGGGTTTCCTGAGAAACAGTACCAGATTCGTTCAAACCACAAAGCAACACATAATAAATATTGCACGCCATCTCCTGTTACAAAATCCCATACTGCGCTACATTGGTCCTATTTGTGATCTTGCAGCTGTCAAATGCTCAGGTAACAGCCAGGAAAGAAAATTAACTAGCTGGAGCACAGAAGTGCAGTAAAGGCCATGCCACATAGGACAAATATCCTCTGTAAGCAGGCACTGCCTCCTCAGTGGGAACACCGGCTGAAGCAAAGTGAAAATATTACAGAGAACGGAAGTATTCTTACAGCGTTCAGTACCTTTTTGAGGCAATTCGTGTTACTGGTACAGCATGGCATTAAAACAAAATCAGTAAGTCTGTAATCAGATAAACTGCATTGTTTCATGTGCAACTTAAAATTTAAAACATGGAAAAAGATTTAACACCCTGTGATAGGAATAATTTAAAAAAAATCATAAAGCTAGTTATGAATCAGGATTTTAATTGTAGATAAGCACATGGAAAGAGTGCATTTAGTACTTATATGGCAGAGATTTGGATTGTGCACCATACATTCTGAAGAATAACAAAGTCTTCCCCTGTAATTAACATTAATACATGCTTACATTCTTGAAAAAGCTTCACTAATGTTTGAGGCATTCAGTTCCTTCTGTATACATTACTTTTAAAGTGATATGAAGATGCCCAAGGATATATACAATGGTCCTGCATCAAATGACATTTTCGTGGGGAACATCATTTCCAAAGGGTAAATGGGTCATCATTCCAAAGTTTGGACATGGTTTTGATACAGTAAACCTTTGCTATAATGGATCATGGTGGGGGGATTGGTGTCCATTATTGCTGATTGTCCGTCATTATCGAGTTAGGTATTATCATTGTATGTAGTTGAAATAAAGAACTGCAGATGATAGTTAATACACAAAATGACACAAAGCACTTGGAGAGGTGATGTTGGGATCCTTCTTCATACTGATTCAGACTGCTCAGTTACTCCAGCACTTAATGACGTTTCACCTTAAAACTAGGTGCAATGCCACTGATCTGCACCAGCGAATCCTTCTTTACCGGTCGGCACTTCTGTTGTTATAGACAATAGACATTAGGTGCAGGAGTAGGCCATTTGGCCCTTCGAGCCAGCACCGCCGTTCAATGTGATCATGGCTGATCATCCCCAATCAGTTCATGCCTTCTCACCATATCCCCTGACACCACTATTTTTAAGAGCCCTATCTAGCTCTCTCTTGAAAGCATCCAGAGAACCGGCCTCCACCACCCTCTGAGGCAGAGAATTCCACAGACTCACCACTCTCTGTGAGAAAAAGTGTTTCCTCGTCTCCGTTCTAAATGGCTTACTCCTTATTTTTAAACTGTGGCCCCTGGTTCTGGACTCCCCCAACATCGGGAACATATTTCCTGCCTCTAGTGTGTCAAAGCCCTTAGCAATCTTATATGTTTCAATGAGATCTCCTCTCATCCTTATAAACTCCAGAGTGTACAAGCCCAGCTCCTCCATTCTCTCAGCATATGACAGTCCTGCCATCCCAGGAATTAACCTTGTAAACCTACGCTGCACTCCCTCAATAGCAAGTATGTCCTTCCTCAAATTAGGGGACCAAAACTGCACACAATACTCCTCCAGGTGTGGTCTCACTAGGGCTCTGTACAACTGCCGAAGGACCTCTTTGCTCCTATATTCGATTCCTCTTGATATAAAGGCTAACATGCCATTCGCTTTCTTCACTGCCTGCTGTACCTGCATGCTTACTTTCATAGACTGATGTACAAGGACACCCAGATCCCATTGTACTTCCCCTTTTCCCAACTTGACGCCATTTAGATAGTAATCTGCCTTCCTGTTTTTGCTACCAAAGTGGATAACCTCACATTTATCCGCATTAAACTTCATCTGCCATGCATCTGCCCACTCCCCCAACCTGTCCAAGTCACCCTACATTCTCATAGCATCCTCCTCACAGTTCACACTGCCACCCAGCTTTGTGTCATCTGCAAATTTGCTAATGTTACTTTGAATCCCTTCATCCAAATCATTGATGTATATTGTAAATTGTATAATGTATATTAGTAAGATTAAACGAGAACTTACCTAAGTTTGAAGTTTGATCTTTATTTTATGAGGAGTTACGTTGGTGATTACGTGAAGAAGCCCGTCAGTGCGCCTGCGCGTCAATCTTCAAAGCAGCGGTGTGAAATCACAAAAAACAAGAACCGAAGTAATATAGTCTCATACTAAAACGAGTAATACAAGAACTTCCATCTGACCTTTATGATAGAGGGTAGGGTCGTGGCGGGCACGTAATCACCTACGTAACTCCTCATAAAATAAAGATCAAACTTCAAACTTAGGTAAGTTCTCGTTTAATCTTACTATTTTACTTCGGAGTCACGTGAGTGACTACGTGAAGATTTTAAAGCTTTGTGATTTCATGCCGTGGATCAATCCCGGCTTCTCACTGCATAGAGTGACTCGGAACGAGAATAATCAATCATGCATTCATAATAACATTTGTACCACAAATGCAGTAATTCATTTCAAGAATGAAATGAATCAGATCCCCTTTAAACCAGAGGAATTTACACAGAACTTAAAATAGTTTCTGCAAACAACCCCGCATTAACAATAGGCCGATGGTAAAAATGTTGAAACATCAACTCATTGGACCACCCGGCGGCTGCGAGGATATGGTCGACGGGCCCGTCTTTTGCCCTGGCCGCCGACATTTCTGCTGCCCTAGACGAGTGAGACGTAAAAACATAAGTGTTAATACCAGCAGCTGTTAAGACTTCTTTTATCCATCTGGAAATAGTCTGTATTGAAACTCTCTTGTGTGGTTTCTTGTGTGTGATCAAAAACCCAGTTTCCGTATTCTCAAATTCTTTGTGACCTCAATGTATTGTAATAAATATGTCTTAATACAAAGACATGGATCATTTGGATATGCTGCCAGCATAATTTTAAATCCTGTCACACCTGGCCTAATTTGCTTTATTAGGTCATAGATATAGAATGTAACCTTGTCTTCAGTTACTTCCATACTATCTATTTGTAATTTTCCAAGTGTTTGCACTCGTTGTGCTGTCACTCATGCCATGAACATGAATACTTTCATACTGAGCTTGACCAAAGGTAAAGACACACTTGATAACCATCACGAAGTAGTTTCAGTACCACACTTACATCCCAGATTGTCACGTACCTAGGTTTCGGTGGTTTGGAATTAAAGATTCCTTTCATTAGTCTGGAAACAATTGGGTGTGACCCAATTGAGTTTCTTTCTGAATCCAGAACCAAATATGAGGACAATGCACTTCTGGATGAATTAATTGCACTACAACTCAGACCTTCATCATAATAAAGTTTTGACAGAAATTCTAAACATTTGAAATATCTGCAGTACTTTATTGCACATTCTTTTGTACCCAGAACTTTTCCCATTTCTTAATATAAGAAAGGTACTGTTTTTGAGTGCTCTTCCTCCAGGCTGCCGTAAGCATGTCCACAGTATGCTCAGACAGTCCTTGTCCCAGAAAAGGCATTCTTAAAACCTGCAAATCAACAAATCCAAACGATCATATAATGGATGTTGTTCCCCTTTACAGGGAGCAGCAATAAATTACTCTTTTTTGGGACTTTCATCAACATTTGTGTTGTTAATTCTAATATCAACGGATACCATGGCTGTGTAGGACAATCTGGTACTACAAACACCCTTGAAGCATCATCTTGCCTGATTTTAAGCAAACATTGGCTTATGAGGCAGAAAGGTGGAAATATATATGAAAACATACCACCCCAATGTAGCGAGAAAGCATCAATCGCCACTGCTCCTGGATCTGGTTTCCATGAGACATATCTCGATAGCTGATGATTCAAGTCGATGTCGGTCATTCCAAATCTGATGACTATATCATTGAATACCTCTTGATTCAACATCCATTCTTTATTATCATGGAACTTTTCGTGACTTGGTGTCTGCTATCGTTCATTCTACCTGGTAGATAGATAGCTGAAATCCAAATGTTCTTTTCAATACACCAAGCCCAAAGTTGATTAACCATTTTGTCACAAGACACCGACTTAATTCCATATCCTTAATATAAACGACTACTGTTGTGTTATCAATTTGAACTTGAACATGCTTATTAGTTGTGTTAGAACAATAAGCTTGGAGCCCATAGAAACATCCTAGAAGCTCCAAATAGTTAATTCCCCATGTCTGCAGTAACAATGACTCTTCCTGATTCCATCTGCCTCCTCAGCTAGATGTTAAGTCAGTTGCACCCCATCCTGGTGCACTGGCATCAGTTTGTAATATCATGGAAGGTTGTTCAATCAGCACTTTGCTGGAACTGCTTGAGACATGTAGAATCCACCACTGCAGACCAGAAACAGCATTTGTTGTTAGTTGCATGGTTCTATCAAAATGACCAACATGCATTCTCGGTGCCTGTTCTTTAAGTCTCTGCAGCTGTTGATAATGTAATGGTCCAAATTGGACTGCTGGGAATGCTGCTAATAACTTTCCCAGTACACGAGCCACCTGTCTAATTGAAGGTTTTTGCTCGTTTAGGAGATTACTGCAATCTTTAATCAAATCCACCCTTTTCCCTGGGCAAAGTGATATTCATTTGGACTGAATCAATTGTGAACCCCAAATAATTAATAGAGGTACATAGTGTTAACCTAGATTTCTGTGGATGAATTAGAAACCCCAACTTTTCAAAAGTTGATTTCACAACTGCAACAGATACTTCTGTTGACTGTTTTGTCTTTCCTATAATCAAGACATCATCCAAATATGCCATTAGTACATGCCCCTGGCTACTCAGCAAGCCCAGAATTGGTTTTAACAATTTTTGTGAATATTCTGAGTGCAGATATTAACCCATTAGGCAGATCTTTGAACTGCCACAACTGGTTCATCCATTTAAATTTAAGATACTTCCTATCTACTGAATGAACAGACACTGAATAATATGCATCTTTCAAGTCTATAGTTGCCATATAACATGCTTCTGAAATAAGCTGTTTGGCAGTCACAAATGTTTCCATTTTAAAATGTCTAAATTGCACAAAAGGATTCAGATTTATCAAATCTACAAGAATCCTACATCCTCCATCCTTTTTTGATCGAGGGAATATTTTTGACACAAATTGGTGACTTTGGTAGACTGATTTTTCAATAACCCCTTTTTTTATATAGGGTTTCAATTGCAACCTGAACCTCCATCACTTCTTTTTGTACAAAGTGCAGAGTTCGGCTAGGAACATGCTGAACAGGCAAATCATAATTTGGATTGAATTCAATTCGAAATCCTTGTATATTACTCAGGATTACCACATCTGAAGTAATTTTCTTCCAATTATTATAGAAGAAATGTAACCTGCCTCCAACTTTTGGACTTAATCCAGTTAGTATGTTCCCATGAGAACCAGGTCCACCTACCTCTTGAGTCATTTCAGTACCCTGAGATTCCTGGGTTCTCCCGGAAGCACGCCCACTGGTTCTTGCTCCCGCTGCAGGCCGCCAACTACGTCCCTGCGTTGATGAGCGACTTGGTCCAGGATCCGTATGACGTCTGAAAGGATACTTCCTCTTTACAGTCTTCACAACCATTGATGTCTTCATCAATCCTGTTTTCGCTTCATCTTCCAACTCTTTAATACGTCTCCCGAGATCTCTCCAAAGAGTAAGTTGGGTAATTTGTATATTACTTGGTTTGCAGAGTGCTGCGAATTTCGGATTCATAGTAGACCGTATAGCACTTCTCGAAGTGGGTGCTGCATAGCAACCCCAGTGCTTGCTGATGCAACTTCGTCATCTTTTGGTTGTTACCTGCTATTCTGGTAAAAGCAGTTATTCCAGAACCCAGCAGCTTTAATATTCTCTGCAACTGATTCCAGATACTCTTGCAGTCTCATCCATTTCATGCTGTTCCAGCTAATGGTAAACCAAGTAATTTATTAAGGAGGCCAGTTCTTCCTAATGGCTCTCCTGACCCTGACGGGGCAGCGAATCCTACTACCAGGGTTGGAACATCTGGCAGCTGCCTTTCATCGCCTTGTACAGCCTCACCGTCAGAGTCGGGGTCTGAAATCTCATGACCCGTAGCACGCTCCTCATTCCTGAGAGTGCATTCCATCAGCCCTGAGCCAGGTGCTGTTAAGCTGCTCCTGCAGCTTGGATTACAGTACACTCCTTCCTGAGTGAACTTTTGCTCCAACAACCTATGAAAAAGGCTTCTATTTGGGCAATACGCTCGAAAGCAGTATCTAGCCCTGTACCAGGAGCTGTTTGAGCTGTTTCCAGCAGCTTGGCTTTCAGAACACTCCTCACTGAGTGAACGTTGCTCCAACAGCCTGTGTAAAAGGCTTTCTATTTGGGCAATACGCTCTAAAGCAGTATCTAGCCCTGGAGCTTCTTCATTGCCTGGGACTCCCTCCGTTGGGATTTAAACTTTGTCTTTTGCCCGACAGGCACTGACTGTGTTTTCACCAGCCCCAGGTCCACAGTCGCTATGCTCACCGCTGGCGACTGTACCGGGGTTTAGAGGCGGTTGGTCTCTAACCGCGGACTCCCGACTTTCCCGACTTCTGTTGGCTATGTCGCTCGCCTCTTCCCCCTGTCCGTTTTTTCCCATGGCGTCTGTGGAAAAAATCGCCATAGACCCACAGTAAACGGACCTGGAAAACCTGTAAAAAAGTTTTTACTTACCTTGTAGTTGAAAAACTACAAACCACTCGAGGAGCACTGCTCCTCACGTCCGTTTGCGTCAAGGCGTCTGACGTAATGACGCGCAGGCGCACTGACGGGCTTCTTCACGTAGTCACTCACGTGACTCCGAAGTAAAATGTATATTGCGGCTCATGTTGTAACCCTGGCCAGCAGAGCTCTCTTCAGGCCGCCACCACTGATAGGATGTGTTTGGTCACTGTGGGGCTACCTCCCCGCTCACCAACTACCCCTTCTTCTTGTCGGCCGTCACTTTGTCCTCTCCCAGAGTCCAAGGTGGAATATGTGGGCAACTCTGGCGGGGAAGGCGATGGTGGGAGGGTGCGGTGGGAGAGAGGCCGAGTGGACAGAGCAACAGGAGAAGGAGGAGTAGGCGACAGTGAAGGAGGACAGAGGCTGAATGGACAAGGCGATGGGAGAAGAACGAGGAGGAAGCAGTGGAGGACAGAATGGCAGTTTGGACAAAGCAACAGTGGATGTGGGAGAGTCCAAGCAGACAAAGCAATGGCTGACAGAAAGAATCAGCAGCTGTTGAGAGGGGAAGGAGCCTCACGGTGACTGAGCACGTCCTGTTGGTGGTAGCGGCCTGTAGAAATTGTTGTGATGAGAGACTACAACGTGAGCCACAACAACAGCCGCTTCCATACTGTGAGTGAAGACTGGCTCTTGCGAGCCGGGGCTGGTTGGAAGCCAGGGCTGGGGAAGGGGTGCAAGCATGGGTGGCGTCTGCAGGTCTGTCCACTATAACCAAAATCCATTATAAAGGAGTCTGTTATATCCAGTGTTTACTGTCGCTAAAAAAATGGCAAATAATATATCCCTTTAGATGGCGGTGGAGTTGGAATTTATTGCAATGAAGTGTGAACTGATCCATTTTGTTAGAAATAATGAGCAATAAGAAGGTTGACCAAGTTGCTGTTTGTTTCTCTGCACTCTTTCCAGCTTAATCTTGAGTTTGAACTGCACATAGACAGCATCCGAGGTCAGGATCAAATGCGGGTCTCTGGTGCTGTGAAACAGCAGCTCTACCAGCTCTGCCACTGTGCCACCAATTTTCTGCTGCTCAAACCTCTATTTTAATCCCTTATAACATCATCGCTGTGCTTTCTCACCAATGTCATCTAGTTGTGGTGGGATTGAGTGTGAGGGGAAATCAATATAAATTATATAAATATATATATTTTAATTTTGAAGGTGAAGGTGAATATATATACTTCGTTGCCGGACACAGAGGAGGAAGGCAACCTTCATCCCCAGGGCTGTCCTGCTTTTTAATGCTGATCACTGACTCGAACATGTGAAGTGAAATGGCCTTCTATAGGCACTTTCTGGTTGAAGCAGTAAGGAAGCACTTTAGAGGATGTTACTATGTGTTGAAGATTATTACTATGTGTTGAATGTAGATGTGCTGTGTGTGTTGTGTGATTGTGCAGTGTGTCTGTGAGATGCGTGTGTTGGTTGATTGTGCCGTATGCGTGCTGCTTATGTTTGTTGATTGTGTCTCTTTTTTTTTTAGAAGCTACTGTAATGCGCCCTTTTAAATTGCCCCTCGGGGACGAATAAAGTGCTTTGTATTGTATTGTATTGTATTGTATATACTTTAATTTTGAAGATGGCCTATGAATTTGATCACTGCAGTGGATCCTGAAGATTTTACAGATATTTCTTTCAGAGGTTGACAGGCTGAATTGACGTGCCTGCTGATATTTTTACTTATAATTCCTGAAACATGCAAATTAGAAATACAGCTGACAACTCTCTTGTCATAATATCACCACACAAATAACAGAACAAACACCAGAGGACAAGGAAAAACATGCAGCCCACAACTACAGAGGACACATAATCTGACTTCAGTGTTAGAAAGTCATCAAAATCTGTCCTTTCCAATTTAATTCTTCTGAAGATTGGATAGACCCGAGCCAACCAAATCTTCATTGAACCTAATTTGGACACCAAATTAAAAAGTTGTATTCTTACAGTCTATGCTCCATAAACTTCTCCCAGCCATCAGATTTAAGCCTATTCACTTGCCAAGTCCTAACCACTCAATCAGCCAAGGTTATTACACCATTCTTCCCCCAATCCCCTTGTCCCCTTTCTCTATCTCCCAAGTCTTATCACAATCTTGATTTTCCAATAGGTCAGTCACGGTTTCTAATTCCATGCCCAAATAGAACACTTGACAGCCAACTGTGCTGCTGCCACCCAACACCAAGCCTCCACAACTCCTGCCTTGGTCAGAATCCCTGGGCAGCACATTTCCATTGAGACTCAGGACCAAAACAACTATTGGATTTCCAATTGCTTGACCATTTAATAGACACATTAAAACTTATATTTTTTAATTATTCTTCCCTTTTGCACAATCATATTCTTAATATTTATTTAATTTTCACAAATTATTTTGATTAGTACAAGGCAGCATAATATGTTAGAAATACAACCTTTCCTCAATTTGGGCATTAGCAATTTATGATTTAAGATTACAATTCACCATGGGAAAGATGGAAATTAGATTTTCAAGATATTTGCATCAATTGCCCTTAAAGGTTACACGTTAAAGATTTTATTTTAATAATACGCAATTGACTTGACGTGTGTATTCTCATTCTCTCAGAACTGGCACATTAAGTAGATGTTTTGCTTTCTGGATAAATCAACATTTTGACGAATTGTTTAAAATGATAATGAAAATATTTTAATGACTTTCACTTTTTCAGTTCTGTTGGATTTTTTGTGGTAAGATAATTTATGACATTCAACTTTTAATGTTGAACAATGTAAAGTCACATCTTGCGCTTTGGTCACTTTACTGAGGAGCAGTGGACACATTCCTCCATGACCTAAATGGAGGACAACACTTGTTGTGTTAAAGGCAAACAGGCTCCAAAGAGGAGAAAAGCAATGATCTTCCCTAAAATTAAAAGATAATAACATCTCATTGTCATAATATTTAATTAAATTAACAATGAATGCAATATGTGGAGACTTATTATTACACCATTGTTTATAACATTATTTTTTGGAACCATCCCTGAATTCTGTGTTATTATAATAATGCACTCAAATAATTTCTTTGAGTTGAAGCCCAGGAAGCTGTTTAGTGTGACTTACAATATTGTGTGCATCTGGGAATATTCTTGCAACCATTGCCATCAACACAGTGACTTATGAGTTTCACATGGGATACAAATTAATTCTTGGGGAACGGCTGCTAACCAGCAGCCGTCCGTTAAATTCACTTTTTTTTACTTAGTTTTTAGTTTTTCTTGTTTTTGTCTCGTGGGGAATTTTGACTTTTAATGTGGGGGGTTAAGGGGAAACTATTTTCTAGGTCCCTACCTGGTCGGTGAGGCAGCTTTTTCTCCAGGCTGCCCCGTCGACCCGTCCTTGCGGCCTACCAGCGGGCGTGGAGCGGCGTGGAGCGGCGTTTCCTTGCGGGGACTGCCCAGCACCTTCAGCTTCGGCGGCGGCACAGCGCTGGAGCGCTATCGCGGGCGATGCCTTGCCTGGGTCGCCGCGCTGGATCGACACGCTGGAGCTCCGGTGAGATGTGGCCGCCGAACTCAACACCTCCAGGCTGCGGGACTACGGAGCGGCCAGCCGCGGGCGGCGGTGCCGACCCTAACATCGGGAGCCTCGGAGCTCCAAATCGCCGCGGCCTTGTTGGCTTCAGGTGCCACGGACTCCGGTAGGAAATCGGCCGTTCCAGGTGGCCCAGCCGCTGCGAGGACTCTCCCGACGCCGGGGCAACAACACCCGGCGAGAACAGCCAGGAACATCGGGCCTCCGTAGAGGCAACTGTGGAGGCCTCAATAGGCCAGACTTTGGGTGAACTGGGGTTGGGGACTGGACATTGTGCCTTCCCCCACAAAAAAAGTATTTTCTCTGCTTTCCTTTGATACTACAGCCAATTTAAGAAGAGTGATTCAAATTCCCAATTATACACCAATCAGTATACTGCAATTTGTTGATATTTGTTTGTTGATAAGTATATCTTATCTGTGCATTGCATACAGGAGACCCTGCATTATGGGGTTAGGGGAGGGGGGAGGCAGTAGCAGGGAGGGTTACTTTCCTAGAAAGCAGACTCTAGAGTATTGCAATTGTATATAACATGAAGCTGCATCATATATGCATATGTCAGGGAATCCAAGTTGGGGAAAAAAAAGTATGGTTTTTTTCCACATAAATTTAGAATGCATCTATATTTTTGCTCATGATTTATGAATTCTGTAAGAGTGAATTTCTGTTACCTGAACTTGCATAACACAGGGGTCGATTGTTTCCTCAGTCAAATCTCAAAGTCATATCTATTTAAAGAACAGTTGACAGAGGACATAGTTGAGGAGGCAGGAACGGGGTACTGAATGTGGATGATCAGCCATGATCACAGTGAATGGCGGTGCTGGCTCGAAGGGCCGAGTGGCCTATTCCTGCACCTATTGTCTATTGAGCCAGGTACAATAATAACATTTGGACAGGTACATGGAAATGAAAATTTTCTTAGAATATAGACCAAAAGCAGGGCAAGTGGGACCAGCTGAGATGGGACATTTTGGTCGGCATGGACGAGTTGGGTCAATGCGTCTCTTTCCATGCTCCATGACTCTTTGACTATAAGCTTGGTTTAACATTTAAAGAAAATTAAAGAAGTGGTAGGACTAGAGAGGGTGCAGAGGGGATTCACTATCATGTTCCCAGAGTTGGAGCATTTCAGTTTTAAGGGGAGACTGGAAAGACTAGATCTGTTTCCCCATAATGGACAAGGTTAAAAGGGCACATGATTGATAGAAATATTGAGGGGTATATAAAGGGTAGATGACAGGTACCTTTTCCCCCATTTCGGAGGGAGATAAAACCAAAAGAACTTTGATTTAGTGTAGGGAGAGAGAGATTTAGAGTGAATTTGAGGGAATCCTTTTTCACAGAGAGTGTGGTGAGTCTCTGGAATGTACTTCCTGAGAGAATGACAGAGCATTTAAGAAGTATCTAGACAAATACTCAGTGTCTGGGTATAGAAGGCAATGAACCAAGTCTTGGAATCTGACATTAATTCAGGTAGAAGGTACAGGAGCCTGAAATCTGCAACATCCAGGTTCAGGAACAGCTACTTCCCCACAGCCATCAGACTATTAAACTCAACTCAAACAAAAATCTGAACCTTAATAGCCTATTGCACTTTATATGCTTATTTATGTGTGTGTATATATATATATATATTGAATGGTATATGGACACACTGATCTGTTCTGTATTTATTTTTGCCTACAATATTCTGTTGTGAATATTCTGTTCTGTGCTGAAGCAAAGCAAGAATTTCATTGTCCTATCCGGGACACATGACAATAAACTCTCTTGAACTTGAACTTGGGTGCTTACGAGTTGCCATGAACATGCTGGGCTGAATGGTCTGTTTCTAAAGTGTATGACTCAATCAGGGGAACTTGGTGTTAATGCTATGATGTGTGAGGCAAAACAAACCAAAGCGTAATCACTGGCGTTGGTTTCAATTGACTAATTGGAGTGTATTACATAATACCATTGCATTAAGTGCTGCTCTGATTCCATCAAATGCATTACTTGCCTCCTTGTATGACTTTCATTGGATCAGTTCACACCACCACTTTCCATGTAGATATGATGGGTAGTGCCAAAAGAAAATGAAAGGTGAGAGAGGAGGATGACAGTTAAAGAATGTGCAAAGAATCTGGAAATATAAAGCATCTAAAGGATCATGATTACTGTCATGGAAGTCTCTAGATTTGTTGTGTCATACTTTACACAAAACAACCATGTTAGAGCGCTCAACATCACAAGATTCGGCAACAGGTTGCTAAATTGGTGATGCTAATCTGGTAACATAATGTGGTCTTCTACAATACAATACAATACCATTTATTGTAATTTGAACCTCAAATGAAGTTCAAACGAAATTTGGTTTCTGTAGTCATACAAACAAGTAAAAAGAACCAAGACACAACACAATTTACACAAACATCCATCACAGCGAATCTCCTCCTCGCTGTGATGGAAGGCAAAGTCTTATCTCTCCCCTGCACTCCCCATTCTCCTCCCGATGTCAGAGTCAGAGCCCCCGGCCCCCGATGGAAAATAAGTCCCGCGGCCATTAAAGCCACGCCGGGCAATGCAAGGCCACCCTCCGGGTCTGGATGTTGGAGCCCCCGGTAGCGCTAGCAAGTCCCGCGGCCATTAAAGCTGCGCCGGGCGATGTTAGACCCAGCTCCAGGTCATCTTCAACCCCGCAACTCGGGCGGGAGAAGTTGCAGTTGCGGGAGCCCCGAAACGCGGTCTCCCACCAGGGACCCGCGAGCTCCCGATGTTACCGTCCACCAGACCTGCGATTTGAGCCTCCGAATCTCCGGGGTCGGGTCACAGCCGCGCGTCACCGCAGCTCTCCACGCTCCGAACTCGGCCAGCCCCATGATGGTGAGTCCGCAGGCTCCGCGACTGGAGCCCCAGGTCGTTCCGGTTGGAGGCCGCTCCACGGTGCTAGGCCCCAACGACAATGGAGACCCGACAGAGAAAGGTCGGGTCCTCCATACAGGGAAGAGATTTTTTTAAGTTCCCCCCTCCCCCCCCCCCCCCCCCCCCACATATACACTGTTAAAAACAATATAAAAAAACACAAACAACTACATTTAACTAGACAAAAATAAAAAAAAGACAGACGGACTGCAGTCGAGCCGCTGCCGTTAGGCACCGCCACTTCCGAATGCTACAAATTAATTGGACATTGAAATAACTAATTGTTAATGTATACGTTATTGAGGGACACAGTTTGATTACATTTCAATACATGTCTCTTTGGAATGCAGAGGAATGCAGGGAAATATCAATTTTTAAAAAATGCTTTGTGTTATCCACCAGGATGTAAAAGAACTTGCCCCTGTGAACAAAGTTTTAAGGCTCTAACTATTTATATGAGTGAATGGAAACATGATGAAATCACAACTTTAGGATGTATCTGAGTCAGGCATTGACAAATAAGAGAAAAGCGCTCCATCACAACACTTCAGGAATCTGAATAAATATTATGAACCTTTCCGTGTCCATGGAATGTGCAATCTTTGAAATCTTAACAATATAAGCATTGCTTGACCCATGACATAATTGCATTGTATAATACAAACTAGAGAAACACAGGTCCAAAAGCCTCCATATTACTTCACAATAGGTACCATTGTTATTTTCAGACCTGATAAGCACATGATACAGGCTGATACGTAACACATCTAGCGACATGAACGCGAGAGATTGGCTCTGACTTAACACGTCAATCGTTGTGAAAGAAGCAACAGGAATTCCACATGAGAAGAGCAGCACTTCATCCAAGTGCTGCTATAGAATATAAATGATTGAACAGCTCATCCAACACACAAAGGCATTGTGGAGATGTGTTCTTGTGAAAATGTGTTACTACTTTCACAGAAAGGAGAGGTTTTGGCATACAATAATCTCCATTAAAGTCAAGCTTGGATTGCAATTGGCAATTCAAGTAGCATCTCAAATAAACCAAACAAAAGTATAATTATATTAAAATTAACAATTAATTTTCATTCCACTGTAAATAAAATAAAATCCAACATCAAATATTTTATTTGACAGTATCAACAGATGATTGGAACAATTATCAACAACCACACACTGTGTAATTCACATGAAAATTAAATAAAGATAAATTCTAATAACTAGATCACTCATTTATTCAAATGAATATTCCTTTATGCTTCTATTTCCCTTCAATGGTAATACCTGAATGGTTTAAAAATTTTCAACAGTAAATATATTTTAACTGAAGAACATGAGACAATAAGAAAACAAAATATGACATTCAGAATGAGACACAAAAAGCTGGAGTAACTCAGCGGGACAGGCAGCATCTCTGGAGAGAAGGAATGGGTGACGTTTTGGGAGACCCTTCTTCAGACTGGTTAGGGATAGGGATAACAAGAGATATAGACGATGATGTGGAGGAATGACAATTTCTAAATATCCCTTAATCGAACAATTAATTAATCTTAGTCATTGCAATCTAATGCAAACAAAATCATTTGAGGAATCTTACATTAGCATTATAAATCGCAACTATTTCTCACATAAATGAAAGGGAGATTGGAAAGTCATTTACTTGGCTGCCGGGTTTCCTGGCAATGTTTGTAAAAAATCTACATTATTACCCCCGAAAATAACCCTTGACAATTCCACATTTGAGTTAAAAAGCCCACTGTTCAGTTTTGTATATTGAACCATCGAGGTCACCACATTTTGGAAGTTTGAAACTAATCCTGAAAATGATCCTGAAAAGTTTTTTTTGTAATTGTTAAGACTGTAGAAAATGCAATTTCGTTCAAACCAAGCTGTTTGAATGACAATAAAAGGCATTCTATTCTATTCTATACATAACACGAAGTTCCACTCACAAAATATGTCAAAAACTACCGTTAATCTTTCACATCACATCAATGACCAAAACCAAACGGTTTAAATTTTTTTTAAGAAGCTTCTGATACCTTCCAATACATTAAAAGCTGATAACATTTGACCTACCTTTCTTCAAGGTGCATTCTGTTGTCGCCCCAGGACAGAGTTCTAAAAGGGAAATGAAAGAATTAAATTATAAATCTTTTACCATAGCCTGGTTTTTTTCCCACCAAGCCACGGAAATTGTAAAAGGATTGCACGTAAGGCTCATCTTTGAAATTATAGGAAACACTAGGTTCATTTTGTTGGACAAAGAATACTGTGTTCTTCAAAGATGCAGATGAAAAGGATGCCCGTTGTACAATCTCTAACATCTCAATTTTCATTGAGCACACATTAAATATATCAACTCAAGCAAGTCAGTCTAACCAGTAATTTTGTCTTTTTTTGTAATATGCAATTCAGGATATCTGTCAGTTAAAATGCCTAATTAGAGGTTTTCTGAACATGCATAAAAAATAATGACTATATAAATGTTTTGAAAATCCTGCAATATTTATGCTTTGACGTAAAAAATCTACAAGGACTCTTTAGATGCCACTTAAAGTTAATTATGAGTAAGGTTTTATGTCATTTATTTGTTCAAAGAATAAGTACATCACAGGTGTGCTGAGATCAATTTTGACCATGGACTGAGTGACTTGTTGGGCTATTATGGAAAACAACTAAGAGCTGGCTACATTAGTCAGCCTGGAATTACACAGAGTAGAAGACAGTGAAAATGGAAGATTTCCTTCTCTGAGACATGTTTGTAAACCAAATTTACAACCATCCTCAAATTTTCACCCATTATGATCATCACTACTAAAACCAGCATTTTATTTCTGAATTATATAATTACTGGAAGCAAAATTCCCTGATTTCTATGGTGCCATTTAGCAACAGTCTAAACATGTGCAAAATAGTCTAGTACTTTAACCACTCTGCCCCTGTATATACTTGGGATTACTCAATTTTCCACCATCGCTGACTACATCACCAAATTCCTACCACTTCCATCACCCACCCTATTCCATCGTTCCTTAATGTGTCTTATTCAAAAGGTAGGATGGACCAATTTAAGACAGTGCTGGAATTAAGAATTAACTAATTCATTGATGCCACATATGAACTCCAAATTTGACTGGTTAGACAAAACTACACTTTGATCTTATTCTTTACAAAATGTCTTTCATTTCTATACTTCAAAATAAAAGTATCCTCAATAGTTCAGGTGTTTTATACAGTGATAGATTCACTATTCCATTCAGAAAGATCCACGGCTTTTGCTTAATAACCTTATCTCAGTGCATGAGGAACCAGGGAAATTACTGAAAACGCAGACACCACACGCCTCTTTGTACTTTATATACTGCATTTCACAGTGCAAGCATGCACCAAAAAAAGACTGTCGATCTTAGAGATGCTGATTGCATAAATGGCTCACAAATAAAGCAACAACCTCCTATCATCTTCTGTAGCAATATATTCACAATAGAACAGCGAAAAAAGGATTGATATTTCATCAGTCAAGGTAGAAATATAAAATACTTAAAACAATATTCGCATTTATTGCACATGCCATGAGAGTATGAAATAATGAGCTTCAAACTTTCCCCCAGGGAAAGGATTTGAATTCTGGATATATTCTGGAAATTAGGTGTTCCCTTGAATCCAAAGGCACTTAATAATCGTTGTCAAAATGGTTATCTGTGCAAAGTGGGTTGACAAGTACAATGAAGCACATATCACACCTCGTGAACAATTCGGTGTAGGAAGGAACTGCAGATGCTGGTTTAAACCAAAGATAGACATAAAATGCTGGATTAATCTCTGGAAAGAAGGAATGGGAGATGTTTCTGGTCGAGACCCTTCATTAGACTGATTTCAGGGGAGTGGGAGCTACATAGATAAGGAAGTGTAAGGTGAAAACAGGACAAATGGAATCAAGATCAAGGAAAATTATTCCCTTTGTCCTGTTTTCACAACTTACACTTCCTTATCTACGTATCTCCCTCTCCCCTGACATAAGACTGAAGAAGGGTCTTGTCCTGAAACGTCACCCATTCTTTCTCTCCAGAGATGCTGCCTGTCCCGCTGATTTACTCCAGCATTTTGTGTCTATCTTCGTGAACAATTCTATTGCATTGCACGTGACTAGTCAGAGATTCACCAAGGAGTTCTGAAAATACAGAGATATCAGGGACTGCAGATGCTGGAATCTTCCGTCTAAAGAAAGGTCCTGACCAGAAACTTGCCTATCCATTTCCTCCAGAGATGCTACCTAGCTCTTGGAGTTACTCCAGCACCTTGAGGTTAGTTCTGAAAGTATGCTGAGATGAAGGAAAGATTCATCCCTAGATGTATTGTGCTGAACCTATAATATATGTGGATTAAATTCCACTCTGAAATTCTGTTCTATTAACTTGTCAAATGTGCAGCATTTAAAACAAAGGACACATTTCTATCCATCTGCCAATAAGAGACCCACATAGAATGTGACATGTAAAAGAATGAGGAAATTTAGGGAAAAATATTACTCATGTTGTTATATCAATTCCAAGCTCTTTTAACAGCTTTTAAATCAATTGTGCAACTAAACATGTCCCAACACATTATAATGGATCGACAACTGGGTTAAAGTACAATATATCTGAAATTCCTGCATTTAACGTGAGTAAAAACAGATGTTAAAGTTAAACTGTTTTGGATGCACAAGAATCAATCTTTTTTGACTATTTTATTGCGCACTGATTTTAAACATATATCCTCAATGAGGGCATTGTAGATTTTTCAGGACATTTAGATTACATTTCATGGCAGGAGCATGATTTGCATTCCAAGCTGAAAAGCTTGTATCTTTTCACTCTGCCATGTCTAATAGGCAAGATCATATCATATCATATCACAATAAACACTATCATCCCCCTCCAAACATATTACCAAGGACCAAGACTTGGGCCTTTTACTTCCCTTTGTAACTTGATCTTTGACTTTCTCATCAGTAGAGCCTTATCAGTGCAGGTCAGTCACAGCATTTCCTTCTCATTGACCATCAACTCAGGTGCACCTCAAGTCTGTAGGGTTAACCCCCTGCACTACTCTCTTTGCACCCATGAGAGTGTGGCTAAACAGAGCTATCCATAAATCATCCGTATATCTGCTTTTACTGGTGGTATGATCGTGGAGAGAGTTAACAACTTTAAATTCCTGGACATCAACATTTTGGGTGACGTGTCCTGGGCCCAGCACATAGATGCAACGGAAAGGCTTGCCAGGGTCTCTATTTTCTTGAAAGTTTAAAGAGATTTTGTATACTCTGAGTACTCTAACCAACTTTTAACAATTACTGTGGAATATATCTTAACTTTAATTTTCATACTCTAAGGAGGACTATATCGCAAAAGTTTGATGCTTTTCTTGAGCCAAGAATTCCATTTGAATATGCCACTTTTAACTTGCTTATGCTTATAATGTTACCCCAAAAGCTGGATTCAATGTTCTGATTCCAATTGCACAGGAAATTCCTCCTGATTACCTGGTTATTCAGTCAGCAGGACTTGACTGCATGTATGCTGCGTGTGACATTTGCTTAAGTTATAACAATGACTTCCAAGCAACTTTAATGGTTGTCCAGCTCTGTGGAATGTCCTGACATATTGGAATGTGTTATATTAATGTGCATGTTCAATCATATTTTTCTTCGACAAGAACAACTCCATTCCTCATTTCAATGTAACATTAGCAAAGAATTCCAATCAGCTCTTTAAGCCTGTGACCCCAATTTGAACAGTGCTTTCAAAATGTCAACCAACAGTTACATTTAATCCTAATGGGGGAATTGCTAATCCCAAATGTCAAGCAACTGTACATGGGTGGGTTACAAATAAACCGTTGCTTCAATGAATCTATTCACAGGAATCAATGCAAGAAAATAAAATAAATAATTCACTACAAAAATTAAAATATAATAACACACACACTTATTCAGAAAGTGGTCACTGTGAGCAGAATAAGCAAGTAAATCTGCATAGCTGACAAGGAGTATTGTTTTCCAAATCATCTATCCTAAAGAGAGGAGATGAGGGAAATGAGGAAACTGAGGGAAATGATGTGCGAGGAAGAGGACCTGCAGGAATGCCTTTTTCTGCAATTTTAGAGTTTGCATATCCTCCCAGGCATCCCACTGCCACCCATATCCCAAAGATATAAGTGTTCATAGGTAAAATTGTTCACTGTAAGTTGACCCAAGTTTATAGGTGAGTGGTCAAATCTGGAGAAGTTTATGAGAATGTGGGGAGAATACAATGGAGTGAGTGTAAATGGCCAGCTTTGCGTTGGCACAGAATGAATGGGCCAAGGAGCATTTTCCATGCTGTATCTCTCTGTGAATCTGTACTTTAAAATTAGTTAAATGAATTTCAAGGTTCTACAGTCTGAAGTTGGACGAGAGTAATTCCATGAATGTTAAGACAGAAATAAAGAATCTAAAAAAAAATCTGTGGAAATTACAAAGTAAGGCAGTTGTTCTGAATATTTATCAGATTTGGGATGCATTGTGGAGCTTCAGAATATTTCCTCAAGCAACAAAATTAAAACTTCCACTCTGTTTCATCGGTAATTTGGGTAATTGCAATGCCTTTGAGCAGCATCCTCGCAATTTCTCATTGGCATGAATGTTCAATACAATTTCATTCTGATTGGCATAAAATCAGCAATGTCAGTGTGACTGAAGAATAGGAAGAGGAGCATCTTGTTCAAGTGAAGTTGAATGTCATCAGAAATTATCAGTCATAGCCTGCACAGCGAGGAAGCATTTCCCTTGGTCTAAATACAGCAGCCCTGGACTATTCAGTAAAGAGGATGTTTGCTGATACTTTTTTTTTCCAACCAAAGACCACGTTGACAAGTGAAATTTCACTTGCAGAGGAGAACATCAAAGAAAATGCTGTTTGTTATATTTGTTTGCCATTAAAACCGCCAGTTAACTATGTGAGTATGACAAACATCCTGGGTTCCATTCTGGCAGCAAGCTGTGATCTGGACACTTTCTTACATTTGACTGGCAGCTCTTGCAGGTACCCAAGTATAACTAATGCTATATGAATTCATACTTCCTCAAATGTTTTAGCAATCGTTTTTTTTTCTTTCTCTCAACATCGTAAATATTGTTGAGTGACATTCCTGCCATAGCTGAATCCAGCTTTGGTGTACACTCCTGAGGGCCGACGAATAGAAACCATTTACTTCCACCTCTACACATTATCCTCACCAATAACCCAACCCTCCAATGCAAAATATGTAATTACAACGGAAGCTGTGAATGCCAAGCTGCATAAATTCCACAGCTCTTGCAGTCCTTTCATACTCGATTAAGGCATTCTTCAAAGTTTTTTTAAAGCATATCTTAAGGGGTTGAACAGGGGGATGCATTTAGCTCCTTGAATTTGTTCTCCCACTTAAGGAAAGCATAACAGATGTGTAAACACAAGGGACTGCAGATGCTGGTTTAGAAAACAATGTGCCAGTGTAACTCAGCGGGTCATGTAGCATCTCTGGAGGACATGAATAAGCAATATTTTAGTTCAGGACACTGTCTGACTGAATTCCAGATTGAATCATACAATTAAACAGCATGGAAACTGTCCCCTTAGCTCACTATCTGCTTCAACCATGAAGCACCCATTTAAGTGATCCCATTTTATTCTCCCCACATTCCCCTCATCCATCCCTGACATTGTTTCCCATGTCCTTTCAGATAATTTAATGCACACTCAAGAAAACAGGAGCAAGAGTAGGCTACTTGATAACTCAAGTCTCCTCCACCATTCAACATGTTCATGCTGAGCTAGCCCAGGATTGACTTCTTCTCCATGCCAGATGTTCATCGCCCTCCATCCCCCAATCTTTCAGAAAATTATGTACCGCCACTTTAAAAAACTTCTAATGAGTGAACCAACACCACCCTCTGAGGTAGAGCATTCTAGAGATTCACTGTTGTCTGCAACTAGAAATTTCTACTCACCCCCATTTTAAATGTCCGGCCCCTTATCATGCAGCATTGACCCTTTGATTGAGACTCTCCAACTAATAATATCTCATTTATTGTGACACTCTCCTTTAGGACTCCTCTATTTCAATTAACTCACCCTTGTAAACTCAGCAACCCTTACAAACTCTCCCACCACACATGCATTTTGTCCTATCTGTAGTTACTGCCCTGTGCCTCACCTATGGTGATAGAACCTATTATACTCCTGCACTTTGTACTTCAATCACCATCTTCAAAATCAACACTCCACTTGCATCTTTCACACTCTAGTTTGATGCCCTTTGAGTATCCTGAGAAACAAATTAAAATGTGACTGCATAAATGTCAGCTGCAGCATCTATTGTTGTTGAATATATGTATAAAAAAAAATTTCTCCTTCTCTCTAGCACTTGGTGCATGACCTGATAGGATATTCCCCATTCTCAGTGTGAACTCTCCTGGTCTATTCTTCCTCTGTTCCATTTTAATTCCCCAATCTACAAAGGACACTCATCTAGATCAGACTAAGGTTTGACAGAGGTTCCAATGTCCAACTAACTGTGCAGAAATGGGATGTTAAATGTTTATAAAATACACATTAAATATGCAATGGGCTCTGGTGGGCAGAATGATGAATACTTTTCACATGTTATGGGCATCGCAGTAAATGAATTGAATTTTAAAACTGCATGTTCATGAGATTTTTGCAATCGATTTACTGCATTTAATTTTAAATATTCAGCTTTAAAGAAAGGAAACAGGTTGAAATGAAGTGTCTTCCTTTTACACTGCAATTTTCCTGAATGAGGCCCAAATTAAAAACTTAACATTATTTATTACCAATGGATCAGTTTCAGTGTTCACCTTTGAGAGTTATTTGTCCCCATCTCTCAGTTATTTACAGTGATCTGCTAGTCATGCAATCTCCCAGATAAAAATAATTTTCCTTCATAACTTATATGGTTATATGGTTAACTGTTACCACTCTTACAACAAGGAGCCAAGTAACTTCCAGCTGCTGCAGTAACCAGCAAGGTTTCAATTTTACACAGTGAAAGTCAAATTTAGAATAAATCCACATAAAACGAAATAATTATACTGGTTAATAAACATATATGTGCTTGGAGTTTTAGTCTAAGCCACACTATACCTCTGATGTTACAATTAGGTTTTCAGTGTGGATTTTCAAGCTATTATTCGAAAGCGCAGCGGAAGGTGCCGAATAAAGGATTCCATCGGAAGATATGGAAGTGAAGAAATAAACCGCACTTTTAATTTCTTTTGAAAAGTCATATTTCATTACGTGGCGCTGAGGCTTAAAAAGCAATCAAGCATATTAGCTGTCCTCATCTCATGCAATTACATGTTTGGACTTTTTCTTACTGTGATCGTCCATGAGGAAAATGAACTTCAGCAGTTATCAGCACAATGCATACAAAAGTGCCTGTACTGTGTGTTAGCTCAGCTCTCTGCAATCAGAGCCACAGTTCAACTGTGGTATTCAATTGAACCAGGGAGCTGAAGGCTCTTGATAGGATAAAAACTAACAGCAAAACATGGAAAATGAGGCAGAATTAACCATTATTTACATAAATAATGAGCAGATTATGCATTCAAAGTATTTATACCAATAATTATGCTATTTCCTATTATTTGAGTTGTATTTCTTAATGCTGAAGGTAAATTTATATAAGATTTTTACAGCAGAAAGTGAAGTGTCATTTGCAGGTGGTATAATTTATGAATGTCAATGAAATTTCAATACTGCTAATCAGTAAACTGTAAATCATGGTAGTTCAGGTAATTTATTATTGATCACCGTCTCATACTCAACAAACAGAATGCAATGTATCATTAACATGGATTTTCAACAGACTTGTTTCATAAATATGTGCACACATTGTAGAGACAAATATTAATAACGTTTACCTTTTCCAAAATGAATAGGGATGCATTTTATCAGAAGGTTTGAACAAGATTTGAATATATTCAATTGGTTTTAATTGTGAATAATATGTTTGGCTATAAGCTATCTTCAAATACATCTATATCCTGGCCCACTCTAACCTAATGAATTATCTTCACTCATACCCTACAGGGACACGGGAACACACTTAGAATTCTGCGGGACATGAATCACAAAGATATGGTTGATAGGTGGGAGAAATAAATGCACGTTCAGAAAGTTCAATACTTTGGGAGATTGTGAAGATTAAACCAAGTGTGATAGTGAAAATAGATTCAGAGGAGAATTGGTATTGGTTGATTATTGTTGCGTGCACTGAGAAACAGTGAAATTATTTTTTGCGTGTTATTCAGGTAAATCATACCATGCATGAATGCAATCAAACCATTCATGAGTTTAACAGGCAGTGTAAAATATTGAGAGAGAAAGTGCAGATTTAAAAAAATGTAAGGACCACAACAAGGTAGATTGGAAGATCGGGTAAACATCCTTAGCTTATGAGATCATGAGGGAAGAACTGCAGATGCTGGTTTAAATCAAAGGTAGACACAAAATGCTGAAGTAACTCAGCGGGACAGGCAGAATCTCTGGAGAGAAGGAATGGGTGACGTTTCGAGTCGAGACACTTGGGATGGGTCCCTTCGGTATTGGGTATGGTAAGACGCTTGGAGATACTGCCTGTCCCACTGAGTTACTCCAGCATTTTGTGTCTACTTTAGGTTATGTGAGTTGTGTTCAAGAATCTAATAATAGCATGGAAGAAGCAGTTCTTGAAGCTGGTGGTCTGTTCTTTCAAGGTTTTTTTTAACTTCTGCCTAATGGGAGAAGGGGATATGTCTTGGGTGTAAGAGGTCCGTGTTTATGTTGCCTGCTTTCCTAAGTGAGGCAGTGTGAAGTGCAGACAGAGTCATTGGGAGGGTAAGGTGGTGGGAGAGGCTGGTTTGTATCATGGACTGGGCTATGTCCATAACTCTCTGCTAATGCAGTCTTCCGAAGAACAGTTGCCAAACCAAACTGTGATACATCCTAATGGGATGCTTTCTATGTTGCATCTGTATAAGATGCTTTCAATGGTGTGTTGCAAATGCTTTCATTGCTGCCTTTGTAAGATGATGAAGATAAACATTAGGAAAAGTTCCGTTCGTAAAGGAAGAAAGAATGGACATATGCTTTAAAATTTGATCACCTGATGTTGGTATTACAATGTTACATGATTCATGACAACTATCTCCATTCCTGAACAATTTTCATGGCTGAAAATCATCCAAGCCTTTTGCTGCCTGTGTTACATTTGTGTCTCTGATCTGAATCAAATTATGTCAATTGCCCCGTGACATTATTTCTAGAGCAATATGAATAAATTGGAGGAAGTGATCCAGAATGAAACCATTTTGGGCATTCCCGGTACAAACTAGGTATTTCTTTCACAATATCACATGGTGCACATTAAGCTAAGTCTAAATCTTAGTTTTTATCCATGCCTCATCTTACTATTAAATCTGACTCTCCTGCCAAAACACACCAATTTCCTCACCCTTGAAATGATACAAAATAGGCCGAACCCGGAAACCAAGCCTCTCAAACATCCCAATCTACATGGGTATTATCCTCCAAATGGTCTGGACCCATGCCCAGAACCTTTACCACTCTGGGATCTCAGCTTTAGCTTTCAATCTTCTTAACTTGATTGGCCCAGATCTTAGAAATAAGGAATTGCAGATGCTGGTTTGCCGAGGAAAGACACAAATTACTGAAGTAACTCAATGAGCCAGGCGGCATGCCTGGAGAACATGAATTGATGACGTTGCGGTCAGTCTGAAGAACGGTCCCAACCCGAAACATCACCTTTTCACGTTCTTCAGGGATGCACCTAACCTGCTGAGTTACTCTGGTGAAATTGGCCACCTTGGCCCAGGTCTTCATCATTGTAGATCAACCATATTAATCCATGCCTATATAATCTCCACTACACATATTATGCATGTCACACATTCCACCATATAATCCAGTCCGGGTTTTGGGCATCATGAGTACTGTACTTTTGACAGCCTGTCGTTATGCTACTGCAGTTAGTACGTAGGCTGATGTGATGAGCACAGCTGTGTGTATCGTTCTCTCTGTATGATCTTAATAAAAGACTAATGGTTCACTCCAGACTTTGTAGTTGATCACTTACTAACATGGTGTCAGAAGTGGAATACGAACCCACGCCTCCAATCAGAGCCCACTGATTCATCAAAATAACTCGGGTCTTAGTGGGAGTCTTGATTTTCTACCATTGCTTTTGCCACTTCCTACCATAGCTTTAACCTTTCATCTTTAACCAATTACTTTCAACCACTGACTGCCATCTCCCCCCCCCCCTGCCCCCCCCCCTACACAGCACCACACCTCTCCACCCCTCCCCCCACCCCTAATCTCAGACCTCAATTTGGGCTTGTAGTAACAGGTCCTTTCTCCACCCAGCATCTCTCCTGGCATCTTTACATTCTCAAAAATGGACAACACACATTTAATGGCACCAGAGGCTTGGGTGTCAGAGACTACTAAAGTTTGAAACAGCAGTCTCACAAATGAGAGAGTTAATGGTGCTGCTATGACTAACCCGCAAACTCTTCAGAATCCAAAACTATTTTTGGGCCACAGTGTTGCAAGAGTATTTATTGTCATCTGCACCAGATATAATTGGAACAATGAAATTCCTACTTGCTGAAGCTTGCCTATCGGACGACACGCCACAAAATATAATTTTATTCTAAATAAACTCCACCATTTTTGTACAAAAAAACAAACTATGTAGAGAGAAAAATATATTGTCCACAAAACAAGTTCAGACATGATTTTAGCATGGAAGCAATTGAATTGAACTATATAATTTTGCATTAAAAACACAGAGAGGACAAATCATAAATCACAAAACAATTGATTTGTGCTTTTGATATTCTGTTTGTCACAATAAGGGCAGGGATATAAATGTTATATTTTTACTGTGGGTACTAATTCCAAGTAGAGTACTCATTTTTTAAACATTACGACTTAGCTGGCGGTCTGGATGGAGTAAAGCCTGCAAGCCCCCTACAACTTATATGGCATGGGATATATACTCAAGCAGTTTCTGTTCTGGAAGGGGAAACCTTGAGCTGATTGAAGCACTTAACTATCGGCTTCATGCTTTATTCAGTTCCCACCCCAGCTCCCATGTCACTACAGACCGTGCTGGAAACTGCATTAAAGCCACATTAGAACATACCCAGTCAAACACTATAGTTATTGGTGCATGATTTTGGATAAACCACTTTGTGTCTGCTGATGTGCAGACACCCATAATGAACACTTGCTTTGCTTCCATAGCAACAGAGACACTACAAGTGATCCTGTAATTTGCATTACATCAGTGAATCTTGGAATCTGGCTGGCATTGCACATACTAAACATCTGGAATATCAATGCCACCAGATTATTATACTGACAATTATCTTCTCATATTTTTGTTGTTTGATATATTAAAGTAGGTACTTCATTGGGGAGGAGATTGGATTATATTTCACTCATTTCTCCAGTAGCACCATTTATCATTCACAGATCAGTTGCAACACTAACAGGCAAGAGCTATCCTTCTCTGCTGCAAGCATATAATTTAACTAGCTCTCCATCAGTATAACGCCATGCAGTCCTCATTCACTATATTTATGAAATGGTTAGTTTGTGCAGTTTTATGCCACCGATTGGCCAATCTAATGTTATTTTGTACATTTCAGTTATGAAATAAAACTACATTTGGTCAGATGATCTACAAGCATATTTCAAATGTCCCCCCATTTCTGTAAAATTACAAAAGAAGTGTAATTCTCAACAGGAAGCGCAGAGAATGTTGAAGTACGCATCTTATGGTCTTGAACCTCAAGAGAGATACACA
Organism: Malacoraja senta; assembly: GCA_038087875.1. NCBI lineage: Eukaryota > Metazoa > Chordata > Chondrichthyes > Rajiformes > Rajidae > Malacoraja > Malacoraja senta. The sequence goes on from CM075977.1 coordinate 172,516,325, forward strand.
TTGCGCACTGATGGATTTCCCACGGTATTTCGACAGATGCAGATGCCTCACCAAATTCCCAAGTTTTATTGTGCAGGTCCCCAGACAAGTTAATCATCTGCTCTCATTACCCATTTGTGAAAATCAATGCGTGGATAAAAAACAACACAATCTCCTTTGATCTGATGTTTGTCGTTGATATATGATAACAGATGCAAAATATTTAGCTGGGGAATTGGTGTGAAATAAAATGGAAATTGCTTTAAATATTCAGCTTATTTTGCAGCCACTGTAGAGAGAGAGGAACAAAGGCAGTTTTTATTGGAACATGATAAAACGAGTAAATGAAACAATATTTCATGTAGATAACCTGTTTCTTCTTCCACAGCTATTGCCTGACCTGCTGAGTATTTCCATCGTTTCCTGCTTTTTTAATCACAATCACAATAATACTTTATTAGCCAAGTATGTTTTGCAACATACGAGGGATTTCATTTGCCAAGTCAGTCATATAAATAAAAAGCAACGGAACACACAAAATACATTTTCACATAAACATCCACCACAGTGACTCCTCCACATTCCTCACTGTGATGGAAGGTGAAATAAAATTCAAATTTTTTCCCAGCTATGCTCTCCCATGGTTGGGTGCCTCGAGCCTTCCGTTGACTCCCGTAGCCGGCAGTCGGGTCCTCCACATTGGGGGGATGTCAGCTCCCCTGCGTCAGCGATCGAACCCCGCGTCGGGGCTGGTCGAGCCTCTGCGCCATTGGACCTTCCTAACTCGGCCTCTCCCGAGACTGCGAACCCTTGATGGTAAGTCTGCAGTATCTTATTTCTTGATTGCCCCATAGGTTTCATGCATCCTTCCAACTTACATTCCAGGTCTATAAGAATCTTGTCCCTCTTAACTATAACCCCTCAGCTATTTTTCCTTGACAATTTGCACATTTTCTTGGCACAAATTTTATGTTAAAAAAATCAGTTATCTTTTCCTTTCACTTTTCATCATGACCCATTCTACGATCTAATCAATTCTATCTTCTGCCTATCTAAAACCTTCTTCCGTTCCTTTCATGCCCTACTCTTTTGCATAATTGTGTGTTACCTTAAAGTTCATGCCTACAGTCTTTCTGTTCTGGAAGGAGGTCATAATTGTGTTTTGCCTTAAAAGCTGCTCAACCTACTGAGAGTTATCAGCATTTTCAGTTTTTATTTCAGATATCCTATGTTATTTTATATCCTGCTTGAAGACTGAGTATCAATTATGTGTTCACTTTGAATTTTTTTTTTAATCCACAAGGGATGGCAAAAAATTCTGGTATCTAAATTCATTAATTTAAAATCATTAATATTTATGCATTGCCTCCTCTTTATATGAAGCAGAATGTACATCATTAATTTTGGCAGTGTATTCAGTCTCCATATCACAATAGTCACAATGAAATATCTTTTAATGGAAACCATCCCAGTGAACAGCCTCTGGACTAGTTATTAACATATTGATACTGCTCAACTACACTATCTTTCAAGCCTTATGCTTGAATAGATACAAACAAAATTAAAGCCACATTAAATTTGAAATGTACGGAGGGAGGAGGATAAGTGACAGGGTCTTTGAGCAAAGAATCAGTCTTAAGAGATCAGGGTACACAAAAATGCTGGAGAAACTCAGCGGGTGCAGCAGCATCTATGGAGCGAAGGAAATAGGTAACGTTTCGGGCCGAAACCCTTCTTCAGACTGATAGGGGGTGGGGAGAAGAAAGGAAAAAAGGAAAAGGAGGAGGAGGAGCCCGAGGGCTGGGGGAGGGGCGGAGACAACCAGATGGCTGATGAAGGGGAGGGGACAACCAGGGCTAACAGAATTGGGAGAATTCAACGTTCAGGCCACCAGGATGTAGACTGCCCAAGCGGAATATGAGGTGCATTTCCTCCAATTTACGGTGTTGCTCGCTGTGGCCATGGAGGAGACCCAGGACAGAGAGGTCAGATACGGAATGGGAGGGGGAGTTGAAGTGCTGAGCCACCGGGAGTTCAGGTTGGTTATTGCGGACCGACCGGAGGTGTTCGGCGAAACGATCGCCAAGCCTCCGCTTGGTCTCACCGATGTAGATCAGCTGGCATCTAGAGCAGCGAATGCAATAGATGAGGTTGGAGGAGATGCAGGTGAACCTCTGTCGCACCTGGAACGACTGCTTCGGTCCTGGAATGGAGTGGAGGGGGGAAGTGAAGGGACAAGTGTTGCATCTCTTGCGGTTGCAAGGGAAAGTACCAGGGGAGGGGGTGGTATGGGAGGGAAGGGAAGAATTGACAAGGGAGTTACGGAGGGAGCGGTCTTTGCGGAAGGCAGACATAGGGGGAGATGGGAAGATGTGGCGAGTGGTAGGGTCACGTTGGAGGTGGCGGAACTGACGGAGGATCACTTGTTGTATGTGACGGCTGGTGGGGTGAAAGGTGAGGACTAGGGGGACTCTGCCTTTGTTGTGAGTGGGGGGATGGGGAGAGAGAGCAGTGTTGCGGGGTATGGCAGAGACCCTGGTGCGAGCCTCATCTATGGTGGAGGAGGGGAACCCCCGTTCCCTGAAGAATGAGGACATTTCAGATGCCCTGGTGTGGAACGCCTCATCCTGGGAGCAGATGCGGCGTAGACGGAGGAATTGGGAGTGGGGGATGGAGTCCTTACAGGAAGCAGGGTGGGAAGAAGTGTAGTCCAGATAGCCATGGGAGTCGGTAGCCATGGGAGTCGGTCGGTTAAGAGATCAGGTTGTGTGTATCGGGTTTTGAGTGAGACAGGTTGTGGTATTTTATTATTTGCATGGTTATGGGAAGTAATGAGTTACAAATCCTAACTGATACAATCCACCCCCACCCCCCAGCCTTCAGTTGCATCTGTTTCAATTATTTTCAATGTGAAGAATAATTTGACTTAAAAGACACTTGGACAGGTACATGGAAGGAAAGATTTAGAGGGTTAAGGGCCAATGGCAGGCACTAGTTTAGACCAGGCATTTAAGTCAGCATCGATGAGTTGGGCCAAAGGGCCTGTTTCCATTCTCTATGACTAAAAATAGCTTCCTGAGATAATAAAGAACATCAAAGAGATATTTAGATGAGCACGAATCAACAAGACAGAGAAAGCTATGGACCATGTTCTGGTGAATGGTATTAGTTTGGATGTTGGTGTGGATATGTTGGGATGAACATATTTCCATGCTGTATAACTCTGATTGAGATATCTTGTAACACCTCCAGCAATCCCTGCTCATCAATGTATCTCTCCTTCGGACTCACCTGAGATGTGTACCAAGCACTAAAGAGGGCACAGTTTTTTGTGCAAATTTTAGAGCAGAATCTCCCATCGTTTGATCAATGGTCTCAATAAATGTTTCTGTATTTTGCCACAGGTGGCAAAAGACCAGAATCAGACATGGTATGCTCACTTTACACACCACAGCCAATATGACATGGTTTTCAATTAAAAAAACACTATCTTATTTACATTGGCAACAGAAAAGCAGCTGCCACATGCCCAATCATTCTTTATGGATCCATCATTTAAATCTTTGACATCAGATATTCGGACAAATTAATAATCTTCCCACAACAGCAGAAGACCAAGATCTCCATTATTCCACCATCATTAATAGTTTTCTTCACTATGAGCATCGTTGTCATCCAGAAACATAAGCACAAGTCAGATGTGTAGAGAATTGAAGTACTTATCCATCAATGTCAGGCCTGCTATGTCAGGCTGATCGCCTCGACGTGGAGTGCCCACCACCGGCTATGGGAGTCAAGATCATTCCGTCAACGGAGGGCTCGAGGCCCCCGACCGCGGGAGAACAAAGGGAAGAGATTGAACATTTTTTTGCCTTCCATCACAGTGAGGAATGTGGAGGAGTCTCTGTGATGGATGTTTATGTTAAAATGTGTTTTGTGTGTTCCGTTGCTTTTTATTTGTATGACTGATGGCAAATTCCTCGTATGTCACAAAACATACTTGGCTTATAAAGTATTACTGTGATTGTGATTGTGATTAAACTAAGAACCATTGTTAAAATGTGTTATTCTTTCCAGTACTCTGCTGCTTATTTCCTAAATTACAATGCCCTCACCATCATTGCCCCATTGCTTTCTGGATCACATTGCACCCAGCTTGGAAAAGCTTAGTTTAAAATTCACATAATTAATTATAATTCCTCTATGATCACGTTTGCTTTTCTTACAACCACCTTCAGCACTTAAACATCTCGAAATTTCTGTGCTCCTTGAATTCTGCCCTCTTTTTCATCCCTGATTTGAAAAACACTTATTGCTAGCTTGACTTTCAACGAACAAAATTCAAAAAATAAAAAAACTCGCTAATTCCTTCACCATGTTCTGGAGTCCATTCCCCTATCTCTGGAATTCTAAATTATTGAAGGTAAAGAGTGAGATATATATAAATGCAACAGCCTGATTTGTCTATCTTCTTGAATAGACTACAATTCTAACTCCATCAAACTTCTCATGTTTTCCTTACAGTCATAAGACAGACAGAAATTGCACTGTTTACCCCATGGAAATAGCCAACGGAGATTCATGTCTGCCAGGTGAAGGACATAGCCAACAGGGAAAGCATCCGGCTGATAAAATGCCTCTGGAGATCCACACAGTCAATGGATCAAATAGAGCACAGTAAAACATAACATGCCAAGTAAATATTAACTATTTTGACTTGTTCAAGATAATTTGTATCATATATTTAGAACATCAATAAGCACAGATCTATATGTAGAAACAAGAACTGCAGATGTTGGTTAATACATAAAAGGACACAAAGTGCTGGAGTACCTCAGTAGTTCAGGCATTTTCTCTGGAGTACATGGATAGGTGATGTTTCGGGTTGAGACCCTTCTTCAGACTGAAGAAGAATCTCAACGCGAACCTTCGCCAATCCATGTTCTCCAGAGATGCTGCCCGATCTGTTGAGCTACTCCAGCATTTTGTGTCCTTTTGAGCACAGGTCTTTAACATAAATGCTGATGGATTGTCCAAAATGAAATCATTATAATTTTAGTCCTCCGTCAAAAATCTGCTCAAATTGAGCAACAGTTTCACCAAAATACATCCTTCGTAAGTACGAGCCAATTAAAAAAATTGTCTGATAGAACTAATATGCTGTATAAACAGTACCTTTTGACAAATAAAGTCCATCGTCAAAATACTAACCAGAAGTCAAAAAGTAAAGAACATTTATTTTCAATGGCATCAATTTTCCAAGGATTTTGCTGATGACAAGGGACTCATTTTTATGCAGATACATGCATTGAAGGCGAGTTGGTACATAAGCAAAATTTGAATGTCAAACTCTGATAATCCGGCACACAAATGGCTTTGATAAAGCTGGACTGGCAGATCTTCTGGACTATCCTGCTGAGTTACTCCAACATTTTTGTGTCTATCTTTGGTTTAAACCAGCATTTGCAGTTCCTTCCTACACAGATCTTCTGGACTACTGGATGTTATTCATTATTTATTTCCCAACAAACCTTTATTTATTGATGATGTTATTGAGCATTATTGATAAAGTTCGCTTCTTAAAAACAGACAATAACACAATGGGTTAAGTTAAACCAAACAAGCTTTACTATATATGACAGATGGGAGTGGCGGGGATTTACAGTCCAGCAAGTATTCAAGAATACATGCTGTTCCCCGAGAGACCACTCAAATTAACAAAGATTTACAGGGTCTTATATACGGTTTAAGTCAAGTAGGCAGCATAACAAAAGCATTAGTCAAGATCCCGAGAGGCAGCAGCCAATGTCCTAATATGGAGTTGTCTTTCAGTGCTAGCTGGTACCTGTCTCTCTCTTATCAGCTCTGTACCAGTCTCTGTTATCAACCACCAGTACTTTTCCACTATAGGCTGTGGCCCAGGAGCTTTTTCGTTTAGTTTCATGACCCAACTCACAGAACTACCTGAATTTTTAACATATTGTGTAAAAATATTATATAAATCATACCTGAAACTCGTCAAGACCAAAACCTGCACATTTTTAAGAAATATGAGAAAAACTCAAAGTTTCTGAGTAGTAATTGCCCAATCAATGCACGTTTGACATTGAGGTCAGACACAAATTGGCCAATCCCGCGCTTTGTTTTATAGTCGCTAGGCAGCGAGGACGCTGGGATCATGGTTGCCTCCTCATTACATCAATAGCAATAGCAAGGTTTCCAAGGATAAAGGTAATGCTAACCTTGCTGATAATTTTGTTTTTCATTTGATTTATCTTTATAATGTGTACTGGTAAATAAAAATGATAAATAACAAATGTAGAGCTAGGGTTAGGATTACTGTCAGTCTGTCAGTCTGTCAGTCAGTCTGTCAGTCAGTCTATCAGTCAGTCTGTCAGTCAGTCTGTCAGTCAGTCTGTCAGTCAGTCTGTCAGTCAATCTGTCAGTCAGTCTGTCAGCCGGGAGGTGAGCGTTGGGCCGGGCCTCCGGTGAGTGCTGCGAGGAGTCGGTCAGGCTGTCAGTAGGCCAGTGTTGCAGCAAGTGAGCGGGCGGTCTGATGGAGCCAGCGCTATCTAAGCTGTCAATGAATACAGCAAATTTTTTTTTTAAACTGTCTTTGAAATTAAAAGTTAATGTTAAGAATTAGTGATGTTAAGTGACAAATAATTAAATTCAATTCAATGAAAACCAATGGAATCTACAACCTGGCAGCTGGAGGAGGCGGGACCAGCAGACAGGCTGGTGGGGTGGGGTAGGGCGGGGCCACCAGGCAGGCTGGGGGGTCGGGCCCACCAGGCAGGCTGGGGGGGCAGGGCCAGGTGGGGCGTGTTGGGCAAGGTGCAAAGGCATTGTGAGGTCAGCGGGCAGGGCCAGGCGGGGCCACCAGGCAGGCTGGGGGGGGCAGGGCCGGGCGGGGCCAGTTGGGCCAGGTGCAAAGACATTGTGAGGTCAGCGGGCGGGGCCACCAGGCAGGCTGGGGGGGCAGGGCTGGGCGGGGCCAGTTGGGCCAGGTGCAAAGGCATTGTGAAAGGGAGGGAGGGAGGGGAAGAGATCTCCCACCCCGTCCCATTGTGATTGGACATCTGTGAGTTGGCGCTGTGACTCATGCAGAAGTTTGATTTTAATAGGACCACGTGAAGGTTCCAATCTCCCTCACCTGTCCCATTGTGAGGTCATTTATGAAAATGAGATCCATTGTGATTGGACATCTGTGAGGTGGCACTTTGGCTCATGCAGCAGTTTGATTTAATTTTTTTTGATGTTTTATGAACAATTTAATCCAAAATCTTGGGAAATAATTGACGAAATCTAGAGAGGAGTAGATTTCTGAACTCATAAGTTAAATCTCTACCGAAATTGTAAAAATCTCCGCGTTTTTGCGTCTGGTTTTCGAGGAGATACGTAGCAAAGGCAAAATTCTGTACACCCACACACACACACACAGTTTTAAAAGTATATAGATTATATATGATTAGTCATATTCACAAGTCATATATATATATATATATATATATATATATATATAATTATTATACCATCTATATATATAATTATACCATCTATATATATATATATATATATAGATGGTATAATAATATAGTTTAAATAGACTGCAACACGGAAATCGGCTACCCATGATGTAATATGGGCTTACTTTTCCAATCTCATTTTCTAATTAGTTTAATTAATTAATGTGCAACTTTTGGCACTGATGAGTTATGACTTCCTTCTCAATTATATTTCATCTAAATCTGTGCAAAATTTCATGTAGTTCCGAGACGTGGGTCACAAAAATAGATTTCTAGACACATTTTTGATGCTCGGCCCACAGCCTACTAGTGACATCAGTATTTCTGCTTGAGGCAAAAGCAAAGTTACAGAATCTAGTCAAGTGTCCCAGCAAGCAATGCGATAGCAATTAGCTCTTTCATTACAGAAGTGGTTAATTATGGCAGCAAGCGATACAATAGCGATTAACTCTTTCATTATAAAATATTCTCTATTGAACTTTAATGTGAGTTCAAGAATCAATGACCTGATGAGTGTCGGGGGAGTATGGAACACCTTGAGATTTGGAGAAGTGCAGAGACCAGTGAGACTCCAGAGAGCACAGTAAACATTGGCAGATGATGAAACATCAGGAATTGTGAATGATCAGAGTTTTACTGTAGTTCTATTTCTCTCAGTGCCTTGGTGTTACAAGGGAACAGGTTCAAGAATCTGGATAGTAGAACAGAAAAAGGCTCACTCGTCTGTTTAGTTGCAAATCAGTTTTATTGGCAAGAGAGGATATAAACAATACTGGTCTCGGTATGCGTGGGATCAATTTTTACAGCAGCACACCTCTCTCTCTCTCTCTGCCTCCGTCCGTGGCACTGATCGGGACTCAGCCCGTCGGTGAGCCCCTCTCGTACATGAACACATCAGATTTATTTGCAAGAGGGAGAACAAAAAGAATACTTGTCTTCTTTTTGTTCTCCGAGCGAGGTGGAGGATAAATGAGTGGATGAGGGACTGGTGCAGTGGGTATGGATTCAAGTTTCTGGATCATTGGGACCTCTTTTGGGGAAGGTGCGACCTGTACAGAAAGGATGGGTTGCACGAACTCGAGGGGGACCAATATCCTGGCGGGTAGATTTGCAAAGGCTACTGGGGAGACTTTAAACTAGTATGGTTGGGGGGAGGGACTCAAATTGGGAAAGCTAGCAGTCAGTGTGTGAGGCAGGAGGCAGAGAATGGAAGCACTCTGACCCAAAATGTAGGGGAGAGAGAAGAAAAAGACAATAAACGGAGAATAAGAGAGGGTTGGTTTCTTAAATGTGTATATTTTAATGCTAGGAGCATTGTAAGAAAGGTGGATGAACTTAAAGCCTGGATTGACACCTGGAAGTATGATGTTGTGGCGATCAGTGAAACATGGTTGCAGGAGGGCTGTGATTGGAAACTAAATATTCCAGGATTTCGTTGCTTCAGGTGTGATAGAATTGGAGTGGCAAGAGGTGGAGGTGTTGCATTGCTTATCAGGGAAGATATTGCAGCAGTGCTTTGGCAGGATAGATTAGAGGGCTCTTCTAGGGAGGCTATTTGGGTGGAACTGAGAAATGGGAAAGGGGTAGCAACACTCATAGGGGTGTATTATAGACCGCCAAATGGGGAGCGAGAATTGGAAGAGCAAATATGTAAGGAGATTGCAGATATTAGTAGTAAGCACAAGGTAGTGATTGTGGGAGATTTCAATTTTCCACACATCACATAGACTGGGAAACACATTCTGTAAATGGGCTGGATGGGTTGGAGTTTGTAAAATGTGTGCAGGATAGTTTTTTGCAGCAATACATAGAAGTACCTACTAGAGAAGGGGCGGTGCTGGACCTCCTGTTAGGAAATGAGACGGGTCAGGTGGCAGAGGTATGCGTTGGGGAACAGTTCGGGACCAGTGATCACAATACCATTAGTTTCAATATAATTATGGAGAGGGTCAGAACTGGACCTAGGGTTGAGATTTTTGATTGGAGAAAGGCTAACTTTGAGGAGATGCGAAAGGATTTAAAAGGAGTAAATTGGGACAGTTTGTTTTATGGGAAAGATGTGGAAGAGAAATGGAGGACATTTAAAGGTGAAATTTTAAGAGTACAGAATCTTTATGTCCCTGTTCGGTTGAAAGGAAATGGTTAAAATTGGAAAGAGCCATGGTTTTCAAGGGAAATTGGACACTTAGTTCAGAAAAAGAGAGAGATCTACAATAATTATAGGCAGCATGGAGTAAATGATGTGCTTGAGGAGTATAAAAAAATGTAAAAAGAGTCTTAAGAAAGAAATTCGAAAAGCTAAAAGAAGATATGAGGTTGCTTTGGCAAGTAAGGTGAAAGTAAATCCAAAGGGTTTCTACAGCTATATTAATAGCAAAAGGATAACGAGGGATAAAGTTGGTCCATTAGAGAGTCAGAGTGGACAGGTATCTGCAGAGCCAAAAGAGATGGGTGAGATATTGAACAATTTCTTTTCTTCGGTATTCACCAAGGAGAAGGATATTGAATTATGTGAGGTAAGGGAAACAAGTAGAGTAGCTATGGAAACTATGAGATTCAAAGAAGAGGAAGTACTGACACTTTTGAGAAATATAAAAGTGGATAAGACTCCAGGTCCGGACAGGATATTCCCTAGGACATTGAGGGAAGTTAGTGTACAAATAGCAGGGGCTATGACAGAAATATTTCAATGTCATTGGAAACGGCAATAGTGCCGGAGGATTGGCGTACTGCGCATGTTGTTCCATTGTTTAAAAAGGGGTCTAAGAGTAAACCTAGCAATTATAGACCTGTTAGTTTGACGTCAGTGGTGGGCAAATTAATGGAAAGGATACTAAGAGATAATATATATAAGCATCTTGATAAACAGGGGCTGATTAGGAACAGTCAACATGGATTTGTGCCTGGAAGGTCATGTTTGACTAATCTTCTTGAATTTTTTGAAGAGGTTACTCGGGAAATTGATGAGGGTAAAGCCGTGGATGTTGTATATATGGACTTCAGTAAGGCCTTTGACAAGGTTCCTCACGGAAGGTTGGTTAAGAAGGTTCAATGGTTGGGTATTAATGGTGGAGTAGCAAGATGGATTCAACAGTGGCTGAATGGGAGATGCCAGAGAGTAATGGTGGATGGTTGTTTGTCAGGTTGGAGGCCAGTGACTACTGGGGTGCCACAGGGATCTGTGTTGGGTCCACTGTTGTTTGTCATGTACATCAATGATCTGGATGATGGTGTGGTAAATTGGATTAGTAAGTATGCAGATGATACTAAGATAGGTGGGGCTGTGGATAATGAAGTAGATTTTCAAAGTCTACAGAGAGATTTATGCCGGTTGGAAGAGTGGGCTGAAAGATGGCAGATGGAGTTTAATGCTGATAAGTGTGAGGTGCTACATCTTGGCAGGACAAATCAAAATAGGACATACATGGTAAATGGTAGGGAATTGAAGAATGCAGGTGAACAGAGGGATCTTGGAATAACTGTGCACAGTTCCCTGAAAGTAGAATATCATGTAGATAGGGTGGTAAAGAAAGCTTTTGGTGTGCTGGCTTTTATAAATCAGAGCATTGAGTATAGAAGTTGGGATGTAATGTTAAAATTGTACAAGGCATTGGTGAGGCCAATTCTGGAGTATGGTGTACAATTTTGGTCGCCTAATTATAGGAAGGATGTCAACAAAATAGAGAGAGTACAGAGGAGATTTACTAGAATGTTGCCTGGGTTTCAACAACTAAGTTACAGAGAAAGGTTGAACAAGTTAGGGCTTTATTCTTTGGAGCGCAGAAGGTTAAGGGGGGACTTGATAGAGGTCTTTAAAATGATGAGAGGGATAGACAGAGTTGACGTGGATAAGCTTTTCCCACTGAGAGTAGAGAAGATTCAAACAAGGGGACATGACTTGAGAATTAAGGGACAGAAGTTTAGGGGCAACATGAGGGGGAACTTCTTTACTCAGAGAGTGGTGGCTGTGTGGAATGAGCTTCCAGTGAAGGTGGTGGAGGCAGGTTTGTTTTTATCATTTAAAAATAAATTGGATAGTTATATGGACGGGAAAGGAATGGAGGGTTATGGTCTGAGCGCAGGTATATGGGACTTGGGGAGAATACGTGTTCGGCACGGACTAGAAGGTCGAGATGGCCTGTTTCCGTGCTGTAATTGTTATATGGTTATATGGTTATATGGTTATATGGTATTGACCGGATCCGTTTTACAGCAGCACATGTCTCTCTCTCTCTCTCTCTCTCTGCCTTCTCTCTCTCTCTCTGCCGCGCTGATTGCGACTCAGCCCATCGGCGAACCGCTCTCATACATGAACTTGAACTAACTTCTGGCTTACTGGTGCCTGCCTTTGTACAGTTGAGAAATCAGGTGTTGAATTAACCGCCAGTAAGTCCTGGCCAATAGTGCTGCTCCCAAATTCAAACTATAACCAATGGCAGGTGACTGCATCCCAGCAAGCCCCACCCCCCCTTGGGAATAAAGCGCAGACTGGCGCGTAATGCAATACACTCCGCATCAGTCGTGGCACGCAAATCAATACACACAGTGCTACAGACTTGGTGCGTAAAAGTTTAAACAGAGCGCTGTCGGCTTAATGCATGGGAATTTAAACAAAGAGCTGTTGGCTGGAGCGCTATGGGTTCTAAATATAGCGATACCGGTCACAGGCTTTAAACAAAGCGCTATGCTCCTTAAACATAACACTATGGTCACAGCGCTATGGGTCACAGACTGGGTAAATTCTCGTATAACATTCCACCACTTGAACAGTCTGGTTACCGTCACATCCGGCCCGCAGGCGTTAAGGGGCTGTCCCACTGTGGCGACCTAATCTGCGAGTTTAGAAGAGTTTGCCCTCGACTCAAACTCGCAGCATGGTCGACACGTGGTCCTAGGAGTTCCTATGAGGTCACTGGAACTCTCCTTCATGTTCGAGGGAAGTTCCCGCATACTAAGGCCTCAGTTTGGTCGAGGAAATATTTTCAGCATGTTCAAAAATTTTCCGCGAGTAAAAATTGGTCGGCATGGTTCTTTTGAACTTGTAGTGCAGTGGAGTGAGGTGCTATGTAGTTATAGGAGGTCGAGGGCAGCCTTAGGCAATTTCCTTCGCTGACCGGGCATTTTAATTGGCTCATTGGAGTTTTCAGGAAGGACCAAGGAAAACCGACCGGCTAAACTTTATTATAAGTTGGCTGGCTTATTAAAAGTGACTCCACTCCTACTCCCCCACCCCACTTCTCCTCCACTTCTCTCTCCCCCCTCCACGCTCTCTAAAAGTGTGTGTGTGTGTGTGTGTGTGTGTGTGTGTGTGTGTGTGTGTGTGTGTGTGTGTGTGTGTGTGTGTGTGTGTGTGTGTGTGTGTGTGTGTGTGTGTGTGTGTGTGTGTGTGTGTGTGTGTGTGTGTGTGTGTGTGTGTGTGTGTGTGCGTGCGTGCGTGCGTGCGTGCGTGCGTGCGTGTGTCGGTCGGTCAATCAAGCACGCGGTTTCATCGCTGACTGTCGATCCAGCTCGAGGTTTTCCAGGCGAGTGCCCTCGAGCTTGAAGGTCGAAAACAATCGCTGTAAAGTCGCGTCAGTGGGACAGGCCCTTTTCCTTGTTACATCCAACCCATAGGCGTTACCTCGTCACATCCGGCTCACAGGCATCACCTCATTACATCTGGCCCACAGTCTGCAGTAATGTCCACACGGTCGTGGTGCCAATCGCACATATAACATCGTAATATTATGGCCAACAAGATTGTCACAATGGTCAGCGAGGTTGGTGATATTCTCTTTTACCCCACTCAGTGTCAAACCAATCACCAAGTCTGTATGACCACTCATGATAGAAATTAACTTGTTTTGTTGGAGGTCCCACGCCTTAATGCCATCATCAATACCACCAGAGATAATCTGATGTCTTATGTCATTAAACGTTGCTGCCAGTACTTTGTATGGAAACGTATGGATGCAGCCTTCTTCCAAATGTCCCATAACTTCATTGTTTTATCGTTGCTTCCTGTACAGACCAATCGTGGTCCCCATCGGGCTGGATAACATGAATTCACAAAGGATGAGTGACCTTTAAGTCTCTTGATTCTTTCACCAGTTTCACTGTCCCACACTGTTGAAGTTTTGTCTGTTGATGCCAAGGCAACGAGCAGCTGCAACTTGCTACGGGGTGCTTGGCATGCACCAGCGCCATATCGTTTGCTATTTCTTTTTACGAAACATTTTCTATTCTATTTGTCAGATCCTGCCAACTTCGCCAATTGTTACATGTGAACACTTTCAAGGATCTAACCAGTAGAACAGAAAATGGCCCACTCGTCTGTTTAGTTTTAAATGAGTTTTATTGGTAAGAGAGGGCAAAACAATACTTGTCTCGGTATGCGCGGGGTCCAGTTTTTCAGCAGCACGCCTCTCTCTTTCCATCTGCGGCGCTGAAACCCAACTCATACATGAACATATCAGATTTATTGGCAAGAGAAAGAACAAAAAGAATACTTGTCTTGGTATGCGAGGTCCATTTTACAGCAGCACACGTCCCTCTCCCCCTCTCCCCCTCTCCCTCCATCCATCAGCGGCGCCAATAGTGCTGCTCCCAAATTCAAACTATAATCAATGGCCGGGGATTGCATCCCAACAACCCCACCTTCAGGAACAAAGCGCTATCAGCCACAGACTGGCGCGGAAAGCAATACACAGCGCTACAGACTTGGAGCACAGATCAATACACACAGCACAACAGACTTGGCGTATAAAGGTAATACACACAGTGCTGCCGGTTTGGCACGCAAAGGTTTATTGCCTTTGGCCCTTATCGTAAGATTCTCCAATTAATGGAATTCTTTGAGAACAAGAAGGAGCGGTAGAAGGATCTCCTGGTTCCATCAACCTACCACCCATGCACTGCAACTACTGTATCCCTCTTACATCTGGTTCCATCTATCTTCATCTTTCCCTTACTGATTCCCATTATCGATAGCCTTGTAGCCTTTGATTTCCTGCTGATGCCCCTCCAATTTCTGTCTCCATCTTTGCACTACTCTACTTTCATCTGGTTCCATTTGTCAATTTTTCTTTTCCTTATCTGCTTCCACTGATCATCCACCTCCCCCCCTCTCAACTCCTTCTGCCCATCATCATTCGCCCCTCCTCAGTCCACCTACAACCTCCAGCAGGTACTCCAGCAGTTCCTAAATTCCCCAGCAGTTTGTTTTCTGCTCCATGGGCATTTCCTTGTCCATTACTTTTATCATCTGCTAAATCAATGCAATGAATCATGAAAACTCTACCTACCTCAAGTATTATCATCCAATATTCCCATTTATTTCCTCTAAAATCCAAGGGTGAAAATCACCTCTTCATGGGGATTTGTCACACTGAGAACTGTTACTTTTTTCACCATTTCTAATTATTTTAATGTTAATTCTCCATATTAATCTTAATTTTATAAATTTAATTCTGATGTTAAATTCTAACCTAGATTCCTTCAAATATCCAGATTTCAATAAACATTGTTTGTTGTAAGGTAATTATTTAACACATCTGCCATTTTTTTCAGTTCATTGATTTTTTTTTTAGTCGGATGCTGCTCTTTTGTTGTAACTGTAAAAGTTTTATGGTTTTAATTTTGATTTCCCTTGTCATTTGATCTTTTTTACAGTTAATTTTGTCATCATTTGAATCTCTTTGATTTACCAAGATCCATGCCATATTCAGTTTTTTAAATATATATTTTTCTTTACCTCATTTCTTAGGTACAATTTGTCATTTGGTTAACAGATCTTTAGACCCCAATGGCTATTCTGGGACAGTTGAGAATCCTCTTGTATTTTACATTTTAAGCATGTTAAACATAATAATGCTGTTTTATTATTGGGACCATTATACTTTTTCAATTCAATCTATGTACCATTTTTTGTGTTGCTGTAGTTGTGCAGTTAGTGTAGCAAAGGATTGAAAGGAAGTGAAACAAGATAATTAAAGACTGAAAGTATGGTTGTCACAAGAAATATGAAAGAGCAGAAAACAGGCAAGGGTTGTGTAAGGACAGCTGGATACTCATGTGGAATTAAACAAGGGAAGGAAGGGTGACAGATCTGCCCTCTCATATAAATTAACAATAATATATCTTCTTGGAGGTCTATGTTTTGTTCAGTGTGAGCATTGGTTTAGTTTAGTTTAGAGATGCAGCGTGGATATTCGTCCTTCGACCCACCAGGTCCGCACTGAGCAGCGATCCCCGCACATTAACACTATCCTACACACACTCGGGACAATTTACAATTTCACCATAGCTAATTAACCTACAAACCTGTACATCTTTGGAGTATGGGAGGAAACTGGTGCACCTGGAGAAAACCCACACAGGTCCTGGAGAGAACATACAAACTCTGTACAGACAGCATGACAGTCAGGATTGAACCAGGTTCTCTGGCACTGCAAAGCAGCAACTCTACCGCTGAGCCATCGTGCCACCCATTCTAAATTCAGCATTGACATTCAGAAATATTCCAATAATCTGGAAAATTGAGTGATACCAGGGATGTGTTTCCAACTTCAAGTTTTGAATAATGGCATAACATGTGAAAGCATCCTATCTGTAGGCCGAGGAAATTTCCATTTGAGAAAATTTCAGACAGAATTCACAAATCCACCACGTTAAAACATAGGGTGGAGATGTGAGACTGGATGGGTGCAAAGAAAAATAATTAGCAGGCTACAGGAAGGAACTGGAAATGGAACTCAGAAGATCATGATAGACTGAATTGTCTCTGACTTTGATGTAATGATTCATTGATTCCATCCTACAATTCCATGTTGAGGCCATTGGCTGCACCTTCTGGATTGTGGAAGGGTTCTCTTTGTCTATTTCCAGTCCAATGGATGTGGTCACATCAAATAAATTCCACTGTTTCTTTGAAATTAATATTAAAGTGAAGTAGTATTAACATGGGTGAATTAGTAAACTATTTTGCCACATCAGGAAGGATGTGTAACATTAATCAGTTTGTATTATCAGATCCGAGTTTCGAAGGAAGACCAAATCTGCATATGTCTGATACACCTCCACAAAAGATAGACATTAACAATAGACAATAGGTGTAAGAGTAGGCCAGTTGGCCCCTCGAGCCAGCACCGCCATTCACTGTGATCATGGCTGATCATCCACAATCAGTACCCCTTTCCTGCCTTCTCCCCATATCCCCTGAAACAAGATATCTGGGGGTACGCTGTGTGAGGAGTGTTTTTAACAACCTTTCCATAAGCTGTACAAACACATACAGGCAGCATCAATGTGTGGTTGGCAGCTGCAATATTACTCTGCAGACCAGCTCCCTTTTTGTGAAATTGGATAATAAATTGGAAATATGCCTCATATCTAGAGCAATATTGAAATTCCAGTCTTAATGGACAGGGATAATCATACTAATGCAATAAAAGTGCAGGTAAATATCACAGAATACACGGATTAAGATTAGGAAACTTCAGTAAACGTAAATATTTAATTATCTAGGCTTATTGTAAATGTAGCCTGTTGTCACTTCATGTAATTTTGATCGGAAGTGATGAATATTGCAAGCTCCCAGCCTTCATAAAGTAGGGCATTTAGAACTTCAAAAAATGATGGACAAATCAAGTTATTTGCATATTCACCAGTAGTTAACAAAAATATTTTACAGAGACTTATACTGATAGCACACTGTTATTTTGCAGTGTATGCTTAGGCTTAGGAAGATTTAATTATGTTTTCAAAGAGAAGAGCTGCAATCATGAATTATATGAGGTCCACAATGGTTGTTTTTATGAGTATTAAAGAGGCTAATTCTGTGCATTGGCTTAGTCTGATGAGCGATTGGAAAATATATGAAGAACAGAATAATTTGTCAAAGAAGCAGGATTTAAGAAGCTTTGTCGACCGCATAATGGGCCAGATTGTCAGCTGGGGTCTGCCTGAACTGAACAGCGATCAAATTGAAACAGGTACCCACTGAGACAACGTTGGGCTCAACTGACAACCACAAAATGAATGGGTAAAGTTGTCTGCCAGGTGAAATGTAAGTGGAGTATTTGATTGAATGAAGTAGGCTTCAATATCTTTCACTATTTTAAAATTACTTGCTTTAAACATAGGACAGTATACCACAGGAACAGACCATTTGGCCCACAATATATGTGCTGAAATTATAAAGGGAACACATAAATAGAAAAACTGTTTACACCAAGCAGGCAACTGTATCTTTGATATCTAGGATAAATAAAGCATGAGAATTATTAACTCAAGAATTATGAGAGGAATAGATTGGGTAGACACACAGAGATTCTTGCCCAGAGTAGGTAAATCGAGGATCAGAGGACATAGGTTTAAGGTGAAAGGGAAAAGATTCAATAAGAATCTGAGGCAACTTTTTCACACAAAGGGTGGTGGATGTATGGAACAAGCTGCCAAAGGAGGTAATTGAAGCAGGGACTATCCCAACATTTAAGAAACAGTTAGACATGTACATGGATAGGACAGGTTTGGAGGGATATGGACCAAATACGGGCAGGTGGGACTCGTGTAGCTGGGACATGTTTGCCGGTGTGGGCAAGTTGGCTGAAGGGCCTGTTTTCCACACCGTATCACTCTCTGACTCAATGATTGTCAAAGCGAGAGCCCCTCAGAAAGCACAGTTTTGATGGTTGAACAAGGCTTGGAACAAATTGAGTTATATGCGGCAGCTTTTTGGAAAAGCAAAACATTTAGTTGAGTGATAAATGGGTCTTCAGCAGTTAAAACATAAAGATGGTAGATAGATTGTGATTTTATAATCTAGTGAGCAAATTTAATGATGCGAATTCTTGTAAACCTTTATCAACAACAAAACAATAGTCCACAAGGTGTGTATGCTTAATTACCTGTGAATTAATTACAAAACAAAATTGATACACGTGTCATTATTTTCCCTGTTTAAATTGGATATTCGTTGCAATGCCTCAGATTAAAATTTCAATGCTGTGTGAAGTGGTTCCACAGCTACCTGTTTCATTTTTCTGTCACAAATGACAACTCAGCAGGTGCATGTTAATAAATGTAAGAAAAATAAAAAGGAGGAACTTGAATTTATATTATGCCTTTCATATCTTTCGACATCCAAGCACAATAGCTAACTAAGTATTCATGAACTTTTTCCAATCTTTGCATTCAATGTTCAAAATGTGGTCTCCTTTTCAGTGGAGAAACCAAACACAGGTTGGATGGCGGCTTTGAATAGCACCTGCGTTGAGTCTACAGTAGTGTCCCTGAGCTTCCCATTTCCTGACACTTTAAATCCCCATCCCATTCCAACTCTGACCTGTTAGCTACTTAATAGCAAACTATCACAAAACACCAATAATCATATGTACAAATCTATGGGACCCAAGAAAATGAAAAAATAGGTTCGACATTCTTGCAGGAGGAAAACTGAATGGTCAATGGAAACTATTGTCACAGGTGCAAAGTGTTTCCATAGGGCTATTTTTAGGTCCAAAACAATCTGGTAGATTTTGATAGGATAAAAGCAAATTGTGGGCAGTAGAAAACTATCAATGAACTGGTTAGGTTTAAACACAACTGGCAAAATGGAAAGCATTTTGGTGAATCATGAGGAAATGCATTTGGGATGTGAAACTAGGGACATCCATAGTGTCCTGAAATCAGTAAGAGATGGAGATGAGAGACAGCTGCAGTTTCTTGTTTCTACAAGAGAGATAGATGAATAATTAAGACAACCTTTGAGGAAATTGCCCGATTGACCAAGAGATGGGTAGGTCGTGCAAGAACTTTAAGAAGTGAGGTCCAAAAAAATCCAAAGTTATAGACAATGGACAATAGACAATAGACAATATGTGCAGGAGTAGGCCATTTGGTCCTTCGAACCAGCACCACCATTTAATGTGATCATGGCTGATCTTCCCCAATCAGTACACCATTCCTGCCTTCTCCCCATATCCCCTGACTCCGCTATCTTTAAGAGCCCTCTCTAGCTCTCTCTTGAAAGTCACATATTTTGTTCTGGTCACAGCAGGAAGAACTTGAAAACACTGAGATTTTAGAAACTTCGAGATTTTTTTTTCATTCCAGCACATACAAACTAAACCAAATGGCTTCCTTTTTGTGATATCATTCTCTCTATTACCTCAGTTTTTAGACCAATGTATTTCTAACTGTAGATGATCAGCCTGTGCAAATGTTTGTAACCCGAGTATTTAATCAGGAAGCTGTAAATGAACAAATTACCAGCTGTCATAAAAAATTATTGTCTTCACATTGAATGAACATTCTCAAGGCAAGCAAACTGCTTGTATCACAGGGAGTAACAACCTTTGTACAGTAATAAAAGGGGATTACAACTGTGCACCATGTTGTGTTGTCACATTGTCATAAATTTTAAGCTTGACTACCACTCACATCCAAACAGAAAGTAGTACAAATAATCAATGCCGTTCACATCTCAGACTGGGTGAGTTACTGCTGATAAAATGAAGACTTGAATATTCTGAACCTAGTTAACAATCACATTTGTTTCAAAAGCAGTTGCACTAGTTTTTATTTGTTGATTTTGCTGCATTACCAATTTATTTCAGGTGAAAGCCTTGCTTTGAAAACACAATTTAAATCATAACTCCCACCTTTTGAAGAGGACTTCAGGGGTCCAGAGGATGAGGATGTAATCTAAAGGGAGGATGGAAAAATGCATATTTTGCAGAAAATAAATTGCAATAATCCTATAATTTTTGCAGGGGACACATTGCAGAACTGGCCATGAATCCCAAAATCTGTGAATAAGTGCCAGAGTCCTCAAGTGCACCATTACATCTATATAACTAAAAGTATCATCTTGACCACTTCCTGTCTGCGCTGTATATTGATTTTAGAAAAATTAAAAAGTTATGAGTGTTTAAAAAATCCTGAGATCAGCTGATTGGTCCTCTCGCCTGTCAATCATTATGATGAAGGTAACTCCTCTTCTGGGAAGGGGGTTGCAGGACTATAAAACCCCAGATGCCTGGACATGAGAGTCACTCTGGAAGATCGTGAGGGAGAGGCCACAACTGTGATTCTAAGTTGTGAAGCAACTGAACTGTGAGTCAGCAATGCACTTGCAATAAATGATTTGTTAGCCCTTAATGGCAATGCAATGAGTTATTTGGCCTGCCCTGTGCTTGAGACTGCAATGCAAAATGGAAATGAAATGACAATGCCATAAGATGTTTGGCCTGCCCTGTGCTTGAGACGGCAATGTAAAATGGAAATGAAATGAAAATGCCATGAGTTGTTTGGCCTGCCCTATGCTTGAGACTGCAATGCAAAATGGAAATGAAATGACAATGCCATGAGTTATTTGGCCTGCCCTGTGCTTGAGACTGCAATGCAAAATGGAAATGAAATGACAATGCCATAAGATGTTTGGCCTGCCCTGTGCTTGAGGCGGCAATGCAAAATGGAAATGGAAATGAAATGAAATTAATTGTTTAGCCTGCCCTGTGCTTAAAATGGAAATGGAAATGAAATGAAGTGAGTTGTTTGGCCTGCCTGAAACCATTAATTTCGGCCCACAAGGCCCCTATTAGCCAAGAAACCAGTCCCTTTTGCCTAAAATGTCCGTATTAGCCCAGGATGAGCATTCTGGCCCAAAAGGCCTGTGCCAGGCCAGGAAAAGTCCAGAAAAAGTTCCTGTCACTGAGATTGCACTCAGATATATTTTTTAAGTCCCTTCGGCCCATCAGGCCTGTACTTGCCCAGGAGTAGTCCCTTCGACCCATCAGTAAGTATCCCCCCTGCAAGTACTAAACCTCACCCCAGTATTTTTCTCCCTCCCTTCATTGGCTCCCTGTGAGATCCAGGCCAGGATAGACTTTCCTCCTTCATTGCTGTGATCAGCAGAAAAAGATGGAAAAAATGCTAAAATTGATTCTCCACCCACTCCCCCATCTCTCTCTCTATCTCTCTCACAGAGTCTCTCACCTGTTTTGGGCAGAATTTCTGGCAGTTTCTGAGCTGCCAGCCCACCAGGACTGAGTGACTGAGCTGCCAGCCCACCAGGCCTGAGTGACTGAGCTGCCAGCCCACCAGGCCTGAGTGACTGAGCTGCCAGCCCACCAGGCCTGAGTGACTGAGCTGCCAGCCCACCAGGCCTGAGTGACTGATCTGCCAGCCCACCAGGCCTGAGTGACTGATCTGCCAGCCCAAGAATCCATTTGGCCCACAATGTCCATACTAGCCCTCTGGAAACCAGTCCCTATGGCCGACAACACCCATACTAGTGCTCCAGAAAGACCCCCTCCCTCGCTGGTCACCAATATTGGAAGTGGTGGAGAAGTGGAATATTACGTTGGTGGACCAGCCCTCCCCTATGGGTCCCACTTAGTCTAGTCTTCAATATTGCTCTGTCCCAATATTGAACAAATACATTTATATACATGCACAGTCATTATCTGTAAAAATATGGTGTTTAGTGTACAGTGTACTTTTGTGAAGTGGCTTCCTATTGAGCAAAGAACAGGGGGTGTTGCTCTCATATAATGTGACCTTCATTCACACGTTGGCACCTTGCAACTTCACAGTTGATGGTGTCAATACATACAATGTGAACAGTTTGAAGACTTTGTTCTGATTATAACATTGGTCTGAATGGGAAAGGGGACCAGTGGTAACCAAAACCAATTACTTGACATAGGTGGAAAGGAACTGCAGCTGCTGGTATATACGGAAGATAGACACAAAGTGCTGGATTAACTCAGCAGGTCAGGCAGCATCTCTGGAGAAAAAGGATGGGTGACGTTTCGGGTCGATACTGCAGAAAGGTCCCGAACCGAAACCTCACCTATTCTTTCCTCACCGCTCCTGCTAAGTTACTCCAACTCTTTGTATCTAACTACTTGACATGCAGTAGGTATTCCCCTTCCTCTTTTAGCCAGGTGACCCCAGCTACTCTCCACCCATACAATAGTCCCCATGCCCCTTCCTCTCTGAACACCCACCATCCCCTCACCGGACATCGCCTCGGCCTCCATCTACTCACCTGCCCACATCCAACCTCATCCCCCACCCTTACCGTGTCCTCACCATCCCCCCTGACCTTCTCCTTTCTGATACGGAATGGTCTGTCCTCAGCAGAAGACCTTTGTTCCCCTCCGCCCCCACCTGAACGAGTTGCGGGTCTGCCACGATGTAGAACTCTTTTTCCGTCGCCTCCACCTCCGGGACTTTTTCAATGGAAGAAATCCTCATCACCCAGTGATGACCCCTTCTCCCATCTCCAACGGACCCCCTCCTCTTGGACTACCCTGGATGGCCCTCTACCTTCTTTAGACCTTTTCATTTCCAACTGCCAGCGGGACATCAACCGCCTCAACTTTTCCACTGCCCTTTCTCACTCTAAGCTCTCCCCCCCAAACGAACAGCCCTCCGCTCACTCTGCAACAACCCCGACTGGGTGGTCAAACCTGCCGACAAGGGAGGTGCCATGGCAGTCTGGCGCGCTGATCTCTACCAGTCTGAGGCCAGGTGCCAACTCTTAGACACCTCCTCCCGCACGGCCCGATTTTATATTCTACCCAAAATCCACAAACAGAACTGTCCCGGCAGATCCATTGTTTCTGTTTGTTCATGTCCCACCGAATTATTTTCCACATACCTCGACTCCATCCTATCCCCCTGGTCCAATATCTCCCTACCTATGTCCAAGACACCTCAAACACTCTTCTTCTCCTCAATGACTTCCGTTTTCCAGGCCCCCACTCCCTCATCTTTACCATAGACGTCCAGTCACTCTACACCTCCATCCCCCACCAGGAGGGACTTAAAGCCCTCTGTTTCTTCTTCGACCACAGAACCAGCCAATTTCTGTCAACCAATACTCTCCTCCGCCTAGCAGAGCTGGTCCTTACCCTCAACAACTTCTCCTTCAACTCCTCCCACTTCCTCCAAATCCAAGGCGTAGCTATAGGCACTCGCATGGGCCCTAGATATGCCTGCCTCTTTGTAGGGTACATCGAACAATCCCTGTTCGTGGCGTACACTGGCCCTATCACTGAACTCTACCTCTTCTACATTGATGACTGCATTGGTGATACCTCCTGCACCCATGCAGAACTCACTGACTTCATGAACTTCACCACTAATTTCCATCCTGCACTCAAATTCACTTGGACCATCTCCAACATTTCCCGACCATTTCTAGACCTCAGCGTCTCCAACACAGGAAACAGACTATTGACCGACATCTACTACAAACCTACTGACTCCCATAGCTATCTTGACTACACTTCTTCCCACCCTGCTTCCTATAAAGACTCAATCCCTTACCCCTAATTCCTCTGTCTACGCCACAGCTGCGCCAAGGCTGAGGTGTTCCAGACCAGGGCATCGGAGATGTCCTCATTCTTTAGGAAACGGGGATTCCCCTCTTCCGTAATAGACAAGGCTCTCACTAGGGTCTCCTCGATATCTCGCAGCTCTATTCATAACAAGGACAGAAATCCCCTTGCCCTCACCTTCCACCCCATCAGCCATCGCATGCAGCATATAATCCTCCAACATTTTCACCACCTCCAACGGGATCCCATTACTGGCCACATCTTCCCATCTCCACCTCTTTATGCTCTCCGCAGAGACTGTTCCCTCTGAAACACCCTGGTCATCCCATCCCTTCCCACCCAAACAACCCCTTCCCTAGGTATTTTCCCCTGCAACCACAGGAGATGCAACACTTGTCCCTTTGCCTCCCCCGTCGACACCATCCAAGGACCCAAATAGTCTTTTCAGGTGAGGCAGAGGTTCACTTGCACCTCCTCCAACCTCCTCTAATGGACCCGCTGTTCCAGGTGTCAACTTCTCTACATCGGCGAGACCAAGCGCAGGCTCGGTAATCGTTTCACTGAACACCTCCAATCAGTCCGTCTTAACCTATCTGATCTCCCGGTAGCTCAGCACTTCAACTCCCCCTCCAATTCCCAATCTGACCTTTCTGTCATGGGCCTCCTCCATTGTCAGAGTGAGGCCCAGCGCAAATTGGAGGAACAGCACCTCATATTTCGCTTGGGTAGTTTACACCCCAGCAGTATGAACATTGACTTATCTAACTTCAGGTACCCCTTGCTTTCACTCTCCATCCCCTTCCCCTTCCCAGTTCTCCCACTAGTCTTTCTGTCTCCGACTACATTCTATCTTTGTTCCGCCTCCTCCCCTGACATCAGTCTGAAGAATGGTCTTAACCCGAAACGTCGCCCATTTCTTCTCTCCAGAGATGCTGCCTCACCCGCTGAGTTACTCCAGCATTTTGTGTCTACCTTCGATTTAAACCAGCATCTGCAGTTCTTTCTTACACATACAGTAGGTGCATTGACCTGTCAAATTTCTAGGAAGTGTATCCACAAAGTGGTCATGTGAATTGTCAAGTCATAGAAGTGAATATGTGGAAGCTAATGTTTACTGTGCAATAATATGAAATATATTGTTATTCAATAACAATAGTGCAGATCCATATAAAAAGTATTGAAGAAAACAAGTCATTTAAATGTTTCAAGTGGTTATATTTTTAGAACTATTGTAATGATCTGTTTTTGATGTAATTTATTTCAAATGCACAGACTTGATCTGAATCTCCCAGGCTCATCCAACCACAGGGCCAGAGATAATTCCTTCAATTTAAAACAAAAAATAACATCAACATTGAATCATGTTTAGCCCTTCACAGGACAGATATGAAGCTGCCTTTTAAAAACCAAAGCGGATACATACAGTTCAAATAAAATATTGGACATGAAGTCAATTGCATATTTAATATTTTATGTGTGCATTTAAGTTGCATTATGTGGGGCTAGGGGATTTCGAGAGAGGCATAAACAGCATTTGCTTCATGATTCCATATTTCAAGACTATAGAGCTCCATTTAAAGAAAATATAAAAGATTATGTTTAAATTTTGTAGCAAAATGAATAGAATTATGGTTTTGGTGACAAAGCTTAAGCAAAGAACAAGGCAATAATTTGCTTTCCAAATAATAGTGAATCAAATGCTGTTGCATTTACTTACCCATCTTCACACAAGGAGCAGAATTGTAGTTAAACCTAACACTCCAGAAGTTGTTTTCTGAATGCTATTATTTTCACAAGGCTCTTGTCTGCTTAAGTGGTGAAATACACAGACAAGCATTTAGTCACCCGTTTACTATGGGAGATGCAACTAACACTGCTCATTTCAGAATCCTTCAACCTGAGTGGTGAAGATGCAGAAGTAATTTGTCTGTTCACACCTATTCAATTTACCTCCTTGTCCATGAACTTATGAGCACCAACATGCAAAAAACTGCAAACCACAAGTATTTTCATCACCAATATTTGGAAAGATGCTGATACATTCAGTTTATGTTTGCTTTAAGTATGGAATCATTCCATTCAAAACAAAACCTTGGCCATTGTTGAGAATCAGAGGACATACAGTATGTTTAAGGTGAAGGGGAATGATTACTGGGAACCTGAAGGGTAATGTTTTTTACATAAAGAGTGGTGAGTGTGTGGAACGAGTTACTAGAGGACGTAGTTGAGGCAGGTACTATTGCGACATTTAAAAAACATTTAGACAGGTATATGGATGGGATAAGTTTAGAGGGATATGGGCCAAATGCAGGCAGGTGAGACTAGTGTAGAAGGGACATGTTGGTTGGTGTAGGCAAGTTGGGCTGATGAGCCTGTTTCCACACTGTATGACTATATAACTTTTTTTTGTTAGCTCTTCCAATGCTACATAAATATCATGTGGAAGGTTTTTTGTTTTGTACTTTACTTTCCTTTTCTTAGTTTCTCATTAGCTATATTGAATGGCGGTGCTGGCTTGAAGGGCCGAATGGCCGACTCCTGCATCTATTTTCTATTGTCTATTGTCTATATTTATCAATTTATTGAAATACAATTTGCAATTAATGGTTATATACCTCAGTAAAACCTAATTAAGAAGCAATGTTTCAATTCAGTTCTTTGAAATTAAAATAAGTAAGCAAGATTTCATGAAAAATAATTATGTTGATTGTGATTTAATTCCACATAGTCAGGCCAAAGATCCCTACTGACTAAAAACAACATGGATCCTCATTTAATGCAGAATGTATAGATGCATTGCTGGAAGAGCTGCTCTTAATGATCTGACAACCAGAGTTCAATCCTGAACTCAAAATTTGTCTGGGTGGAGTATTCTCCCTGGGCTGCACAAGTTTGTTTCTGGTCCTCCATCCTCCCATATACCAAACGTGCAGGTTTTCAAATGGATTATAATAGGAGTGCGGGTGAGTATAGAATCTGGGGATACATTATGGGAATGTGCGAAGAAGTAGTTACATCCCCAAAACTAAATTTAAAATAATAATAAAGGGCAGCACATTGATGCAGCTAGTAGAATAGTTGCCTCATGGAAACTCACTGTCACTGAAAGTAACCATGCAGGTACATCAGGCAGAGTCAAGAAAGCAAATGGCATGTTGGCCTTCATAGCGAGAGGATTTGAGTATAGGAGCAAGGAGGTCATACTACAGTTGTACAGGGCCATGGTGAGGCCAAACCTGGTGTATTGTGTGCAGTTTTGGTCTCCTAGTTTGAGGAAGGACTTTCTTGCTATTGAGGGAGTGCAGCATAGGTTCACCAGGTTAATTCCCGGGATGGCGGGACTGACATATAATGAAAGAATGGATCGACTGGGCTTATTATCCCTGGATTTTTGAAGGATGAGAAGGGATCTTACAGAAACATATACAATTATTAAGGAATTGGACAGGCTCAATGCAGGAAAAAAATTCCTGATGTTGAAGGAGTCCAGAACCAGGGGTCACAATTTAAGAATAAGTGGGAGGCTATTTAGGACGGAGTTGAGGAAAAACATTTTAACCCAGAGAGTTGTGAATCTGTGGAATTCTCTGCCACAGAAGGCAGTGGAGGCCAATTCATTGGATGTATTCAAGAGAGAGTTGGAAATGGCTCTATGGGCTAACGGAATTAAGGGATATGGGGAGAAAGCAGGAACGGGGTACTGATTCTGGATGATCATATTGAATGGCAGTGCTGGCTCAAAGGGCTGAATGGCCTACTCTTGCACCTATTTTCTATGTTTCTAAACCCTGTTCCACATTGACCTCCAGTACAGTCTCTGTGGAGTGTCAGCATTCTCCGTGACTATGTGGGTTTCTTCCAGATGCTCCAGTTTCCTCCCATTTAAAAAAAGACATGCAGGTTGGTCGGTTATTTGGGACATGTAAGTTGCTTTAGTGAGTGATAGGATTTCGGAGTTTGGATTTGCAAGTGATAAAAAAGATTCTATGCACACCAAGTTCAAGGCCAACATGTCTTATGTCAATGTAATGCATGAGCACATGTGCACATTAATTTTGCAGTGTGCACAATTGAGTTGTTGGAGAGGTCAAGCAGCATCTGTGGAGGCAAAGGGACGGTAGTTGTTTTGGTTTGGGAGCCTGTATCAGGTCCAGATTAGGCCTCCAGATTTAATGCAAAACATTAAGTATTGAACCATCCATTTGCTTCAAGCATGCATTTTCTTCCACAAATGCTGCCTGGCCCATTAAGTTCCCCAGTTGTTTTTTCTCCAGATTCCAGAATTTGCATTCTTTTGTGTCTCCAGATCTTTTGTGTCTCTTTTGTGTATGTGCGTGCACCTCCGAGTGTGATTATGTGTGTGCATGTTTTGATGGTGTCAATTGCATGACTGACACACTAATTTATATCAACTCACTTTTGATAATTAGCAAGCAGTTAATAATAACTTCTGATACAACTAAATAATCTTTCTTAAAATATGTATTTTACGTTGCATCTTTTGAGACATTAACTGCACACTCATGTTTTATGTTACCAGTTGTGTTTCTATGGGTGCTCCAAATGTCCGCTGGCCATTCAGAACCCAATATATTTCCATTGATACTTTACCATATTTCTCCTCCAAAAATGTAGACATCCCTCATCAGATTCAGATTTTATCTTCTCACTGTCTTCTCATGCTCTGGTGCATCCATTAAAATTTAGCCTCTGGCTTTCCAGTCCTATTTCTATCCACATTGTGATGGGGGTTTTTTACAGGAACATTAACCAAAAGCTTATGCAGTAAGTCTTGCGTGAGCCATTTTATTGAACTTCTTAAATCCACGCATTTTACATTGACTACATTGCCTCCATTAATACTGTTAATCTAAGTGGGTCAAATATAACTTGCCGTTAATAACTATGTGCTGGCTCACAATGCTTTTGCATGTAAACACTAATTTGTACATGCATAATTCAGAAATCAAACAAGGCCTTCGATATTTTTCCAGCAGGATTTGTACCATACTGCGTCTTTATGAATAAATTAAATAATTTGCATTGTATTTTTAAACAGCTATACAATTACAACACATGATTCCTAGAAAGCAGAATAATCAGTATGTCTCAACTTGGTCAACCTTTCCCAATGTTTATGCTCCACATGAGCATTCTTTTTCCTCCTCCCACATTCCTTCATGAACTTCATCACCAAATTTACTAATCAATCAACTTGAATGCAGTTAAGTATTTTGCTTGAACTACTGCTTGTAGGTTTCACAAGTATACAACACTTTAGTAAGTTTCTTCTGAAAAACCTGTTGGATTTATTAGTGACTGCTTATAGAAACATAGAAACATAGAAAATAGAGGCAGCAGTGGGCCATTCGGCCCTTTGAGCCTGCACCGCCATTCAATATGATCATGGCTGATCATCCAACTCAGTATCCTGTAACTGCCTTCTCTCCATACCCCCTGATCCCTTTAGCCACAAGGGCCACATCTAACTCCTTCTTAAATATAGCCAATGAACTGGCCTCAACTACCTTCTGTGGCAGAGAATTCCAGAGATTCACCACTGTTATGGCACAGCTTCAACAGCACAGGTTCAATCCTGACCTCAGGTACTGTCTGTGTGTTGTTTCCAATTTCTCTCTGGAACATGCATGATTCCCTAGGAAGCTCCAATATCCACCCACATCGTTCTGCCAAACTGGCTGACATGTTAATTGGTTGTTAGAAATTGCCCCTGATGTTGATGTGCAGGAGAATTATGGTGAAACATGTGTGAACGGGCTTGTATAAAAAATAAGTTACAATGAAATATCTGGGGGAATGAGACTGATGTCTTCACTCTGTGAGCGGACGTAAATTTGATTGACCAATGGTCTGATGATATGTCATAAGGCAATAAATTATGATACATGATACCTAACTCTCCGCAAGTAAAACATGTTTTCACTCTCTAACGTATTAACCCCTTTCATTATCATGAAGATTTTAATCTGGCCTCCTTCCAGCTTTCTTTTTGAGTCAGTAATTTCATCTCTTCATTGTTTTTGGCACAATAGAGACAAGGGCCATTTCATGTGTTGAAGAGTTACAAATTCAATTGAGCATCAACAAATGTCTCACTTCTGACCTTAGGATGGAAAGATAGTCTCTGATGAAGCAGCTGGTGATGGCTGGACCCAGAGCACTGCTATGAGCAATTCCATGGTGATAACCTGGGGCTGAGATGGTTGGCCTTCACAACTATCTTCCTTTCTGTGACGTATGACTCCAACCACAAGGATACTTCCTTTGCGAGGGGAATTTGCAAGGATATGGATCATGTGCAGGCAGATGGGAATAGTTTATTTTGGCATCATGTATGCACATAAGGACGTGTTCCTGTGCTGTACAATAGTTCTATGTTCTATGTTTTGATGCCCATTTGTGTTATCAGAGCTTCTTGATGCCAAATGTGTTAATGTCATGATCAGTCACTGGGCGTACAATATTATCCTGATTTCAAAGAAGATCAATTTGATATCAGTCTCGTCACCAATAAAGGGCAGGGTTCAGTTCCTGTATACTGTCTGTCACACGGACAGTCTACAAATCGAAAATGCAATTGCAAACCGAGTTCTCAGACAGCAGAATATGCTGCAGCCCCACAACTCTCGTCAAATCCAAACCGAAGATACACACAAAATGCTAGAATAACTCAGTGAGTCACTTAGCACCTCTTGAGATTCCTTTTCATATTCCTTTTCTCCAGAGATGCTACCTAACCTGCTGAGTTACTCCAGCATTTTGTGTCTATCTTCAATGTAAACCAGAATCTGCAGTTCCTTCCTACACAGCAAATCCATCCGGCCAGTCTCCCAAAAGCTCTCTAGTATGTATGGGGTGTACATAGACAAGGTGCCCGTAACTGGGGAGGACCTGTATGAGTAATTTTGCAACACTTTGTTTATCAGAAGTAGGTTTGTGACTATCTGCGATTACATGGCTGAATTAAGATCATAGCAACAGTGAAGAATTTGGGCATTTTTTAGCACATGCAATGTAGCAACACTATTCCAAAAGCACCACAGGAGTATATTCAAAGAAAAAAAAACTGCAGTTCAATCCAGTTGTTAATTATTTAGGAGGAAAACAGTTCCATTCTGGAATGTTCCATGAATTGCAGAGAGGCTGACACATAAAGCTCAATGCACTTGGATATTGTATGACTAAAATAAGGTCCTCACTATCCAGGGAGATTTGCACTTGACACTTGCAATAAAATTCCAATTCCACTCTGCTGCAAAAAAAAGAGATTCAGAGGGATCTCTATTTTGAAAATTTCAGATCTTCATCTTTCCTTATAACTAGAATCTCATTAGAAATTCAAGATGGCGCCCAGGCCAGGAACCTCTCTGCGTGCTGGTCCCAGAACTGGATCTGCAATCATGCATTACAATCGCTCCATATTTTTAAACCTCTACTCCAACAGCAGCATTTTTTACTTGAACTATGCTCTTCTTAATCTCCTATCAGATCTGTAGATTCTCCTACTCCCAGGACCAGAAGACCGACCGCAACGCATCACTTAGAGAGTGGTCCTGAGCTACTATGTACCTCATTGGAGAGCCTCGGACTATCTTTGATCAGAATTTAGTGGACTTTACCTTGCACTAAACATTATTCCCTTTATCATATATCTGTACACTGTGGATGGCTCGATTGTAATTATGTATAGTCTTTCCGATGACTGGTCAGTACGTATCAAAAGCTTTTCACTGTACTTTGATACACTAAACTAAAACCTAAAGAACTGAAAACCTAAAAATGCACAGCGATAACATGTGACGAACAGTTATTTCTTATGGACCAACACAATTCCAAGATTACATTTCTGCTGTATTTCAGATTCAACATCCTTCAGCAAACTTTATGTGTTCTATATTGGCACGCATAATTTATTTTGTAAAGCACTGTTGCTTGGCTATTCTACAATGGTGAATGCAATTTGTTGCTAGATTTTACACAAATATCGTGATTAATATCTTGATTAATAATTTGCTGATTTACCAATAAGAAAATTAAAGTACAGTAAAATGTATACAGTTGAAATATCACTTTTGAACTGTGAAATGTTACTGCAGAGCCATTCATTTGATCTGGACCAATGAGCACTGCAGAAGAGCTACAGTATATGACCAGCTGCGATTATATGGCTGAATTAAGATCATCGTCTCAGAAACAGTCATAACTCTATGCTTCAAAGATTATTTAGTCCAAAGGGTATTGCCAGTACATGGGGGTGTTTTTGAAAGCAAGCTAAATCCATATGAAACCACTGCACAACACATTTTTTGGCCATGAGGTCAGCGGCAAAGTAGATGCTCCATGTGCTGTCATCGTAACTGAATAGACAGTGGGAATACTTCCATCACACTGGCTACAATGACTCAGAGTGAAGATTTCTCAGGTCAATTAGGAATGGGTGATGAACATAGCTTTGATCATCCTGTGCACTTGGCAGGCCGATCTCAGAGGAGGATCTGCCATCATCCACTACAATCATTCCACTCATTTGAATCTCTATTCCAATTGTAAATCATCAGTAACTCAGCAGGTCAGAATCAGTCAGAAGACAATAAGTATTATGAAGGGTCCTGACCCGAAACATGACTAATCAGGGATGCTGCCTGACCCGTTGAGTTATTCCGGCATTTTGTGTCTATCTTTGGCAGAATCCAACATCTGCAGTTTATTTTTATTACATTGTAAATCTATCAGTGTTTCTAAAACTACTTCTGCACTCTGGTATTTTTTCCCTTTGCTCTAGCAGTTGTGCTTTTCTACAGGTTGTTCGTACTCGTGTATAGTGTGATTCGACTGGATAGCATGTTAAGTTTATCTTGTTACCCGTGATAATAATAAAACAATACCAATACCACATTATTTTAAAGTCAGATATAAAAAAGCCAGATAAGTGAAACATAAGTGTGTTAAAATATTCTAACCATGAGTTACTGTAATAGTGAAACTAAAAATTGCTCTGTTCCATTTACATGGAAGCAACCTCAGCAGGGCTTGTGATTGACGGGGCCAGTTTGTAATTAGCAAGGATTCAACAAGATAACATTTAAACATGATGAGAGGCTCAGAAAATAGATTTGACTTCGAAAATTTAGAAAAGTAAATGATTGGACAAACTTGCACATAGTCCCTTCCAACCTTATTTTCCTCTGTCCAATTGTTGTCTTCAAACCCAACTATTTCAATGGTCTTCTCTGAAAACATATGATTTTTTAGCTGTTTTGTAATTATAGCACAGGCAACATTTGACGAAGCATTTTGTTATATCTTTACTAACCAATGTGGTCTAATTTGGCTCAGGTTGTGACTGCCATGTGAGTGTGGACCATTTCAGAATGACTGAGGACATTGGCATGGATCTTCCTGATAGATGCCAGCACTTCCCAACAGATCTGCCAACATCTGCTTGTTTAATGGAAACAAGTCTGGAAGATCCACACTTGCATAGTTAAGTGTGCGAGTTACAAACTTGCTAATGGATCCTGAATGCCAAACTAGTCAGTTTGCCCTGCTGCTTCATTCCACAGAAAGCATCACATGAAAGCATTTTAGAGTCATAGTACAGCACATAAGCAGACCCTGCAGCCAACAGCCTTCATGTAGCCTTTTTGCCCATCTACAGTAATCCTATTTGTCTGCATTAGGTCAGGTTTTGACTCCATCAACCCCTCTTGCAGTGAGTTCCAAATATCAATCACTCTCTGTGTAAATAATCACTTCAGATCCCCAGTATAACTCCATCCTCTCAGTTTAAACCTATATCCTTTTGTATTTGATACTCTTTGCATGGGAACAATATTTTGACCTACTCAATTTGTAGCTCTTATAATTGTCTGTAGCTCTTATAATTGAACATAACTATTAATTCACCCCTCAAGCTCCTTCAGTCCAGAGAAAACAAACCCAACCGATCGGATGTTGCCCCATAACTAAATTCTTCCAAACCAGGCAAAATATTGATGAATCTCCTCCAGTGTAACGACTATAGTGTGGCGGCCAAAATTGCACACAATATTCCAAGTGCAGTCTCACCAGTGTTTTATAAACCTGCCATGTAACAGCCCACTCCTTACATTCTATGACCCTCCCTGTGAAGGTAAGAATGGCACATGCCTTCTTCACTACTTTATTCACCTGTTCTGCTATTTTCATGGACGAACCCCACGTCCATCCAATTGTCAACAAACCTTAATGTCCTACGATATATCCCATAACTATTTGTCTCCTAAAATCCATCACCTCCTACTTGATAAGATTCAATGCCATTTAAACAATATCCTGCTGCAGTGTCAAACTTTTGTATTCACAACACCGCCAAATTCTATCCACCTATTCCTTCTCTCCAGTGATGCTGCCTGTCCTGCTGAGTCACTCCAGCATTTTGTGTCTATTTTCAATTTAAACCAGCATCTACATTTCCTTCCTACACCACCAACTTACAATCGTGCTGATGTTCCAGGTTGGACAAGCCAGACTATATGACCATTGATGATATGAAGGGTCTTCAACCTGAAGAGCCAACCATTTATATTCCCACAGACACAGCCTGTCAGAAATTTCTGATTTTATTTTAGATTTCCAGCATCTGAAAATTTTCTGATTTACAAGGAACTTAACTAAGGGGTAAGCCATTTAGAACGGAGATGAGGAAACACTTTTTCACACACAGATTTGTGAGTCTGTGGAATTCTTTGCCTCAGAGGCCGATTCTCTGGATACTTTCAAGAGAGAGCTCGATAGGGCTCTTAAAGATAATGGAGTCAGGGGATATGGGGAGAAGGCAGGAACGGAGTACTGATTGGGGATGATCAGCCATGATCACATTGAATGGCGATGCTGGCTCGAAGGGCCGAATGGGCTACTCCTGCACCTATTGTCTATTGTCTATAACTATACCTCAATGGCTACATAAATTTGCCCTACAGAGGGAAGCTCCATTTATTCCACCAATTGCCTTTCCACTATCACCTCTGCTCTCCAAAACCAACCTGTTTTCTATCCTTCTCAGTTATGAGGAAGTGTGTTGTCCTGAAACATCTACTGTTTCTCTTTCCATTGATGCTGCCAGACGTGCTGAGTTTTTCCAATAGTTTCTTATTTTATTTCATTCCTGTCAGTTATGTCAGGTTAAGTGTTTTTTAATCATTCTTACATGCATATGTTTTTGTTTTAACATTTTTTACTAATACTAATCCTTACAACTATCTTTAAACAGCCTTGGGTAATAGTGGAAATTTTTGCATGTTAAAATGTAAACAGACATTGAATGTAATTGCGGACTGATAACTACTCTGGGAGTTCAGCATGTCAAAGCCACTTTCTGGTGCACTGGAAGAACTTTGTACTGTACCACATTGTACTTGACTTTACCGAAGAGCTGGGAATGCTGAGAGCATGGCGCCTGCAATCACATTGGAGGAGACAAAATAGTCCAGGGTACAAGGAAACAATATTCTCAAATCAGCAGAAGATTCATCGAGATGACAGGAAATGTTTAGAGGGATATGCGAAAAAGCAAGTTGATGGGACTAACATTGATGGGGAATCTTGGTCGGCATGGGCAAGTTGAGCTGAAGCGCCTGTTTCCATGCTGTACGACTCTATGAGATATGACATAGATCCTTCAGCACCCAAAGTTTGCACTGACCAGCAACCTTCCAGCTGACAATATTCCTGCATTGATCCCACATTTTATTTTCTCCACATTATATTTCTCTTCAGATTCTTCCACTCACTTATACACAAAGAGCAAGTTTCAGTAACCATTTAACCTCCCAACCTTCATGGCCTGTGATGTGGGAGGACCCACATATTTTGAGGGATAACATGCAAACTCCACATAAGACCACCCGAGGTCAGGATTGTGCCCAGGCTTCTGGCACTCTGAGGTACGGCGCTGCCCCCAAAATTACCAGATGGTTTTCTAGGCAAGTGTGGGGACACTCAACCCAACAAGCTCTTTGGTATTACAAAGTCTTATAGGCAATAAGGTATAAGAAAGGAGAATAGATCTATTGTATGGAGTTTGCATGTTCTCCATGTGACCATGTTGTTTCCTCCGGATGCTTCTCTTTCTCCCACATCCCAAAGATGTGGGTTGGTAAATTAATTGGCCACCATAATTACCCTTATTATGTGGGTGTGGTAGAATATGGGGAAGTAGATAGAGTGGTAATAAAGACATAAGGTATGTTTGCATTGCTTTGTCAGGACATTGAGTATAAGAGTTAGGAAGTCATGATGCAGTTGATGATGGAATATCGCGTGCAGTTCAGGTTGCCTAAATACAGAAAGAATGTTGTCAATTTGGAAAGGGTGCAGAGGACATTTACTAAAATAATGCCCTGATTAAATGGTATTAGCTACAAGGAGAGGTTGGACAAACTTGGATTGTTCTCTCTGGAACGTCGGAGGTTGTGGCAAGACCTAATAGCAGTATACAGTGCATTCAGAAAGTATTCAGACCCCTTCAGTTTTTCCACATTTTGTTATGTTACAGCCTTATTTTAAAATGGAGTAAATTCATTTTTTTAATCATCAATCTACACACAATACCCCAGAATGAAGAAGTGAAAACAGGTGTTTAGAAATTTTTGCAGTAATTAAAAAAACAACTGAAATATCACATTTACATAAGTATTCAGACCCTTTGCTATGACACTCAAAATTGAGCTTGGGTTCATCCTGTTTCCACTGATTATCCCTGAGATGCTTCTACAACTTGATTGGAATCCACCATCTATATAATGTCTCACAGTTGACAGTCCATGTCAGAGCAAAAACCAAGCCAAGAAGATGAAGGAATTGTCCGTAGACCTCCGAGACAGGATTGTGTGGAGACACAGATGTGGGGAAGGGTATAAAACAATTTCTGCAGCATTGTAGATTCCGAAGAGCACAGGGGCCTCTGTCATTCAAAGGCATGGCTATGCAGATGATACTCAACTCTATCTCCCCCTGAAGCCCAAAAAACGATCAAATCTACTTAACCTTATCCACCGCGTCGAGGATATAAAGTGTTGGATGGTCCAGAACTTCCTCCAACTAAACGAGAGTAAGTCTGAGGTCATCCTTCTAGACCCCTCGGACTCAATCAAAATGATAGCAGGCAGCCTTGGAAGCCTTACCCCATTACTCAAACCTCACGTCAAAAACCTTGGCGTGATATTTGACTCAGCATTGAAATTTGACAAACAAGTCAATGCCATGGTAAAAGCTAGCTTCTTCCAGCTTCGGACGATAGCTAAAATAAAACAATTCCTCCAGTCTGATGACCTCGAAAAGATCATCCACACATTTATCTCCTCCCGCCTCGATTACTGCAACTCCCTTTACACTGGCATCAGCTAATCTTCCCTGTCCCGCCTGCAACTGGTCCAAAACGCCGCAGCGAGACTCCTGACGGGCACCCGAAAAGGGACCACATCACCCCGATTCTGGCCTCTCTCCACTGGCTCCCTGTGCGGTTCCGAATAAATTTCAAGATCCTTCTTTATGTCTACAAAGCCCTCAATGGGCTTACCCCCACCTACATCAAAAGTCTGCTTACCCACCACACCACCTCCAGGTCCCTCAGATCGTCCGACTTGGGGTTACTGAACATCCCGCGGTCTAGGCATAAGCTCAGGGGTGACCTCGCCTTTGCGGTTGCTGCTCCTAGACTGTGGAACAGCATCCCTCTTCCCATCAGAACTGCCCCCTCCATCGACTCCTTTAAGTCGAGACTTAAAACTCATCTTTATTCTCAAGCCTTTCTTGACGTCCCCTGAGGAGGGCCATATGTATGTATTTATGTATGTACTTAATCTATGAACCACTGTTGTATAACGTTAGTACCTCCACCAATGTAAAGCACTTTGGCCAATGAGAGTTTTTTTTTAAATGTGCTATAGAAATATAAGTGACTTGACTTGACTTGATTCTTAAATGGAAAAACTTTGGAACCACCAGGACTCTTCATAGAGCTGGCTGCCCGACCAAACTGAACAATCGGGGGATAATGACCTTGGTCAGGGAGGTGAACAAGAACCTGATGTTCACTCTGACAGAGCTCCAGAGTTCCTCTGTGGAGATGGGAGAACCTTCCAGAAGGACAACGATATCTGCAGCACTCCACCAATCAGGCCTTTATGGTAGAGTGGCCAGACGGAAATCATTCCTCAGTAAAAGGCACATGACAGCCACTTGGAGTTTGCCAAAAGGCACCTAAAGGACTCATATACCATGGGAAACAAGATTCTCTGGTCTGATGAAACCAAGATTGAACTCTTTGGCCTGAATGTCAAGCATCACGTATGGAGGAAACCAGGCACCGCTCATCATGGTGAAGCATGGTGGTGGCAGCATCATGCTGTGGGGATGTTTTTCAGCAGCAGGAACTGGGAAACTAGTCAGGATCGAGAGGGAAAGATGAATGGAGCAAAGTACAGAGAGATCCTTGGTGAAAATCTGCTCCAGAGCATTCTGGACCTCAGACTGGGGCGGAGGTTCACCTTCCAACAGGACAACGACCCTAAGCACACAGCCAAGACAACACAGGAGTGGCTTTGTGACAAGTCTGTGAATATCCTTGAGTGGACCAGCCAGAGCCCGGACTTGAACCCGATCGAACATCTCTGGAGGGACCTGAAAATAGCTGTGCATCGACACTCCCCAACCAACCTGACAGAGGTTGAGAGGATCTGCAGAGAAGAATGTGAGAAATTACCTGAATACAGGTGTGCCAAGCTTGTAACGTCATACCCAAGAAGACTTGCTGTAATCACTGCCAAGGGTACCTCAACAAAGTTCTGAATAAAGGGTCTGAATACTTATGTAAATGTGATATTTCAGTTATTTATTTTTAATTACTTTGGAAAATTTTCAAAACACCTGTTTTCACTTTTTTATTATGTGTGTAGATTGATGATTAAAAAAAAATAATAATCCATTTTAGAATAAGGCTGTAACGTAACAAAATGTGGAAAAAGTGAAGGGGTCTGAATACTTTCTGAATGCACTTTATACAATCATGAGAGGCATTGATAGGACAGACCAGGTGGAAATATCAGATAGTAGAGGACATGTATATATGTATATATGTATGTAGTTTGTTTTGTTTGTGCTATTCTTATAACAAATGTAAAGCACTTTGGCCAACGAGAGTTGTTTTTTAAATGTGCTATATAAATAAATGTGACTTGACTTGACTTGACATAGCTTTAAGGTGACGGGCAAAGTTTTAAGAAAATATGAGAGGGAAGATTTTTTTACACAGAGGGTAGCGAGTGCCTGGAACATGCTGCCAGGAGTAGTGGTGGAGACAGATAAGATAGTAGAATTTAACAGGATTTTGGACAGGCACAATGGGACAGAGGGATATGGACTATGTGCAGACAGATAAGAGGATGTATTGGCATCATTTTTGCACAGACATTGTGGGCCAAAGGCCTGTTCCTGTGCTGTACTGTTCTATGTTCTATGTTCTCCCTCAACCCACTCCCCAGTCGCATGCCATTGACATAAATTATCAATTTTGTTAGAAAATGTACTTTGAATTTCTAGATATAATTGTAGAAAAAAGCAATCCTGCAAAATGTTCATTGCAAAATAAATTCTTAGCAAGAGAAAATTATATTCAGAAAGGCTTAACCCGAAACCTGATAAATAAATAATATCTATGAAAAAAATAGAATTATTTATTGAACGCATGTTGCAACAGGTAAAACAAGGTTAAGATCTATATTTTTTCTCAACCTAACTTCTACTTTTGGTTTATAAAGACGATTGTAACTTCTTCAATGTATTCTCATCTCAATAAACTCTGCAGAGTTGTAAGTGGCTATTTTAATTATTCCCTGCAGGCATGCACTAACAAGCTGATGCTTTAAAAGGACATCCATGTTTATACACTGTGTTATTTGCTTCAGAAAACAATATGAATTTTATGTGAGCTACTTTGTTCCCGGATCCATCAGCAAACAATTAATTAACAAGCAGATGATTCTTCGATATAGATTCTATGTATAACCATACAAATGCACCACCTTCAATGATTAACATGCCTGTTTACATCTTTTTAGGGTGAATTTCACCTTTATTTGCTTAATACTATTAAGCCTCTACCCTCGGGCTCCATTTAGATTATTGGATGACAAGATTGTCAAATTCATTGCCACTATTATTTTAACAAATTAAAGTTGCTGTGTCCGTTTGCAAATCCCCTTTGTTCTTTCTATTTCACATCAGTGGCCTCTGATTGACCAGTCAAAATTGACAACGCAGGAGTAGGCAGGTGAATGGGAGAAATGTTACTATATTCACCAAGTAAAGGGCCTGTCCCACTTTCACGACCTAATTCATGACCTCTGCTGAGTTTGCCCTTGACTCATACTCGCAGCATTGTGGTCACGAGGTCGTACGAGGTCGTAGGTAGGTCGTAGGTAGGTCGTGATGCTAGTCGTAGGTACTCATGGCATCAAGTAGGTCGGGGCGTTTTTCTAGCCTGATGAAAAATGTCCACGAGTAAAAAAGGTCGTGAATTAGGTTGTGAAAGTGGGATAGGCCCTTAACATTTGCCCATTTATGGCCCAATCTCGGACCCTTCAGAATTATTTCTACATTTAGTTAGCAGATCTAGTCTTCTTCTTATTGAGTCCACACACAAGATTAGAAGTTGTTCAGCCAGACTGAACACACTTCTCGGCATCTGCATACAATGGTGTCTGTCTTGCGCTTCTTGTGCTTCTTGTGCTTCTTGTGCGTGGTGGTGGAAACATTGGTGAAAACTTGGCCGCGACGTGAATGCTCTTTCCTTGACCCCAGCAGATCTAGTTACAAAGGATGTGCTGGGTGATTTTGCTTTCCTATCCGACTGATCAGGAACAGTCTTTTTTTTCTCTTTGTTTTTGTCAATTTCCTTCTGCTGTGATTATAGATCCAGTAACAGTTCCTCCTGAGTCAAGTGAGTTAATTTGAATGTGTCCTAAAGAAACTCCCAATGAGTGAGCTAGTCAACAAGGAAATAGCATTTCAAACACTGTTAGAAATCGTAATAAAATATTAATTAATGTTCACATTACAGCTTAGTGCAGGAAACCTGGAGGCAATAAACACTAAACTCAAGAAAGACTACAAATAAAAAGACCGTGTTAACAATGTTCTCTGAAAGGGTAATCAAGACAAGCCAAACAGCAATTCCAAATCTCTCTAACGCAGAAGGCTAAAGGGTATGCTTTTATACCGTATGACACTATGATTGTTCTATTCCATTTTAGACATCAGCAAGCAATCCACTTTCTGGTTAGCCACTTGCTGGTGAAGAGGTTCCTTTCGCAGGTTTCTGGGAGTTTAATCAACAACCCAAGCTCCACCAGGATTTTCAGATACTCCTGGATTGTTGTGCGAGAGAGCCACATTAGTCTTGGTATCGCCAGAAGTGGTGGAGCCCAGAGCGGTGGAGCTGTGTCAGGAGGTGGAAGCTGGGTTGAGGGTTGAGGAGGTTTCTGAAAGGGTTTGGTGTCAATGTCAAGAAAGGAATGGTGGGATGGTGGTAGAGGAGATTGCTGAATTTTGTTCTATTCTCTTCCTTGGAATAGGAATTGCCTTGGTGACACTTGGTGACATTTCTGCACCGTGCTCAAAGAGAGGGAGGTGTTGCCACTCATTTAAAAATACAGCACAGGCAAACAGCATCACCAAGGATTTCACTGTCAATTGCCTGTGTTCAGAAAGCTTTACTTGTTATCAGACTGTTTGGTGACGAGATACATGGCCTTGCATGTGCACAGATGATCGATGAACAAGGAACGATATAATTGCAGCAGAGACAGTGCACAGGATGGCCACCAGGAATTAATCTGATGGAAGACCTTGGTTATGGGGAGAGATTGGTAGCCTTGTTCTCCCTGCAGCGAAGGATGCTGAACAGTGACCCGTAATAAGTGTATAAAGATAACGAAAGGCATTGATAGGATGGATATAATGTTTTTCCCATAGTAGGCATATCAAAAACAAGTAGGTTTAAGGTGAGAGGAGGGAGTTTTAAAGGGTTGATATCTGGAACATACTGCAAGAGTTGGCAGAAGAATCTGATACATTGTTCGAGGCATTTTGGCAGGCACTTAAATAGACAAGACATGGGAGAATGTGTCTGAATGCAGACAAATGGGATGAGCATTGATGGGCAAAAAGTCAGCAAGGATATGTTCAGCTGAAGGGCCTGTTTCGGTGCAGTCCTATTTAAAAAAGTTGGTGCAATTTGGAAAAAATCCTTATCTGTTTCACTTGCTTCCTTCACGGAAGGATATCTGCCCTCTTTACATTACAATATTTATGTATCTTTGGTCAACCAATGTTGTTAACTCCTAATTGGCTTCTTAGTTTGGGGACAAGTAGGGATGAAAAATGAATGACAACATTGCCAGTTACATCCACACCCAATGTAAAAAAATATGTGGGTGGCCCAAAAAGAACATTTATAGTGTAAGGGAATTATACTTTGCTTTTGTGAATTATTCAGCGCTGTAGGCACAACTGAATAGCATCATATCCAAACACTGAACCCTCTTAAGTGAGTGGTACCTTCATTATCATTAGAAAATAAATCACAAATGAAAATGCAGGAGTGCATGTTTTATGAAGTTCCATTTCCTGCAAAAACAGGGTCATTTGCAATAATGAAAAATCATCAGTCAGTCGCAACACAATTGCAATAATGATACTTTAATATTCCTCAAGCAGCTAATGAGCTTCTTCAGCTGCATACATTTCCCAAGCTTTGTTAATTCAGCTGTGGCATGTGCAATAATGTTAGACAATGTCTCATGGCAACAAAGAATATCCTGTTACAGTTACAATTTAGAGTAAGCTCCCTTGAGCACAGCAATGGCACTGGGGAAGTAAAGTCTCCAATTACAGAGATGCCAAGCTTGAAACCAGAACTCCAAGTTCTGAGTTAATTTCCCAGCCACAGAGTTTCCTCTGTTTCTTCATTTGTCATTTGAAATTGCTCCTGAGCAAAAGTAAAGTTAAATAGTCGACAGTGATTTGAAGTCCTTCCACCTAAGTACTTTCATCCTTTTCATTCATCAGAAGAGCAATATATTATTTTTAAACTTAAACACAAAATAAGGCAAATGATGTATATATCGGGATGAAAACTGAAAAAAACATGACAAATAGTCATGGTTCATGTGGCATCAATGATG
Source organism: Malacoraja senta (assembly GCA_038087875.1). NCBI lineage: Eukaryota > Metazoa > Chordata > Chondrichthyes > Rajiformes > Rajidae > Malacoraja > Malacoraja senta. The sequence continues at coordinate 172,559,408 of CM075977.1, forward strand.
AGGGAAACAAAGTCATTGATTCAGGTTAATGGCCTCTTATCAGAACTGATAAACCTGAAACAGTTGGCGTGTGTTTCTATCGCTCTCTCTCTCCCCCCTCCCCCCTTCATTGAAGCTGGCTGACTTGCTAAGTATTTCCAGCTATTGTTTATATATTTTTTATAAACCTTTTTTTAAACTGCCCTCACTTTGACAGGGAAATCCACAAGCTTAATATTGATCCTCGTAGGTTAACCAGGTTCTGGAACATACTGTTAGGGCCAGTGATGGAAACAGATACAATCGCCACATTAGAGGGGTATTTAGACAGGGACCTTAACCAGCAGGGAATAGAGGGATATAGACCATGTGCAGGCAGATGGGATTAGTTTAGATTGGCATCGTGGTGGAAAAGGACATCAAGGGTCAAATGGTTGGTTCCTGTGCTGTACTGTTATATATTCCATGCCAACTTGGGGATGACATCCGCATCCACTGTCAGCAACGAGTACACCCCAAAATCTAGCACAAGGTTTACTGTTTGGCTCATTCTCTGTAATATTTTTGTAATACTTTATCCATATAATTCCATTCTAGTTGATCAAATGCTTTTTCAGCGTCCAATGAAATAATTGATCATTCTTGTTCTTCGATTTTGTGTGAGTGCATTATATTGAGTAGTCGTCTCATATTATTAGATGAATATCTCTTAGGGATAAACCCCGTCTGATCTGGGTTTATTAATTTACTAATATATTTACTTAATCTTCTAGCTAATGTTTTCGCTAATATTTTTTGATCTGAATTTAACAATGCTATAGCTCTATATGAACCCGGTTCTTCTATATCTTTGTCTTTTTTGAGTATTAATGTGATCGTTGATTCAGCTAATGTATCAGGTAATATTTGTTCTTTAAAGGCATATTGATACATTTTTTGTAACCGTGATATAATTTTGTCAGAAAAACGTTTATAAAATTCATTAGTAAATTCGTCAGGACCTGAAGTTTTTCCATTCTTTAATGAATTTATTGTGTCTTCTAATTCCTTGATTGAAATTTGTGCACCCAATTCCTCTTGTTCCTTCAACTCTAACTTTGGAAGATTACAGTTATCCAAGAACTCTGTAATTTTATTGGTGTCCATTGTCGTTTTAGATGTGTACAAATTCTCATAAAATTGCGCAAATCTTTTATTAATATTATTCGGTAAAGTTAGTGTTTCCCCTCTATCTGATTTAATCTTTTGAATCGTATGTTCTTTTTCTCGTTTTTTTAGCTGACGAGCCAAAAGTTTGTGTGGTTTATCCCCAAATTCAAAGTGTTCCTGTCTTGTAATTTAGAAAAGTCTTATAAATTTGGCTGATAATAATTTATTTAATTTAAATTTCAGAATTATTATTTTATTATGTTTATCCATAGATGGATCTTTAGCATTATCTATATCCAGTTGTCTCATTTGTTCTTCTAACTGTCTGTTCATTCTTATTTTTTTTTATTTTGAAAAGCTTGGTATGAGATTATAACACCTCTAATAAATGCTTTAAAAGATTCCCATAATAAAGTAGGCAATATATCTGGAGTGTCATTTATTTCAAAAAAGACGTCCATTTGTTTTTTTAAATATATACTCCCTTGCGGGTCTTTTAGGATTTGAGAATTGAACCTCCAAAACGATTTGTTCTTAGACATTCCTTCCAGTTTTAAAAAGAAAGTTAGTGGTGAATGGTCTGAAATCGAGTTGGTATGGTATATTGGGTTCACAGTGTGAGGGATTAATTGTGTATCCACCAGGAAATAATCTATACCTGAGTATGTTTTGTGTACCATTGAATAAAACGAGTATTCCCTGCAGGTCGGATTAGCAATTCTCCAAACATCTGTTATATTGGTATTATTTATATAAGTATTTAAGAGTTCACTAGTTTTAGATTTCGTATTACCTCTCTGTTTTTGGCTAGATTTATCTAAATACGGATCTAAAACACAGTTAAAGTCTCCTCCTATTATAACATTTTGATAATTAGATTCTGCGATTATGTTCAGAATTTTATTGAAAAAATGAGGATTATCAAAGTTAGGCGCGTATATATTTACCAAGGTAATTGGGGTATCGTGAATTTCTCCGGTAACTATCAAATATCTCCCTTCCTTATCTGTTACGTTATTCTTTGCTTTGAATGGTATGCCTTTTCGAATAATGATTGACGTACCTCTAGATTTCGAAGTATATGAAGAATGATATATTTGACCTATCCAATTTGCCCTTAATCTAGCCCGATCCTGGGATTTTAGATGGGTTTCTTGTAAAAAAATGATGTCAGTATTGTACAATTTCAGCTGAGCTAATATCTTACCCCTTTTAATAGGTTCATTAATACCTGTTATATTCCAATTGCAGAATGTGACTCCTCCTAGGTTCTTTTGTTTAACATCTTGCATTTTGAATAGTTATAATACCTTTAAATCTTATGGTGCATCCATACCTCAGGTCTTTGGGTATTGGGGGAACCTTTGCGTTACTTAGTTTTGTTGGCATATCCCTTTTACGCTTATCACTAAACAAAAAACACGAACAAGTGACTTGATGTGATAATTTAAAAAAAATTGAAAAAGTGAAAATACAGTGTCTAAAATTGTCGACACTGTAACAAGTGGCCCACCTGTAGGTGGGAGAAAACCTTGTATCGACTTCCATTGTCGATGTTAAACAAATAGCTCCGCACCATTGGTTACTTATAACATAATATGACGGGGCCTCGCAATCAGATATATAATACAGATTTACCCTATATATTTCGTTATAACATATCATATATATATATATAACAAATGTATCTACTAATTGTTAAACAAATGGTTTTACCTTCAATAATAATCAACTGTTGGTTGAAGGGGTTAACGTGAAACGTGCTCCTGGATCTAAGCCAGGTGCTCGTTTCTCCTCCCCCCCCCCAGTTATAGATAAGGCTTAGATTTAGTGAAAATTTGTGTTAGTTGTGTTAGTTCATTGTTTTTTTCTTGTTAGCGTCCGTTACTATTTCTAGTTTAATATTGTTAAATTGTTAAATTGTTAAATTATTAATAGGATTTATTCTTTACGATTTAATTTAGTATTTTAATCTCTTAAACAATTAATGCTTCTGGTATAATCCACTCTCTTCGGCTCGGCAAATCCTCTGTTATCCGCTATTTGCTTCGTTTGGAACACAGAATGTCCTTGAGTTAAAATTCCACAGATAAAAAGTCTAGACATCCTCATCTTGCAGGATTCTTCAAATAAGTTTTTTTTTTTTTTAAACACTACAAGAACTGTTTCTTCACTTCAGATCCTCCATTAACTGTGGAATTATAATAAAAAAGTTTGTCCATACCATCCATATATTCCCGCTACTTTTCCACGATGCTCTGCGCATATATGTACGCATCCTCCGGGTTCACAAATGATCTCTCATGTCCCTTATAAGTAGTGCGCATCTTAGCGGGATAGAAGACACCGTATCTAACATCTTGAATCCCCCTTAGAATTTCTTTTGCCTTTGTGAACTGATTTCTCTTTTGCACAATTTCTTACGGATAGTCCCTGAATATTTTGATAGCGTCGTTATCAAGCCTCAGTTGCATTCCATATTTGATTTTACTCATCACCTCTTCCAGTTCTGAAATGTCCCGAAATTTCACAATAATCTGTCGTGGGTGGTCTGGTCTTGCTTGAGATCTTGGTTTAAATCTCGGTACTCAATGTGCCACTTCAATTTTCGGTTCTTTGGGGAGAGTAAGCAGTTGTTTGAGTAAGCCCATAGCAAACTCACGAATGTCCCTTCCCTCAGCTCCCTCTGAGACTCCAAGAATTCTTAAATTCTGGCGTCTTGAACGAGCTTCCAGGTCCAGGCATTTGTCTGAAACTTTCCCCAGCTGAGTCTCCATCTGTCCTGTAGTTTGATCATGTTCTTGCCTCATTTTCTCCGTATCTTCAGCCATTCGAGCCATATTTTTCTCCATTTCCATGATTGTAGCCATACTTGCAGCCACTGTTTCAAGCACAACCGTGAACCTGTCCGTAGTAGCTTCTTCCACCTTATCAATTCTCCCCGATAGTTCACCTTTCACATCGTCAATTCGTTTATTTATAGTGCCAATTGAATCAATAACCTTCTGATTACAAGCACTCGAATCCTCATCATCTTTTCGATTTTTTCCATCATTTTTCCCATCATAATTTTATTTTCATCCAAAATTTCATCTTTAATATCTCTCACCGATTTCTTCAAATCCTCAAATTCTTTATCCTTAGCCAGATCTGTCTTAGATCTTGTAGACATTTCTGCAGCCACTTCAGGAACTTCAGAGGAAACTTCTTCAGGATTCTTCAGGCTTTTCAGCAGATGTTTTTTAACTGTTCTCTGAGGACTCTGAGCTGGAGACAGTCTTTTCATTTAAAAGTCCTCAAACCACCGTTTAAATCATCGCGCTTACTGATGACATCATCAGCGCGGGGACCAGAAGCTCCGGTAAGGTTTTTAAATCGGTCCCGACCTGTAGACCCGTTTTAACGCGAACAATCGTGATTATTCAGTGGCTGCACAAATCAGCAAATCTCATGGATGACTTGCACAAATGTAGTCTCCATCTTTTGAAGAAGATGATTTGTGATAAATATTAGATTGCACTGAGAAAATAATTCTGATCTTTAATCCATTGAGCCATACTTAAATTCAGGAGAGGAACCATCGATCAAGCTTTGCAAAGAGGAAGATGGAGGGTTGATAGGGAAGAAAGGGAGATGTCTCATATCTCTAACAAAAGGAGGAAGTGGGGTTGAATAGCAGCAAAGTGACTTGTTGGAACTTGAATGCAGAGAATGAAGATCTTTATTCATCTCACAAAATCCATAATTTTATCTTCAATTGGCCCGCACATGACCTGACTCACTACCTCTTTAGCTTGCTTCACACTTGCACATTGTAATAATCCTCATCGTTCCCAGGCAGTGGAAGCTGGCCGTAGTCAATAACTTTACTCAAAATAGTTTGCTCCACAAACATTGACATACCTAGTTTTCTTTCAAAGGGGAGAATGGTGAATACAACCAGCCAGCTGCCTGTTTGAACCCCATAGGGGAGAAGATCCTGATCATTGGGGAGAGTAAGCAGTTGTTTGAGTAAGCCCATAGCAAACTCACGAATGTCCCTTCCCTCAGCTCCCTCTGAGACTCCAAGAATTCTTAAATTCTGGCGTCTTGAACGAGCTTCCAGGTCCAGGCATTTGTCTGAAACTTTCCCCAGCTGAGTCTCCATCTGTCCTGTAGTTTGATCATGTTCTTGCCTCATTTTCTCCGTATCTTCAGCCATTCGAGCCATATTTTTCTCCATTTCCATGATTGTAGCCATACTTGCAGCCACTGTTTCAAGCACAACCGTGAACCTGTCCGTAGTAGCTTCTTCCACCTTATCAATTCTCCCCGATAGTTCACCTTTCACATCGTCAATTCGTTTATTTATAGTGCCAATTGAATCAATAACCTTCTGATTACAAGCACTCGAATCCTCATCATCTTTTCGATTTTAAATTCAGGAGAGGAACCATCGATCAAGCTTTGCAAAGAGGAAGATGGAGGGTTGATAGGGAAGAAAGGGAGATGTCTCATATCTCTAACAAAAGGAGGAAGTGGGGTTGAATAGCAGCAAAGTGACTTGTTGGAACTTGAATGCAGAGAATGAAGATCTTTATTCATCTCACAAAATCCATAATTTTATCTTCAATTGGCCCGCACATGACCTGACTCACTACCTCTTTAGCTTGCTTCACACTTGCACATTGTAATAATCCTCATCGTTCCCAGGCAGTGGAAGCTGGCCGTAGTCAATAACTTTACTCAAAATAGTTTGCTCCACAAACATTGACATACCTAGTTTTCTTTCAAAGGGGAGAATGGTGAATACAACCAGCCAGCTGCCTGTTTGAACCCCATAGGGGAGAAGATCCTGATCATTTCATGAAGCAACATTCTTGATTGCCACAAGCAAAATCCATCAATTTGGGAAAACACTGAGCCCCAGTCATACACCAAACGTGTGAAATAATTGCAAATTTTTGAAATTTAGTCTCAATTAAACTGTATTTTGGAAATGGAATAACAACAAACAATACATAACCTTTTATTTATCTGTGTTAAATGCAGTAATGTATTGTTTATGGTGTGTATTCCATTTCCAAAATCCTGATAACCAAGGTTGAATTTCTTCTGTCTTCATCTGTTTATGCTGGCTGCAGCAACAGGTCATCCAAAGTTATATGACTAAAGAGGATTTATTGTAATCATTCATTAGACGTTACAAAGCAAAATGCCTTTTGTGAATGCACTTAACAATTTTTTTCAAGCTTCTTCACTTTCATTAATAAACTAAGGATGGCCACTGGACAAAACAATTCTCGATTGTGAGCACTCCATCTTTTAGTCACACTTCAAAGCTTTTCTATTGAAAATCCTTTTGTTTGTTCAGTTTAATAATATGTCATCCCTGGCATTAAATACTCAGTATGTGATGAGCCATAACTGTTCAGGAACTCCCTGTAATTGGTCTTTACTGAATCCTTAATAAATGAGATACTTTTATTTTGGATTTTGTTTTTTTGTTAAAGGTTAATCCATGAGTAGAGAATCAAGATTCAAGAGAGTTTATTGTCATGTGTCCCTGATAGGACAATTGAATTCTTGCTTTGCTTCAGCACAACAGAACACAGTAGGCATGACTACAGAACAGATCAGTGTGTCCATATACCATCATATAAATATATACACACATGAATAAACTGATAAAGTGCAAATAAACAGATAATGGGCTATTAATGTTCAGAGTTTTGTCCGAGCCAAGTTTAAGTTTAATAGCCTGATGGCTATGGGGAAGTAGCTTTTCATGAACCTGGTCGTTGCAGTCTTCAGGCACCTGTACCTTCTACCTGAAGGTAGCGGGGAGATGAGTGTGTGGCCAGGATGGTGTGGGTCCTTGATGATACTGCCAGCCTTTTTGAGGCAGCGACTGCGATAGATCTCCTCGATGGAAGGGAGGTCAGAGCCGATGATGGACTGGGCAGTGTTTATTACATTTTGGAGTCTTTTCCGCTCCAGGGCGCTCAAGTTGCTGAACCAAGGCACGATGCAACCAGTCAGCATGCTCTCTACTGTGCACCTGTAGAAGTTAGAGATAGTTCTCCTTGACAAACCGACGCTCCGTAACCTTCTGAGGAAGTAGAGGCGCTGATGTGCTTTCTTAATAATTGCATCAGTGTTCTTGGATCAGGAAAGATCTTCAGAGATGTGCATGCCCAGGAATTTGAAGCTCTTGACCCTTTCAACCATCGACCCGTTGATATAAACGGGTCTGTGGGTCCCCATCCTACTCCTTCCAAAGTCCACAATCAGTTCCTTGGTTTTGCTGGTGTTGAGGGCCAGGTTATTGTGCTGGCACCATATGGACAGTTGCTCGATCTCTCTTCTATACTCTGACTCATCTCCATCAGTGATACGTCCCACAACAGTGGTGTCGTCAGCGAACTTGATGATGAAGTTCGCACTATGACCGGCTACGCTGTCATGAGTATAGAGTGAATACAGCAGGGGGCTGAGCCTGCAGCCTTGAGGTGCTCGTGTGCTGATCGTTATCGAAGCTGACACATTTCCACCAATACGAACAGACTGTGGTCTGTGAATGAGGAGGTCGAGGATCCAATTGCAGAGGGATGCGCAGAGACCCAGTTCTGCGAGTTTGGTAAACAGCTTGGAGGGGATGATTGTATTAAATGCCGAGCTGTAATCAATTAATAACAGCCTGACATATGAGTTTTTGTTGTCCAAGTGGTCCAGAGCAGAGTGGAGAGCCAGCGAGATCGCATCCACCATTGATCTGTTGTGGCGGTAAGCGAACTGCAGTGGGTCCAGGTTTTTGTCGAGGTAGGAGTTGATTTGCGCTATGATCAACCTCCCAAAGCACTTCATCACCACAGACGTTAGTGCCACTGGTCGATAGTCATTGAGGCACGTCACCTTGCTCTTCTTGGGCACCGGTATAATTGATGCCCTTTTAAAGCAGGTGGGAACCTCAGACCTCAGAAGTGAGAGGTTGAAAATGTCCGTAAAAATTCCAGCCAGTTGGTCCGCACAGGTTTTTTTAGAACACGACCGGGTATACCATCAGGTCCAGGTGCTTTTCGAGCGTTCACCCCTCTGAAGGATTTCCTGACGTCGGCCTCTGTGATTGTGACTGAAATACCATCACAGCGAATGAGGGCTCGGGAAGGCACATCAGTATTCTCCCTATCAAAGCGTGCGTAAAATGCATTGAGCTCATCAAGGGGGGAGACTCCAGAGGCAAACATTAAGTCTTGACAACAATCCTCTTAACACTATCTCTACACCATCTTTAATAATGACATTTTTTTGGCAGAAATAACAAATTATAACAAAGTAATATTTTCATTGTCTAGAAGAGTATAACAATCTATTTCTATTTAGATTCAGCTATATCCAAAAGTTAAAAAAATCATGAAATACTGGAAACTTTCAGCTGCTTAGAAAATGCCTGTGGAACCAGAACCAACAACAGATCTAAGGGGTCCTGACCCAAAATATCACTTTTGTCTTTTCTCCAGAGATGGTACTTGACCTGTTGAGTTACTCCAGGATTTTGTGTCCACCAGTTCCATGACCTTGGATTAGAAATCTTCCACTTTCTCAGCACAGGTGGCTGACATGTTGCATTTTTCAATTTTTATTTTTGATCTCCAACATCCAGTGGAATTTTCCTTTTTCATGACTCCATTATTTAGTCAGCCAAGTCAATTTTATCAAAATTGAAAATAACCCACGAGCATCAGTGATCACGTAGAATAAAACAGATGCAGGTTCTTTTGAATGGACTGGTTCTTGTAACTTACAACATATTTATTTTTAATTTGAATATGCAAGATAAAAATGACATATGGTGTCATTTGATATCATTTGAACATCCAAAATCCAATTATGCTTGAAGTGATATACCAGAACATGTCATATCAAATAAAAATGTACAATTGTCAGTTCCACCAAATGGCTGTGTGTTCATCAGCTGTACTATTTGAAAATTAGGGAGCAGCACACTGTACAATGCAGGCAGATAAATCTACAAAATTAACTACATGATCTCGATTCTTATGGAACAAGAAAATCAAACTGGCCCTAAATAAGGTATCACCCAGCAGAATAATCTGGAGGGTGACCAAATGACCACGTCATCCATGCTAGTTTTATCATCTGAAGCTAAATAGCTACATAGGAGCAAATACTGATGCAAGCTCTCCAGATTGTTTCAATATTGGGTCTTTTCAAAGCCTAGGGCAGGATAGAATGAGAATAATTAAAGGAAGTTGCTGGCAAAATAAAAGGAGGGGCAACTGCGAGAGTCGAAAACAGATGAGCATAATATGTAAAACCGCATCTGATGCTGTTGAAAGGAAGGTGGTGCTGGAGTAAATGGATCCAGGGAACGTTACTTTGTTTTGGCACTGTGAAGCCCTGCCCCTTAATGGAGAGCAGAGTTAGATGGCTGCCAGAAGCTGATGGTATGGTGCATGGTAACTGCAGATTTGGGGAACAAACTTAGAAGTGGAGATGACAAATTTTATAAAAGCTGCCTCAATGAAAATACCTTTTTCAGTCGCATTCATAAGAAGCATAACATTCCACAAAATGTTACCTTTTGTCTTACTCCACATTTGTTACTAATGATCATCAAACTTGACACAAACTAACTACCATTTCATACATTAAACATTATATACTGCATTATTAATCCTTATAACGGAGATTTTTAACATACTCTTAGATCTTAAAGAGCACCTTTTGCTGTTTTGCTGTTTGCTGTGGAAAAAAATGGTGAGTTCTATTTGGCTTTCATTGCACTTGGGCAGACTAAATGAGCATTCTGATCATGACAACCTATGCAGTGGTCACCTGCTTCATATGCATTCATGTGACCAGCAATCTGTCCTGAGTGCACCATACTTGGATCATCTATAAGATTCTAAGATTTTTCTAACATTGTTAAAGCAGTAGAAGTAAGGTTACAAGCTAACTTGCATGATTACAACGGCATTTTTAACCTTTAAAGTGCCTTGAAAAGCTTTAAGCACTAGCTGAACATTTCAGAAGTAGGCGACAGTGCCAAGGTAACAACCTCAGGACAAAAGACAAACACTACACAATCCAAGGCAGATTTGAGAAAAATAGAGGTTTTTCGTGAGCACCCAGAAACACAAAGGAATAAGATGGGCGTGCACTCCAAGTTCTTGCAAACTCAAAATGTTCCAATTTATTGTGCACCCTTTAGCATTGTTTTACCTCTCCAACCGCATCTCCTCACGCATTACATTTTTCTTCCCAACTGACCGGTTCACTTATATCTTCCTGCAACCTAAACCTATTCTCCATATTATCAACCAAACAGAATTTTATTCCGCTTTGCATTTAATAATGTACTCAATGATGAGGCCAGTAAATCCCCACTGATGATCACCTTATGGGCCTGTCCCACTTAGGCAACTTTTTAGGCGACTGCAGGCGACTTTGCAGTCACCACATGGTCGCCACATGTTCGCAGGTAGTTGCCGGGGAGTCGCCTTCGTGGTCAATACACAATAGACAAAAGGTGCAGGAGCAGGCCATTCGGCCCTTCGAGCCAGCACCGCCATTCAATGTGATCATGGCTGATCATCCCCAATCAGTACTCCGTTCCTGCCTTCTCCCCATATCCCCTGACTCCGCTATTTTTAAGAGCCCTATCTAGCTCTCTCTTGAAAGCATCCAGAGAACCTGCCTCCACCTGAGGCAGAGAATTCCACAGACTCACCACTCTCTGTGAGAAAAAGTGTTTCCTCGTCTCTGTTCTAAATGGCTTACTCCTTATTCTTAAACTGTGGCCCCTGGTTCTGGACTCCCCGAACATCGGGAACATGTTTCCTGCCTCTAGTGTGTCCAACCCTTAACAATCTTATATGTTTCAATGAGACATCCTCTCATCCTTCTAAACTCCAGAGTGTACAAGCCCAGCTGCTCCATTCTCTCAGCATATGACAGTCCCGCCATCCTGGGAATTAACCTTGTAAACCTATGCTGCACTCCTTCAACAGCAAGAATGTCCTTCCTCAAATTAGGGGACCAAAACTGCACACAATACTCCAGGTGTGGTCTCACTAGGGCTCTGTACAACTGCAGAAGGACCTGTTTGCTCCTATATTCGATTCCTCTTGTTATAAAGGCAAACATGCCATTCGCTTTCTTCACTGCCTGCTGTACCTGCATGCTTACTTTCATAGACTGATGTACAAGGACCCCTAGATCCCGTGGTACTTCTCCTTTTCCCAACTTGACGCCATTTAGATAGTAATCTGCCTTCCTGTTTTTGCTACCAAAGTGGATAACCTCACATTTATCCGCATTAAACTTCATCTGCCATGCATCTGCCCACTCCCCCAACCTGTCCAAGTCACCCTGCATTCTCATAGCATCCTCCTCACAGTTCACACTGCCACCCAGCTTTGTGTCATCTGCAAATTTGCTAATGATACTTTGAATCCCTTCATCCAAATCATTGATATATATTGTAAATAGCTGCGGTCCCAGCACCGAGCCTTACACCCCACTCGTCACTGCCTGCCATTCTGAAAGTGACCCGTTAATCCCTACTCTTTGTTTCCTCTCTGCCAACCACTTCTCTATCCATGTCAGCACTCTACCCCCAATACCATGTGCCCTAATGTGGGACCTTATCAAATGCTTTCTGAAAGTCCAGGTACACTACATCTACTGGCTCTCCCTTGTCCATTTTCCGAGTTACATCTTCAAAAAATTCCAGAATATTAGTCAAGCATGATTTCCCCTTTGTAAATCCATGCTGACTCGGACCGATCCTGTTACTTCTATCCAAATGTGCGGCTATCTCATCTTTTATAATTGACTCCAGCATCTTCCCCACAGCTGATGTCAGGCTAATTGGTCTATAATTCCCCATTTTTTCTCTCCCGCCTTTCTTAAAAAGTGGTCGTGAGGAGTTCCCACATTTTGGGAACTAATCGCGGCCTCATTATGGTCGCCGAGAATTTTTCAACATGTTGAAAAATTAGCGGTGACTAAAATGAAGTCGCCATGGAGATTAGCGAGAATTCTTGAGCCGTAGGTTGGTCGCAAGGAGGTCCAAGTAGGTTGCCAGGAGGTCAAAGGTTCTCGGAGGTTCTCGTTGGTCGGAGCCGGTGCTGACTGGTGAATTTCATTGGCTCATTGGGGGGGAAAAAAGGTAAGCAGTAGTTTTCAAAACCAAGGAACCGACCTGTAATGTTAAATGTCCGCCAAACTTCACAGCCGTGTATCTCTGACTTATTAAAAGTTGTCTCTACTCCTTCTCCCTCCTTTCCCCCCCTCTTTTAAAGGACTTACCGTACACTGTGCTTTTACTGTCTTAATTGCAGCGCCAACTTTCCTGTTCATCGTGGTGTGTATCTGTATCACCTTGGCTTTGCACCATGGGAATTTTTTAGACAGCGCTCCCCTGCTTGCCCTGGCCCCAACCTTTGAGATATGTTTGTATGTGTGTGTGTGTGTGTGTGTTCCGCTCTGACAGTCGCCATTCCAGTTCCCGTTTTTTCAGGCGACTGCCAGAAACTTGACAGTCGCCGGCAGTCTGCTGAAAAGTCGCCTGTGGGACAGGCCCATTTTCACAAAAACCATTCACAATAGAAGGGTCTCGACCTGATACATTACCCATTCCTGCTCTCCAGAAATGCTGCCTGTCCCGCTGAGTTACTCCAGCAATTAGTGTCTATCTTCACAATTAACTATTTTTCCCTGCCACTGAGCCAATTATGATTGTGATTTGGTACTGTCTTGGATCTTTTGCAGTTAAAATTACAACCTGACTACCAAATAGGATTTTGACAAAAAGCCTTGATAAAAATCTACACAGGCAGCTTCAAAAGCATTTTCCTCATTGACTTTAATTGTGACCTACTGAATTACTCCAGCACTTTGTGTCCTTTTGTGTATTAAGCAGCATCTGCAGTTCTTTGTTTCTATACAAAATGCATCATTCTTCATAGGACTCAAAACATCATCTTGGATCCAACATGAGAAACCTCGGTTGAAGTAATTGAGTAGACTACAGAAATTAAATACCCATTGCTCTCTTATCTGCAAATCACAAGGTATAATCTATCATAACTTCTTTCTAATGAGAAAGATTGTAATATTTAATTAAGATTGAAGCAGATATAGTACTGTTCTGTAATTTTTTTTCACATTTTAAGAATACTGCACATATCACTTCTTTAAGATAGTGTATAGTTCTGAAGATGGCCAGCACGTTGTATGTAATAATAAAATTAAAACCTCTCACTGTTCCCCATTCTGTAGCACTGACTTTGTCTAATTAATCACATATGCCAAAGGCACACCAATCATAGTTTACTCAATTGATTTAGCTAAGTGATCCCACAATCAATGGGACAGGGAAAACCTCTCAGTGCTGTTACATCTGTCACAAGTAGAGCTGAACCATTAAACCATAGTTAATGTGAAATATAACTGAAACTTTATTTCATTTTAGTGTATCTGCCAAGTAAAAACCAGGATTCTATCCAGTCTTTACTTATTTTGCATATCAGTCCATGCTATTTTAATGATCAAGCTACATGGACCCTAATTTTCTTTGGACCTTGAGCTTTTTGTCTTTTAATAATGATGATTATCAGCCCTTTTAGTTTAGTTTAGTTTAGAGTTACAGCACGGAAACAGCCTTTTCAGCCCACTGAATCCATGCCGACCAATGCCCACACATTAACACTATCCTACACACCAAGGACAATTTATAATTTTACCAAGCCAATTAACCTACAAACTTGTGCACCTTTGTAGTGTGGGAGCAAACCGAAGCACTCGGAGAAAACGCACGCAGATCATGGATAGAACGTATAAACTGCATGCAGACAACACCCTTGATCAGGATCGAACCCGGATCTCTGGCACTGTAAAGCTACAACATTACTGCTGTGCCAGCATGCCAACCTTTTATGGTCCAAATTGGGCGATATTAGGCTTCCTATTGATTTGCCTGTTTAACAGCAAAATCTCAGCCAGAACACTTGGAGAACTGCTTACAATCCTTTCACTTCACCGTGAAATTTTACAGACGTTAGCAGGCAATCGAGGACTCAATTAAATGTTTTGCTTAGTCATTATTAAACAATAGGTCAAAGAACACTAACTATCATTAGTGGTGAAGATATTCAAGAAGTACTTAAAATCATTTGAAAGGCCTTCGAATAGCAAAATACATTTTTAGTCTTACATTACTACTTACCTTTCATCCCCAATTTCTATCATTAAAGTGCCTTTTTTCTCTTTCAATCACAGTAATGCAGTTAGATTGTTATATTGTACGACCACACACACAAAAAAATTCAGACAGAAATTGATAGCTGCTTTGTACCAATAATGAGATTTTGAAGTTAAAATCCTTATCAAAACCTAATCAATTTAGTTCACAAAAGCAAGTGAAGAGATCGGATTACAGTTACAGCTCATGGCTTTCTTTTCATTTGTCCAAAGTCGCAGCTTCATTTTAACTTTGATTGGAAATGAACTAGAATGGCAAGGGCTAAAGTTAAAATTCATTCAGTTGTCTCATCTGTTATCGGAATGCCATCTGAGTGATGGGTCCTTTGACTGTTGGAGTGAGCGCAAGACATAGCAAAGGTACAATTGATGGAACTCCAGCAAGTATTTTGAGATGCCCGTTTCTGTTCTCATCCTCCAGGTAATGAATTTTAAACACTGGTTGAAACTTAAAGCTGTTCACTGGCTCAAATGGATCAGAGCACCGAACAAATTGTGAACACTGCTTTTAACTTTCACCACCAATCCATGTCATTTCTTAGATTCCGTCAGTCCGTCCTGAACTGGTGCCATTTTCCCTCATATCCCTTATTTCAACTCGGGACTCCATTTATTTTATATTACACAAGACTTATCTCCTAACACCTTAGCCTTTTCCCGTTAAACTCAGAAACCTACCTATTTCCCTCCATCCTGTCTGTGAATTGTTCCCACTCCTGCAGCTGCAGCTTCCTTCTATTTCAAAACTGTTCAGTTCTTAAATACTTTGCCTTCACAAATAATCAAATGCCTTTCCTCTCCAAACCATTATGAATACCATGCCTTCTCAAACCCACACCACAATCCCATGAGTGAATCTGTACAATCAGATAACAGTGCCACATGGAGGTAATTCTAACATCAAGAATGACAACTCGTGTGATATTATTGACAATAATGTAGTCATTGCTACCTTCCATTGTGCTCCAATACCTCATTAATATCCAGCTCATTGTGGGATTACCTTCACATGGTTTCACACATTGCTTCCTTATTTTTGCCTCTATTATTTGCTCTATTAATTGCTGCACCTTTCAGCACTGTGGCCCAGGTCCTCTGAGGAACTACTCTGGTGCTCCTGCCAATAATACATGTTGATCTTTGGTGGTTTTACTCAGTTATGTGTTCAATTTTTTTTCAGATTTACCTCCAGTTCAGATGCTGCTGAGTTCCAACTGTACACCACCTCTCCAGAAAATACGAGCTTCAACCCAACTATTGAAATCCATTGATCACTTTCAGGTTTAGATATTTTCAATGTTTATAAAGAGTTTAAAATTCCCATTGGGTCTTAGCACACCAAACCCTTCAATTCAAAGTCCACAACCACATGTTCAAATCCCTCAATAACCTCTCGTCTTTATGTCCAGATGAATTCCTCCAGACCTACAACCTCTGTACGATATGATATGATAGAATTTATTTATCCCGGGAGGGAAATTGATATGCTAACATTGTGTCATTCTCTGGCCTCTCATACATAACCCTCTCCCTTTTGTCCACAAATGGAGGTTAATCTTTCAACTCTCTCTGACAATAATTCACTAAACCCTGTAAACAACCTTTCTCCTTCACTTCCCTTTAGAAAGGTAAAAATCAGGAACAGGAGTAGTCCATTTGTTTCTCAAGCCTGCATTTACTCCAGTTTTTTTTAGTTTAGCTTAGTTTAGAGATACAATGCGGAAACAAGCTCTTCGGCTCACCGGGTCCAGGCCGACCAGCGATCCCTGCACATTAACACTATCCTACATCCACTAGGGCCAATTTTTACATTTACCAAGCCAATTAACCTACAAATCTGTACGTCTTTGGAGTGTGGGAGGAAACTGAAGATCTCGGAGAAAACCCACGCAGATCACGGGGAGAACGTACAGACAGCACCCGTAGTCAGGATCGAACCCGGGTCTACGGCGCTGCATTCGCTGTAATGCAGCAACTCTACTGCTGCACCACCGTGACCGCCACAGAATTATGGTTGATCCGATCGTGACTACAACTCTTCATTCCCATTCATCCGTGATTACCCTTTATTCCCTTGCTTATCAAATATCTGTCCTCTCTGCCTTAAAAGTATTCAAATCCTCGGCTTCCACTGCCCTTTAAGGAAGAAAGTTGCAAATACAACTGTGAGAGGGAAAAATTGCTACTACCTCATCTCTGTCATAAATGGACAAACAATTTATTTTAAAATGGGTTCTCTGGGTTCTAGTCTCTCCCAGTGGAAGAGACTTCCTTTCCACATCTACCCTGTGAAAACCCCTTGGGGTCTTATTTGTTTAATCAACTGGACCTCAACTCTTCAATGGATAGAAATCCAGTCTGTCCAATCCCCATTCATAAGATAAATCACCCCATTCCAGGTATTGGTCCATTGGAACTGTTCCCAACATATCAACATCCTTCCTTAATTAGGAGGCCAATATAATACACAGTCTGCGGATGTGATCTCACCAATGCCCCATACAACTGAAGCGTAACCCTTATGACCTCACTAAAATCCAGCTGTTCAGATGAACTTTTGGTCACCCCATCTAATATCCCTTCCTTTGGCTTAACAATTATTTGTGTCCAAATTATTCCCTTTGAAGCACATTATGTTTTTCACAGAAGACAATGTATTAAATATGTAAATGTGCTTTGATCTGCAAAGGTCTTCCATCATTTCAGATTTTAATTTTAACTATTTTGACTTTAGTTTCAAATGTGATCTCGTCTTTTTCCGGCATCATCAGCTTGCATAAGTAATTGCTATCAGCTGTGAGCAAGTACATTTTCTATCGCAAAAGGACATACAGAGAATACAAAAAAAGTATATTCTCCTTGGACTAGTTAAATACCAAAAGTTATTCAAGACATGGCTTGGTTTCATAGTTCGCAACTACTTAAGTTACTTGTGAAGGTCTAGAGGTCACAAGTAAAATATATTCTGCATTCAATAAGGGAACTACAGAGTACTATCAAGGGTAAATCAAGGGTGAGGCGTGAAATATTTCCATTCTCTAAGTCTCTGGAGTTGAGCATGACTGTTATACAAAATGCACTCTCTTGCACTTAAGAGCTTCATGCTGAGTGTTGAGAAATTCTTGTGTGTAAAATTGCATTCATGAAGTGGGACAAACTGGATTACTAAATGTCTTAAAATAAAATCTGTTCTGCCATTCTGGAGCAGAAGTTAACAATTTAATATGGTTTTAGTACATGATTACTAAAAACTGAGGTATTTATCATTAATGCATATTGTCATTTCCAAATTTCTGTTTTGCATTAAAATGTAAACCATTGTTTATGTAAATCCAGAATGAAAGTCTGTTAAATTCTGTATTTAGGCTGGGATGACCATAAGACTGATGCAAACTCACTTTACACTGATATAAATTTGTATACTCACCCAAAGACATTTCATGTTAGAACTTCTATCACATCGTGCTACATTTTTTATGAGATACATGACATTTTTTTTAAATCTCCCAAAATATGATTGTTACAGCAATTGGCAACTCTGTTTTCATGACACACTTTGATAAATTCTGGCATGGTTCTCCATGTACATGATAAAGGTTTGCAACATGGACCTCTGACCACACAGCAGTAACATCAATCAACGTGCAATGCATGAATGATCCTGCACTGCAATATATTCTTCTTCAAATACATGCTCAACAGATGGTATGAGACTAAAACATAGATCCAGGGCTTTAAAAGGTGAGGTCCTAGTTCAGCACATTAAAATACCCATCCCATATGTTTCATCTTTACAGAATGCCACTGCTGCACATAACCCTCCAAAGTAATAAGTGATAATGTTGTGGTTGTAGTCTTGATCAAATATCCTGACAGTTTATTGTTGCATCACAATAAAGAGCTTCAATTGAAAATGATCATAAAAACTGATGGAATGTTGTAAAAGATCACTGTAATTCATTAATGCCCTTTAGGAAAAATGAAGCACCCTTTTACAATCCAACAATGACAATGTGATTGATTGCCGGTCAAATGACAATCTATGGGGATACCATCACAGGGAGAACATGCAAACTCCACATAGAATGCACTGATATCAGAATTGAACCTGGAGCTATGAGGCAGCATCACTATCTACTGCTTCCCTTGTGTTCCTCATGATGGCCAGAGTTTTCAGTGCTTGAAGATCCCCATTATTCTCAGTAAAACATTACATAGAAACTCCAGCTTCCAATTGGCTTTTGGATTTGCAGAGGGAAGTCATAAACAGTGGCAACATACAGTACCACTGCTCTTTATCGTGATCTATGTGATCCACCTATCACAGAACTCTTCAAATGGGTCCCGTGCTGATTGGAAACAAAGTAAAATGGTGGAAATTATTGATATCCAAACACAATTTAGACTTTGAAAGATTATTTTTAGAAACTACTGCTGGATTCCTATTATAATTACGAGACAGGAACAGATAAGGAGGTGCATTTTTATTATCTGTTTGGAATTATTTAACAATAGCCTATTGCTCATATTCCGCATTAATCCTTTTAAAACATGGTAATAATTTCACACCTCTTTTCCCTTTCACCACATTCAAATTGGTCCTGTTACTATTAAATATCTCGCTCCAAATTCTACTTCATTTCCCCACCACCTTGATTATTATTTATAAGGTACTCTCTTCTTTGATTCTTTTTATGCCTGTTTCTCATATTGATCAGGCATCTCAAGGCTCTGTGGTTTAGCAGATATTATCATTTCAGTGCTTAATATTCCACTGGTGTGCCGATGAGACTACTGTACAACGGTCATATGGTATGATAACTGCACTGATCTGATCTGGTTAAGTAAGTCTTTATTCTGGATTACTGACCTGCAGCAGCCCCAGCTGTTTAAACTTTGATTAATTCAATCCTTTAATGCCTTTCTATCAAGACAAAGTTTAACCAGTTTCCTTTGATATTCAATGCATTACCATAACCAAATTGTGCACCAAAAATATTCTGTGGCAACTGCTAACTTAACTTAACCAACTATGTAAAATGTGTGATGCCTAGAGGTCTGTGGATTGTGACTTATCTTTCGACACTACAAACCACTCCCACCATTTACAGGCAAAAAGTGTGTGAAATGATGGTCATCATGCCAGTATATTACAACACAGTAGCTTAAAAAATCCAGGAAAGCATCAGCCAGGTTACCAATACAACATCCCTTCTCTTCACATTCAATGTACCATGAAAACAGTGCATAACATCTACAGAATGCATGCAATAATGTTGCAAAGCTTGCTTCACAGCATCTCGCAAACTTGGAGCCTCCACTCCAAATAAGCTCTGAACGACATAGACTTGGGGCCATGGGTTTTCTCTTTCAGCACTATTATTGTTTGTTTGCGTTTGCGTGTGCGTGTACATGTTTATGGATATACACACACTAAACTCTCTCTCTCTCTCTCTCTCTCTGTCTCTCTCTCGATGTCAGAATGCTGAAACTTGGAGGCTATTTCATAAGATCTTGGCTTTGAAAGAATTTGCAGTCCTTCATTGTCAATGGATTAAAATTCTTACAATTTGCTGATTTACAAATGGAAGCATCATTCTCTTGGGAAATGTAGCAGTTCAGAAGGCCATACCTCGACCTTCTCAAGAAGCATTAGGGGTGGCCAATATGTGTAGGTCTTGCCAGGGATGCTCACAAACTGTTAAAATAAAATAAAAAATCTTGGTATTGTTAGATTGCAAGTTATTTTGAAATCCATCGAAGTATCTTCAACATCAGAAACAGTTCCTTGAAGCCAATATTTCCAGTCAAAAGCAGGACTAAAGTATAATATAATATAAGTTGTGCTTATATTCACTGGAATTTAGAAGGATGAGAAGGGATCTTATGGAAACATATAAAATTCTTAAGGGATTGGACAGACTGGATGCAGGAAAATGTTCCCGATGTTGGGGGAGTCAAGAACCAGGAGTTAAAGCCCTGTCACACTGTGCGAGCTGACCCACGAGGTACCCCGAGCGAAAGACTCGTGGTTGTGCACGAGATTCCAAGTGTATGATCAAGAGTTTAACCGAGTTCCCACGGGTATGACTCAAGTTTGCCCTTAACTGTCATTTCTGCGATGTTCCAAGTTCGTCTCCCGAGTTATCAAGTTCCTCTCCCGAGGTACTCTTGAGCCAAACGTGAATGAAAGTCTGTTTTAATAAGCAACAGTGACTGAAGAAGGGTTTCGACCCGAAACGTCGCATATCTCTTCTCTCCGTATGTGCTGCCTCACCCGCTGAGTTTCTCCAGCATTTTTTGTCTGCCTTTGCATATTTACAAGCCTTGTCACCACCGTTTTTAAACAAAACAATATTCATGCTCAACATTATGTTTATCCAAGTACGTTCACTGTACTTCCTTTACTGTAATAGACGTTGGAACCTCCTGAGTTTGTGATGGGCGCTATTTAAATACAGGGATGTCTTTTCATTGCTGGACGTTTTTCCCTGTAACATATATAATAGAATTTACACTTTATAATTAAACTATTCGCATCCGCATATAAAATCTGAATTAAGCCGAATTACTCATTGAACTGGCAATCGTGACATGAAAGACATAAAGACGGAAATGGCAGACACAGACGCAGAATATTTATATCTGCATTGCATTTACGTGCAGTTTATTTGGACCACAGTCTATGGCCCTTCCGCTGCAGGATATTGAAATGGGGACACCCGTCAGACAAGGGTAGGGATATCACCCCAAGGGGCACATAGCAACAAGAGAGTTTAGTTTAAATATAGATGGAAACAGTCCTGACACCATTGAATGTATAGACACTGATAATGCATTGCACTGTTTTTGTTTTGTGCACATTTCTTATTCTGAGTAAAGTTTATTTTAGAAAAATACTGAAGGCATTAACCACTGAGAATCTATGAAAAGATTTCGCATGGTTTTTGTTTTATACATATGTTATTCAGGAGAAAGATTATTTTTGAAATTACACATGGCATTGGTGTATTGCATATCCTGTACATCTTTTTATGAATAATTTTTTTTAAAATTTAGAAATAAATCCATTGAAGGCACTGTTGTGTTTTTAAATCTGTTTGGAAGGATATGGGTCATACGCTGGAATGTGGGGCGCCATGTTCGGCATGGAGAAATTGGACCAAATAAGCTGTTTCCGTGTTGTATGACTGACTCTATGAGATCAAATAATATTATACTTAATTATAATGGTCAAACTCAAGTACGAATCGAAGTGCAGTATACAGAGTGCAGAATACAGTTCTCAGCGTTGCACCGCACCAGTTGCACGAGAGTCCAAATGTCCGTAATGAGGCAGAGGTGAATCGAACATTACCTTCGGTTATAGAAAGACCTTAAAGAAACCTGATAATAGAGGGGAAGAAGCTGTTCCCGAGGCTGGTGCTTTCAAACTTCTGTACTGCCCGCCGGACGAGAGCAAGGAGAAGAAGAAATGTCCGGGATGGGACAAGTCTTTGATTATATAGGTTTTGAGGCAGCGTGGAGTGTAAATGGAGTCAATGGTGGGAGACCTGGTCTTTGTAAAATAATATATCCTATAAGATTTATTTTCTCATTTTGAGACATATAGTAAAATACTGTGTTCTGATACTAACTATTAAATCCCTTAAACTTGCAAAATAACTGTTTATTAGTTCTGGCGAGGACAGCTGACCCTTTACTTGTGCAGTGAAACTTGCTGCCTTTAACAACATTTCAGCGGTAATCTTATCATTATTTACCATATCAGAGCTGAGGGAGGCAGCTGCACCCTGCCCGGGGAGAGGACCTCACTGACTGTGATAGGGAGAGACAGACAGAGAGAGAGAGAGAGAGAGAGAGAGAGAGAGAGAGAGAGAGAGAGAGAGAGAGAGAGAGAGAGAGACACACACACACACACACACACACACACACACACACACACACACACACACACACACACACACACACACACACACACACACACACTGTGGAGTTCCTCTGACTGAGTGTGTGTGGGGGGGGGGGAGGGGTGTGTGTGTGTGGGGGGTGGGACAGAGAGAGAGAGAGAGAGAGAGAGACACACACACACAGGCAGCGTGGAGTACCTTTAACTGTGTGTGTGGGAGAGACAGACAGAGGCAGACACACACACACAACGGGCAGTGTGTACCTCAGTCTGTGTGTGTGTGTAGGGGGGAGAGAGAGAGACAGAGACAGTGTGGACCTCTGACGGTGTATGAAGGAGGGGGAGAGAGACAGAGAGAGAGAGATACAGAGGCAGTGTGGTGTACTTCGGCCTGACTGTGGGGGAGAGAGAAAGAGCGCACAGGACCTCGGTCTATCTGTGTGTGTTGGAGGGAAGAGAGACTAAAGCAGAATACATCGGTCTTATTGTGTGGGAGGGGGGGGAGAAAGAGAGAGGTGAGGGGGAGGGGGTGGAGAGAGGTGTGGGGGGGGGGGAGAGAGAAATGGGGGGAGACGTATATACACACAAAGCAGAGTTTTACTGTGTATGTGGGAGACACAGATGGACTTACACAGATGGACTTACCTCGGTCTTACTGTGTGGGAGAGGGGGAGAGAGAGACGTACACTCACAGAGGCAGAGTCTCTCAGCCTGTGTGAGAGGAAGGGAGGGAGAGAGAGACACACACACACAAGGAGGATGTGAAATCTCACCTGCCTGTTTCAGTGACCGGCACCCGCCGCTAGTGACTGAAGACACCCCCATCTGTCTCCCCCTCCTCTCCCTCCACTCTCCACCCTCTCCCCCTCCAACCCCCCACTCCCCCCCAATTTGGAAATGTCATCCCATCACCCATTCCTTCTCTCCAGAGATGCTGCCTGCCCGCTGAGTTAAAGAGTTCCCACGGTAGTCTCACGAGTCACTAAGGTAAACGCACGGGCCACTACGTTCTTGCAACATGTTTAAATGTTTTAAATTTTAACCTCAAGAGTACATTTTACTCGTGGAAAAGTTTAAACATGTTTGAATTTTTTCAAGAGTTAACAAGTTTCACGGGTACCTGCCGTTAGCGCCAAGAGTCGCTAAGTTGCGTCCACGAGTTCCGACGTTGCCGCTACGTTAATTGTACGTGATTACCACGACTTAAATTTGTTTTAAACTCGGGGTACCTCGTGGGTCAGCTCGCACCGTGAGACAGGGGTTTTACTGTTTAAGAATAAGGGGTAGCCCATTTAGGACTGAGATGAGGAAAAACGTGTTCACCCAGAGAGTTGTGGATCTATGGAATTCCCTGTCACAGAAGGCAGTGGAGGCCAATTCACTGGATGTTTTCAAGAGAGAGTTAGATATTGCTCTCAAGGCTAACAGAATCAAGGGATATGGGGAGAAAGCAGGAATGGGGTACCGATTTTGGATGATCAGCAATGATCATATTGAATGGTGGTTCTGGCCTCGAAGGGCCCAATGGCCTACTCCTGCAACTATTTTCTATGTTTCTATGAAACAATCAAGGATCTGCGTAGATTATTTTCCAATAACATCAAAAAAGTATATTGGGACAATGTTGTGACAACCTTCCCATTTTCCTTCATTGTTTTTACTTATAGCTTTTCAGCAGCAATCAAATAAATGTTTAAACTGTAGTTTTATCACTCCGAAAGATCCCAATCTTCCTTACGTTTACAGACAATTGTGTCACAGGTCACGACACAAATCATCTGGTCCCTTTTACTGCATCTGACATGCTTTGAGAAAACAACACTAAAGTGGACATTGCAGCATTCAAAAATCTCCCAAATGGGACATGAAAAGTGGCCTGCAGTTTATTCTTTGAGTTAATGGATCAGCAAAATCCCAGAGAGTGGTGATGATTGTTTTCTGGTCTGGAAACCCATTGGCATGAAGCATGATGATTCTCCTAATAGGCCCATCGTGTGCCTGTGTGCTTCTTCCTACAGCAGAGCAGCTGCTGGAGAAGTATCTAAGCTCCTCAGCTCATAATTCATAATCCACAACCACATTGCAATTTAGTGGTAGTTACTCTTTGACCTTAACTATGGTGTGCAACTGAAGATAGGAAAAAATAATTTACTGACCAAACACTCAGTAAAAAGAGGAAAGCACAGCTGGGAATTATGCTTCTGAGATGGTCGAATGGAGACTAAAATTCCAGCGAATTAATTTCACAGATTCACCACACTCTGGCTAAATAAATTTCTCCTCATCTCCATTCTTTTGTTACGTTCGATTGTTCTGAGGCTGTGCCCTCTGGTCCTAGTCTCTCTCACGACTGGAAACATCCTCTCCACATCCACTCGATCTAGGGCTTTCATTATTTTCTAGGTTTCGACGTGTTTCCCCCATCTTTCCCCCCATTTCCCTCATCTTCCTAAACTCCAGTGAGTTCAGACCCAGAGATCACATCAGAGATTTGTTGACTATTCTTGGTGGTGTTTCTTATAATTGTATTGAA
This sequence comes from Malacoraja senta, assembly GCA_038087875.1. Taxonomy (NCBI): domain Eukaryota; kingdom Metazoa; phylum Chordata; class Chondrichthyes; order Rajiformes; family Rajidae; genus Malacoraja; species Malacoraja senta. Next base: position 172,584,247 of record CM075977.1, read on the forward strand.
TGTTTTCTTTTGCATTTATATATCTCCATTCAGGGAGAGATACATTTTCTCTCTCTACACTGTATGACTATCTACACTGTAATTGGAGTAAAATAAGAATAAGTATTTATCTATTGATGCGATTTCCACAATAATAGAAACAAATCTTGTGCTCATGAGGAAACTTGAAGGGTATTGCATACAACAACGGCTAAGGTCACCAACAATACATATGCCAGAACTCACTGCATTTTATTCTGTTCTAGTACTGCTAGAACACTGGCAGTAGAATACTTTCAGATACCTGCCCTTCTAACCCAGAACATGATCAATTTATTTCCAACAATCATTATTTGCATTAAGTATCGCCCCAAGCTGCACGACCACTTTAATCGATTCTAACCATTGATAGCAAGAATTAAAAAGAATATATCAAATGCATTTGATAATGTTCATTTTTAAATGCAACACGAGCTGTATGTATGGTTCAGAACCTATCTGGAAATTTTGGGCAGAATCAGAGAAGGAAGTCCCTTGTCTGACACAATTCTAAACTGTTGAATTCAAACAAGGCCCGATTTTGACAATTTATTCCTTTGCAGAGGAAAGAAAGTTATAGTTGTGAATACAAGTTTTAAAATAATTTACTGAGCATTGACAAATTTGACTTAATTTACATATCTATCCTTCTGCAGCGATTCAACAGAATTATCAGAACCCATAAATAAAGCAATAAACCAGTTTAATCTTTAAATTAAAACATTGCACTCTTTAACAGCAACAGAGTAGGACCAGACATAAAAAAATGTACACTGTTCAGTCCTGCAATCAATCTGAAATGATTAATCTTATCTGATCAACTGAGTGCTCTTTTTAATCATGTGAACATTTTGAATTAATAAATAGAAGTACACAAATATTAAATAGATTTAAGGAAAACTGCTAATAAAATTATTTTGGGAGTCATATCAGTATTAGATATAGATAGAACAATGAGAGTAAAATCAAGAGTGATGATTGAAATATTTCATCGTCAGAAAATATGAAACGTGAGACAAAACTTATTAAGAGTGGCAAACAGCCCATTCTCGCTGCTGAGCTAAGTGGTAGGTGTAACACACCTTTTTTAAGCTCTGCCCTTATCAACCTGTTTTACAAAGCTGTCATGATCAAAAATGGGAAGGGTTTGCACACCAACTGTGCGTCAAACATTTTAATGTCATTATGTGGGAGTAAGGTAAAAAAAAGCCCTTTTATTTTAATAACTGACAAATAAAAGTTTTGACAGCAGGCTCTGGTTTAGCCTGTTGCCAACCCTAAACTGCTGTGGATTCAGCAGAGAGAATCCCAGCGGTCAGTTGGGGGAGCTGCGAGTCGGCTACCCAACCGGAGGAGAATTGACTGAATGTTATTGCCTTCCACCACAGTGAAGAATGTTGATGGTGGATGTTCATGTTATATTCTATTGTGTATTGTGCTCTTTTTGATTGTATGGCTGCTTGGTAAATCAAATTCCACTGTACCTTAATTGGTGCATGTGGCAATAAATGTGAACTTGCACATGATATGTGATTGGAGTTTTAGCATGACACACACTGGACTCCATCAGACAAAGAAACACAAAGTGCTAAAGTAACTCTAAGGTTCAGGCAGTGCCTCTGGAGGACATGGATAGGTGACATTTCAAGTCGGAACTCTTCATCAGACTGACTGTAGTAGTGTGGAGGAAGCTGAGGGTGATAAAACTGAGCAAGTGAGATAAAACTGAGCAAGTGATAAGTGAATACAGGTGTGGAGGGAGGAGAGGAGATTGATTGGCAGAAGAGTGAACAAAAGACAGAAGGGTGTAAGATAAGGAGCGAAGAGTATAGTAATACTAACAAAAACAACATTTAAAAGACATTTGGATAGATACATGCATAGGAAAGGAGGAAAGGAGGAAAGGTTGAGAGGGATATGGGCCAACTGCAATGTGTAAATGAGGCATTTTGGTTGGTACAAGCAACTTGGGCTGAATAGCCTATTTCCATGCTGTATGACTGTGAGAGAAGAGGAGGGAAATGTGACACTAGAGGAAGAGATATAGATGGAAGGGGATAAGGGATAGGGGAAAGGGGGCACAGGATAGCGGGATGAATGGGGTTGCATCCAGGTGGGCCATAGAGAAGAGAGGGGGGGGTCAATAGGTGGTGGTGGGGGGGAATAGGTGGTGGGGGGGAACTTCATAACTCGATGTGATGTCTGACAGTAGTGTAGAGTCGGGATATCACTAATGAAGAGCAACCTAGACAATTCAAAGTTTCCCCCTACTCATGATATGGACTTCCACTTGCCTTTTCTACAAAGAACAGTCCATTAAAATGAAAGGGCATATCAAGCTCCAAACTATATTTATTTCACAAGAAATTATAAATGAGATAGGAAATTAAGAGTGCATTTTTTATTTATTTGCACACATGAAATTAACAGTGTGTTATTGCAAGAATAACGCATCTTTGGGGATACAAAAAGTAAAAGAATACATTTGTTTAGTAGATACAAGGATCTGTAGATGCTGGTTTACAAAAGAAAGACACAACGTGCTGGAGTAACTCAGCATTAGGATTCAGTCTGAAGAAGGGTTCCGAACCGAAACATCACCTACCCATGTTCTCCAGAGATGCTGCCTGACTAGCTGAGTTACTACAGCAATTTATGTCTTTAGTTGTAGATAATGTTCACAAGTAGTTTGTAAATACATCTTAAAGGACAAATATGTTTTAAATAAAGCTATTATTGGCATTCCCTCTGCAGTATCTACATTGATGAACCACAAAAAATATCACTATCACCTACTGTCAAATGAACAATTTCCCAATGAGAGCAATCACATCAGAAAGATTGAAATGCAGTAACATGTGTTAATGGCTCTCACTTACAAGCATGCCTGGGGCAGACATAAATAATTAGTTTATAAATATAAAAGAGCATTGTTTGCTCTAAACTATGTTCAGATTAAATTATTTTAATTTGAAGCACTTCTTGGTGTATGGCATCTGGAAAATATAAATGCTGTGATTCATAAAAAGCCATCATAACACTGAAAAACTATTTTACATCCTTCGAGATTGACAAAAATCTAAATTACAAACCTTAGAGCAGTAACCACAATCAAAAACAGAGGCTACATTCTGAAACATTGGTTTCAACAAAGCATAAGAAAAGGAGCCCTGTTTAACTTGCAAAATATTTCAGACAAGTATGTGGATGGTTTTACACCTTTTAATCAGCTACAGGAGTGAGCTACCCAAGATCGTGGCACAATGGCATACAGTTGAGAGGAAGTGGCCCTGAATATGGAATCCCAACTCTATCAAGGAACATGGTATTATGCGGAAAAAAAAGCAAAGAAATTGTTGGCTGATGACCACAAAATGTAATCCTGCTTCATCAAACAGTATTTATTCTCCATTTGCAATTCCATAGCAAACAAACTAATTCATATATATATATATATATTTATATATATAAAATTAAAAGTCTCATCTTGACCACTTCCTGTCTGCGCTGTATATTGATTTTAGAAAAAACGCTACCATATATCGGTATGATTATTGGCCATCTTACTCAGTCCTCCTCTGCTGAGCAGGCCCCGAGGATTTTTCACATCGATGAAAAATAAAAAAGTTATGAGTGTTTAAAAAACCTTGAGATCCTCTCGCGTGACAATCACCGTGATGAAGGTAACGCCCCTTCCGGGGGGGGGGGCAGGACTATAAAACCCCAGATGCCTGGACATGACTCAGTCACTGCAAGATTGCGAGGGAGAGGCCACGACTCTCATTCTAAGCTGTGAATCAACTGAACTGTGAGTCTGCAATGTACTTGCAATGATTTGTTAGCCCTTAATGACAATGCCATGAGTTGTTTGGCCCGCTGCCCTGCCTGTGCTTGAAACTGCAATGCGTTATTAGGTCCGACTGTGTTTGGAAGGAAAAAATGCATTATTAGGTCCGACTGTGTTTGGTTCAAAAGTCCGGCTCATTTCGTGACTTCCACTTAGTGGACAGGTCGCGCTGATTGCGTAATTTCTGGTGAGTGCAGAGGTCGCGCTTATTGCATAATTTCCAGTAAGTTCAGAGTTCACGCTGATTGCGGAAGTGCCGCTGACTACGGAAGCCCCAAAGTGGTGAGGCCTCACTCAGCCGTGTGAGTATTCAAGAAAGTTTACTGCCATAGATATGGTGTGTGAGTCAGTGAGTGTGAGTCAGTGAGTGTGAGTCAGTGAGTGTGTATGTGTGTGTGTGTGTGTGTGTGTGTGTGTGTGTGTGTGTGTGTGTGTGTGTGTGTGTGTGTGTGTGTGAGTGAGTATATGTGTATGCGTGTGCATGAGTGTGTGTGTGTGTGTGAGTGAGTGAGTGGTCTCAGTGACTGAGCTGCCAGCCCAAGAATCCATTCGGCCCACAATGTCCATACTAGCCCTCAGGAAACATGTCCCCTTGGCCCACAACACCATGCTAGCACTCCCCTAGAGCTGGTCCCCCTGGGCTGGTCCCCAACGCAATATTCTACCTCTCCAGCAATTACAATATTGCTGGCCAGTGGTGGGGGGAGGGGGGGGCTTTCTGGAGTGCTGGTATGGGTGTTGTTGGCTGCAGGGACTACTGGTCTCCAGAGGGCTATTATGAACATTGTGGGCCAAATGGATTCTTGGGGTGGCAGCTCAGTCCCTCAAGCCTGATGTGCTGGCAGTTGACTCACGGCTATTTCTTGAAATTCCATTTCAAGCAGAGTGCAAGGCCACCAAATTCAAATCCATTTGTGCAAAGGGTTGTTTGGGAGGTTTTTGGGTTGAAGTAAAAAGGCAGTGCAAATGGATATTTGGGGGGGGGGGGGGTTTGGGTTGAAGTAAAAATGTCACCCAACCATTTGCACTGCCTTTTTACTTCAACCCAACCCCCCCCCAAACAACCATTTGCACTGTCTTTTTACATCAACCCCCAAAAAAACCAAACAACCATTTGCACTGCCTTTTTACTTCAACCCCAAAACCCCCCAAACAACCATTTGCAGTGCCTTTTTACTTCAAACCAACTATATTTTCATTTTCAAACCACATTAAGGGCACTCACAGTTGAGTAGAAATGTGTTCAGTGTTATTCAGAGCTCAGAGAGATGTGAAACTCTCGCTTCCTCCATCTTGCAGAGACTGAGTGAGGCACACCACTTCTGGGTTTTATAGTCCCTCCCCCCTCCCACCAGCAGGGGCAGCAGAGAGAACGGCAACATTTTAAAAAACATTAATATAACTCTGATTTTTCATCGATGGGAAAAATCCTCCAGTCCAGGCAGGCGGAGGGGGGCTCTGAGCGAGGTGGCCAAAAATGACGGCCATAGGTGGCGGCTTTCTCTCGGAAATCACAGCACAGCGAGCCAAAAGCGGTCAAGATCAGACTTTTAGTAATATAGAGATATATATATGCAAGATCTAGTCTACATTTAGGCAAGAACTAACTAGTAATATTCATGCTAGATGATGTCAGGGAATGACCAACACCAGTGGAAGTGCCCAACCAATTATGATTGAGGTTCAAAGATATCACTATTGCAAAACAACCCACTACCAACATCTAGAAGTCACCTTTGCCCAGATGGTTGTAAACATAAATACTGTGGCAAGGTGCCACACAAACTACACTGCAGTTTGGGATTCTTCAAATCCTGCACAATTAACTCCCTAAACCTTGGATACCAATTCAAGGCACAAGGAAGAAATGCAATGGGCTATTCTTATCTTCCATGGATAAATTCATGCACACCCCCATCCACATTAACGGGAGGGAGGTGGAACGTGTTTCCAGCTTCAGGTTCCTGGGGGTCAACATCTCCGATGACCTCTCTTGGACCAACAATACCTCAACTCTGGTCAAGAAGGCTCACCAGCGTCTCTTCTTCCTGAGGAGACTAAAGAAGGTCCATCTGTCTCCTCGGATTCTGGTGAACTTCTACCGCTGCACCATCGAGAGCATCCTTACCAACTGCATCACAGTATGGTATGGCAACTGCTCTGTCTCCGACCGGAAAGCACTGCAGAGGGTGGTGAAAATTGCCCAACGCATCACCGGTTCCTCACTCCCCACCATTGAGTCTGTCCAAAGCAAGCGTTGTCTGCAAAGGGCGCTCAGCATCGCCAAGGACTGCTCTCACCCCAACCACAGACTGTTTACCCTCCTACCATCCGGGAGGCGCTACAGGTCTCTCCGTTGCCGGACCAGCAGGTCCAGGAACAGCTTCTTCCCTGCGGCGGTTACACTACTCAACACTGTACCTCGGTGACTGCCAATCACACCCCCCCCCCCCCCCGGACACTCCTCCCACCAGGATTTATTAGATTAGATTTATTTATTTACTGCTCATATTTATGTCGCTCTTCTAGGGAGATGCTAACTGCATTTCGTTGTCTCTGTACTGTACACTGCACAATGACAATAAAGTTGAATCTGAATCTGAATCTGAAATTCAGTTGAAACTGCAACTAAAATGATTGAACCCTTCAAAAACAAAACAGACCACTTCATCATTGCCCCTTCCACCACCTGAACATTGAAATCTCCCACCACCAGATCACACTGAATTTAATGTATGCTGTGTCACAAAATGTTGTGTAGCAACTTGATAAAACATCTTTGACAGCACCTCCCAAATTCATAACCTCTAATAGAAGGACAAAAATAGCACAACACAGAAGGTGCTCACACTATAATTGTATGGGACCAATAGGTTTAAGAATGTGTGAACAAAACATCGCTATGAATCTAAAGAAAGCAATGCAGTTTTTTAATTTGTTTTTTGTGTATCTTGTACATTTTTCTCTGAATAAGACTTATTTTTAAATTCAAAACAAGACAAGGGCAACACACACATGGGAACACTATAACCTGCAACTTCCTCAACTCACACTTCATTCTGACTTTAAAATATATTGCTGTTACCTTCACCATCTCAAGGTCAAAAATCCTGGAAAGCCCCACTACCTAACACTTTGGGAATACATTCCCCTGGTGGGCGGCAGGATTTCAAGAAGTCAGAACACAAATTCAGTTTAGAACAGGCAATGATGGTCTCAGTGTCACCATCACATAAAGAGAGAATATTGAGTCTGAAGAAGGGTCCCCACCCAAAATGTTACCTGTTGTTTTCCCTTCACAGATGCGGTCTGACCTGCTAAGCACCTTTGCGATATGCTCACAATTACAACATCTGTAGTCACTTGTGTCTCCAGTAATAAGTATATAATTAATTTACTCCAGATTAGGATTTGCAAATCGATAACATGAATTTAACAATTAGTTTTCGATGGTTGCGGCTGAAACAAATTTACTTCCAAGTGTTAGGAAAACGATGTCATGTATTTATCATATGTAGTTATGTGTCATTAAACTGTTGTGTGTCTTGTTGCTTTTTTTTATCGTATGGCTGTATGGTAATTCGCATATCATTGTACCTTAATTGGTACATGTGACAATAAAAGACCTTTGAAACAAACTAAAGAGTTTGTGGTTTGGGTTGAAAAACACAGAATTTAAATTTCAAATGAATTGCAGCCTACTTTCTTCCAGTCTGAGAATCAATTAATACATACAATTATCAACTCTCACGCTCAGTTAAATTAGTTCCTACATATGATTTTGTTCAACCATTACAAGTTTAGGGTCAGGCAACACAGCTGAATGAAAACAAAGTTTGATAAATTATGACTATTCTTACAATTAGAAATTCAGCAAAGGTTTGTGCTTTTTATCCAAAGACTTTATCCAGATAACAGGTGAAAAATTGAGGATTACGAGCCAAGAGAATGATTCTAATGAACAAAACATAAAGCAGTAAAACAGAAAGTTTGCACAATTGATATGAATTCCTGCAAACAGGCAATAATAGTTTGTGGTAATTTTTATCCTGTAATACAAATAAAAGTATTCCCAAAGGGTTTTTGAGTAAAACATTCCAGAATTTTAATCCAGATATAATAAAGATAACATAAATACATTTCCAATGATTACCAATGTGGCAGGAAAAGTTTCAGGGCACATTATCACTTATGACCTTTCAGAAGTTAAGGTCAGCTAAATTAAAGTATGTGAATTCAACTGAATGCTGCAGTGCAAAGAAGATTTAGCAATGCATGTGATGGAGTGTATACTTGGGTGAGCTAGGGGGATTACATTTTAAATAGTAATATGTCTAATTAAGCCAGACTTAGATTTTCTGAACCTTATAGAATGGAGGCAAGGGAGGAGGTATAGGGACAGGTGTTACATCTCTTCTTGCAGGGGGAAATACCTGGGGACGGGATTGTTTGAGTGAGATGAGTGAACCAAGTTGTGGAGGGAGTGATCTCAGTGGAAGACAGAAAGGGGCGGTGATGGGAAGATGCGACTGGTGGTGGGATCACGTTGGAGATAACAAAAATGTCAAAGGATGATGCGGAGGCTGGTGGGGAGAGGAGGGAGGGGGGAGGGGGAGTGAACATCAGGAGAACTCTATCCTCGTTCCATCTGGGGTTAGGGAGAGTAAGAGCAGAATCAAATGTCACAGAGGGGATGTGGGTGAGGGATTCATCCTGAAAACCACGTTTATAATAAAAGGGACATCTCGGATGTCCTTGAAAGGAAAGCCTCATCGTGGAAGCAGATGCAGCAGAGAGAAATTGAGAGTCATGGATTACGTTTCATCATTTTTAGACCATGTGGTCCTTACAAATGTTTCATCTTTACTTTATTCCCTTCTAGATTTGTTTAATTGAATTGTGCTGACTGTCATCATCAATTCCAATTTGATCTTTGGTATTAATGCACATAATAATAATAATATCTTTTATTGTCATTGCACGTTAGTGTAACGAGATTTAGTATGCAGCTCCACCGATGTACAAGAAATATAAAATAAATAAATAAGCAAGCAAGCTGAGTGACGTGACCATCCGAGGGAGACTGTCCAGGGGGGGTGGGTGGGGGGGGCACTCAGCAGGGCCGGTTCAGAGCCGCTATAGCTCTTGGAATAAAGCTGTTTCTGAGTCTGGAGGTTCGGGCGTAGAAGGCCTTGTAACGTCTGCCGGAGGGAAGTAGTTCAAGCAGTCCGTTACAAGGGTGTGATGAGTCCTTATGGATGCTGACGGCCTTCCTGAGGCACCGTGTGTGGTAGATGCCCTCCAAGGCTGGTAGCTCTGTCCCAATGATCCTCTGCGCTCTGTGGACGACATAATTCATGTACGTAGTGTTGATTGTTCTCTTCCAAGCAAATGTTTATAGCTTCTAACATGTTTTTTCAGGGACTTGTTGCAGTTTTGAACTTTGGCAGAATCCATTTTCATTGATCTCCGAAAGGGCTGTGCTTCCAAATGTGTGCAGTCAGCAGGTTTGAGAAAATTAAGCAAGCTTCCTGATGGATGAACCTAGGCCTTTTTTGTACACATATTTTGTACACAAATATGAGATATTGGTGATGAGGAAAATCATTCTCCATTTCAGATAGGACTGCAACATAATTATTTCCAAAAATTACATTGGGAGATACATCTAACTGCAATCTGCTTAAAAAAAAGAAAATAGTCACAACAATAGACTTGATTGCAATATCTGAGTCAAACTCAGACATGGGAGGAAGGTAATCTTGCATTTCTTTGCTGCTATTTGACATTGATGATGAAAATAAACTGAGATTTATCCTAATATTTGGAGCAGAAGCCCTCGTATAATTATTATTATTTTTTTTAATTTTTTATTTATTAGAAGTACATTACATTACAACCACATACATTAGTACTCGTCACTTATGTCTTCTTACAATTAATGTACTCCATTTATTTTTTACACTAGAAAAGGAAAAGATTGAAAGAAAGAAGAAAGTGAAGGAAAAAGTGAGAGTGTAGAAAATGTGACAACAAAAAAAGGACGAAGACCCTATAAGAGCAAAATTAAAAACAAAAAAAAAAGAGTTAAGAAGTAGACCCTAGAAAAGAAAGAGAAAGAGAAAGAGGAAAAAGAGAGAAACAAATATTTTTATGAGCATTACGCAAATGGGACATACCAACTCTTCAACTATCATCCCCCCTTACCTGACCTCAATTTTTTTTTTAAAGGTACCTTTGCACCCTATATTTGTAATAATTCTATAAATGCAGACCATGTCAGGTGGAAGTGATCTGGTTTACCTGCTAGGAAGAGTCTTTTCTCTTCTAGGTGTAATGTTTCGAACATATTTGAAATCCACATGTTTATAGTTGGTATTGGAGCCTTCTTCCAAAATTTTAGAATTAGCTTTTTTCCAGTTATTAACCCATAGTCTATTAGTTTCTTTTGAAACACATTTAGTTCTGGACCATCTTCCGTTATTCCGAAGATAATCCATTCTGCTTTGGGTTACTTATTTTAAATAACTTTGTAAAGATCTCAAAAATTTCATTCCAAAATTTTTGAATTTTTGTACAGAAAACGAATGAGTGCGCTATAGTAGCTTCTTGGGATTGACATTTATCACAAATAGATGATACATTTGGGAAAATTTTATGAATTTTAGTTTTCGAATAATATAATCTATGTAAAATTTTAAATTGTATTAAAGTGTGTCTTACATTAATCGAACATTGATGCACGTTTAATAAGTGTTCATTCCAACTTTCCTTTGAAATTTTAATAGCTGATATATTGGGTTAGATGTTTGGGGGATTAATTTTGTATCCAGCAGGAAGTAGTCTATACGTGAGTATGTCTTATGTACCATTGAATAAAACGAGTATTCCCTGCCAGTTGGATTAACAATTCTCCAAACATCTGCTATATTAGTATTGTTTATATAGGTATTGAGAAGTTCCCCGGTTTTCGATTTCATATTCCCTCTCTGTTTTTGGCTTGATTTATCTAAGTACGGATCTAAAACACAGTTAAAGTCTCCTCCTATTATAACATTTTGATAGTTAGACTCTGCAATTATGTTGAAAATGTTATTAAAAAAGTGGGGGCTGTCAAAGTTGGGGGCATATATATTTACCAAGGTAAGTGGAGTATCATGGATTTCTCCATTAACTATTAAGTATCTCCCTTCTATATCTGTTATAATATTCTTTGCTTTAAATGGTATAACTTTTCTTATAATGATTGACGTGTCTCTAGATTTTGAAGTGAATGAAGAATGGTATGTTTGACCTATCCATTTCGCCCTCAACCTAACTTGATCCTGAGATTTTAAGTGTGTTTCTTGTAAGAAGGTAATGTCGGAATTGTATAGTTTCAGCTGAGCTAGTATCTTACCCCTTTTAATAGGTTCGTTAATACCTCTTATATTCCAACTACAAAATGAGATTCCTCCTAGGTTCTTTTGTTTGGTGTCATGCATTTTGATTAATTATAGTACCTTTAAATCTTGTGGTGCATCCATATCCCATGTCTTTGGGTATTGGGGGAACTTTTGAGTTTTTAAGTTTTGTTGGTATATCCATTTTACGTTTATCACTAAACACAAAACACAAACATGCGATTTTATGTGATTAAAAAAAAACCTATAAAAGTGAAAATACAGTGTCTGATATAGTCGGCACTGTAGCGAGTGTCCCACCTGTAGGTGGGAAAAAACCTTGTTTTGACTTCCATTGCATTGTTACACAAATAGCTACGCTCTCTTGGTTAATCATAACATATTAAAATATTAAAACGGGGCCTCACATTCAGATATATAATACAATTTTACCCTGTATATTTCATTATAACATATATATATATCGGAATTTTAACTACTAATTATTAAACCGATACTTTTGACTTCAATAAGAATCAACTGTTGGTTGAAGGGGTTAACGAGACGTGCCCCTGGGCCTAAGCCAGGTGCTCGTTTCTCATCCCCTCCTCCCACTTATAGATAAGGTTTCAATTTATTAAAAATTCATATTAGTATGTTAGTTCGTTATTTTTTATTTTTGTTTTTGTTAGTATTCTAATCTAACATGCATAACTTATTAAGTTGTTAATAGGATAAGTTCTTACAATTGGTTTTAATATTATAATCTAATAAGCAAGTAAATGCTTCTGGTATATACCATTCCCGTCTGTTCAGCTGTTTACTCGTTTTGAACAGAAAGTGTCCTTGATTCAACATTCCAAAGATAACAGTCTAGCTATCCCCAGACAAAGCATTGCTTAGAATGGTTCAGATCTGCCAAACCCCCCTTTGATTTCTATTTTTCAACGATAGTTTGGGCATATTTAAACGCGTCTTCAGGCTTAACAAATGACTTTTCAAAACCCTTAAAGGAAATACGCATTTTCGCAGGATAAAAAATCCCATATCTGATCCCTTCTCTCCCTCTTAAAAGATCCTTAACCTTCTCGAATTTGTTTCTTTTTTGCACAATTTCATACGGGTAGTCCCTGAATATCTTAATAGTGTCATTGTCCAGCCGCAGTTGCACACCGTATTTGATTTTGCTCATAACATCTTCCAGTTCTAAAATATCCCGAAATTTCACAATAATATGTCGTGGATAAGTTTTTCCCGCACCAGATCTTTGTTTAAATCTTGGGACACGATGAGCCACTTCGATTTTCGGTTCTTTGGAAAGATTCAGCAGTTGTTTAAGCAAGCCCATGGCAATGATGGTAATGGAAATTATGATCAAAATCGTATAATTATGATCAAAACTGAGCTCAGGCAATGATGGTAATGGAAATTTTAAGTAAATGGTGAACTCGTTGAAGAATCATTTAAATCGTAAACTATGTGATATTGTGCAAAGTTATAGGTTTGATTCACAGTTGGGAAAACCCAATGGAACAATTAATAGGATATACTGGTCAACAGTCCAGTAATGCCTTGCAATTATTAAATTTCAGCTGGAAAAGATTAGCAAGCAATTCAAACTTATATTGAGGTTATGCGAACCCCGTTGGCAATTATTAGTCATACACATGTTGCATTTCTTCCCTCCCCAGTCCAGGAGGGTTAAGGTTAAGGTTGCGGCATGATAACCCATCCTGGGTTTGGCAGGAACTCATGAGTCAATAGTGGATAACATTTAACTGCTTGCCCTGTAATTTAGTTGTTATGCTAGCACACCTCTTGTGCACCATCCCTCATTTTATGCTCCAGGATCCTGTATGCCACTTTCATAACGTGCTGTGCCGCTTTCTATGATCCATGCATTGATATTCCCAGATCCCTCTTCTTTTGCCGCTATTAGAACATGCCCTCAAGTTTCTATTGCCTGTACTTTTTTTTCTGATTGAAATGTGACAAACACATTCTTCTGTGTTGCATTTCACCTGCCGAGCATCCACCTATTCTGCCAGCATGTCTATAACATTTTAAAACCTAATATTCTACACCTCACAGTTCATAATGACTACAGTTTTTGTGTTACCTGGATATTTTGACATTAGAAACATAGAAACACAGAAAATAGGTGCAGGAGTAGGCCATTCGGCTCTTCAAGCCATTCAATATGATCATGGCTGATCATCCAAAATCAGTACCCCGTTCTGGCTTTTTTCCCCATATCCCTTGATTCCCTTAGCCCTAAGAGCTAAATCTAACTCTCTCTTGAAAACATCCAGTGAGTTGGCCTCCACTGCCTTCTGTGGAACAGCATTCCACAGATTCACAACTCTCTGGGTAAAAATGTTTTTCCACATCTGGCCTGAGATGTTTATTCTTAAACTGTGACTCCTGGTTCTGGAGTACCCCAATATCGGGTACATTTTTCCTGCATCTACCCTGTCCAATCCTCTACACATTTTATATGTTTCTACAAGTTCCCATCTCATCTTTCTAAATTCCAACAAATACAAGTCCAGTCGACCCATTCTGTCATCATACATCAGTCCTGCCATCCCAGGAATTAACCTGGCGAACCTACTCTGCGCTCCTTCAACAGAAATGATGTCCTTCCTAAAATTAGAAGACCAAAATTGCACACAATACTCCAGGTGCGGTCTCACCAGGGCCCTGTACAACTGCAGTAGGACCTCCTTGCTACTAAACTCAAATCTACTCGCAATGAAGGCCAACATGCCATTAGCTTTCTTCACTGCCTGCTGTACCTGCATGCTTACTTTCAGAGACTGATGTACAAGCACACCCATGTCTCGTTGCACCTCCACTTTTCCTAATCGGATACCTTTCAGATAATAATCTGCCTTCCTGTTCTTGCCACCAAAGTGGATAACCTCACATTTATTCACATTATACTGCATCTGCATCTGCCCACTCACCCAACTTATCCAAGTCACCCTGCAGCCTCATAGCATCCTTCTCGCATCTCACACTGCCACTCAGCTTTGTATCATCTGCAAACTTGGAGATGTCGCATTTAATTCCCTCGTCTAAATCATTAATATATTGTAAATAACCGGGATCCCAGCACCGAGCCTTGCGGCACCCCACTAGTCACTGTCTGCCATTCTGAAAAGGACCCGTTAATTCCTACTCTTTGCTTCCTGTCTGATGCATATTTATCTCTGACTACTACTTCTGTACTTGATGAGACCAAATAATCTAACCAGACACTTTCAATTGATTTGACAAAGCATGCCAGTCAGTTTTCTTCAATGGCCTTCTGAACTCTCAAATGACTTCAGCATGCGAATCCTATGGCAGATTGTGTACCATTTGGCATTCATCGGTGAAAAGGACTGGTCATAATTCCAGTCCTTGAGTATGCTTATGATTTAAAACAACACTCACCTCCCACTCCAAAACACTGTAATGACATTCTCTCAAAGCCTCTTCTAAAAATGTTCATAGATCTGTTCCAAGACCATATGTGGTGGGTTCCATTCCAATAATCGCGATTCTAATATTATTTTATTTAATATTAACTAACTATCCTCACGATGCAGTCAAGCATTGCATTATATGTTATGGATAAACCTGAATAATGTATTAAATGATCCTTGCCTTTTCACCAGATGGTTAAGGCATAAGTTCAACAACAGTTGATAACTTCATTTTGCAGATTATAAGGATATTTCTCCAGGGAAACAGAAATATTTGAAATTAAAACAGATGGTCAACTTATGTTTCTATGACTTATATCTAATTTTGTGGAAGAACTATCTTTTCTTCAGAGGATGAAATTATTTATGAGTTGTTTCAGTCAAAATCCAAGTTTGATGAAACATTTTGCATGAAGCGGGCTACGT
The DNA here is from genome assembly GCA_038087875.1 of Malacoraja senta. Lineage (NCBI taxonomy): Eukaryota > Metazoa > Chordata > Chondrichthyes > Rajiformes > Rajidae > Malacoraja > Malacoraja senta. Next base: position 172,599,393 of record CM075977.1, read on the forward strand.
TATGTGAAATCAATATAAAAATATATAATGGCTAACATGGAATTAAGTTAAATACATAACATGTATCACATGTATCATCTTCAAATGAACTAAAACTATATTTTAGTTCCCTACTCCCAGTCTCAGAATAAGCTGAGAACTCCATTCCCATGGAAAGTATTTCATTCCTCAACAATCTAGGCACACCAAGAAATCAAATTGTGAAATGGGGGTGCTGCTTGCTGGGTGATTCAGATCAGAATAGTGGGTTGAGGGATTGGTGAGAAAGCCCATTTGCTTGGGGCTGGAGATTACAAGGTTGACAATATATTAGCCACCTCAATGCTATTGCAATCATTTTACTTTCAGACCAGAAAGGAATGAAAGCAACAGCAGTGCCTCCAATGGGAATCGACCTGCAGGTTAGATATTTTGGCCCACAATCTTATGTAAAAGCTTTTCCACCATTGAGAGTAAACTGTTTGTTGCTTGGGTCATCCTTTCACCATTTCCTGATCAAGAAAATAACATTTTTTTTTACCCAGGATAGAGGAATCGAGAACCAGTGGACATAGGTTTAAGGTAAGAGGGGAAAGATTTGTTATAGACCTGTCCCACTTAGGCGATTTTTCAGGCAACTACAGACTAGTTTTTCACCGTATGTTCGCCGGTGGTCGCCAGAAATAGTCCCCTCAGTCGCGCAAAAAGTCGTAGCGTCTTTCTGGTCGCCGTTAAATTTTCAACATGTTGAAAAAATTTCGGCGACAGTGAGTTTGACGCCAATGAGCATAGCTTGACTTTTCCTGACGTAGGTGCTGTGATAGGTTGTCGCCAGGATGACGTAGGTTGTCGCCGATTTTTCAGTGACCTGCTATGACTCTGACAGTCGCCGGCAGTTGCCTCAAAAATCACCAAGTGGGACAGGCCCATTGGGAGCTCAAGGAGCAACCTTTTCACTCAAAGGGAAGAGGGTATATGGAATGAGGTGCAAGAAGAGGAAGTTGAGGCAGGTACAATAACAACATTTAATAACAACATGTAATAGACTGTCTCCGGACAGAAGAACGGTTTCGGCCCGAAACGTTGCCTATTTCCTTTGCTCCATAGATGCTGCTGCACCTGCTGAGTTTCTCCAGCTTTTTTGTGTACCTAACATTTAATAGACATTTGGACAAGTACATGGATAGGAAAGGTTCAGGCCAAATGCAGGCAAATGGGTCCCTTTTAGATGGTGCATCTTGGTTGGCATGGAAGAGTTGGGCTGATGAGCCTGTTTCCATGTTGTGTAACTCTAAGAGAGTAACATTGCAATCCTCCAGTCCTCAAACTACACCCTGTATTTGCAGATGTTTCTTCAGTTTATCCTGCCAATTATGTTTTAAAATGGTTCTTGAAATCTTTATCAAATGTTGAATTATTTATTCTTTACAGTTTGAAATCATCTTATTCTTCCCAACTGCACAGAACTCACCAATAAACTTCAGTACAACGTTTCATGTCTTGGATTTTGTCCACATTTAATATGGATGCCTGAGACTTGAGGTCACAATATGTTGGGATTACAAATGACAAGCTGTGTCCTAATGTGTGGTGAGCTGTGATCCAGCCTTGTGATCCTCCAGGGAAATGTATAGCTTCATCTTGGAAACAGCAAAAATAACTTTTGCTCTGTTTCACATAGATCTGTGCGATATACGCATTTAAGAGTAAGATGCATAATATTACTAAGGGTGTCAAGAGTTGAGAAGGCAGGGTGGGGTTGAGAGGAAAGGATACATCTGCCGTGATTAAATGGCGTAGTAGATTTGATGAGCCAACTGGTCTACTTCTGCACCAATAACATGAATTTATGAACAAAATAGACCATAATTTTGCATATGTTGTATTTTTGTTCATGTATACTTAGAGGCAGGCTCATAGCGTTCTTACTTTCAAGCCCTAAAAATGATCTAAAACACCAGGAATCCAGTGGGGTCTAATTGCCATTCTGTGGCTTTAATGGAAAATAACATCAGACTGCATGTAAAATTAGAATCTGATCAAACTACATCGCTTTCCAGTTGGATGGAAAAGATAGATATCACTTGACTGAATGGAGGCCTGCTAATCAAAATAGTGCCGGGTACATGTTCCAGAAAAGCAATGGGAGTTGACGTAATGCTGCTGGTATTTTGCTTTTACACAGGAAAGATTAAAAAATAAATCAAACAAAGTATATCAAAATCACTGTAGTGCTGAAAATCTAAAATAAACCCAGAAAAAATGCTTGAAGTACTCAGCAACAGGACCACATCTGTAGGAAGAGAACCAGAGTTAACGTTTCAGGCAAAGAGCCTTCATCGGAACTGCAGGAAGTGGGTGTTCAGCCCTCTCATGCAATGTGCCCAGTGAAAACTCACAACTTGAGACTTGATATTTAGCAAAATACATCAAGTCTAGAGCTAAATGCCAAATGGCTCACACTCATGTACACAACTCAGCCTGGAGCATAAATGCACTATTGACAACAAGCATAATTTCAATGTTTGATTTAATCCAAACCAATGCTGTATTCAAACATCAAGAAAAAATAAATTAGAGAAATTAAGAGCTACAGATGCTGGATTAATACACAAAAGGACACTAAGTGCTAGAGTAACACAATAGGTCAGGCAGCATCTCTAGAGATCATGGACTGCTGTTCTGCACCCAGGATGAGGTGTTCCACATCAGGGCATCGGAGATATCCTCATTCTTCAGGGAATGGGGGTTCCCCTCTTCTACTATAGATGAGGCTCTCACCAAGGTCTCTTCTATACCCCGTGACTCTGCTCTCACTCCCAACCCCCCCACTCATAACAAGGGCAGAATCCCCCTTGTCCTCCCCTTCCACCCTACCAGCCGTCACATACGACAAATAATCCTCCGACATTTTCGCCACCTCCAACGTGATCCCAACACTTGCCACATCTTCCCATCTCCTCCCCTGTCTGCTTTCCGCTGAGACCGCTCCCTCTGTCAATTCTTCCCTTCCCATCCGAACCACCCCCTCTCCGGGCACTTTCCCTTGCAACCGCAGGAAATGCTTTACCTCCCCCCTTGACTCCATTCAAGGACCCAAGCAGTCTTTCAATGTGCGGCAGAGGTTCACCTGCACCTCCTCCAACCTCATCTATTGCATCCGCTGCTCTAGATGTCAGCTGCTCTACATCAGTGAGACCAAGCGTAAGCTTGGCGATCGCTTCGCTGAACACCTCCGCTCGGTTCGCAATAACCAACCTGATCTCCCAGTGGCTCAGCACTTCAACTCCCCCTCCCATTCTGAATCCGACCTTTCTGTCCTGGGCCTCCTCCATGGCCAGAGTGAGGAGCACCGTAAATTGGAGGAGCAGCACCTCATATTTCGCTTGGGTGATTTGCACCCCAGCGGTATGAACATTGACTTCTCTAATTTCAGGTAGTCCCTACTTTCTCCTCCCCTTCTCAGCTCTCCCTCAGCCCACTGGCTCCACCTCTTCCTTTCTTCTTCCCGCCCCCCCCCTCACATCAGTCTGAAGAAGGGTTTTGACCCAAAACGTTGCCTATTTCCTTCTCTCCATAGATGCTGTCTCACCCACTGAGTTTCTCCAGCACGTTTGTCTACCTTCGATTTTCCAGCATCTGCAGTTCCTTTTTAAACATGGTGTTGTTTTGGGTTGAGTTTCTGTCTGAAGATCTCGACCCGAAATGTCACCAATCCATGTTCTCCTGAGATGCTGCCTGACCTGCTGAATTACTCCAGCAATTTGTGTCCTTTTGTGAAGAAAAAAACTGTACTCAATATTCAGCAGTTAAAATATGCTGAGCTTTGTGGAAGAAACCACTTTAAGAACAAAAGTGTATAGTCCTTAAGTACAAGCCATTAATAGCTTACAATAGGACTAACAATGCAGATTTCCACTGGGTCCTCAGTGCCATCTGTATCATGTTATGCAAATGGCCAACTGAGCTCCTATGTAAAAATTCATCATCTTGCAAAAATAAACGTCCCACACCATCTGTGCCCAGATACATGGCACCAGTCAGGTTTCTCTGCGTTCAGGCAGACATCCTAATATGTGTTGTAAGTCTATACAATGTGCATAACGTGAAAACAGGCAGAAAAATATGTCTTCTAATACAGTAATTCACGCATTTCAGCAATGGTTCATGTTATCAAGGAGACATCTTGGAATGTCAATGGAAGAAGGTGCAACATGCCATAGGCAATCACCATAACTATTTTAAAATTTACTCCAAGTATATTAATATAAGATGAAGCAACACTGGAAAATAATGAAATGGCTACAGACAACTGCATAGGAGCCATTTGCAGATGGAAATCTCTGTTGCATATCACATTAACCCAATGTACCGTCTTCTAACAGCTCCACAGATGCAATATATATTTTTTACCAGCTATAATATTTTCAATATTGTGTTAGAAAGTTATTTGACAACAGAATATATTGTAAATGTATGTTAAGAACCACAGAAATAATTAATGCCTTACTGTCAGGAGTGGGCAATCTGCACACCAATCACTTTGTCACATCTTTTTTCATCTTTAACTGATATTCCTGTATATTTCCTGTTTACAGATACGCCTCATACACCAGTGGAGCCAGCAGTAATCAAAACAAAATACACTCTAATACTTGATGTCAAGTCTATTTTTTCTCCATTGCTCTGCAGTCTTCAAATCACAAATGTTGCTGATTTTTTCATTTTTAATACATGCAAACAGAAGGACCCCGACCTGAAACAGAGTCTGAAGAAGGGTCCCAGCTCAAAATGTCACCTGTACATATTCTCCAGATATTCTGCATGACCATTTGAGACATTCAAGCACTTTGTGTCTTTTTTTAACCCAGTACTCAAATTCTATTCCTATTCCTGATTCTGGAAAGACATGAAATTTGGAAAGGGTGACATCAACTCTCAGCTTCCTGCACACAGGATTCTGCTCTCTATTCAAGGTGTTTCCTGCAAGCCGAAGAATATGTGATATTACATTCTGAAGGTTTCATTTCTCCCCTCCCCAAATTGCCAAGGTCCCATGAACCTTCCTCACCATATTATTTTGTGGTTTTTGGTAAAACAAGTAAATTGCAACTCAATATTTAACACTGTTCTCTTACCGATAATTGAAGGTGTGGATGCAATTTGTCAACACAAGAACATATTAATCAATGAACTATATTGCACGTATATATAAAATGTAAGGGTGTTTGGCATATATAGTTTTGGCAAAGGTCATTATTTTGGAAATAAACGTGTTAAAGTGTCTTTAAATTAGCTACTAAAATGCTCTTTAATGGCTTTCAACCTTCATTGGGTTCTCAAAAATAGATTTCCTGAAGTAATTTTCCTATCCACAAGGAGCAAAAATTGCTAACCAGTTCTGATATACCAACTAATCAGAAAGTTGCAGTGAAGGATATTATTGAACTGACTGCACCATCAATTTTTATCCCCAATGACCAATCACCAATCTCACTTAAGTAAATGCTTTTTAATAATGTCCTGTATTAAGCTTTCTTCCACTCTAAGTTTCAGCAAACAAATAACAAGATTCGTAGCTACACGTTGTTTCCGCACACTGATGCTACACATTTCAAATCTAATTAGCAGTTAACTTGCAGTTTTTGTTGGATCGTCAGTTGAATTCCCTGAAGCTGAAAAAAATCATCAATTTTTACATAGATGAAGTGCTGCCTAATCAGTCATGTTATCAGATGCAGCATCATTACACCACTTTTGCAATCCCTGTTTTTTTTTAAAGTGTAAATGAACAGTAATCACAGTTGGACCAAAGTGAGAAGTTAGAAAAACAGCAGATCTGGACAAGATCCAGGTCACTGAATTGCCAGCTTTATGCCCTTGATATTCATTTTTCCATACAGTGATATCAGTTTCAATCAACATATTTCTATGGTATGTGCCATTCTTTAAATGTCATGTTGTAAATATGTAGGTGGCTGTGAGGAATCAACTCTTTTTTATTGATGTCACAGAAGACGTGACAGATAAGGAGAATGAACTTGAAAAGGTGATTATGAACATGAAGTACAACCTTCTGTAGGAACAGGAATATTAACTGTAAACAACCGAGTCATACAATCTAAGGTCCAAGATCATCTTTAATGATATATGGTATATGGTACCATCATAGTCCACAAGGTATGATCGAGGTTCTTCAGCGAGGCCGACAACACTACCCAGACGGGAATGTCCCATGGAAGTTTGTAAACGAACGACTTGGCCCGGTAGTAGAGGCTTGAGTGGTTTGCTGGACTTGTCATGCGACCGTTTCTGAATGTCGAGTTTCTCCTGGATACGCTTTTGAATTGTAGCTGGCTTCAGCACCTGTGGTATCAGCTTCTGCTGGGCAATCGGAATCGGAGGTCTCGTTGTTCTGGACATCAGTTGCTGGGCCGGTGAGCCCAGGGTCCCATCTCTAGCACTGTTCCTGAGATTTATGAGATCGAGGTACACGTCTGAATTGACAAGGTGTGCGCATTCCATTAGAAGTTTTGCACATCTGACAGCTCGTTCAGTGAGCCCGTTGCTCTGTGGGTACTCCGGGCTGCTCGTGACATGGTGGAGATTCCATTGGTTGGCAAAGAGCTTGAAAGCGTGGCTGGTAAACTGTCTTCCGTTGTCGGTCTGCAAACGGACGGGTGCGCCTAATGTAGAAAAGTGTTTCTTTAGCTTTTGAATGACCATTTCTGATGTGATGGAGGTCAGTAGGTCGAGTTCGAACCAGTTAGAATAATAGTCGACCAGGACAATATAGTGTTTACCATGCCATTCGAAAATGTCTGCCGCCAGCGATGTCCAGGGCAGAGCTGGTGGAGGTTGTTGCAGTAAGGGCTGTCTCTGTTGGTGTGGTGCGAGGCTGTTGCAAGTGGGGCAGGAGGCTGTCCTGTCCCGTATGTACTTGGTCATCCCAGGCCAGTAGAACAGGTTCTGTGCATGGGCCAGCGTGGCATCAACTCCTGGGTAACCGCTGTGTGCCTCTTTGTAATATTCGTCACGTAACAATGAAGGGATCACGACTTTGTGGCCCTTAACTATGACACCATCCTGTATTACCAGTTCATCGCGGACTAAGAACCTCTGTTGGTACGCTGGATTGTCAGTCTGGCCAACCTCTTTTGATCACAGATGAGAGTATCTGGAGGGTGGCGTCGGCGGCTGTGTGTTCGGCTAAGCGGCGCAGTTGTTTTGTAGGAACAAAGTCGATGCCGTGGACCGTAAACTCATCCTGTTCGTAGGGGTGACGTTCGTTGGATGCCCGTGGTGCACGAGAGAGTGTGTCCGCAATGTGCATGTCTTTACCCTTTTTGTAAACAAGTTTAAAGGCGAAGCGCTGGAGCTGCATCATCATTCGTTGCAGACGAGCTGGTGCTGCGAAAATTGGTTTGTTGAGGATCGTCACCAGTGGTTGGTGGTCTGTCTCGACCGTGAAGACATTGCCAAAGATAAAGTCCTTGAATTTGGAACAAGCAAAGACGACAGCCAGCAGCTCCTTCTCGATCTGCACGTAGCGCTGTTCGGTGTCGGTCCTGGTGCGGGAGGCATAGGAAACAGGGCGCAAGGCACCATTGGCAAATGATTGTAGGCAGGCTGCGCCGAGCCCGAATCGTGAGGCATCGCCGATAACTGTCACAGGGCGCTTCAGGTCGAAGAATGTCAGGGTTGGTGCGCTGGTCAGCTTCGATTTTAAAGCATCAAATGCTTTTTGGTGTTGCTGGAACCAGGACCAAGTAGTATAGAAACATAGAAACATAGAAAATAGGTGCAGGAGTAGGCCATTCGGCCCTTCGAGCCTGCACTGCCATTCAAAATGATCATGGCTGATCATCCAACTCAGTATCCTGTACCTGCTTTCTCTCCATACCCCCTGATCCCTTTAGCCACAAGGGCCACATCTAACTCCCTCTTAAATATAGCCAATGAACTGGCCTCAACTACATTCTGTGGCAGAGAATTCCAGAGATTCACCATTCTCTGTGTAAAAAAGGTTTTTCTCATCTCAGTCCTAAAAAATTTCCCCTTTATCCTTAAACTGTGACCCCTTGTTCTGGACTTCCCCAACATCGGGAACAATCTTCCTGCATCTAGCCTTTCCAACCCCTTAAGAATTTTGTAAGTTTCTATAAGATGCCCCCTCAATCTTCTAAATTCCAGCGAATACAAGCCGAGTCTATCCAGTCTTTCCTCATATGAAAGTCCTGACATCCCAGGAATCAGTCTGGTGAACCTTCTCTGTACTCCCTCTATGGCAAGAATGTCCTTCCTCAGATTAGGAGACCAAAACTGTACGCAATACTCCAGGTGTGGTCTCACCAAGACCCTGTACAACTGCAGTATCCTTTCTAGTTAGTTGTCGCAGGGGCGAACTCAGTTCACTGAGGTTTGGTATGAATTTTCCAAGATGGTTCACCATACCCAGCAATCGCTACAGGCCGAGCACATCAGTGGGGGCAGGCATCTCTGTGATGACGGCAGTTTTCTTCGGATCTGGCCTGAGACCGTCAGGAGTGAACACATGGCCGACGTAGGTGACCTCTGAAACCCTGAACTTACACTTGTTAGGGTTGAGTTTCAGGTTGATCTGATGTGCCCGGTCCATAATAAGCTTTAGGTTGAGGTCGTGCTCCGGTGTGTCTTTGCCATACACCAAGATATCATCGACAATGATGGCACATGGGAGGCCCAGGAACAGCAGTTCCATGTTCCTCTGGAAGACCTCACTGGCCGAGTTGATGCCGAATGGCATTCTTAGAAATTTGAATCTGCCAAATGGAGTGGCAAATGTGGTGAGGTTTGATGACTCATCCTCCAGCGGTACCTGCCAGAAGGAGCTCTTTGCATCGTGGACGGAAAATACGGTAGCTCGTCCGATCTGTGCCGCAACGTCCTCGACAGTCCTCATAGGATTGTGAGGGCACCTGATGGCAGAGTTCAAATCTTTCGGATTGATGCACACGCGGAGCTCGTCTTTATCCTTCTTGAAAGTAGCAACCATGGTGGAGACCCAATCAGTGGGCTCACTGATCTCTTCTAGCATGCCTAAGGAGACCATGTTTTTTAGTTCAGACTCAATCCTGTCCCTCATGGCATGTGCCACACGATGTGGTGCATGGACGATAGGTTCAACATTGGGGTCAGTGGATATCTTGTAGGTCACAGGCAGCTTGCCTAGTTTGTCATCGAACAGATCAGGGTATTCTTTTATCGGGTCTATTGATATCAGTAGCTTGTGGACCGACTGGTCAAAGGAAATCAGCCCCAAATCCTGGCATGCGTGGTTACCCAACAGAGTCACAGAGTTAGAGTTAAAAACAAAGAAGTCCAGATTTCTTGTGGTCTTTTTCAGCACGCATTTAAAAGTGGTTCTTCCCAGTGGAATCAGAACTTCTCCCCGTAAGCATGCAGAGTAGAGTTGTCTTTAATCAAGGCCTCATTATTTCTTATCTTGTTGTAAAGGTTTACAGACATTACATTCATTTTTGCACCCATGTCTAATTTGGCCTTGAAGCTTTTATTATTGACTGTCATCAGAACTGTAGGATCGAGAATCTTACCAGCTGTGTGCAGGAGTGAATACACGGTTGACTACCCTTGTGAGTTAATTGGACTGTCCTCGGGGGGGCGAGTCGAGCTGGTACTGAGAAGCAGAGATTGTTTCATCTTGCGGTAACATGTGCAGATTAGGTTTTAAACTAGAGGGCCTCTTCCCACGGGCCCTGCAGGCTGCAGAGAAATGGTTCATTTTCATGCAGTAGTTGCAAGACTTTCCATAAGCTGGGCATATATCTTGCTTATTGTGGAGATAGTTACAGTTAGGGCATCTCTTGGGAGGCTCATTAGCAAATCCCCGATTGGCCAGTCTTCTGTTGCCTGTCGGCGCTCGCGGTCTGGTGGATCCAGTCAAGTTGATAGATTTTGTTTCTGTTTCGCACGGCTCATTTAATGGGGCGACAAGCTCAGCCAAACGGCAGGCATGCGCGGCCTCATCAAGTGTTAAATTAGGATTCCGCAGCAACACTAATCGTAGCTTTTGATCCCAGACACTATAATCGTACATTAGGGTGGGGTTAGTGATGCTATTCCACTATGATTGGTTGTCATGCATAAACCAATCTACATTAACTACTGACAGGAAACCTCTCGGCCTGTTGTTAACATGGTGCACATTGGTGCACTGTCGGACGATCATTAAATGTTGTGTTTATCATTACCTGCATGTAGATGGTCACCAAGAAAATCTGAATTGCTGACAATTAAAATCACAAATCACGTATCAATAAAAGTAGTTGACCAAAACACACAATCAAACAAAATGCTGGAAGAACTCAGTGGGTGGGGTAGCATCTGTGGAGGCAAAGGATGGTTTATTTTTCAGGTTGGGAACGTGCATCAAGATTGAGAATGTAGAGGATGGAGAGCCTGTAATAAAGAGGTGCGAGAGAGGGGTAAGACAGAGTCAGATAGGTGATAAGCTGACCTAGATGAGGGTCAGGTGGGGCTAGGTGGGAGAGGAAATGGTGTAGTAAGGTAAAGATAGAGTTTTGTATGTGATTGGTGGAATGAGAAGAAAGGGGAGATGGAACCAAATGAGGGAGAGGATAGGAAGAGAAAAGCTAGGGAACAAAATTCAGGTAGAAAGTCACGTGGGTGACAGGCAGATGGAAATGGTGGGGGAGTGATGTGACAAGGTAATGAATTGATGCTGAATTGACTGATGGGAGTGAGAAAGGAACACATAGCATTGTTCATACTATTTGGCATTAGGGCTACCCAAGTGGAATATGAGGTGCTGTTCATTCAGTTGTGCTCAGCCTCACCATGGCAGTAGAGATGGTCGACAGATAGGCCATTGTGACAATGGGGAGGTGTGTCGAAATGGCTTGCAATTGAAAGGCTGTTGTGGATAAAGGATAAAGATCCTCTTAAAAATCTCCTGGTCTACATTTGTTCTCACCAATGCAGTGGAGGCCACATCACATGCACCAAATGCAGTAGACCAGGTTGGAGGTGCCTCACCTCGAGGTGCTGTTTAGTTCCCTGGATGATAGCGAGGGAGGAGTAATGGGGACATATATGGCAAGGGAAAGTGCCAGGTGATGGGGAGATGTGTATGCAAGAGAATTAGCAGATGAAAGAGTCTTTGAAATAGTGGACCCTGCAGGAAGCAGAAAGGGGAGGAGACGGAAAGATGTGGTTGATGGTGGGATCCTGCTGGAGCTGGTAGAAGTGGCAAAGGATGAGATGCTGGATGTGAAGGCTGTTGGCTCCTGCCTTGGGAATGGCTATCTTGAGCATATTACTTTAATTTCCCTTCTCGCTCCCACGCCAACGTGCCTTTCCACAGCCTTCTCCATTGCCACAGTAAAGCCAATGACAAACTAAACAAACAAGACCTTATATTCCATTTGGGTAGCCTCCAACCCAATAAACATAGAATGTTCAAAATGTTGATAACCACTCTCCTTGTTACTTTCCCAAACCAACCGCTCTACCCAATGTCTCTCACGCTCTCTGTTCACCTTTTCCATCCCACCCCCCATCCCCACAACCCATTACCAAGACTCATTTTCTCCACTACCCTGCTCATCACCCACATAATATTTCTCTGGGACACTCTTCCCTCAGTTTACCTTTCCTATCTTCTTCCACCTGATTTCATTTGCCTCTTAACCCTCTCTTAACTGGTTCCACCCATCACCTACCAGCCTCTGTCTCCAGTCTTTCCCATCTTCTCCCAGCTCCCATCTGTCCATTATCTCACCCCCTCCCCCACATTTGGATCCAGTTACCATCTCCCAGCATTGGTCTCTTCCCTTTCCTAAAAGCCCTTTCTCACGGTGCGAGTTGACCCACGAGGTACCCCGAGCGAAAGACTCGTGGTTGTGCACGAGATTCCAAGTGTATGATCAAGAGTTTAACCGAGTTCCCACGGGTCTGACTCAAGTTTGCCATTAACTGTCATTTCTGCGATGTTCCAAGTTCCTTTCCCAAGTTACTCTTGAGCCAACCTTCAATGAAGGTCTGTTTTAATAAGCAACATCTCCATCCTGCGTCTTTGAAGGCTGCATCTATTGATGTGGCCTACAAAGGGAAAATGCACACCGTCCAGTGCCAGAGCAGTTATACTGATGATTTGTTTGAAACACACATCACGTAGTTAGAAGACCAGCAGGCGGAGATTTGCTATATTTTAATTGAATTTACTGCCAGGTCTACACACTGCGGGGAGACTGGAGATGAAATCTTTGAATGTGCACGGATGCGCACATCAGATTGTTGGGAGACGGAGCTCAGGGTTCGCCTCCTGAGCTGCTTTGGTGCCCAGGCATGAGTTGAGGTGGAGGGAGGTTGGGGGGGAGGGGGGGGGAGGGTTAAACTCACCCATTTGACAGAGGCAGAGGATTACGAGGATCCAGCGAGACTCGGACTGCATGGAGCGCCGAGACTGCCCCGCTGGTGGCCAACTTCCCCCTGTCCTCCGTCGCCGCTCCCAGCCGGTCGGCAGGAGCTGTGCATGGAGCCCACCACCGGAGTCGTGTCTGACTGCCTGGGCAGCCTGAGGCAGATGAGCCCTGCCCGGGGAGAGCCCGCGGAGAGACTGCGGGGGGAGTACCTCACTCTGACTGTGATAGTGAGAGACAGAGGCACACACACACACACACAGTGTGGAGTTCCTCTGACTGACTGACTGTGTGTGGGTGTGGGGGGTGGGGCAGAGAGAGAGAGAGACACACACACACACAGGCAGCATGGAGTACCTTTAACTGTATGTGTGAGAGGGAGAGACACAGGCAGGCACACACACACAACGGGCAGTGTGTACCTCAGTCTGTGTGTGTGTGTGTAGGGGGGAGAGACAGAGACAGTCTGAACCTCTGACTGTATGAAGGAGAGAGGGGGAGAGAGAGAGAGAGAGAGAGGCACAGAGGCAGTGTGGTGTACTTCGGCGTGACTGTGGGGGAGAGAGAAAGAGCGCACAGGACCTCGGTCTATCTGTGTAAAGCAGAATACATCGGTCTTATTGTGTGTGGGGGGAGAAAGAGAGAGGTGGGGGGGGGAGAAAGAGAGAGGTGGGGGCGGAGAAAGAGAAATGGGGGGAGACGTGTATATATACACACAAAGCAGAGTTTACTGTATATGTGGGAGACACAGATGGACTTACCTCGGTCTTACTGTGTGTGGGAGGGGGAGAAAGAGACGTACACTCACAGAGGCAGAGTCTCTCAGCCTGTGTGAGAGGGAGGGAGAGAGAGACACACACACACAAGGTGGATGTTAAATCTCACGTGCCTGTTTCAGTGACCGACACCCGCCGCCAGTGAATGAAGACACCCCCATCTGTCTCCCCCTCCTCTCCCTCCACTCTCCACCCTCTCTCCTCCACCCCCCCTCCCTCCTCCCACCCCCCCCTCCAATTTGGAAATGTCATCCCATCACCCATTCCTTATCTCCAGAGATGCTGCCTGCCCGCTGAGTTAAAGAGTTCCCACTGTAGACTCACGAGTAACTAAGGTAAACGCACGGGCCACTACGTTTTAACAACGTGTTTAAATGTTTCAAATTTTAACCTCAAGAGTACATTTTACTCGTGGAAAAGTTTAAACATGTTTGAATTTTTCCAAGAGTTAACAAGTGTCACGGGTACCTGCCGTTAGCGCCAAGAGTCGCTAAGTTGCGTCCACGAGTTCCGACGTTCCCGCTACGTTAATCGTACGTGATTACCACGACTTAAATTTGTTTTAAGCTCGGGGTACCTCGTGGGTCAGCTCGCACAGTGAGACAGGAGTTTTACTTCTCCCCAAAGTTGCTCCATCTTGCCATCAGACCCTACTTCATCTGGTTTCACCTATCACATACAAACCTTTGTCCCACCCCTTCCTCGCATCTTTTTGTACTAGCTATCTTCCTTTCACGCTCTCATCCTGATGCAGAGTTCTAACCAGGAATATCAACCATGCACCAAGTTCTGCCTCAAAACCCAATCTATTCACTTCCATTGGAATAAAGTTTGGAAGCAGAGTAAGACAATACACAAATTATAGTCACAAAGTGCACAGAAACAGGCCCTTTGGTCCGCCATCAACCACCCATTTACATTAATCCTCTATAAATCCCATTGTTTATTCTTTCCACATTCTCATGAATTCCCCCAAGATTCTACCACATAACAAAATAAGAGGGGTGATCTGCAATGGGCAACCAGCACATCTTTGGGAGGTGGAAGGAATCCAGATATCTGAGGGGATTCCTGACGTGGTCACAGGGAGAATGTGTAAACTCCACACAGTAAGTACCAGAGGCCAATATTGAACCTGGGTCTTTGGTGCTGTGAGGCAGCAGCACTACTTGCTAGATGTATAACTTTATATACATTTGCAGCAAGGGATTAGATTAGTGCAACGTTTACTCATATTTTTCTATGGACATTTTCCTGCTCAGGCTAATAATGTAAAGATTATTTTTTGCATAAGAAATATCAACTAATTTTCATGTGGTATCTATCAAACATCACCCATTGTCCAACTATACACATGATATTCATTTCTGATGCATTTTAGATTTCTTCAAAAAGTATGGTAGGCTATTTTATGAATTAAAACCCACCAAAATCAGACATCAATTGAAAATCGTAATCAGAAGGAAACAAGCAGTGCTGCATTCTCATCTGAGGTTATATTTTCTATACACAAAAGAATGTATTTTCTCCACCTGGTGCAAAGTGTAGTACAGTACAAAATAAAAACATCCACTGAAAAAAAAATTTAAAAAAATGCTGGTATGCATTTTCCACGTTGTGTAAATTGTCATGATGATGGTGAAACGAACTGTGAAGAAATGCTGATGCTAAGTATATTATTTTTAATCTTAGAAAACTGCTTATTGAGGCAGTATTGAGGCATAATTAACAACAAAAATCTTCATTTACACAGCACTCAAAGTTCATTAACATCCCAGAGTGTCTCTTTGCAGTGTTATTGCAAATAAAAACCTGACACCATTCCATAGTAGGAGACAATTGGATAGGTAACTGAAGGTTTAACCAGATTAGCTATAAGCAAAGTATTAAGGGAGTAGAGAGATACCTTTGGATACTCCCTACACACTAAGGGCAATTTACCAAAGCTAATTAACCTACAAACCTGCACGTCTCTGGGATGTGGAGGAAACCGAAGCAGCCAAAGGGAAACCGAAGCAATCACAGGGAAGACATGCAAACTGCACACAGCCTTCCCAATTGCGGACATTGGACGTTGTCCAGTACAATAATTAGAGCAAATGGGGAAGATACGGAGTGCAAAATATGGTATTTGCACTACAATGCCAAGAACCATATTTTGCACTCTGTATCTTCCCCATTTGCTCTAACTATTGTACTTGACTTTCAATTGATTATATTTATGTGTGCTATTATCTGATTTGATTGGGTAGTGTGAAAAACAAAGCTTTTAACTGTACCTTGGTACATGTGACAATAATAAACCTAAGCATTAAATATCCCATCAATCAGCAGAATGGGTTTAAAAAATGATTTCTATTTTCTTTGAAGTGGAATGTTGCTTCTAATTATACTTTGCTCAGCTTCCTTCACTAGTGCAAGCAGTTTATGTGTATGCAGTCTTTTGAATTAATTTGTAAACAGCAATTAGATTGCCTCTCCACCATATTTTAATTGGTGAAGCCGAGAGGTACATCCTAGGATAAAATAAACTTCCTGAATTGTGTAGCATGAAATTGAACACAGGACCTCACATGGCATCTTACTGTTATTCACTTGTCTAATCATTGTTTGTGCCAAATAAACATGGATGAAACATAACCCATTCACTTTGGAGTTTTTGATTTTCCTTCTGATATGAAGACGATCGTGATTATTGCCACGATGAACTTCAAATTTACATAGACTTAATATGACTGAGACCTTTTCTTACTTTTATCCTTGTGACCGTGAATCAGACTGCAATTCTTGTACTCACTAGTTGTTTCCTCTCATAAAAGTATTTGAGTGCGGACTTCAGCAAGATTTGAACAGCATTGTTTCACCTGTAAGGTTTGCCGTCTGAGCATCTTGAGGTGTTTAGTTGGTCTAAACCTCCTGACAGACAAAATGAGGCAAAGGACGGTTACCAGTTCTGCCCCAGCAGCTTCCTCCAGAGAAAAAGCTGGTGCATGTTGTTAGTCAGTGGCAACCACAGTGTGAACATTGGGTCAGAAGTGGTAATGTTCATTGCTGTGTGCTGAATGTTCAATTCCATTTGCAACTTCTCAAATACCAGCCTGTATTCAGCAAGATCCAGACATCAGTAACATTAAGTGACAGGTAACATTTGCACTCCAACAGTACCATGTACGAAAGAGTCTCACAATCCAATTTTGGCTGTCAATAGCATTATCATTATTATGTAGGAAGGAACTGCAGATGCTGGTTTTAACTGAAGATAGACACAAAAAGTTGGAGTAACTCAACGGGACAGGCAGCATCTCTAGAGAGAAGGAATGGGTGATATTTCAGGTCGAGACCCTTCTTCAGACTGACTCCAGCTTTTTTTGTCCATCTTTGCATTATCATTATTGTCCCCCTCCATCAAACCCCCAGGACGCACGAATAACCAAAAATCTCATATGAACCAGTCACAAAAACAGTCAATACAAAAGCAAGTCAGAGGCTTGGTATGTTGCAATGAATGTCACACCTTACATCTAAGACATTTCCACTATTTACAAGGCAAAAGTCAGCAGCATGAAGGAGTAGTCTCTGCTTTCTATATTAATCTAGAAGCATATTGTTGTTGCTGAGTCTAAATCCTGTAACATTCAACCCAACAGCACTGTATGAATGCCTCAACCAAATAACAGCAGGAAGGTATAAGGAAGACGTGCCAGAGGAAGTTGCAGAGGGTTAGGATTAAAAGAAGAAAATATATTTTGGCATATACATGGTAGGAAAGGTTTAGAGGATATGGGCAAAATGGAAACAAATGGGAGCAGCTCATGCGGGCAATTTGGTTGCCATAGACAGATGGCTCAAAGGGTTTGTTTCCATGCTGTAATGACACCGTGACTGCCTGAATTCACTATGGTATTCACCAAATGCAAATATAATGCTATGCAAAAATGTTGAAGTATTAAATATTCAAGAGACTATTATTTACAAAACCGCAATAAGGACTAAAGTTTATAATCACATTAATAGCATGGCAGAGTACCAATTTGTTTCACAAGAATGTTAGCAAACATATTTTATCATTGTCATACAAGGATCTTTTGGATGGTCAAAATGATGACCAAAGTTGTTGGTTATAAAGAACGTACAAAATGGAGGATGAAAAGTGGAGGACAGGTGAGGGAAGAAATTCTAGAGCTTACATTCTTTGACAACTGAAAGCATGGCCATAAAATAGCTGAGAAAATTATGGATGTGCGAGTTGCCAGAATTGAAATAACATAGATATCTGGGGATGTTGTAGGTCAGATGGACATTCTAGGTCTGGGGAGTTAAAATCAAGGCTGTAAATTTTAAATACGAGTCATTGGTGCACTGGGAGCCAGCGTTGATTAGTGTATATGGAGACATGGGCAGGTGACCGTTCGGGTGGAGACCGTTCTTCATCAGTCTGAAGAATAGTCCCAGCCTGAAACATCACTCATCCATGTTCTCCAGAGATGCTACCTGACCTGAGTTACTTCAGGACTTTGTATCTTTCTTTTGGAAAACAACATCTGCGGTTCCTTCCCTAGATTAGTGTATCTTAAGTTTATACAGGATAGAGCAAGGATTACTATGAATGCATTAGAATATACAGTATAAGGGATGCACAGAGTCTCTTGCCCAGAGTTGGTGAATTGAGGACTAGAGGAAAATGGTTTAAGGTGAAGGGGAAATGTATTTATAGGAATCTGAGGGGTAACTTTTTCACACAAAGGATGGTGGGGGTATGGAACAAGCTGCCAGAGAAGGTAGTTGAGGCAGGGGCTATGCCAAAGTTTAAGTAACAGTTAGACAGTTACATAGATAAGGCAGGTTTGGAGGGATATGGGCCAAACGTGGGGAGATGGGACTAGTTTAGCTGGAACATGTTGGCCGGGATAAGCAGCATCTCTGGAGAGAAGGAATGGGTGACGTTTTGGGTCGCGACCCTTCTTCAGATCCGACCCGAAATGTCACCCATTCCTTCTCTCCAGAGATGCTGCCTGTCCCGCTGAGTTACTCCAGTATTTTGTGTCTACCTTCGATTTAAACCAGCATCTGCAGTTCTTTCCTACACATGTTGGTCGGTGTGGGTAAGTTGGGCCAAATATCTGTGGAAACGACAGATGGAATGAAAGGAGATTTATCTACTAGCAAGCAAATAGGATTTTGTTTGTTATGTGATGAAGTTGGTCACACCAAAAGATGGTGTCGAAGATTCAAGATGAAAGAATATGAAGATAAGATGGATTTCTTGAAAGAGAAGGGAATCTGTTTTGGATGTTTGAAAAAAGAACATATGGTGAGAGATTGTAGGAGTCCTATAATTTGTTATAAGTGCAAGCAATATCATCCTGAAGCACTTCACACTGTAAAGAAGCTATTAGAGCATTGGGAAGAGGAAGAACTACCAGAGCAAATAGAAGAGGAGGAACCGGAGCAAACAGAACAGAAGGAGATGCCAACTGCTAGTGATGCTATCACCACGCCTCAAGTAACTGCTCATATTGGGGTCGGGGTAAGGAATAGCAAGACAAATACAGTGTTGCAAACATATGCTTTTTTGGATCACAGAAGTTAGACTACCTTTTGCACAGAAAACCTAACGAGAAGACTGAACATCACAGGAGAAGAGACTAAGATTCGATTACGTACCTTGAATAAAGATAAAGAGAGCATGAGTCATTACATTACGTATGGAAATATCCAGTCTGGATGAAGATAATTTTATACCAATATCTGAAGTGTTTACACATGAAACCATGCCTGTTGGTCGTCAACATGTACCAAGACATGAAGACTTGAAACAATGGCCTTACCTGAAGGATGTCAAAATATCTGAAATAAATTCTAGTGTTGACCTACTTATCTGAACGAATGTTTTGAAGGCATTGAAACCTATACAGATTGTGAGGAGCCAAGGTGATGGACCCATATGCTGCGAAAACCCAACTTGGATGGGTTATCTATGGCTCCTTGAGAAGGAATTACGAAAACGGGAATCAGAAGAACTATCCTACCATTGCTGTTAATCGAATATCTACTGATAAATTAGAAAAGCTGGTGACAAAGAAATACAAACATGACTTCAATGAAGGTACCAATAAGGAATCTGAAGAAATGTCGAATAAAGAGTTGAAGTTCATGGATATTATGAACTACTCAGTAAAGATTGATGGACACTATTGTCTGGACTTATTTTTCAAACAAGAAAGTGTTGTTTATCTGCCGAATAATCGTCGTATGGCAGAGCAACACACCCAAAATTTGAAATGCAAGTTTGGTGAGAATACTAAATTTCATGAAGTAATAATCTCTTTGAAGAATAATTTCTACATGGATGATTGCTTAAAGTCCATGTCTTGTGAGCAGGAAGCAATTCAACCAGTAAAACATCTGACTTCCCTCTGCAATAAGAGAAGATTCAAACTTTCTCAGTGGATCAGCAACAAGTGTGAAAGCATTCCACCAGATGATAGAGCCAAAGAAACCAGAGAGTTGGATTTGGACAGAGATAATCTGCCAATGGAAAGAGCATTGGGAGTTACTAATGTTGCACAATTGAAATATGTTAATACAGAAGAAAAACATGCGGATGAAGTTTCCAGAGAAGTGACAACAAACTGCTTCTTTAAGCAATAAGAGATGGATCAATGAACTAAAGTCTCTCTATAAGCCAGACAGGGAATGGCCAAAGCTTGAGCTGGGGTTTGAAATCTCTGCTAATGATCCGGAAATTAAATCAAACCTAACGGTGAACTTTATTGCAAAAAATCCTGTTATTCTCTCAAAGGATTTTCACACTTCAACATTGTTGTTACAACACATCCATGAGTTGATTGGACATGGAGGAAGAAGTTTCATGCTATTAAAGCTTTGGACTGTTATGTTTTGGAATATATACTAGGTATCATGCCTGATGTTAAGGGTTTGGTGCGCACGGTACGACTTTAAGCGAACAAAAAGGTGTTTTAATAAGATTAATAATCAAGTTATGCTTGCTTCTAGAAGGCGAGAGTGAAGATGGAAGAGTCGATGAATAATCCTGATTGCTGATATATAGTGCATGCTATTTTCCTCATTAGTATAGTGGTTAGTATCCCCACCTGTCATGCGGGAGACTGGGGATCAATTCCCCGACTTTTTGCTTTTGATATATGTTAAGCTTTCATGGCTACTTTTTTGATGTTTATTAATAATTGCCTTGATATATACTCAGACCAATTAGGGGCCGGTATGTAGTGGCCATTTGGCTTCTTTTGTGTGTCATTAATTATGGGATTTACCTGTAAATTATAGACTGCCCATTATTATGTGGGTGGGATTTATTATATATTCTAGGGCGTGTAAGGAGCTAGGTTTCTTGCGCAGAAGCTTAGTTTTTAGTTTAGTTTTGAACTTACATGGGGAAGGTTTACCCTTCGACTTTGCGACATTTAACCGAGACACGAGGAGTTTTCTAATGTTTAAAGCGATATGCTGGAGTTTGACGAAGATTAAAGTGTACGAGTTGGAGAAGGTCGGATGTATCTTATTGTGTTTCTTCAACAATAAAGAAACTATTAATCAAAAGACTGTGTTATGAAGATTTATCTGTAAAGAAGCTCTGACGGTCTCACGGAGAGCTCACATGCATACTACGACATTCTCCTTAACCATGTAGTCTACTTTAGTGGCTAGAGGGAGTAATCTCTTGAACGATATAAAAATCTAACGCTACAGTGATGGATATTGACGATAAAAACAACACAAAAAAATAGGAGCAAAGGTATGCCACCAGGCTCCTCAAGCCTGCTCATTACTCAATATGATCAATGCTCATCTCTGCTGAATTCAACACCCTCTTCTACGTTAGTTTCTCGTAATACTCAATTCCTTAATATTTCTTGCTTATATTCATCTTCACCTTAAATATGATGATCAGCCATGACCTACTCCTGCACCTATTGTCTATTGTCTATATCTAAAGACCTGGCCTTTAAGACCCTTGCTGGATGAGAATTGCAGATATTTACCATCCTCCAAAAGAAGATTCTACATGTTTGTTATCAATGCCTGACCCCTTATTTTGTAACAATGTCACCTTGTTTGTGTCGCTTCCACTTGTGAGAACATCTCGACATCTACCATACCAAGTTCCGTGAAAGTATTATGTATTTGAATAAGGTCACTCCTCATTCCTCTAAATTCCAAGGAATATAGTCTAAACAGTCTTTTGACAGGACTACTTCTCACCCCAGGTTTAATCTGGCCAATCTCCTTTGATCAGCTTCCAAAGCTATTAAAAAACGTTTTTTTAAGTAATGGGACCAAAAATGAATGTCATATTCCTAGTCCACCAACAACATTCTATACAATTATATTAAAAATCTCCCTATCCCCTTTGCAAAAAAGACAAAAATGCCTTTTGCCTTCATAATACTTGTTGGACCCACTTGCTACTTTTGTGTGGTTCATGCATGAGAACACACAGATGCCTCTAAACCACTCCATTCCAGTCTCCAGTTAGATAATCATCTGCCTTTTGTTTCCACTCACTGAAGTGCATGGCCTCACACTTCCCTTAAATTCAATTTTCCATCTTTCTGGCTTATCACTCACTCTCTCTATATCTCATTACAGAATAATTACGCCTTCATCACAATATACCCTGTCGATTTCTATACCATCTTCAGATTTTAGTTGGAGAAAACAATGAAAATCAGATGGTCAATCCGACAATTGTTCAACAATGTATGGTTCAAGGGAGGTGCTGGTGAGATGGAGGTGGGAGTCATCAGTATAAATGTAGTAGCTGACTGTGCAATCAGGTAATGTTACTGCAGGGAACATCGACTTTAAAAAATAGAAGAGGGTCATAGATAGATGGGGGGGAGGGGGGGGGTGGATAACATAAAATAGCTTTCCTTTCATACAATCATTTAATATGACCGGAATTATTTTCATATGAGCTGCTTTGGCACAGACAGATGCAGGAACCAGACTGGGTGCCTTTTTGGATTTAATTTAGTTTAGTTTAGCGATATAGTGTGGAAACAGGCCCTTCGGCCTACCGAGTCTGCACCGACCAGCGATCCCCGCATATTAACACTACCCTACACACATTAATGAGAATTTTATATTTACACCAAGCCAATTAACCAACAAACCTGTACATCGTTAGAGTGTGGGAGGAAACCAAAGATCTCGGAGAAAACCCACGCAGTCACGGGGAGAACAAACATACTCCTTCATTTGTAAGTTCTTCCTTTGCAATGCAAATTTTAAGATAGGATAGTTTGGAAGTTGTTTAATTAAGTTGATCATTATCTAACAGATGCACACACATGCAAACACACACGCATGTAGTGCACACACTCCACACACATATAGATCCACACAAACAATCCCCACACAACATAAACGGTACAGCGGTGAATACTCCACTCTTCACAAAAGCGAGGTGCTAAACATTATTTCTCAACATGCAAAATATTTTCTGTATAGTCGATCTGTTCCTTCAGCACAAGCAGTCTTCTAAGGGTTAGTGCAAATGTATGGTGACAGAAAGAGGCAGCATTGTTCAGATCAAAGATATACTAGACAGGAATAAAATGTATGTGAATTTCAGTGGGGTTGTAAATGTTAAACACTGTGATCTGGTTTGACCTGACTTGTTATTTTGCACAGGAAATGTGCCTTGAAACTGGTACTGTAAATCTCGCTTTCTACAAAACTAAAAACAAAACACCACTTCATAAATTTCATGACAGTTAGTACAAACAGGGAAAAAAAGACAGATGACTACTTATGGACCAGGCACTCAGCTGTTCACCATACATCACCAAAACATATGTTGTGGATAAAACCCATAAAATCCAGGCCAAAGGAAGATCAATCTTGCTAAGTGCTATTGGAAGTGTACTATTACAGTGTTCACAACATAACATTTATGAGGGTTTTCCACAGAAGTTCTATAAAACTGATACAATCTACTTAATACAAATAATTAACTGAAAGCTGTAGCAGATAGATGATGTAAATATATGTGTTATGTGAGGTATGGTGCAAAACGTTTCCGATATTTACAAGCAACCCTATGAACTCAGTTGCTATCAAGATTTTTGTCAAGTGAATTGAACTCAACAGTTCAATGGCCAATGCATGTTGACAATGATGGAACTGTTCACAAAATAGCCAGTCGATATGAGATTGTCATGATTTATACTAATCAAGTACCAAGACAGATTTCAATAAAATGTATGTCAAGATGGGACACTTAGCATATGATGTAGCCAATTATGGACTGCCATGGGAAATTTTGAACCCCTCAGTTCTCATGAATGCTGGTATTCGAGAGTGGCACCAAGGGAAAGATTAAATATAATTCCTAGCATAAAATTAAGAATCACTAGTAATGACATACAGAATTGAAATTATCATCATTAGACAAAAACAAAGTATTCAGAGAAAATACAGTGCATTTAAATTGGCAAATACACAATTGGCTTGTATTGTTCAGTTGATTTAGAATCATAAAACTAGACTGTAAAATTAGCAGACCCAAGTAAAACTAAAGCTCAGAAAAATAACTTTCCCTTCACCAGTGTGGAAGCCACAAGCAAAAGTTTCACATCAAAAGTTGTAAATGTTGTTTTGATTAATGAGCTTAAAAGCTACAAGGGTGAAGTAGACTCAGAGTATTCAATGTTTTATGAACTGTATGTTACATTCCTCTGGGACCATGATATTACCATCCGTAAGCGCAATTGGACAGGGTTTAAATAATGTAATCTGTAAGGCTAGACGATGCAAGCTTTTTGTTAGATTTCTTTCTAGGATTGTGAACAAATTTCAAATCATTTTATCTTCAGATGTTCAATCCATGGTTATTCACTAGCTCAAAGAGATGAATGACATGGGACTATTTAAAACATAATTTTTTGTATGCATTAGAAACATTTGATGGGTCTTGCCATGCTCTTTTCTTCATGGTTTTCATCTCTTCCACATTGAAGGAACTGTTTCTTGCTGGAACAAAGGCAATGATAAAGGTAACAAATCAAAGACAGTCAGACAACTTCCATCTGGTCTCAGTCACAACAACTCCTTCAATCTTTCGGCAGTCAAAAGCAATTGGATTTGCAGATTTGACTACGACCAGGTTCAAATGCAACAGAAGTCGATTGTACAGTATTTGATTTTAAAAGTAAAAAAAATATCATATCACACGGGTGGTTAATGTATTACGAAAACACAATGCAGATTAGAATCTAAAACCAAATCACACATAATCACAAGCTGGATTGCACAATCATTTAGCTACAAAATTACCTGTAAAAATTGTAACTTTTCTTTATTGATTTGTGATTAATGTAAAAGTTCACATTAATCAATTTTTATTCACGTTCAGCCTAAGTGTTTCTGAAGCGTTAATCATGATTTCTTGGGTGTTCCCACCTTCTACTCGATGTAAACTTTAGCTCATCTCAAAATCTATCTACCTCTTATCTATCTCATTTCAACCAAATGAGTTAAGTTCAACCTTTGAACTATCTTTAATCGGACTTTATCAGACTTCAATGTTATATCTTGCACTGAATGTTGTACCCATTATCCTCTATCTGTGTGCTGTGGATGGCTTGATTGTATTCAAGTATAGTTTTTGCTCTGACTGGATAGCAAACAAAAGCTTTTCACTGTACCTCGGTACACGTGACAACAATAAACTAACCTAAATTAAACTAAACCCTGGTCGCTATTTTCCATCCAATCGTAAATCAGATTGACCCAACAACTCCACACTAACCCACACACAATGCTCTGTTTATCCAACTGAACATAAAGTTTGAGATAAAAATAAACTGCTGGAAGATGTTTATGAAGCAAGCTGCATCTGTAGGGGGGAAATAAACTGTCAACATTTCGAGTCAAGGTCCTGCATCAGGACTGAGAGTGTGGAGGGAAGGTGGCCAGTATAAAGTGGTAAGGAGAGAGGAGTGACTGAGGGGCTGATATGTAATATGTGGAACCAGATGAGAGGAGGGACAATAAGTAGATGGAGACAGGTAGAGATGGAAAGGGTGTGTATTTCTTGTCCCTAGAGTGTTGGGAATAGTTGGGCTGCACCCAAGGTTGAAATCCAATAAGTCAAGGAGTTCGACAGAACCTGCCAAATTTTATATTTCAGAAATAGCAGGATGAGAAATGAATGCTCAGTCCACACATGGGAAGTGAGCTTATCATTTGATATTATTTTGAGGTCTGTCTTTATTTTTACCACTTTGTGATGGAAGTTATCTCTTATACTTAACCTCTTAGCTATACCTGAATCCATCTGAATTGGGTTAAACTACTCATGGTGTATACAGCACTGCAAATCGTGTAAGCTATATCAAGAAACTACTGAAGAACATGGAATGAAAAAAAACGCAACAGGTTGCGCACTATCTAATGTATTTCCATTCTCTAATGTTCTTCCATTAGCTTAACCTTTAATAATAACGGTGGCACTCATTTCTCCCTAAATCGCCATCTGAACAAAATTCAGTCTGATAATCAATTGATTTCCCATTTGCACAGGTGAACAGTCAAAAAAGATAGATCACTTGTGCGGATGGTTGTCCTGTAACTTTAAATATCACTCAAATGTACAGTTCCTAAACACCAGTTGTTAACCCATCTTTACACTCATTCAGAAGAATGCCTTCCCCGTATCAGTACAGACTCTGTATGCATGGGAAAGGAGCAAGAAAATGAATGCTGGGGTCAAATTATGGAAGTAATTTCTGCAAATTTATGCACCCACTCACAGAAGACCTTAAGCCTTCCCGTTCCTCTTATTTATGTATTTTTGTCTTTAAACAGTCTGACACGACACTCCTACAACATTGAATCCCTCGTTCACCAATCCCAACCACCAAAGATGTCCCACTGTCTTGAACCAGGGCAATAAAGAATAGTTCAGCTGAGTGGGAACAATTTCCCAGAGGATGACTCACTCTCTTCATGCTGCTTGCAATGATTCTGATATTTTGCTTATCAAAATATTATATTATATTAAGAAGCAAATTTTAATTTGAAAAATATCCTTAATTTAATTTTATGTATTACAAAAAACAATGGCCTCATAAAGTGAACTATGATAGTAAGCTACAGTTCATCAAATTAACTTAGATTTAGTTTGGTACTTACAATTGAGAAAAATTCCATATTGACTATTAATTTGACATTAAATCACACAGGGACAACATAATTTCATTACATTAAACAATCAATAGTATTGTCTGTAATCAGCAGGAATAATTATTTCGTAGTTGTAGATTGAGTGCATGAGACCAATCACACACAAGCCAGCACCACTAACTCCACCCCTTCACAACACCCATTCTAACACTCTTACTAACGCCCCACCCCGGCACTTGGGTTCGAGCAACTAGGGTGTACTGATGACCAGTTATCCTAGTGCTGCTAAGTGATTATTAAAGACGTGTTTAAACCACGCAATGACTTTGGCTCTTGTTTATATGGCGTCAGAAGTGGGATGACCTTCGTTTTCTGTATAACGGTTTTTATTTGTATCATTTTGGGGAGTTTTGTCTTACTTTACGATGGCCTCCTCTTGTCGAAAGCCTGACCCTCTTGCCTTTGATGTGGATATCAGCGAATGCTGGGCTACGTTTGAACTCGACTACCAGCACTACATGAACATTGCACACCGAAATGAACCAGATGCTGTCAAGGCTTCTCTCCTGCTCAACCTTGCAGGTCCAGCTGCCCTCATTGGTCAAGAACATTCCGCTATGCTCCAGCGGTCCGCGATGCTAACGGTCAGGTAATAACCCCAGCAGAATCTCCTGACGACCCCAGTGTCCTGCTACGTAAACTGAGCCAGATCTGTGACCTGCCCTCAAACCACATTTTGGATAGGGCAAGGATCTTCTCTCGTCGTCAGCTCCCTGGCGAACGGGCAGACTCGTTTATTTCTGATTTGATGTGTTTAGCCCAACGTGGTCGGTTCGAACTAATTCCTATTGATCAGCTAACTGATCAGCTAACTAGGGAGCGATTTAAAGCTCAGATCAGAGCTTCTGAGATGGACAGATTTGACGCTTGATGAAGCTGTGCACGCATGCCGAACTGCTGAATTCATCGACCCCATAGAAGGCTCGCATGAAACAAAAACAATCAATGAGATGGGCTTCACTAGGCAGCGAACAAACACAGATAACAGGCGATTTACGCCCCAAGCTAGTCAGGTGGTTCGCAGCGGTCCGTAGCAGAGATGTCCTAACTGCAATTACTTACACAACAGACGAGTCAGCCTGCCCCGCCATTGGAAAACATGCAATTACTGCACTTTGCTTCAGTGTGTAGGGCCTCAATCCGGGCTAGGGGAGGAATTCGCCAAGCTCCAAGTCTAATCTCAATTTTTTGCGACTCGACAGCAATAATGTTACTCCCAACAATTACCAGCTCACAGCTGTTCCAGCCCACAGCCCAATTAATTCTCAAGATGATTCCACTGTTTACCCAATTTACTCTCTGCAGCAATTAGCCACGAAGAATCCAGAACCGACCGTGATGATATCTGTAAACAATGTGGACTTTGGCGCAAAATTAGATACGGGGTCCAAAGTAAACACAATATCAATCAATCTTTTCAACAAGATTAGAACTAACGAGCCTCTATCAAGGACAGGTCCACTTTACATGCTTTCGGAGGGGAGGTATTGGTTCCTGTGGGCAAAACCAACTTGAGATGTGTACTGAAAAGATCCACGAGGGTTTTAACCTTTTATATCCTGAACTTTGACTCAGCCACCCTGCTTGGTAATCGTGCCTGTCAAGAGCTGGCGCTGATTTCCTTTGACAAAACTGTCCACAAGCTACAAATTTCATTTGACCCGCTGAGTGAATTCCCTGATCTTTTCGACAACAACCTAGGCAGGTTGCCCGTGACTTACAGGATTACTACTGACCCCGATGTGATACCCGTCATCCGAGCCCCACACCGATTGTCATTTGCCATGGCTGACAGGGTTCACTCTATGCTGAAGGACATGACCTCCATGGGCGTAATTGAAGCAGTCAGCAACCCACCGACTGGGTCTCGACCATGATTCAAGAAGGGAAAGAACGAAATCCGTCTGTGCATCAACCCGAAAGACCTGAACACTGCCATTAAGCGCCCACACCATCCCATGAAGACCGTCGAGGATGTTGCGGCAAAGGTCGGAATGGCCACCCTATTTTCTGTTCTCGATGCTAAGAACTCTTTCTGGCAGATACCGCTGGACAAGAAGTCGTCAAGCCTCACTACATTTGCCACCCTATTCGGCAGATATAAGTTCCTGAGAATGCCGTTTGGAATCAACTCTGCAAGTGAAGTCTTCCAGAGAGCCATGGAGCATCTATTCGAGGGCCTGCCTTGTGCCATTATTGTCGATAATATCCTCATATATGGCAAAGACGCAGATGAACACGATCACAATCTCAGGCTCATCTTGGAGCGCGCTCGCAAGATAAACCTCAAGATCAATCCTGACAAGTGTAAGTTCCGGGTCCAGCGGTTTCCTACATTGGCCACATCTTTACTCCTGATGCCTTAAACCCCCGATCCGAAGAAAGCTGCTGCCAACACAGAGATGCCTGCCCCCACAGATGTAAAAGGCCTGCAACGTTTTCTGGGTATGGTAAACTATCTCGGAAAGTTTATACCGAACCTCAGCGAAATAAGCTCCACACTGCGGCAGCTGACCAAAAAGGACACTGCATGGTCATGGTTCCCGCAACATCAGGCTGCCTTTGATGTTCTAAAATCTAAACTGACCAGTGCACCGACTCTGACTTTTTTCGACCTGAACCGTCCTGTGACGATCACATGTGATGCCTCGAAATTTGGGCTCGGTGCAGCCTGCTTGCAACCATCTGCTGACGGCACTCTACTACCTGTCGCTTATGCCTCTCGCACCATGACCGACACGGAGCATCACTACGCGCAAATCGAAAAGGAACTGCTGGCTGTCGTTTTTGCCTGCACCAAATTCCGTGATTTCGTCCTTGGCAACACATTCACGGTCGCGACGGACCATCAACCGCTGGTGACAATCTTGAACAAGCCCATCCATGCCGCGCCAGCTCGCTTGCAGCGCATGATGCTGCAGCTGCAGCGGTACGACTTCTCCATTACCTACAAGAAGGGTAAGGACATGCACATTGCTGATACTCTCTCCCGTGCACCTCGGGCATCTTGCGAACAACACCCCTATGAACAGGAGGATTTCATGGCCCTCGGTGTCTACCTCGTCCCCAGTAAGCAACTGCGCGCCCTGGCCGTGCACACTGCCACTGACGTTACGCTTCAAACCCTCTCCTCCATCATCAAAACAGGCTGGCCAGACAAATGATCCGACACGCCCACAGAGGTACAGCCGTACTTCCTGGTACGTGATGAACTGGTGGTACAGGATGGTGTTGTGGTTAAGGGTCACAAGGTGGTGATACCCTCATCATTGCGAGATGAATACTTCAAAGAGGCACACAGCGGTCACCCAGGGCTGATTCTACACTGGCACGCGCTCGTGGTCTGTTCTACTGGCCGGGGATGGCCGAGTACATTCGGGACCGCATAGCCTCCTGCCCCACTTGCAACAACCTTGCGCCTCATCAGCAGCGGCAGCCCCTTCTGCAACAACCACCACCAGCACTGCCCTGGACATCGCTGGCGGCAGATATTTTCGAATGGTGCGGAAAGCACTATCTCGTTCTGGTCGACTCATTTTCTAATTGGTTTGAACTTGACGAACTGACCTCCCTCACGTCTGAGATGGTCATCAAGAAGCTAAAGAGACACTTCTCCGCGTATGGCATTCCTGTTTGCCTGAGAACTGACAACGGTCGGCAGTTCACCAGCCACATGTTCCAGCTTTTCGCAGACTGATGGAACTTCCAGCACGTCACGATCAGTCCCGAATATCCACAGAGTAATGGACTCGTTGAACGCGCTGTCAGAAGTGCCAAGCACTTGCTGGAGGGAGCACACATCTCCAAGTCGGACGTCTATCTCGATCTCCTGAATCTTAGAAACATTGCCAGGGACGGTACCCTGGGATCGCCGGCACAGCGCCTGATGTCAAGATTGACGAGGTCTCCGGTCCCCACCGCACAACAGCAGCTGGTTCCTCGTGCGTTGGAGTCTGCCACTATCCAGAAACGTCTCTAAGAGAGGCAGAGCATACAGAAACGATCATACGACAGTTCCAGCAGACCACTCAAGCCTCTACTGCCGGGCCAGGTCGTCCGTCTACGAACTTCGACTGGACATTCCCGTCTGGGCACTGTTGTCAGCCCGACTAACGAGCCACGATCCTACATGGTGGACTGTGAGGGAGCAGTTTACCGGAGATGTCGACAACACCTGCTTGCTGTGAGGGAGCCCCACCCACCGCGTGCTGGTCCCTATGCTCC
Source organism: Malacoraja senta (assembly GCA_038087875.1). Classification (NCBI taxonomy): domain Eukaryota; kingdom Metazoa; phylum Chordata; class Chondrichthyes; order Rajiformes; family Rajidae; genus Malacoraja; species Malacoraja senta. The sequence goes on from CM075977.1 coordinate 172,630,045, forward strand.
GCCGCTCCAGTTCCAGACGCCTTCTGCGATGTCTCCCACCCATCCCCGCATGCCTTACACCCCTCCTCGTCCCTCGGTCTCCACTAACCACGGGGTCTCACCTACCGCATGTCTTCCTTTTCGGTCCCCACAAACCTCTCCCGCGCCATTCTCACCTCCTGGATCTCCGTCCCATCTTTCGGGAGAGGGAGGGGAGGGTTGGGTCCGCACGCGCTCGGGACACGTTAGCAGACCACCAGACAGATATGGCGAGTATGTTTAACTCCATGGCATGGGTGCCCTTTCCACACTTAATCCCAAGGGGGAAGGATGTAGATTGAGTGCATGTGAACCAATCACACACAAGCCAGCACCACTAACTCCACCCCTTCACAACACCCATACTAACACTCTTACTAACGCCCCACCCCGGTTCGAGCAGCTAGGGTGTACTTACGACCAGTTATCCTAGTGCTGCTAAGTGATTATTAAAGACATGTTTAAACCACGCAATGACTTTGGCACTTGTTTACAGTAGTGACAACTTATTGTAGTTTAGTTTAAAGAAAAACGCACCAAACAGGCCCTTTGGCCCATGCCGACCATTGATCTCCCACTCACACCAGTTCTACGTTATTCCACTTTCTCCCTCACTCCATACACAACCCACACATTTTGAGATGGGGGAAGAAAACAGAGCACCTGGAAGAAACCCACACGGTCCCACGTAAAATGTGTAAACTTTACACTGAGGTCAGGATCTCCACAAATAGGCCTGAGTCCACATTGAGGCCTGGGTCTCTGGCGCTGTAGGCAGAGGCTCTAATAGCTGTGCCATTGTGCCATATTTAGCATTGATCAAGATGAAATTGATAAAAAGAGGATAGGAAATTAAATTTGTCTCTTTTTAAAAGGAATTCACAAATATAGTCTTGCTATTATATCCATTACCTCAGGTTATATAAAAAGATACAAACTGCTGGAGTAACGCAGCATAACTCAAGTAACTCAAGTAGAATACGAGGAGGTGTTCCTCCTGTTTGTGAGTGATCTCACTCTGGCAATGAAGGTGGCCCAGGACTGCCTTTCTTGGTATACAGTGTTGGTATCAAGTTAAAGACAAAAATTAACACATCTTCATCTTGATCATTTGTGTGAGATCATTAACCTTGTTCCAGAATGTATTTAGGCCTTGGGTGCTTCCCACCCAATAATGCTTCATCATCAGCGGGTGAGGCAGCATCTATGGAGCAAAGGAAATAAGCAACGTTTCGGGTCGAAACTCTTCTTCAGACAAAGAAGGATTTGTCTGAAGAAGGGTTTCGACCCGAAACATTACCTATTTCCTTCGCTCCATAGATGCTGCGTCACCCACTGAGTTTCTCCAGCATTTTTGTCTACCTTCAATTTTCCATCATCTGCAGTTCCTTCTTAAACATGCTTCATCATCATCTTCGTTTCACTGTAATTTCACTGCATACGCTGAGTTTTTTTTAATGCCTTGGTTTGTGTACATTGCTCTTTTACACCTTTCCACTGGGGCATCCATCGCTGCATTGGGAAACATCAGCATTTGTGCTCTCTAATTTGCTCCAACCATCTCATTGCATCCACCATCTAAAGTGTATCGGTGATGTAGCCATGGGTTCCATAAGAACCCGTCAGCATTTCTTGATGAACCTGGGTAAATGTGCACAATATACTGCCAGGATGCTCCCATCATATGCATAAAATGCCCTTACATATTTCCATTCTACCATTATGTAGGAAGGAATCGCAGATGCTGGTTTAAACCGAAGATAGACCCAAAATGCTGGAGTAACTCAGCGTGACAGGCAGCATCTCTGGAAAGAAGGAATGGATGACGTTTTGGGTCTGGGCCTCGATCCGAAATGTTACGCATTCTTCCTCTCCAAAGATGCTGCCTGTCACGCTCAGTTACTCCAGCATTTTGGGTCTATCTTCGGTTTAAAACAGCATCTGCAGTTCCTTCCTACATAATGGTACAATGGAAATATGTATGGACATTTCATTCATATGATGGGAGCACCCTGGCAGTATATTGTGCATATTTACCCAGGTCTATCAGGAAATGCTAACAGATTCTTATAGTTATGTGTCTATCTTCCATTGTACCATTGTTCCAAACTGACATTGGTCACCAGGCCAAAATGACACTGACAATGATACTTCTGCATCACGATTCAATGTATGCTTTCAATTGGAATTCAGTTTCTTCCCATATGCATACAATCTTTTACTTCCTGTCATCTCCACTAGCAATACATTGCTCCGAAGGAGTTCAGCATATTGGCCCAGATGTTCAGCTGATACTCCAGTCTCCTCCTGCAAGGGCATTACTTGGTTACCCGTGCCAATTATAAATTGTCCCAAGTCAATCAGAGTTTGACAATTATTTGGCGAGGAAGGTTCATCGATTACCAGATGTTTGCAAATGTCTTATTCTATTTCCTTTTTCATTCACAATTATGTGTGATGAAATATACCATCTGGAATATGATGGTTAGATTCAAACTGTTTTCTCCTTCCAGGAGATGTAGATGAAATAAACCTACTCGACAAAATGGATTCAGGATTACTTGGGTTAAGTTCCTCCGCATAAAGAAAAGCAGTTAATTCACAGAAAATCGAAATGTCACCTTGGATGGCAAAATTGCTTCTTTGGATGAGCTGCTAAATTTTACTAATGTCACATACAATCATTGAAAGCACATTTTTAATAAAGTTTAAAAGTGTTTTCAGCTGTCTCTTCAGTGTCTTTGAGCCAATGAAGATCTCCAGCTGGCTCAATGGTACTGAAACTGATTTCCTCGTATTGAAAAAAGAGCTGCCATGGCTAAAAATCCATTCGGGAACTGTAATCCAATTTACCTGCTACCTTCACTAAGGGGTTTCAGAGATTTCCAGGCAAGCTGTCACTTTACATTATACAAAATACTAATGACTGCGATAACTTACAACCTGGCTTGCATAGTTGCTTTATTCTCCCTGATGTTTTGAAAATATTTGTCACTAATTAGCTGGGAATTGTGGTAAAGAATTGTAGTTAAGAAAGCAAACTCAATTTATTTCAAGGGCTTGTATACAAAAACAGGGATGTAATGTTGAAGTTCTATAAGGCTTCATTTGGAATATTGTGAGCAATTTTGGGCACCATATCTGAGGAAGGATGTGCTGGCTCTGGAGAGGGTCCAGTGGAGGTTTACAAGAATGATCCAGGAATGAGAAGGTTAACCTATGATGAACGTTTGTCGGCACTGGGATTCTACTCTACTGGAGTTTAGAAGAATGAGGGGGGACCTCATTGAAACATACAGAAGAGTGAAAGGCTTGAATCGAGTGGATGTAGAGAGGATTTTTCCACTGGTGGGAGAGTCTAGGACCAGTCATAGCCTTCAGGCCCTGTCTCACTTAGGCGACTTTTTAGGCGAATGCAGGAGACTCTGCGCTCGCCTCATGATTGCCACATGTTCGCTGGTGGTCTCAGGTGAGTCTCCTTCATGGTCGCGAGGAGTCCCCGCATTCTGGTAACTAGTCGTGGCCTCAGTATGGTCACAGCAAATTTTTTAACATGTTGAAAATTTTTCTGCGACCAAAAATTGGTCGCCATGGAGAAAATCAATACTTTTGTAATCGTAGGTGCAGTGGTAGTGGGGTCGCCATGTAATTGTAGGTAGTCGAGGTAGCCGTAGGTTGTTTTAGTTAATCTCCTTTGCTGACCGGGCATTTTCATTGGCTCATTGGGGAAAAACAATCGTAAGCACGGGTTTTCAGAACCAAGTAAATCCGACTGGTAATGTTAAATGCACGTCAAACTTCACAGCTGTGTATCTCTGGCTTATTAAATGTTGTCTGGCTTCTTAAAAGTGTCTCCACCCCGTCCCTCCCCCTTCTCTCCCCATTCTTTTAAAGGACTTACCGTACACAGTGCTAGCCGTCTTAACCTTCCTGTTCATCGCGGTGTGTGTCTGTATCACCTTGGCTTTGTACCGTGTGAATTTGAGACTTCGCTCCCCCGCTCTCCGTGCGTGTGCGTGCGTGTGTGTGCGTGTGTGTGTGTGTGTGTGTGTGTTTGCGTTCCACTGTTGACACTCGCTGTTCCACTTCCCGGTTTTTCAGCGAGTGCCACGAGCTTGCCACTCGCCGGCAGTCTGCTGAAAAATCACCTGAGTGGGACAGGCCCTTTAGGATGTTCTTTTAGGAAGACAAGGAGAAATGTCTTTAGTCAGAGGGTGGTGAATCTGTGGAATTCTTTGCCACAGAAAGCTGTAGAGGCCAATAGTGGATATTTTTATGTCAGAAATAGATAGATTTTTGATTAGTAAAGGTGTTATGTGGAGAAGGCAGGAGAATGGGGTTAGGAGGGAGAGATAGATCAGTCATGATTGAATGGCGGAGTAGACTTGACGGGCCGAATCTCTTTCGACCTTAGGACTTAGGACCTTATGAATTTTGTTTCCGCTGGATCAGGACAGAGGCAAGCTTGAAGGCCAGTCGAATGTTGGGCAGGCTCAATGCTGGATGTTGCTGGTGGCAGATGTTCCTCCACATGATGTCATCATTTATTATAGTTCTTGGTCCAGTGGTGGGCAGTTGGCCAAAATCTTCCAGGGAATCATCTCCCACTTTACTTGATATTGCAATGGATGGCATAAAATGCCCCCCCCCCCACCCCCACCCCCTCTGCACAATATCATTGCAGAAACCTTTCGGTGCCCAGTAACAAAAATAATTTTGGTCATCATTCTGAAAACAGCCTTGGGATAGACTACGGACCTGGTGCAAATGATGGACTGGTGACAATTAATCTGCATATTTTTACAACACACTTCAATGTAATGCAACTGCATGGGCTGTGATTAAGTCCACCAACATCTCTTGCTATTATATTGTGCATTGGTCATACTTCTTTTGATTAAACCATACATTATTACTTGTCACTTCTTGCTACACCATTTTCTAAATCATGTTTTACCATTCCCATAGCCCTCAAAGCAATGGCTTGGGCAACTCTTCTGACAATAGCCTTAAATTGCTCGAATCATGAAAAATAGCACATGGAGTGGGAAGAAGAGTCAATGTCATGAAGCAGCTCGATAGGACTTTGGTTAGGCCACATTTGGAGTATTGCATGCAGTTGTTGTCGCCCCATTACAGGAAAGATGTGGAAGCTTTGGAGAGGGTGGAGAAAAGATTTACCAGAATGCAGCCTGGATTAGAATGTTTCAGCTACAGGGAGAGGTTGAATATCCTTGGATTGTTTCCCCTGGAATGCCAGAGGTTGAGGGGAGACCTGATAGAAGTATAAACAAATCATGAGAGGCATAGATAGGGTAGACAGTCAGAACCTTTTTCCCCAGAGTGGAAATGTCCAACACTGGAGAGCATAGCTCTCATAGATATCATGAGAGAAGGTTTAATGGAGATGTGTGGGTTCGTTTTTTTTTAACATGTAAGATGGTAGGGGCCTGGAACGCATTGCCTGGGGTGGTAGTGAAGGCGGATACAATAGTGGTGTTTAAAAAGCATTTGTATAGGCACATGGATTTGCATGGAATGGAGGAAATAGATTATTTGCTGTCAGATGTGATCAGTTCAGATAGGCAACATGCTCGGCACAAAGATTGTGAGATGAAGGGCCCGTTCCTCTGCTGTACTATTCTAAGTTAAGCTGCAAGAGATCTTGGCCACATCTGTTGAAATTCTTTGAAAAGAAAAATAAAACACTAAATTGCAAAAAAATGTTTGTTCCCCCAAAGCCAAATTTCCAGAGAGATATACAGGAATATGAAAATAAAATCATTATGCTCTATTCAACCAAATGTTCCGTATTCACTGCAAAGTAAATAAACCGGCAGTGCCTGGAATGTAGGATTTTATCAGATTGAACACACTCAGGAACCAATCATAAAGTGGATGTCAAAAGCGTTTCTGCATAAATATACTTTAACTATTCATTTTTTAATAATTCATCGCTTAGCAAATAAAAATTCAAAAACATGTTATACTGATTTGTGGGAACCCCCAAGTGCAAACAAACTCTTGCAATCACATCTTCAATGTGCCCTGCAGTTATTGTACTGGTTAACATGTTGCCTTCAATTCCAAGCTAATTAAATGCAGTCGTTAATCTGTTTAAAATAAGAGTGTACATGATTTTTGAATTGCATACACAAGCAAATTGGGCAAATAAATGCTGACTCTATCTTGAGTCCCTTCATTAAAATACACTGGCTTCTAATAAATAGCTTAGCAATTTCATTTCGGGAGAAACTGAGTCCAAGGTCAAATTTCATACAGTTACTTCAGGATATGAATAAATACATATGCAATATGCAATAATACCTGAATTGGATAGATTAAAATAGTACACAACCGTGTAATGTGAATTGACAGAGGAATATCTAAACCAATTTGCTGGAAGATATAAGCAAATGTAAATGATTTGTTAGTTTGTTAAATTGTGTGGGTAATAAAATTTCTAAATCACAAATGAATTTGTCTTTCTGTGTACGCAAAGGATACAACGGTGCAATGCTTCCACCCATTCTTAACTCCCCTATAATTTCCCCACCAACCTCCCCACCTTCACTTACCATTATCCTCTCCCCAACAAGGTATGCTGGACTGACGGAGAAGCAAAGATGAAGTTCATAAGTTCATAAATTATCGGAGTACAATTAGGCCATTAGGCCCATCAAGTCTACTCTGCCATTTGATTGTGGCCCCTGACACCATAACTAATCAATTTTACTTTTGAACCATCGATAGCTTGTTTCGGGAATTACCCATGACAAATCTGAGCATCATCCATTGACAATGAAGTTGCAGTTTCATGGAGAATGTTACTGAGAAGAACGTCCCCGAGGAAAACAAATATTAACTGGTCTGTGTGGAATATATAATCTCCATATCAAAAGTACAGAAATGTTCTTTACTTATAACTATTCAATAAAGTAAATTTCAGACCAGTTTCAAATTAATATTGGAAACTATACGTGCAGACCAAATAAATCCTACCACATAAATTTGTCTTGCAATATAACAAAGTAAATTTTCAATGTTAGTTCATAAAAAATCTCAGATCTATATATACACATAGGAAGGTTTTGGGGGTTATGGGTCAAATGCAGTTTTGGTCTCCAAATTTGAGGAAGGACATTCTTGCTATTGAGGGAGGGCAGCGTAGGTTCACAAGGTTAATTCCCGGGATGGCGGGACTGTCATATGTTGATAGAATGGAGCAGCTGGGCTTGTATACTCTGGAATTTAGAAGGATGAAAAGGTAACTTATTGAAACATATAAGATTATTAAGTGTTTGGACATGCTAGAGGCAGGATACATGTTCCAAATGTTGGGGGAGTCCAGAACCAGGGTCCACAGTTTAAGAATAAGGGGCAAGCCATTTAGAACAGAGATAAGAAAAAACTTTTTCACACAGAGGGTTGTGAATCTCTAGAATTCTCTGCCTCAGATGGCAGTGGAGGCCAATTCTCTGGATGCTTTCAAGATAGAGTTAGATAGAGCTCTTAAAGATAGCGGAGGTAGACAAAAATGCTGGAGAAACTCAGCAGGTGAGGCAGCATCTATGGAATAGGTGAAGTTTTGGGTCGAGACCCTTCTTCAGGCTGACGTGGGGGTGGGGGGGGGGGCTGGAAGAAGAAAGGAAGAGGCGGAGACAGTGGGCTGTGGGAGAGCTAGGAAGGGAAGGGGAAGGAGGGAGAAACCAAGGACTAGCTAAAAAAACTTCCCACGCGAAATATGAGGTGCCGCTCCTCCAATTTGCGGTGGGACCCACTCTGGCCATGGAGGAGGCCCAGGTCTGAAAGGTCGGATTCGGAATGGGAGGGGGAGTTGAAGTGCTGAGCCACCGGGAGATCAGGTTGGTTAATGCGAACTGTGCGGAGGTGTTGGGCAAAGCGATCGCAAAGCCTGCGCTTGGTCTCACCGATGTAGAGCAGTTGACACCTAAAGCAGCGGATGCAATAGATGAGGTTGGAGGAGGTGCGGGTGAACCTCTGCCTCACCTGGAAAAAATTGCAGAGTCGTGGGATATGGGGAGAAGGCAGGAACGGGGTACTGATTGTGGATGATCAGCCATGATCACGGTGAATGGTGGTGCTGGCTCGAATGACATACTCCTGCACCTATTGACTATTGTCTATTGTCTAAATAGAATTTGCCCAAAATACTAACAGCAGAGACAAGTTTCGCCAAAGGGTTTGTTTCCATGCTCTATAGCTCTATGATTTTATGACTATAATTGAAGACCAGTAGCACGGAAGGAAAAACTGCATTCACAAGAATTTATTACAAATCTGTGTGAATTTCCAAAGTAAACTATCTTTGTCTCAAGATATGAACTTCAAAATATGAACTTATTTACTGATTTGACAGAATTTCTTCAGATGCCAAGACCAATAATTATAATGAGAGAATCTTGGAGGAGTTGATGGGAATGCAAAATGGGATTCATGTAAATGCACTGTACGGGCAAATTGGTGGTATGGTTGATGATTGGTGTAGAATCTGTGGGCTGAAGAGCTTATTGCCATGCTATATCTCTCCAAGAATCTTTGTTTATAATAAGAATTATGACATTTGACAGTGTATCTGATAGAATTTAAAGTCAGTTTTCCTTCGTCACTTGCAAATTATTGTTGCTCACATAACTCAGTGGCTGCAAGAATTGCCTTTGGAGTTGCTTTCTTCCACCAATGCAAGATGTCCTGTGACAAGTACAGCGACGACCTTTGCTCCCCTGGAATTTAAATGCATTCCACAGGAATACGGAAAAGCTGGAAGATGTCAAAAGTTCTCTTCCAAGAACTCAGAGGCGAACTTTAACTGCAAAACACAGGGAGCAAGGCAGCTCGCTACGGAACATTTAACTCAAATTTTCTGCCAGTTATTTAACTATTGATTTAACTCAGCTGTTCCATTAACATATAGGTTCCTGGTTTCCCGGTGGAGTAGGGGGCCAGCAAATACAACTCTATTCCAGCTCAGATATTTATAAACTCTCAGCTGTCATTACACTTAATGGACCCTGGAGCTGCGTGAACTGCAGATGGGGATCAGGAAATGGCAGTGGTCCCCAAATTCAGTGATACTTAACTGAATGTCTTGCCGGCTATTATTACAGCAGACATGGAGATCATATTTCCTGCTGAGGGAAGAACAACCTACAGTCATAAATGTTATGATTAGAATGGGGTCTCACATGTACAATAATATGTATATCCCCTGCTCATTTATCAAAATTGAATGAGCATAGTTTAGTTGGTGTTGTAGCACAAATCCAAGGGCAAGTGTTGTCCTGTTAAACTCCCACCATGAGAAACATTGCATTTTAAAATGTTGCTTCTTGCTTAGTGCTTGTTATTATATGACTCTTAAATACATAGCTGTGTTTGAACCTCGGAATTTCCAATACAATCACTTGCATTAGTTATGTACAGGAATATTGATCTTCCACAGTGCAAGAAAAATTGGTACAGGGTGTCATTATCCCATGGAGCTCCATTCACTTAGAATTTAAACGCAATTAGTTGTAATTTTATATTTAATTATCCTGGCAATATATTTGGATTTTCCAATTGACTTTTGGACTTGGATATTAATCTTCAATGACACAATTAATTTCATACCTATGTCCTTTACTAATTTAACAGCCTGCAGCACTTAACGCTGCATGGTGGACCCATTTGGATTTATCTGAACCTAACTATATTATGCATTTCACTTCATCCTCACTGAAGATCACAAACAAGTTGCATTCATCTTTTACACATGACATCTGGAATTTACATTTCATAATTAAATCAACCGTTGTATCATAGTCACACAGCATGGAAACAGGCCCTTCAACCCAACTCGTACATGCTGAGCAAGATACCCCATCTAAGCTGATCCCATTGGCCCACGTTTGGCCCATATTCGTCAGAAACATTTCTATCCACGTGTCTCTCCAAGTGCTTTCTTTAAATACTGTTGTAGTACCTGTCGCAAATGCCTCCTCTGCCTGATCATTCCATATACCCACCACCCTCTCAATGAAAAATTTGCCCCTTAGGTTCCTATTAAAGCTTGCTGCTCTCAGCTTAAACCAATCAACACCAAATATGTGCACTGCTCCTTCAACAGAATGAATACAATTGATTGGTAAAGTTTCAAAGCAATGGGATCTACTAGTCGCAAAAGACACAAAAAATGAGAAAAAAACACTTTTGAACTTTTACTAGAACCTGTAGTCCAAGACATGATATATTGCAGGACATAGATGGGCTATCTTATTTTGCTGATTTCTCAGCTGTAAGGCTACTAGAAAATCTACCTGCTGAACCTATGCCAGGTTAACATGGTGCAGGAAAGGAGCCATTTTGAAATCCATGGGGGAAATCAGCTGGACGGTAGAAGGTGTGTTGCTCAAGGAAACTCAATAAAATTTTAATTTTATTTAAAAGCTTGTCTGATTATTTTCTGTGTATGAGTGTATGAGTGAGCATGTGAGTTTGCACATGTGTGTATGTGCACACATGTGTGCACCTGTGTATGTGTGGAACTTCATACGTGACAGCTCTTTCAAAATACCTTCATCACAACCAATGTAATGATCCAATAAGGCTGCATCACCACCTCTTTAAGGATGACTATGAATAAATCATAAGTATTTGCCTTGTCAGGAAGAGCCACAGCTTGAGACAATCACTGCCTTATTCTTTTCCTATTATCATCTTGGAGCTGGTGGTCAGATTTGAAGATTTCCGTTGCTTCCAAGTTAACAAAAGAGGGACAGATTTTGCTGGAAAGTGATTGTAACTCTTTTAACTTTTTGATTAATTCTAGATTCTGAAAAGTTTTTGTACTATCTCCTATTATAAACAATTATGATAGTTTTGATGTTCAATATTTGTATCGTATCAGAGATAAAGGTAGAAAGTTGATTCTAGAAATGCTCTCAATTCAGCAATAAAACAGGTGAGTGTGTTGACAACTATTTTATTCGTTCACTCGCCACTAGAGGGTGTTAATTATAAGAAAATTACAGTACAAAGTGCTCACATAGATTTTAATGTTTTCCTTCGATAGTTCGTCTCAATATCCAAACTTGTCTGAAAACATAAAAAAGTCATAAAAACCCAATGTTAGTGTAGATTGGTTATTTCCTACTAACCAATTGTAGTGCTTGTCAGTAGTTGCTCCGCCTAATATGCAATTTATATTACCAAGATCTTGCTTACGTAATCAGTCTGAGTAGCTGCTAGTTACTGTAATGTCCTGCAGACCAATGCCAATGGCGACTGCTAGCCTGTTTGATTTGCCTCTCGCACACTAACTGATACTGAACAACGTTACGCCCAGATTGAAAAAGAATTGTTTGCAGTGGTTTTCGCCTGCACGAAATTCAAAGACTGTATTTTTGGGAAGTCTGTGATTGTAGAAACAGACCACCAGCCGCTGGTCACCATCTTGAATAAACCCATTCACGCTGCTCCCGCTCGCCTGCAACGGATAATGATGCAGCTGCAGTGTTTTGATTTTAACATTGTCTATAAAAAAGGCAAGGACATGCACATAGCTGACACGCTATCAAGGGCCCCATGCAAAACCAGCGAACGACAACTCTCTGAACAGGACCAGTTCTCAGTAATGAAGGTATCATATGTTCCTACTGATTGCCTAAGCAGCCTGGCAGAGCACACGGTTGCTGACGAGACTTTACAATTGCTGTCCGTAGTCATCCGGCATGGCTGGCCGGATAAACAACACAACACCCCGCTCGCAATCCGCCCATACTTCCTGGTTCGCGACAAACTGGTGTTACAGGACGGGATTATAGTCAAGGGCCACAAGGCAGTTGTCCCAGCTGTCCTCCGGGACAAGTACTTCAATGCCGTCCACAGGGGCCACCCCGGCATGGAGGCAACCTTACAACAGGCACAGAGCATGTTTTACGGGCCTGGTATGACCAAATACGTACGTGACAAAACTGAAGTCTGCGCCATCTGCAAAAGCCTGACGCCACACCAGCAGAAGCAGCCCTTACTGCCGCACCCGGTTCTTTCTGTGGTCCATGGTAGCCATGGACATATTCGAATGGCATGGGAAACACTATCTGGTTCTTGTTGACTCTTATTCGGGCTGGTTTGACAATGATCTACTCGAAACCATCACATCTGAAGCAGTTATCTAGAAGTTGCAATGCCATTTCTCCGTGCACGGTTCCCCTGCACGACTTCTATCCAACAACGGCAGTCAGTTCACCAGCCAGCTTTACAAAAACTTTGCACAACGATGGGACTTTCGACATATCACCAGCAGCCCTGAGTTTCCACAGTCCAACGGACTCGCCGGACAGGCTGTCTGAAGCGCAAAACTAATGGAGCGTTCTTACCTTGCTAAATCTGACATCTACCTGGACCTGCTCAATTTAAGGAACATTGCCAGGGATCCCATACTGGGTTCCCCAGCCCAACGACTGATGTCTCGTCAAACCCGTGTTGCCCTGCCTGTACCCCAGCAGCTTCTGCAGCCACAGGTCCATTCTCCGCCCGCAGTCCAGAAACAACTACAATTCAAGCGCGATGCACAAAAAAGTTTTTCCGACAAGTCCAGTAAGCTGCTTAAACCTCTCTCCAGTGGACAGCTTGTACGCCTCAAGACCAACAAGGGCTATGGCCGTCTGGGTCACATCCACAGCCCTGCCAAAGAACCACGCTCCTACCTGGTTAGTGCGGACAGGGCCATTTACAGACGCAACCGTCAACATCTCCTTCCTGTGAAGGAACCGCGTCCTGCGACTCCGTATCCAGAGGTCTCTCGTTTTGTATACCCTCCCACTACCGAGCCAGCTGCTCCACTACCAGAGACTGTGTCCCCTGTGGCCTCTCCACGGCATTCAGCGCCCAGCTCGTCTACTTCACCACCTCTACCCGGCGAGTCTCCGGTGCTGTCCCAGGTCACATCCCGGGTCCCCTCCCCAGTCACTTCACAGGTGAAAGTAGAAGATGCGGATTCGTACCGCACATGTGCCGGACGGGTCAGCAGGCCACCCATTAGATACGGCGATTTTGTGTAACCATTTATACTTCCCCATATGCGTTATTAACGTTTCAGCTGCTGTATTGTTTAGCCTCCATGTTTCCACGTATCTATGCTTTATTTTGTTTCTACAAGGAAAGATGTAGATTGCTTATTTCCTACTAACGAATTGTAGTGCTTGTTAGTAGTTGCTCCGCCTAATATGCGATTTATATTATCAAGATCTTGCTTACGTAATTCAGTCTGAGTAGCTGCTAGTTACTGTAATGTCCTGCAGACCAATGTTGTAAGTGGACTTTAATAAATATGTGTTGTATCTTGACGTGTGTATGACTCGACTCATTACAGTTAGCAAAAAAAACCTGTAAAACAAATGTTTTCCTATCTTCAAATTCTATCCATTTCCTGTTTTCTTTGCTTGTTACAACTGACAAGAGTTCAGTCTGTGCTGCAGGTTCGCCAGTGGTAGGCACTCCATAATTCTGAAGTATGTTCTCTTTCGTGACATTGGGTTCAATAGAAGTTGAGGATATTTCTTATTTTTGTAATTTATTTATTTAGCGAATGCAAAGTCCTTTAGCCAAGCAGTTGCCTCTTGATCTGCTGTATGAAGGGTGACGTCCTCCTTTAAGTCTTTTTTGAGGGCATGCTTCAATGATGTGTTGCATTGTTTGCTGCTCTCCACAAGCACACCGTGGGGTTGGGCTGCTGCCCCATTTGTGAAGGCTAGCCAAGCAGGGGCCATGTCCAGTCCTGAATCTATTCAGCGTCGTCCACTGCTTCCTTGGGAGATTGGTGCCAGGTAGGGTTGGGTCTGACACCAGATGTTTATTTGGGACGTCCTTGGACTCCCATTCCTTTTTCCAAGCTGATTGGGTGGTGAAATCCAAATTGGTCGTCTAGATGGAAGTCGAGCAGTGGGTGGGTTGAAGATGTCCATGTGAATTGGCAGATGAGGGGAGTTTTTGGTCTTTTGGAGCATCCTTTGAGTGAGGGCTACTCGCCGGATGTGTGGAGGGGCTATATTGGATAGGACAGGGAGCCAGGGGAGTGGTGTTGAGCGGATTGTTCCTGTGATGATCTTCATTGTTGAGTTCAATTGGGTGTCCACATGGTGTGTGTGGGATGACCTGGACCAAACAGGAGCGCAATATTCGGCTGAAGAAAATGCAAGGGCTAGTGCTGAAATGCGCAGTGTGGAGGCTGCTGCCCCCCACTTTGAGCCAACAAGCTTACTGAGGAGATTGTTTCTGGACTTCACCTTAGCTGCTGTTCTTTTGAGATGTTCCTTGAAGGATAGGGTTAGGGTTAGGGTTAGGGTTAGGGTTAGGGTTTTTGTAATACTCATTTGCTTCAAGTGGATTCGAGCATATTGTTTCTTCTGCTTTTCTTGTTTGGATTACACAGTAACATTGAGCTCAACCTTCAAATCCCAATATGTTCTCATACATTTGCTCATCAGGTGTCTAACCTGTTATTTTGTGCAGTTTACTCTCATAATAAAATAAGGAACATGCATCCTTCGTGTTAACTTCACATCCGGCCAGATTTCTCTGACCAATTTTGAAAGCACTCGGTGGGGATTCCACGAAAAAATATCATAACACAACATCCACCCTACTGTACACTTAACTTGCGAAGTTCAGTAATACATCTCAAATCAGCCACAAAGTCCATTTGGGTGATGATTTTCAGTACAAAACATGGACGGTTGTATTATTGGAGAAGGGGCTCTCAAGTTGTTCAACCAGTTTAATGAACTCTCCAGGTATCACATCCACTGGCTTAGTAAAAACGTCATCAAATTGTAGGTTTGATGATGTTCAAGGTGTTTGAGGTGTTTATTGTGTTTACTTAAACCAATTTAATTTCACCTCAGATTCAAAAAAGTCAGATTGGGATTCTAAGCTCCAGAGAAATATTTCCCAAATCTAATGAAAGGGAAGTGACACAGACTTCTATAGCTGTTCTATTTCATCTTCATTCGTAAATTGTCATAGTACTACATTTCACTCATTGAATATGAATAATATTCATGACTCGGCAATGAAAAGGTGCAAGAAGCTATGTTTATTTATGCACTCGTTAACTGGAGTGTGCTGGTGAAAGGAGTAGATAAACTGTAGTTCCCATGTAGGTTCCTAAGCCTGTTTTGTTTATTACAGGAGACTACATTTATTGCTACAAACTAAAATTACACAAGGTAGCATTTTCTGAAAATGTTTTTTGACCTTTTTAAATGATTTATTTTCGAAGCTCCAAATATTTCAATATAAATTAAACATTAACATAGCACATATAACAATTCATTTAATAGGAATGATGAACGCATTTCTTTAACAGAATATACACTGCCGATTTAAATATATTCCACTGTTTCAAAGTTCTGGTCAAAAGTAAATTATATAATTATATACATTTTATTTACCTTCAGGACCAGATATAGCAATGAAAATGCAACTGTTCGGGGCAAAAAGAGGTAAAAATATTTTGAGGCATTGCACAAAGTACCTTTAATTAAAATCTTTGAAGGAATCATGTGTCAGCTTCATTCCATTACAGTTAATGTTTTTCGTGTCAGTCACTTCATACGTGTTCCCTGAGGAAGCATTGTCAATATCGACAATTTCTTCAAATTTCAACTTTGCTGAGGAAGGTGTTGACCCTGCAGAAGGCCAGCACTCTGTCAATAAACCTTTACTCAAACGCTGGATATTGTGAGACTGACCCAGGAAATATTACTCCTGAATTATTTAAACTGAAAGTGAACAGCACAATAAATTGAATTTTGACCTGCTCCGCTTTTCATTTATCAATCACTGAAGCTATGTGTAAAGCAAGAGATCAATTAAGTCAGCAGACAGGTGCAAGGAAGTGAGCGCGAGTCTGCTCTATTAATCTGCTCTAACTGACGCTGATATCTGGCAGAGTGGATTACAAGTTGAAGGCAGTTTGTCTTATCAAATCATTATTTGCTGCACTGGTACCTTGCCATCACCTATGGATGCTGGGAAAGGACACATTTTATCTTTAGCTTTTTCAACTTACTCTTGACGGCTTTCAATTAAGTGTAATACCAGCTACAGTATTCGCACAGTTGTTTGCATTACAGAGCTCTGCAACACTATGATGGATCCCCATGTCTACCTATGTTCATTATTTTCCAAATGTCTTCTTCTAAATATTTCAGTAGAAATACCTGTGACATCCTGGATGACACCATCAAGCTTTTTGTACTTTAGGATAATTTGGGGTCAATTATACATTACAATACAAAATGAGGCATCTCACCAGCAATTTATGTGATTTTTGTGACATTTTATAGAAATGATGATTTCAGTACGCCTATAGATCAACATTAAGAGAACACACACGTACCACAAATAACTTTTTAACCTTCTCCTGTTAAACCTCGATGCTCATGTAAACCGACATGACTTATGTGCTCACAACTCAACTGTAGAATGCCACAGATTTATGTTTAGCTTGCACTGCCATCTTCCTTTCATAGTACTGAATAACATTTAACACCTCTTGCTGCAATTTATAAAGCCAAGCGAGGACTAGGAAAAATGCCTTCACTTTTTGACATTAAAACAAGTTTGTGGGAAAAATGAAGTCTAATAAATTTGTGATTTCTATTTTTGTAATGGTATTTTCTGAATTATATGTGGAATACTTTTTTTCTCAGTCTTTGGAACAAAATTCAAGACTTTAATCGAGATTTCTTGAGAATAGGTTTATTACAATTCCATTTGCAAACATTTCTCAGTGCACCTCTCCTCTTTCCCCTGGTGCTGGTCACAAACAACATGTTTCTGCAAAATTTGTTCATAACTAACTTGTTTCTTTTACATTATATAGCCAGGTAGTGAGGAAAATAACTTAATACAAAGTTAAAGTTGCATAGAAGATTCGAAGAGCACAGCACAGGAATGAACCCTCAGCCCACAATATTTGCACATCCATTTGCCTACCTAAAAGCTTCTCAAATGCCTGTATCGTATATGCCTCCACCACCCCTGGCAGTTTTCTCCAAGCCCCCACGACTCTGTGTAAATAAATACCTTTCTCTTCCATCTCCATTAAATCTTTCCCCTCTCACCTTATAGCTATGCCCTCTAGTGTTGGACATTTCCACCCTGGGAAAAAGGTTCTGAATAACTACCCTATCTATGCATCTCTTCTTTTTTTTATACTTCTCTCAAGTCTCCTCTCAACCTCTGACGTTCCAGTGTTATTATGATGCCATCTCATCAATTGATTAATACACATTATGCATGAAGTTTCAGCATGTGTTCAAAATTCTAATCTGAAGAAGGGGCAGGCATGGAGTTCGGTAGAGAAGAGTGGTGTTACAAATAAAAAACAAATGACCAACCCATCAGAAAAGTTTGCTAAACATTAAGTAAAGTCACCAAGACCATCTTGGATTTCCTCTAAAATCTTGAGGCAAATCACAGGGACATTAATCAAAATTGTTCAATGCGCCTTCAATACAGGGGTATGGGGAAGGGGCTGAGTGGCACGTAGCACACCGATCACCCCTATGCTCTGAACAAAAGGAAGCTGCCTGTAACAGGGCAGCTAAGGCTGAATACTTCCAGCATTTTATTCTTTTTTTTTTAAAGGGAGTCTCAACCCTCTTCGTCAACACGGAGGTGACAATAATTTGATGTTGCAAAGGTTTAAGATTAAGATTGTGTTCTCTAAAAGGTTTCGTACAGGTCTGGGTCAGCGGAAGAGTGTGCAAACAATCAGGGTACCACACAAGTATTAATGGTCTCGGGGGAGCCAGAAGGAATGACAGGTATGAGATAATGTCATGATTTGCCTGCAGTGAAGAGCACTCTTTTGTGGTTTGGTTTCAGGAATCCTGTTGATATAGAACAGAGGAAGTTGCTGCACTGGCATGCAAGGTGAACATTGATCTAATGCTCCATGGTGACACATCAAACAGGAATGAAAAATAACTGAATAAGTTAACAGTATTGGAAAAGGGGAAAAATGTTAACATTTTCAGTATATAACTGTGCAAATCTTTGATGAAAGACTATACACCCAAAGCAAAAGATGCCTGATGTGCTGTACTTCCAACACTTTTACCTTCATTTCAGAACTTGCCCTGTTTCTCTTTTCTCTGATGATTGTCCTTGTTATTTAAAATTTCATTGAGAACTAAAATAACAACCATAGGTTTCATGGGGGACACGTTTTTAAGCTGCTCAGAAAAGCAGCAGTTTTCAAAGGATAGTTGCGGTAAACTGCACAGATTTTTTTTTTAATCAATTGCTGTCTGACTCCAATTCTCAGATGCCTTAGTAAATGATCCCATGGCATCCAGTACTGTAAATGCTGATGATATAAACCTGAAACCAAAGAATATAGAACATGTAACATATAGGACAGGAACAAGCCATTCAGCCCATGAGATCTGAGACAGTCATGATGTCGGATTAAAACTGCATATCTGCCTGAAAATAATTTATATCCCTTCATCCTTCACCTATTCATGTGCCTCTAAATGCCTTTTAAACATTGCTATTGTATGTTTCTATCACCCAGAGTCCCGTGTCCGATCATAACCTCAAGTACTGTGTGGAGTTTGCACATTCTTCCTATGACCATGTGGGTTTCTTCCGGGTGCTTCATTTTTCTTCCACATCCCAAAGACATGTGGGTTTGTAGGGTAAATGGCTCTGTAAATTGTCCCTCATGCATAGGGAGTTGATGAGTTGGGAGTGGAAAACATAGAACTAGTCTGAGCGGGTGATCAATGGTTGGTGTGGACTCGGTGGGGCCGAAGGGCCTGTTTCCATGTTGCATCCCTAAACTCAACTAAACTATACCTCTCCTGGCAGCGCAGTCCAGGCTTCCCACCAAGCGCAAACAACTTGCCTTTCAAATTATCTTTAAACATCCTCTTCTCATCATAAATCCATGCCCTCCAGTGTCTGACAATTCCATCCTGGGAAAAATACTCTGACTTTCGACCTTATTTATCCCTCTCATCATTTTATATATTTCTATTGATTCGTGCCTCAGCCTCCACTGCTCCAGAAAAAAAAACCAATCCAGTTTTTTGTCTAACCTCTCCAAGAAATAACACACCTATTCTGGTGAACCTCTTCAACACTCCCTCCAAAACCTCCATGTCCTTCTTGTAATACAGCAACCAGAACTGCACACAGTACTTTAAATGTGGCCCAACCAACATTTCATACAGCTTCAACATAACTCCTACATTTTATACTCAGTGCCCGAGCCAATGAATGCCAGCTTGCTGTGCGTGTTCTTCGCCACTCTATCGACCACTTTCAGGGAGGTATCGACTAGCACTCCAAAATCCCTCTGTACATCCATTAAACACTATCTGTAATCTGTCTGTTCATATTTCCTACTGACCTATATCCTGTTTTACCCGTCGACCTTTCTCACTATTCCCAATACCACCAATTTTTGCACCATCTGAAAACTTATTAATTAGCCCATGTAAATTTTGGTTCAAATCATTTATATATAATCACAAACAACTGTCCCAACTCTGATTCTTGTGGTATACCACCAGTCAGAATAACACCTCTCCACTATTACACTCTGTCCTCAATAGCCGAGCCAATTTTGAATCCAATCTACAAAGTTTTTGAGGATTCCAGGTGGCTTTTATTTTGGATCAGCCTACCATGAGGGAGCTTGTTGAATATTTTATTAAAATCCACATAGACAACACTCACTGCCATAATAGACTCAAAGTTCGAGAGTAACCACAGATCAGGCAGCAACCCCGAAGGCTATGGATAGGTGATGTTTCAGGTCGGGAACCATCTTCAGATTGATTGGGGGGGGGGGGGGAGAGAGAAAGGAACCTGAGATAGTATCCACTGCCATACTTTCATCAGTCATCTTCATCAGATCCTCAAGAAAAACTCAAACAAGTTTGTAAGACCAAAAGTATGTTGACTATCCCCAACAAATCCAGGCTTTTCCAGATGCAAGTGCATTGTTGAAAACCTGTTTATTATATCTTTTGTACTGTAAGCAATTCAATTTCAATAAAAACTCAACCACAAGCATTATGCAGGTGAAGTCATCATTTCAGATACACCGTGTGAATTATGCAGTAACTCATCCCAGACAAGGGAATCTTGTATCCATGACATGTCTGGATGACACTTCCCTGATTTTCATTCAGGCATTGACATGCAACTACAACATTTGACAACCTGCCTCACCATTAAATAAAGGGGACGTCTCAATGCAAATCTGTGGACATGGTGCTACGATTTCACTTTTGGAAGGTATCCTTGAATTGAGATATTTCTCTCCTTTGGCAAATTTCCTTTGAAACCTATATCTACTCCACATTGATCACAACCTACTTCCTAGTTTTCACCTCCCAGCAATTAAACCCCTACACCAACAACCCACTCCCTAACTGGGCTCTGGCTCAACATCTCAAGCCATTGCCCACCCATCAGCAAAGACCTCAAGCCATTGCCCACCCATCAGCAAAGACCGATTTGACACTCCAACAAGTCCACTGTTGCATTTTATGCACCAGCTCACCCATCACTGGTTCCCCTCAGACGAATGAAGTGTGTGTCGTGTCCCAACTGTCTGCTCACAGTGTCCCATTCCCACAACATATCCTGGACCTGGAACATACATTTTAGATAACACAATCATATTATTAGAGCCTATGCAGAACTTCATTTTGCAGCACCAAGTTCTCAAACAAAATGTTCTTTGCACTTTCTGTTTAACACTGCTATACAGGCACAGGCATTTTGTAGTATGTCCCATATATGTCAAATAATAATTTTCAAATCAAATCCAGGCGCTCGACTTTCTGTAGAGGAACTATTTTCTTTGGCTACCTTTAATGCAATCCAGCAGTCACACTTTTTGTACAAGACAGTTGTAAATTTTGAATTTGTTCACAGTCGCTGTCACCAGAATTAACCATAGTTCTTTGAAGGCAGTTTGATTAATCTTGCAGTGACTGAATTAGCTTGAGTTGTCCTTTCCACACCACACAGAGATTTTATTTTGTTTTGAAGATAAATGATCAGAGATCTAAGTCATAGAGGAACAGTCATATTCATATGGCAGGGAAACAGACCCTTCGACACAACTCCTCTGCGAAATGCTTATTTCAGGATGAGGTGATGCATGGAAGAAATCAAGGTAAGTACAGCAGGAGAAGACAGCACTAACCCACTTTACCTGCAAAGGATTACTTACAGGCTAAAAAATAATTATCTTAGAAGGCTGGGAGAAAAAAAGGCTGCCTTTCCAGGCTGACGCACAGAACTTGTTGTCTTATGAAATGTGACCTGAAACAAATTACTTCCAGAATGTCTGTCAAGGTCACCACAGCCCTGAACCTTGTATGCATCTGCCTCATTCTCAGCCATCACAGGGAACATCAGCAACATTAATCAATCAGCATTTCACAGATATATTGGACAGCTGACTGATGCATGGCACGCAATGGCCAGCACTTTCAGCAATTTTCTCATCAGCAGCTGGAAGCAGAGTTAAAGAGATATGCAATTATTTTGCCTGGCGGGATTCCAGTACATTGCTGATGGGTCCCGTGTGGCTAGTATGTATGATTCCACTGTCTCGTGAAACTCAGGAGCATCCACTTCATCAACGTGCAGGTCACCTGTGATCATCACAGCAGGCCCAGGGGGTTAGAAATATGACTATAATGCCTAGCAAGTTAAACTATTTTCTGGACCAGAAATTGTGAAATCTGTGGATGAATACGGACAGGAATTTAAATTTGGCACATCATATTCTCAGCAATGAAACATCCCACTGGAAGAATTCAGTGGCGTGTCTCCAGATCATGTTCCTACATCTCCAATTTTAAAATATCTTCTGACCCATTTTACATCAACAATTTGATACCTACATGCATACAATTGACAAAGGTATTAATGTATTTACCAGCTGTTACCACACACCCAGGAGACGAGGATGTTACACTGCTCAGCATTGAAGTTTATCGCAGTTCAATGCACATTTTACGGTTTATTGAATTTAAAGGAGCAGTCTAACAATGGTTGCTTTTCAAGTTAAGAGTTAATCTGTATAGATCTGTACTTTAAAAGTAATTCTTAAAGGTGAACTTGTTGAGCAAGTAATCTTAAATTCTATGATTTAAAAATAAATCTGGGATAGAGTTTTTTTAACTAATGAGTTGGTACATGGTGCACAGAAAAACAAAGATTCCAATCTTTTCTGCAGTTGTTAAAGACTGCTGCTATTAATTTTAACAATTGTAGAGAAAAAGGAAAAAAGTGCCGTCAAAGGACCTCAATTTCTCAATGGCTATTTGGTTGGTTGTGCGAACATGAAGGGAGCCAGGATGAAGCTGGATGATTTCCTTAAGTTCAGGGCTACTCAATCCTGATCTCATAATTAATAGCAGCAGTCTTTAACAATGCAGAAAAGATTGAAGTCTTTATTTTTCTGTGCACAATGTACCAAATCATAAGTTTAAAAAAAATCTAGCCCAGATTATACCACCGGGTGGCGCTTCGATGGCAGCCTCGCCTGCAGTCTGTCCGTCCTTTTCATTTTTTTGTGTTATTTTTAGTGTGTTTAAAAAGTTTGTGTTAATGTTCTCCGGTTTGTTTTATGTGGGGGGTGGGCAGGGGGTTGGGAGAATTTTTTTTCAATCTCTTACTGTAGGAGCCATTTATGTTTAGGCTAGCTACTGTTGGCATATTATATTATTTTGTCTAGGTGTATCTTGCACTATTATTTTGGAAACTTGGGGGTGGTCATTAGATGCACAGGGTGGCATATATATATAAGGGCATAGGGGACAGGAAGGCACAGGGAGGGAGAGCATACAGTTCCCACCAGACCTGCCACAGAGCAGCCAGCTACAACTTGCATGCAGAATAAGGAAAGCCTGGTACGTTCATCCCTTTGTTTGTACAACTACTTCAATAAACAACCAATTAAACTGAAAATAACAGCTGGAAGATCTGTTCTATTAGGTCTGTGTAAGATCATTCCTACTTACCTGTGTAGTAATGGCAACTGGAAAAGAGGTACTGGAAAGGTCGGAAATTTGCCATTACACTTACCTTGCCTGAGATGCAATTGTTTTCCAGGTCATATCTCCGGTTGCTCTGCGGCCTAACATCATGGAGCTGGAGGCCTTGCTCGGGACTGACATTGAGCCCCACTGCGGGGCGTGGACTTAACATCAGAGCCGATTCCTTGCCTGGGATCGACGCTCCAACTGTGCCTGTGGACTTTAAGATCAAGGAGCTCGCAGTCTCGGGAGAGACCGAGTCGGGAAGCTCTAAAACCGCACGACGTTCGACTAGCCCCAGCCCGAGGTAGATTGCCCAGCGCGGGGGAGCTGAGATTCCCCCCCCCCCCCCGATTGCAGGAGCTTGATCACCCCAATGAGGAGGCCCGCTGCCGGCTACGGGAGTAAGATCGTCCCGTCAACGGAAGGGTAGAGGCCCCCGACCGCTGGAGGACAAAGAAGGGAAGAGATTGAACTTTTTTTCACCTTCCATCACAGTGAGGAAAGTGGAGGAGTCATTGTGGTGGATGTTTATGTTAAAATGTATTTTGTGTGTCTGTTGCTTTTTATTAATATGACTGTATGGCAAATCAAATTTCTCGTATGTTGCAAAGCATACTTGGCTAATAAAGTATGATTATGATTATGATTATGTTAATTGCATCGCCAGCTCGGCTCCATGCTTCATTTCAGGACATGAGGTTTGCACTCAAGTCAAAAGTTCTGGAAGTCTAATGATGTCAGAGGTGCCATCTTCCATCTGCAAAGTTAACCAACTGTACATCTGTTTGGTCGGCTGGGACATACAAGACCCCAAGATACTTCTTGGACAAATAGCATTTCACCCAGTGCCTTGTTTAATTCATCACCTAACCTGTGTTACCAATAGTTGATTTGACAGGACAAACTTAGAGCTCTGCATGATCCCTGGCCAACAATGGACCCATGGCACTTGGAATATTGGATCTTGTTCATATGTGACTGGCAAGCTGAAGACTCTGACCTGGCTTTCTCAAGCAGCTTGGCAGTGAACAAGATGACAAGGTTCAAGCATAGTCATGTGGGATAGAAAGCTGGAAAATTGGTGGGGGTGGGTCATAGCCTGGCAAATGAAATGTTGATGTTGGTGAGAGGGTTTTGATTGGCAAATGGGTGGACAAAGGCTGGAGATGAAAAGGAGACAAAAAGGTGTCAGAAAAGAGAGGGAGTGAAATGTCACCTTTTTGATTATTGTTAATAATGAGAGTGTCAGTTTAAATCCTTGGGAGCCTTGTTTTCAGAATAGAGAGAGCCTGGCATGACGATTCAATATTTCAGAATTTTATAAAGTTGATCACAGTGGCGCAGTGGCGCAGCTTGTAGAGCCGATGAATCGTGATCCAGATTCAATCCTGACTTTCAGGGTTTCCTTTGGGTGCTGTGTTTCCCCACCACATTCCAAAGACATTTGGGTTGGTAGGTTAATTGCCACTGAAATTACCCCTTTAGTAAGTAGAATCTGGAGGAAATTTCATAGAGACGATATTCAAGGAGAGTTGAATAAGATTAATGTATGATTAGTAAAATTGGATGGTTGATGGTTAGCATGAACTTGGTGGGCCAAATAGCCTGTTTCCATTCAGTATCTCTCTACCACTAAGCTTTTGGCCTCAATATCTGGTCATGGAAGATACCCCAAATTCAAGTGACATGCAGATAGATAGGGTGGTAAACGAAGCTCTTGATACATTGGCTTTCGTCAGTCAGTGTATTGAGTATAGAAATTGGGGCTCCCCTCTTCTAGCATAGGCCCTCACATGTGTCTCCTCAGTACCTGTTCTTACTCTCCCCTCCCCCAAGTCACAACAGGGACAGTGTCCATCTTGTCCTCACATTTCACCCCATCAGCTGTCACATACAGCACATAATCCTCCAACATTTTCACAACCTCCAATGGGGATATCACCACTCTCCATATCTCCCCATGCAACTCCCTGGTTAATTCATCCCTTCCCACCTAAACCACCCCCTCCCCAGGTACCTTCACCTGCAACCGCAAGAGATACAAAACCTGTCCCTAGACCTCCTCCCTTGACTATGTTCATTGACCCTTACAGTCCATGACAGACGTTCATGTGCATCTCCTCCAACCTCACCTACTGTATCTACTGTTCCAGCTGTGGACTCCTATATATCGGCAAGACCAAGCACAGACTCACCAATCGTTTCACTGAACACTTTCGTTCAGTCCACTTCAACTTATGTGATCTCCCCGTTGCTAAACACTAAAGGCTCTGTCTTACCTGTTTGCGGTCATTGGCGGTGAAGCGTGGCTTCGCCTGTAGAGTGGACCGCACGGCAATGGCGGGAGCGCCGCACGGATGCTGCGCGGGGGCCGAGTGATTCAAATACGGCGGGTCCCACGTGCTTGCGGTAAGTAAAAAAAAGGGCGGGCCGACTGCGATGAAGTCGGCCCGCCGCACGTGACTCACGAGCGGCGGCTGTGGCGGCGGCCGTCCTGATCGCGGCGCTGTAGCGGTGGCTGTGCCTGCGGCCGTGCCGCACATGTGCCTCACTGGCGGAGGCTGTGGCAGTGGAAGTTTGACGCACGGCGCTCGAGCCACACTGGCAGCGGCCCGTGCAGGTGGCCATGCCGCACTCGTGCATCACTGGTGGAGGTTGTGCGGTAAGAATATAGTTTTCAACAGTGTAGGTTTTATTTTAGCACCGTGCGCTGTTGGGAACACC
Organism: Malacoraja senta; assembly: GCA_038087875.1. Taxonomy (NCBI): domain Eukaryota; kingdom Metazoa; phylum Chordata; class Chondrichthyes; order Rajiformes; family Rajidae; genus Malacoraja; species Malacoraja senta. The sequence continues at coordinate 172,655,877 of CM075977.1, forward strand.
GCCGCACGGCCCCGGAATTGTGCGTTCTCACGAGTGCGCGGTCTATGGCGGCAGATTCTTCCCGTTTCGCCGCCAATGACCGCAGACTCGTGAGACAGGCCTTTAACTCTCCCTCCCCTTCTGTCTTGGGCCTCCTTCATTATCAGAGTGAGGCCAAACGTAAATTGGAGGAACAGTATCTCATATTTTGCTAGGACAGCTATTTCACTGAGTTCGATAGAGCTCTAGGGGCTAGTGAAGGGATATGGGGAGAAGGCAGGCACGGGTTATTGATAGGGGACGACCAGCCATGATCACAATTCGAAGGGCCGAATGGCCTCCTCCTGCACCTATTTTCTATGTTTCTATGTTTCTATGACAGCTTATAACCCAGCAGTATGAATATTGATTTGTCTAACTTCAAGTAACCCTTTCATCCACGCTGTGCCTCCCCCACTCTAATCATCATACTAGTTTAGTTGTCGACCTGTTGAAGTTCACTCTCAGTATAACTCGTTATCACCTAGGCCAACATTGGACCTTTGTGGGCTCCACCTTTCCTTCCTTATCGTTGCATTTTGCACATCTTCCATTCATTTGTCTTAAGTAACATCTATATCTCTCGTTCTCTTTCCCTTGACCCTCAGTCTAGAGAAATGTCTCAACCCGAAACATCACCTATTCCTTTTCTCCAGAGATGCTGCCTGACCCGCTGTGTTTCTCTAGCTTTTTGTGTCTGTCTTTAGTTTAAACCAGCATCTGCAGTTCCTCCCTGCACATAGAAGTTGGGATGTTATGTTACAGTTGTTCAAGATATTGATGAGACCACATTTGGAGTATTGTGCTCAGTTTTGGTCGCTCTGCTATAGGAAGGATCTCGTTAAGCTGGAAAGTCTGCAGTGAAGATTTATGAGGAAGTTGACAGGACTCGAGGGCTTGAGAATGAGAATCTTGCAACCTGGTGCCAAAACGACAACCAGTCCCTTAATGTCAGCAAGACAAAGGAGATTGTGATTGACTTCAGGAAGTGAAGTTGTTCACACACACACAGTACACATAGATTGATGGCGCCAAAGTATGGATGGTCGAAAGCTGCAAGTTCTTAGGAATAAACATCACCGGCAATTTATCTTGGACTATCCATTTCAAAGCAATGGCCAAGAAAACACACCAACACGTCTATTTCATATTTGTTGCATGCACGTTTCAGAAGGAGCACAAGTTTGGCTCCAAAATTGCAATTATGATTCACAGTAAAAAAATTGACCCATTTGAGATATCGTGCAAAAATAACTGTAATCAAATTGACAAGCTAGAGAATTTTAATCTGTTCACTTCAAGGCGAAAAGGAGAAGTCTTCCCTAATCTGTTGCCATGCTTTATGATCCCCCATGTACGTAGATCCCCTTTAGGATTTGTATCTATTACATCCTCCTACTTTGCATTGGGGTCCTTGAATGTAGAACATCATCACTGCCCACACCACCCCACCCCTTTGCATCCAATTGCAAGTGTGACCACCCTCAATCATCTGCCTCGCTCACATTGCCAATGACCCTACCCAAACCGTAAGATTGCTCTCCAAGTCAATCTCCAATCCCCGTCCTTCACAGCCCGCCTCCACTCTCTCTCTGTGAGGACCCATTCATTGCAGATCTGTAATCTATCTGAGTTATTCTCCAGTGACAGAAAGGATTAAAGAGGAGACCCTTGTTGACAACGCTAATTCTAATGAACATAAGAATTCAATCACTGGCCCATCAGATGACACTGCTTTAATGCACATTCTGACAAATAGAATAATTTGTAAGCCAGTATGATTTTGTACAGGTGTGTAAACACTTGACAAATACTGAAGCTTAATAAGATTTAAAAAATTCAACATTCATTGATGTATTCGAATCACAAATTTAGAACAGTTGTATGTGCTGATGACATGGGAGATTGAGTCAGAAGATTTAAAGACAGGCCATTCAGCCCAACACGCCCATGTCGACCACTTGCCCGTGTCTGGACCATATCCAGCCAAATCTTTCCTGTATATGTACCTGTCCAAGTATCTTTCAAGTGTTGTAATCGTACAACATTACAACTCCACCACTGCTTCCCTGAGCTCGTTGCAGATACCCAGCATCATATATGTGAGGACAATGACCCTCAGATTCCTTTTAAATCTTTGCTCTCTCCTTTAGGCAGAACAGACTCCCCTTCCATGAGGAAAAGCCTCTTATGATTTTATAAAACTGAATGTTCACCCCTCAGCCTGTTATGCCCCAGGGAAAATAAAAACAGCCTATCCAACCTCTCATTATAACGCAAAGCATCCAGACCCAGTGACATCATCAGAAACTTTTCTTGTACACTTTCCAGTTTCCAGATATGAGGTCCAGTATCCAGATATGATATAAAACATTTTGATTGAAAAACACACATAGGATGGCAAAGAAATGAAACTCTTTGTGCAAGGGCAGTGAAGACTGAATCAGTCGAGCCTTTCCAGAAGGAATTGGATTGGCATTTGAAGGAAAACAATTCGCAAGGTCGGGGTGAAAAGAATGTCATTTGGGACTGAACAGATTGCTTTGCTACGAGCCAGCAGGGATTCAAGGGGACGGATGGCCTCCGCTGTCCTGCGACATTGCAATGAATCCGTGACTTGTCCAAGACTTCAGTGAGCACTGGAGGAATGGTAATGAATCCCATTTAATGCCATCTGGTCTTGAAAAGGTGCACAATGCTGCAGGAAAAATGAAACCGTAAACAAAATCCGGAATACTGCTTCCTGCGGTGTTCTTTTGAGTGATGCTTTTGCCAATTATTACAAATACAACAAAACAATGGATAAATTGAAGAGGAATTTCAGAATTTATAAAATATCTATTTTAAGCAAGGGCTACAATCTGGCAAAATCTCTTAATTTGCTGAATGAAAGTGCTCTATTTTCTCCCTGCTGTCACATTACGATCTTTTCACGAAACAAGTGATAGTGTTAATGCAGTAAAAATTTACTGATATCCCTTGGGAACAGAATATTCTTTACATGAATGGAACATTTATTATGCGTATGCAAATCCAGCCTTATTATGCTCAGATGCTTGAGGAGCAAACAAATCACATTGGAAATCCATCATTGCTATCAGTTCCAAACAGATGCTGCAATTCAGAAATGTGTAAAATCACATACATCTGTTGTGCAAAACATAAACACCGGTGAGGAAATATTACCAAAAATTGGTTGAAACTAAATGGTGTTGATTATGGAAGATAGACACAAAATACTAGAGTAACTCAGCAGGACAGGCAGCATCTCTGGAGAGAAGGAGTGGGTGACGTCTCAGGTCGAAACCCTTCTTCAGATTATGTACATGTATGGGCACTTTAAATGTAATGATGGCAAAAAATTATACTCTATGACGATGGAGGTGCTGATAATCTCTTACATCTAACTTTCAAGAAGAAAGGGCATTCTGCTTTCTTAGAACACAGAATACATGCCATTAAACTTTGTGCAGGACATTTGTTCTTGAGTTAACATCATTGCGTTGACATCCAAGGAATGCAAGGAATACTTGTTTTAATAAACTAACAACCCATTGCATGAGCATATTATTAAATGGTTAAAAAATACAAAACATATATATCTTTGATTCAATTACTTTCAAAATCATCAATTTGGATTATAACAAATATAATCAGCACCATTCAATTTAAAAATTAAATCTCTATTCTTTGTAACACTGGGAGACACACTGAAAGTTTAATTGCTTTGTTCTTAAAATGTTATTTACTCATTACACGTTATAATTAAACTTTTCAACCTAATGCCTCAGTGCTCAATATCACATACAAATGAGGCAAGGATTTCTGCTAAAGTTATTTTGGTACTCTGATCTTCCTCTCCCAGCTAAGTCAGAATGGGGAACCTTGCAGTGGTTACCAGATGCTCTCTTATGGAAGAAAAAATACATCCAAACTACCATCACACATAACAATGGTGTGAAAATGGACCTGGACCAAACAGCCATCATCTAATTGAATGTCAGAATGGGTCTGAGGAGATAAATGACCAATTCTTTCTCAGAGTAATTTCTAAAATAGTGCAAAAATAGATACAGCAGGAATCCAAAATAGACTTTGGGACCCATACACAATGGTCGTTAAATGTCTTCAGAAGATACAGTTAAAAAAAAATCCTTGACTGGAACACATCTATTGGCTTCAACGTAACATTAGATATGGAGTTTGGTAAATGTGTACTGCACAGAATGTTAAGTGGAATAGAATTGATAGAAAAACCTGGAGGGATAGCCACTGAAATTGTAGATTACTTTGAGATGACTTGTTCAGTACAAAAAAATAAGATACATTTATAGGGTTAACAGAAGCGGTTTCCACCGGTTGAACAATAAAAACATTTAGCTTCATTCAGGTGTTGTCACGAAATATTTCAACATTGAAAGGTGCCAAAAAATGGTTATTCACTACTATAAATGGCAATTCGTGCTTGGTTAATTGTGAGCTTTAATTCTGAAATTAATATTCGGACACATACGATGTCATTTATTTATAGATATTGTTTATGACACTTTATAAATATTCTTGTTTTGTTTTTTGTATGCTGTTTCACACTTGCTTTTTATTCTTTTATTCTGTTCGAAATAAAGAATTAAATAAATAAATAAATAAATATATGTTTTGTTCACCCAACTACTGGTGATCCAGCCCCAAACCAGACATGATTTCAGTCAATGGAAGATTGAGCACAAATAGTCTAAAAGCTCTGTCTCACGGTGCGAGCTGACCCACGAGGTACCCCGAGTGAAAGACTCGTGGTTGTGTACGAGATTCCAAGTTTATGATCAAGAGTTTAACCGAGTTCCCACGGGTATGACTCAAGTTTGCCGTTAACTGTCATTTCTGCGATGTTCCAAGTTCGTCTCCCGAGTTAACAAGTTCCTTTCCCGAGTTACTCTTGAGCCAACCTTCAATGAAGGTCTGTTTTAATAAGCAACAGTGTTAAAGTAGACATCTCCATCCTGCGGCTTTGAGTTAAGATAGAATTCAGCGCGGCCGCATCTATTGATATGACCTACAAAGGGAAAATGTGCACCGTCCAGTGCCAGAGCAGTTATACTTATGATTTGTTTGAAACAATAGCAGTGAGGAAGAAGCATTCTCACGTCTACACCAGTGATAAACCGTACAACTGTAAAGTAAGAGGCTGCGACAAGTCATACACTCACCCTAGTTCTCTTCGCAAACACATGAAAGTTCACTGCAAATCTCCTCCCCCTCCCGCTAGCTCAGGCTATGAGCTTTCAAGCACATCCCTGGGGATGGTGTCCCCAGCCACAGAAACAGCCAGCGTGTCCTCGCAAGTAACTAACCTCAACGAATGGTACGTTTGTCAGGGAAGCGGGGCGGCCAACAGCCTGCACGCACCTTCCAACAATGGCACCTCGTCCGACACCGAGGATGAGGAAGTTTACACGAACTCTGATCCCAGAACTATGCTCTGACATAGGTGCGTTGGAGAAGTGTGCAAGTGGGCAAGAGTCAACGCAGGGTTAGTGGCAATGGAGCCCATCAACTAAAGGCAGCTAGGATGTCCAATGATGACCATCTTACACCAGCTAGATTCAAACCTTGTAGGAAAGGAATTTAAGGGCTAATTATCAGTTCTTAGGCAACTTTTTGGCCTCCATGTCAGTCAGAATTATTGTGTGTACTTCGAGGTAAAAGAGAATCGCTATCTCATTTACTTTCAGACTATAGATATTGATTTTCTGAAATCAGACGTGACTTAAATAGATAAAACATATCATCAGATCCATTTCGGACTGGCAATAGAATCTTCGACCCACGAGAAACACCTCGCTTCTTGGAAGTGATACATACGTAGCCGATCTTTGCTTACTCCCAAATTAGAGACCATTGTCCGAAAGAAGGGAAATTCTACAATTCTGTGAAATCTTCATGACTACAATCCCTGGAGGGAATCAAAACAGCCATAGCCTTGTGTTCAGTGAAATGACACAGTGCCACCACGTTCGGCAACGAAGCACAAGCGACATTCTATTTACACATCCCTAACATACAAAGCTGAATTCGGACTTTCCTGCTATATGTGAAAAGAGTCTTCTATCAGTAAGAGTGAAACTCACAAGTACTCTATTTGACCCTGAAATCAGAATCGACAATATCTCAACCCTTAAATCCAAGAGCTCTAGGATTCTTTTGTGTGATCTTCTATCCGTCATGGTAAAGTCAAAAATCTCATATTTTACACATAATTATTCAGGCCTTCAGACAAACAAACTAAAGAGCACTAATATGTCCTTAGAGGCCAGAAGATGCAAAAATGACAGGTCTGTCCCTGTAGGATTTGTACATCATTGTTGTGGGCTGCAAGTCGTTGATGTAATCGTTAGCTATCTTAAGATTTTGTCCAGAAATGCTCTTTTATTTGTAAACTATAATTTATTTGCTGATGTGTCATATCTTTCTGCGATACTACAGACACACCAAATAATTATATTATTACGTTTGGTGCGGTATTGTGGTGTTTATGAATCTGTGGTTTCGTCAGACAATTTAATTTTTGATTAATTGAATGAAATGTAAAATGTGAAAAGTAAAATATGTGATTGTTTATTTCTACTCAGTGGTGGTTAATCATTGTAACTACAGTATTGGTCCATGTTATGATCATGATGCATGTTGCAGTCATCTTGTATTTCCCTTGCATTGACAAACGCCACCCAGAACTCCTGATTGAAAAAAAATGCAACAAAGACAGTTCCTTTATTGAAATGAATGGTCCACGTGTACTTTGTGTTTCAGTGAAAGAGGTTAAACCGTGTGACAGTGTATTTTCCAATTGTGAATAAAGAGATATTGTTTGTCCTCTGTTTTAATAATCGTATTCCATATTAAATGTCTAAATTCTAACAAAATGTCAAAACGTGATTTTTTTGCGGGGTCTGCGGATGTAGCAACACTCAACTCGATCTTCGATAGTGAAGAATCGAGTAATCTCAGCCAATGATGGAAAGCCAGATGATTTCAGGCCCCGGGAGTGAGTTTTATGTTTATATGTTTATTGTTGCACAAGGACCTCTGCCTCTGTGCAAATATTTACCTGTTCAATGGCACAATGGGAGACATGTAAGAGGCAGGTTGAAGAAGCTACCTGGATACAATTGGCAGCCGGATGTAAAACAGCTCACAATATTATCTGTAATCGTTATTTGAAAACGACGTAAAAAAGGCAAGCAAAAAAGTCACATTTGTTTTCGGAAATCAAAATGTTCTGGAGTCCAAAATTGCAGGGAAACTGGGAGATATATTTGTTGAGGCAAAATCAAGATTTAACGAAGATTCCCGTTTTACAAATCTGGTCGCAGTACACGAATATAGCGAACTGTTTTAATATCTCCACAGTTCAGTTGTAACCTCGCCCCACAAATGTTATACTTGATGATTTACATTTTATTGCACGGTCGCCCCCAGCAGCGCACAAAACCAAAATGCAGCATCAAAAACAATGCGGCAAAATACATCGTTTCTGCAATTCAATTTCTGATTGTCACAGTTCTAGATATTATGAAGTTTTTCAAAATTCATCATCTGTCTCAGAGGAACTGAATTTGTCTCTAGGATCATAATGGATATTTAAATTATTATCGTCGACTTTATGTACGTTATGGATGGTATATCCCATGTACCGCTGATCGCGCTTCAGGGTCACCTTGTGAAGGTGGATATCATACCACCTAAAAGCACTGGAGTTACACAAAGACGCAGCAGAAATTTGGAAATGTCATCCCATCACACATTCCTTCTCTCCAGAGATGCTGCCTGCCCGCTGAGTTAAAGAGTTCCCACGGTAGACTCACGAGTCACTAAGGTAAACGCACAGGCCACTACGTTCTTACAACGTGTTTAAATGTTTCAATTTTTAACCTCAAGAGTACAGTTTACTCGTGGAAAAGTTTAAACATGTTTGAATTTTTTCAAGAGTTAACAAGTGTCACGGGTACCTGCCGTTAGCGCCAAGAGTCGCTAAGTTGCGTCCACGAGTTCCGGCGTTCCCGCTACGTTAATCGTACGTGATTACCACGAGTTAAATTTGTTTTAAGCTCGGGGTACCTCGTGGGTCAGCTCGCACCGTGAGACGGGTTTTATCCAGATAATAGGTTATATTATCTGTCGTGAAGTTACCTATCCCTTGATGTTAGGTCAGAAATTTGAGCATTTGAACCCAATAACAGTGAAAAATGCTAATATACTTCCAAGATATGCTGTTGTTTGACTTCAAAGGGAGCTTGAAAATGGCAGCATGCCCATGTGTTCTTGTCTAACTAGGCAGCAGATGTCACAAATTTGGGAGGCATTACGATAGAAATATTGGCAAGATACTGCAATATATCTTATTGATGTTGTACACTTCAAGCAGAAATTGCTGGCAGTGGGGTAAATGCACGTTGTGATAGTGAATAGAATGCTAATCAAATGGGTTGCTTTACCCTGGCTAATGTTGATCTTCCATTGTGGTTGGGGCTACCCGTAACGAAACAAAAAATGCATTCTTGACGTATATTGTTGATGGTAAATATGATTTTGAGGAATCAGGAGTTAGGCTAGTCATGACATTTCAAAGCCATGAATCTACACATGTAGCCCCAGTAATTATGTTGCTATTCCAGTTACATTTATGGTCAACAGTGAACCCCTATCTCTTTTAGGGAAACCGAAAGAAGAGAAAGTTAGGAGTATTAATGTCATTGAACAGCAAAAGGAGGTTGTCAAAGTCTCTTTTGATGTTGGTGGTCATTGCCAGACATTTATGTGTCTGATTGTTATTGCTGTCCAGGACTTGCTGACTGCTTCATGACTTGTAGATCCGGAATATAATGAGATGGACTTTTAGATAACAGAGACACATAGTTCCGATATGGATCATTTGCAGGCAGATGAGATTAGTTTATCTCAGCCTCATGTTCAACACAGACATTTTGTACAAAGGGCCTGTTCCTGTGCTATACTTTTCTATGTTTTATGTGATTTGCATATATCAGCTTCCAGAGGCATTTGAAGGGGAGGGAACTGGGTAACGTGAAATGCTATATAAGATTATTAAGGGATTGGACACGCTAGAGGCAGGAAACATGTTCCCGATGTTGGGGGAGTCCAGAAACAGGGGCTACAGTTTAAGAATAAGGGGTAGGTCATTTAGGACAGAGATGAGGAAAAACATTTTTACCCAGAGAGTTGTGAATCTGTGGAATTCTCTGCCTCAGAAGGCAGTGGAGGCCAATTCTCTGGATGCTTTCAAGAGAGATTTAGATAGAGCTCTTAAAGATAGCGGAGTCAGGGGATATGGTGAGAAGGCAGGAACAGCGTACTAAATGTGGATGATCAGCCATGATCACAGTGAATGACGGTGCTGGCTCGAAGGGCCGAATGGCCTACTCCTGCACCAATTGTCTATTGCTATATTTGAAAAAGACAAGGTCTGCTTTCTTGAGGAAAAACTGAACTTCAACACAGACAAGGTGAGCCAAAATGACTTGTTTTTCATGTTGCAACTTCTCAATCTACAGTGAAACGGACTGACAAAATATTTGTGTGCTAGTTAATATATATCACTACAGTATTTCCATTTAATTTACTCATTTGCTTCTTTCCAGGTAACAAACTATTTGACCACAACCACATTTTAACTAAATCCCTCAGGAAAATGTCTTTGTTTGCTCATTCCTGAAACGTTGTTCTTTCACCACTCCCTACTTCCACAGCCAAGACAATTACTGGAGTGTGCCAAGAAGATAGACAAATAACAAGATGATAAATTACCATTTCTAAACCAACAATAGGGCGTACCTATCAGCCAGCACCTTCTTGATTCAAAGTCTAGGTTAATGTGCACAGCATGTGTTTGGAGTATTGGATGCAATTATGCTTTCCCCATTATAGAAAGGATGCAGAGAACTTAGAGAGGGTGCAGACGAGGTTTACCTGAATGATGCCTAAATTAGAGGCTGTTGATATAGGGAGAGGTTGGACAGACTTGGATTGTTTTTTCTGGAACACCAGAGGTTCTGGGGATACTTGATAGGATTATATAAAATTATGGAGGCGTAAATAGGGTAGACAGACAGAACTTATTTCCCTGGATGAAAATATCAAATACTAGAGGGCATAGCTTTAAGGCAGGGGTTGGCAACCTTTTCTGCCAAGGGGCCAGGACATGTGAGCGGATGGCGGGCCATATCTATCACGTGTGGATCCCGCCCCCATCCCACTCCAGATGGCAGGCATCTAATCACATGTTCACATAGATCCCACCCCTTCGAGGACACCACCTGCAGCACTGAGCTCAAATATCATACTCAATCGTCCCCGGCCTACTGACAACCCCGATCCCGACAGTGAAGCTCAGACACAGAAGGTGCGCTGCCATGCCGGCGGCTTTACGCAGGATGCGGTACAGCCAAATCACCTTCCAGTTATCGGAGGTAAAAAAAAATGCTGGAGAAACTCACTCCGGCATTTGTTTCGATCATCGATTTTTCCAGCATCTGCTGTTCTTTCTTATACATTCCAGGTACCAGAGATGACAGAAGTCTGCGGGCCGGATGATTGAGGAAAAAAACCGACTGTGGGCCGGATGATTTCGGGTTATGGGCCGCATTCGGCCCGGGGGCTGCAGGTTGCTGACCCCTGCTTTAAGGTAAGAGGGGCAATGTTTAAAGATGTGCAGGGCAAGTATTTGTTTTGCAAAGAGAGTGGTGAGTGCCTAGAATGCGCTGCCGGGGTGGTGGTGAAGGATATGATAGCGACAATTAAGAGACTTTTGGATGAGCACATGGATATGCACGGAATGAATGGATATGGACTATGTTAAGGCAGATAGGGATTGGACTTGGCATGATGTTGGCACAGACATTGTGGCAGAAGAGCTTGTTCCAATGCTGTACTGTTCTATGTTCTAAATAGGATAAATGGATATTCTCTATTTGAAGGGCAGTCAGTGCAGAGGAAGCAAGGACTCTGTAGAAGGATTTGGACAGGTTAGGAGAGTGGGCAGAAAAGTGGAAGATGAAATTCAGTGTAGCAAAGTGCGGAGTCATGCATTTTGGTAATAATAATAATAATAATAATAACTTTATTTATAAAGCACTTTAAACAACCACAGTTGCCACAAAGTGCTGTACATGAGAAATCATGAACAAAAAGCTATTACAAACAATTAAAAACCATTAAAAACCGTAAAACGAAGAACTATAAAAAACACACTAAAAATTAGAAGACATTAAAAGCACTTAAAAACAGGGGCAATGCCTCAGCCAGTGTCGAAAGCCAAAGAATAAAAATATGTTTTTAGGGAGGATTTGAAGATGGACAGTGAGGGGGCCTGTCTGATGTGCAGCGGCAAGGTGTAGTTCATTTTCTAAATGGAGAGAGAATCCAGAAATTGGAGGTGCAAAGGGACTTGGGTGTGCTGGTGCAGGACTCCCAAACTGTTAATTTGCAAGTCGAATCAGTAGTAAGGAAGGCAAATTCAATGCCAGCATTTATATCAAGAGGACTGGAATACAAAAACAGAGTTGGCATGCTAAGGCTCTATAAGGCACTGGTCAGGCCGCATTTGGAGTAATGTGAGCAAATTTGGGCTCCATATCTGAGGAAGAATGTGCTGGCTCTGGGGAGGGTCCAGAGGAGGTTTACAAGAATTATTCCAGGAATGAGTGGGTGAACATATGATGAGCGCTTGACAGCACTGGGGCTCTATTCGCTGGAGTTGAGAAGGTTGAGGGGGGACCTCATTGAAATTTACAGAATAATGAAAGGCATAGAGTGGATGTGGAAAGAACATTTCCACTGGTGGGAGAGGGCAGGACCAGAGGTCATAGTCTCAGAATTAAAGGGTGCTCTTTTAGAAAGGAGGTGAGGAGGAACGTCTTTAGTCAGAGGGTAGTTAATCCGTGGAACTGATTCCCACAGAGGGCTGTGGAGGCTAAGTCAGTGGATATTTTTAAGGCAGAGAGAGACAAATTCTTGATTAGAACGGGTGTCAAGGATTATGGGGAGAAGTCAGGAAAATTGGATTAGGAGGCACAGATCAGCCATGATTGAATGGCAGAGTAGACTCGATGGGCTGAATGGCCTAATACTACTCGTATAACATCTGAAATTGTAAATATAATTGCATTTTTTTAATTTTACATGGAAGCAGGGAAACACATTCCAGTAATCTCTACCTTCTTCCTTCGACCAAATGTAACACACCAATGCTCAAGATTTAAGAAATATTGGCACTGTTCAAAAGCATTGTGCATCACTTCCAAAGAAACATACCCTCGATCAGTATTTAACAGGCCACTCCCTTTAAAAGGATTCATTGCTAGAAATCTGTTTTATATATGAAGTTAGAAATGGGAGAAGAAACATTTTTACCACACTATTAATCACCTCTCGAATGAGGAAAGCATCCTTTCGCACCAAAACAAATACAAACTGTGGATTTACATCCGTTTCAGATACAAGCCGACAAAATCCTGGATGATTCCAATCTGAACCCGAGAAAAAAATACATAGCTAATGGCGGAGAGAAGTGTATGTGATGGATTTATCTTTGGCAAATCAAGCACTTCAACAAACTATGGAATCCATGACTATCCATTATTGGACAGCTATAAGAAACTGATGAATGATTAGACACTGGGGGGTTAAGATGAAGGCTTACATTTATATCCACTGCACTCACTTCATCAGAGCCAAGAACTACATCAACTCTAATTTCATAGAGATCGATTATTGAATGTGTTCAGAAAGAAAATTCATTGACAAACACTCACTAATTGTGTTACGATTTCCATAAAAGTGCAAATAAATATATTTTTTTAATTCACTGTTGAAGAGTTTAGATTTTCCAAACTGCTAAAATGGAAAGAGACCAGTCATGATTCAAGCTATTATAAGGGGAAGGCAAGATAGGTAAACAGAAGCAGAACATGCTTGAAACATACAGCAGATCAAGCAACTGCATAGTTAGAACTTACTCATGATCCTGGGTGGATGCAAATTCTAATGGATGGAATTTCTGATTGAGTCTGTGTGGAATGAGTTGGTGATTGACATATTTGACAAGGAGAGAGAAGTGACTAAGGTTATTTTTTTACTTTTACAGTGCATGTGACTGAATACATCAGGAATGGCTATAAGCAATGGAAAACACATCTAGTCGTAATATAATACTGAAGTAAATGAAATATATACGGACATATAGGTTTGTAGGTTAATTGCCTTGGTAAATTGTCCCTAGTAGGTGTAGGATAGTGCTAATATGCGGGAATCACTGGTCACCGCGGACCCGGTGGGCCGAAGGGCCCGTTTCCACGCTGTATCTCTAAAATAAACTTTAAAGATTAAATATTAGAATGCGTTAATATTTAAAGCTATATTATTTACTAGACCAAGTGGGACTCGTTAGATCCCTGTCACACGGGAGGGCTGGTCCCCAAACGCAATATTCCATCACTCACCCATAGCCCTCAACTGCGCAGGTGTGGTTGATGGGTTCCCGTTTGACGCCAAAGATCCCTGTTGTGACTCGAGCCATGGCAATCCTCCCCAAGTGCGCCTCGCCATCCCTCTTCCTACCCCTATCCTCCTCCATTCCCCCTCATCCCCAGCACTTCCTCCCCCTCCTCTTCAACCTCCCACTTATTTCCCCTCTCCCTCCATCTCCTTTCCCCTACCCTTAGTCACTCCCTCCCTCCCTCCATAACCCCTCTCCCCTCACTACCCCACTTGATGTCATTGTGAGGTGGAAGCTGCCATGTTTTTGAAAACGATTTTTTAAATGTAAATGAGATCCCATTGTGATGTCATTGTGTGGTGGGACACTGCTGACGGGCAGTTTATGTAAATTAGATCCCATGGTGACGTCATAGCTTCTAACTGCCAGTGCAGATGGAAGAGATTTTTTTAATATGGGGTTTTGTAAAGTTAGAAAATGTCAATAATTTGTTAAAGATACCATTCATCTAAACAAAACCTGATACAACACACCACATGATAATGGTGAGTAATGTGGCGCAAAAATTGTAGCACTATTGTGTACCGTTTTGACGTAATTCAGGACATCACAAACACACATACTGACAAACATTGGGCCCAGTTCCCCCAAATCAATATTGCACCACTCAGCAGTTTCCCCAATGCAATCCGTTTCCACCACTCACCCATTCCCCCAACGCATCCCATTCCCCAATGCAATAGTCCACCACTCACCCATAGCCCTCAACTGCGCAGGTGTGGCTCATTTCCCCTCATCCCCAACACTCCATGCCCCTCCTCTTCATCCTCCTTCTTCTCTCCCCTCCTCCATTTCCTCCCTTACCTCTCCTTGCCCTTACCCTCAGTCACTCCCTACCCTCCATCACTCCCTCCCACCCTCCATAACCCCTCTCCTCTTCATACCCCCTGCTCACCTCTCACCTATCGCACTCCCCCACTAAACACAACATTTAAATAAAATGTCTCCACCTGGGTGGAACACTGTTGATGGACAGTTTATGTAAATGAGAACCCATTGAGAGGTCATAGCTGCTAACTGCCACTGCAACTGCCTCTGCAAGTTCAAGTTATTCTTTCTCAAACTGGATTTTGTAAAGTTAAAAATGTGAATAACTTGTAAAATATAACATCAATATGAACGAAACTTTGATAAAACACAACACAGGACAATGGTGAGTAAGGTGGTCCAAAAATTGTAGCGTTATTATGTACCGTTTTGGCATAATTCAGGATATCACAAACACCCAGGGACATAAACGCACAGACAGAAATAGAAACAAACAAGATGAGAGTTTTAATAATGTGCTAGACCAAGTGCAGACCCGTTGGGTCTATTCCCCCAACATGTGGTTGCAGGGGGAGGGGGGGGAGGGGGGGAGAGGGGGGGAGGGGGGAGGGGGGAGGGAGGGGGGGAAGGGGGGTGGGGGGGTCGACATGCGGCATCACACACACTAATTAACCCCCAGCACACATGCTAACCACCCCCCTTGATATTATATTAATATTATTAATTTGCTCCTTTTACCCCATACCCGCCCTATCCACTGACGCAGAGTCCCCAACTCGCAGGCGCATCTAGATAGGGAGGGGGGGGAGATAGAGAGTGAGGGCAGAGAGAGTACGGGGAGAGACAGAGAGAAAGGGGCAGAGACAGAAGAGCAAGAGACAGAGGGAGAGGGGGGTGGAGAGAGAGGGAGTGCGGGCGAGGGAGAGGGTGGGGGAAGAGGGGTGACAGAGATGGGAGGAGAGAGAGAGGGGGAGAGAGAGGGAGAGAGGGGGGCTGAGAAGAGGGGAAGGGAAATGGGAGAGGGGGGAAGGGAGGGGAGAGGTGGGAGGAAGGGAGGGGGAGAGGTGGGGGGAAGGGAGGGGGAGGGATGGGGGAGGGGTTGGGATGGAGGGAAGTGGGTAGTGGAGGGGCGGAGGGGAGGGGGGTTAGGGGATGGAGGGTGGGGGATGGGAGGGGGAGAGGGAGAGGGAGAGGGGGAGGGGGAGGGGGAGGGAGGGAGGGGGAGGGGGAGAGGGAGAGGGAGAGGGAGAGGGAGAGGGAGAGGGAGAGGGAGAGGGAGGAGAGGGAGATGGGGGAGAGAGAGAGAGAGATGGGGAGAGACAGATGGGGGGAGAGAGAGAGGGGCGGAGAGACAGAGAGAGCAAAATGCAACCGTGCTTCACGCGTTCAGAATGTTCTGGAAATGAAGCGTGCACGTCTCATGCACGAAAGCTGTCGGCAGCTCTATGGAATTCAGGGGAGGAGCCTGTCGCATCACCCCCCCCCCACACACAAACACACACACAGCGGGTCCGATCTAAGCTGTCAGTGAAGTCAGCAAATTTATTTTTTAAAAACTGTCTTTGAAATTAAATGGTAATGTTAAGAATTAGTGATGCTAAGTGAGAAATAATTCAATTCAATTCAATGAAAATAATGGAATCAACAACCTGGCAGGCTGGGGGGTGGTGCCGGGCGGGGCCGGGCAGGGCCAGGAGGCAGTTGGGCCAGGTGCATAGGCATTGTGAGGTCAGCGGGGCGGGGTTGGGTAGGGCCAGCAGGCAGGCTGGGGGGGGCGGAGCCAGGCGGGGCCAGGAGGCAGTTGGGCCAAGTGCAAAGGCATTGTGAGGTCAGCAGCTGGGCAACCTTAATATTTTAAAATGGTTACAAATTTTAGTAAATATCTCGGGAAATAATTGACCAAATGTATAGATGATTGGATTTTTGAAATCATAAGGAAAATATCTGCCAGAAGATGTAAAAATGTAACTGTTATCGTAACGTCAGCAGCTGGGCAGCGGTCAGATTTTAAAAAAAGGTCAGATTGGTCAACAATTTTAATTAAAAAGTCAGGAAAATAATGTGCCAAATGTACAGAGGAGTGGATTTCTAAAATCACAAGGAAAATCTCTACTGAAATATGTAAAAATGTTCCCGTTTCGGCATCTGGTTTTTGAGGAACACGAACACGAACATGCACACACACACACGCGCGCGTGCGCGCGCACACACACACACACACACACACACACACACACACACACACACACACACACACACACACACACACACACACACACACACACACACACACACACACACACACACACACACACACACACACACACACACACACACACACACACACACACACACACACACACACACACACACACACACACACACACACACACACACACACACACACACACACACACACACACACACACACACACACACACACACACACACACACACACACACACACACACACACACACACACACACACACACACACACACACAGTTTTAATAGATATATGAATATGATATGATTTGATAGATTATTATGTATCATGTTGCACTTCATTTTATTATAGCTTAAAAAATGATCATGTGGCATAATATGTTATGTTCAGGAGGATTTATATTGAATATATTAAGCTAAACGGCCCTGCTGTGTCGTCCACACAATTCTGTTGTGAGGATTCTGCCATACACAATGCCTGAGGAATCATATTAACTGCAATATGCTTTGCATTAATAAACACACACAAATAAACATGTTTTGTGTTATTGCACCATTTTGAATAGACTAGATCATGGACTGTGACTTCGACCATATTTGGGTGGTTAAATGGTTGGGGTAGGTGGAGACGGAGCTGGGAGAGGTTGTGAATTGGAGAAAAGATCCTGTGATAACTGGCATGGGATATAATTGTGCAGAGTTTGTGAGAAAGAAGGGAAGTCTTAAGACATGATTAGGACATGGGTTGATAAATCAAAAAATTGGCAACCAAAGTTATTTTTATTATTACCTTGAAAAATGGGAGATAAGTGGATGGGAACCAGCGTGTTGCAGAAGAGAACAAAGTCCTGATGTCCTCATCCATGTTCAGAGTGTTATGAGCACCAGAAAGAACTAATGCCATGATTTAAAGCATCTGCTGGCAAAATGCATCTATGGTCTCATTACTTACTGTTCACTGAAAATTATTGTTTATATCAAAATGTGCCTAAAACACAAGGAACTGCAGATGATGGAATCTTAAGCAAACACAAAGTACTTGAGAAACTCAGTGGTTCAGGCCACATCTGTGGCGGGATTGGACAGGCAACGATTCAGATCGGTACCCTTCTTTAGATTGTTGAAGGATCTTAACCCAAAATGTTATATGCCCAATCCTTCCACAAATGCAGCCTGACCTGCTGAGTTCTTCCTGCACTTTGTGCTTTACTCAGCCTGAGGGAAGTGCTTGTCTTTCTTCCTTGCATGTCATGAATAAAGAGTTGTTTTATCCATAGTTCTGGACACATGGTTTTTGAATGACAGAGTGATTCGAGAATTATAGAATAAGGATTTTTAAATAAAAAAGTTATGTGGTGAGTAAAAGTGAGTAAAAATCTTTGCAATATTTCCAAGGGTCTGAGAATACTAAGAAACAGTCATATGTCAGGGCATACTGAGATGCCCTTTCCATTATAAAACAATAGAAGTAATAAAAGAAAAACAACCAAAAGCTATTTATTTAATTATTACTAATTTAAGAACGACAAACAAGATCAAAATTCATGTATCTCTATTATTTACACATACTTAACCACTAAAACAGGGCTCATGGATATGTTATTGACATTAATTAAGACCAACATTTGTGCATTACAAGCTCTCCTTGCCAGGGCTACGAAGTCAGTGTAAAGATAGAAAATGTCAGTAGTCGACAGCCTAGAAATCAATGAGACTTTTGGAATGCCACTGAATGAATACTCCTGCACCTTGTCCAGATACCTATCTTGATAGAATCCTGCATGTTATACGTTGTTGCTCGGTTTTTACAGATTAAAGAACTGAGATTTATCACTTTGTTTCCAGAATGAAACAAATGATTATTTGCTCATTTTTGTGGTATCTATAACTGTTCACACTTTAATTAAATGAAAACAGTTTATACCTGGATTAATTTGAATGTGGCAAAAAAAATTGTGGAAGCTCTCAGTTTAGTTGTTTTATAGATGGGAAATGAGTTGTTCTTTGAGCTAGCATAGATTTGGTGGGCTGAACAGCCTCCTACATGAATATACTACTGCCTATTGAGTCAAGTCAAGTCACATTTATTTATATAGCACATTTAAAAAACAACTCTCGTTGGCCAAAGTGCTTTACATTTGTTATAAGAATAATATAAACAAACAAACAACATACATATATACATATAGCCCTCACTCAGAGGACGTCAAGAAAGGCTTGGGAATATAGATACGTTTTTAGTCTTGACTTAAAGGAGTCGATGGAGGGGGCAGTTCTGATGCGAAGGGGATGCTGTTCCACAGTCTAGGAGCTGCAACCGCAAAGGCGCGGTCGCCCCTGAGCTTATGCCTAGACCGCGGGATATTCAGCAACCCCAAGTCGGCCGATCTGAGGGACCTGGAGGTGGAGTGGTGGGTGAGAAGACTTTTAATGTAGGTGGGGGCAAGCCCATTGAGGGCATTGTAGACATAGAGGAGGATCTTGAAATGTATACGGAACCGCACAGGGAGCCAGTGGAGAGAGGCCAGGATCGGGGTGATGTGGTCCCTTTTTCGGGTGCCCGTCAGGAGTCAAACTGCGGCGTTTTGGACCAGTTGCAGGCGGGACAGGGAAGATTGGCTGATGCCAGTGTAAAGGGAGTTGCAGTAATCTAGGCGGGAGGAGATAAATGTGTGGATGATCTTTTCGAGCTCATCAAAGTGGAGGAATTGTTTTATTTTAGCTGTCGTCCGAAGCTGAAAGAAGCTAGCTTTTACCACGGCATTGACTTGTTTGTCAAATTTCAGTGCTGAGTCAAATATCATGCCAAGGTTTTTGACGTGAGGTTTGAGTAGTGGGGTAAGGCTTCCAAGGCTGCCTGCTATCATTTTGATTGAGTCCGAGGGGCCGAGAAGGATGACCTCAGATTACTCTCGTTTAATTGGAGGGAGTTCTGGGCCATCCAACACTTTATATCCTCGAGGCAGCGGGTAACGTTAAGCAGATTTGATTGGTTTTTGGGCGTCAGGGGGAGATAGAGTTGTGTGTCATCTGCGTAGCAATGGAAGGAAATGCCGTGCCTTTTAATGACTTGGCCTAAGGGGAGCATATACAGGGAGAAGAGAATGGGGCCAAGGATGGAACCTTGTGGAACCCCACAGCAGAGATTAGCTGGAGAGGAGAAAGAGTTGCCTATGTTAGTCGAGAAACTCCTACCTTTGAGGTAGGAGATGAACCAGCTCAGGGCAGTGCCATCAATACCAACCCCATACTGGAGATGGTCAATTAGGATGGTGTGGTCGACAGTATCAAATGCTGTGCTGAGGTCAAGGAGCAGGATTGCACAGTCGCTGGAGTCAATGGTGAGCAGTAGGTCATTATGTACCTTCAACAAGGCAGACTCTGTGCTGTGGTGAGCCCTGAAACCTGATTGGAAAGTTTCCAAGACAGTGTTTTGGTGAAGGTAAGGCATAAGTTGACTTAAAATTACCTTTTCAAGGGCTTTTGAGTGGAAAGGCAGTTTAGAAATGGGTCTGTGGTTGCTTGGCAAGGTGGGGTGGAGGTTAGGTTTTTTCAGGAGTGGCTGGACCACCGCATGCTTGAAGCAGGTAGGTAGTGCCAGTGGCCAGAGAGCTGTTGAAGATGGCGAGGATGCTGGGACCGGCTGTTGTAATGACGTCCTTTAGGAGGGCAGAAGGGACAGTGTCGAGGGGGCAGGCAGTAGGTTTCATGGTGGTGATCAGTTTTACAAGGGAGGGTAGAGTAACGGGTTGGAAACAATCTAATTTTGAAGAGCAGACCAATGAGACAGCCAGGTCACGGGTGGGAGGGGAAATATTTGTTCTTATGTTTTTTACCTTGCTGGTGAAAAATGTAGTAAATTCCTCGCACTTCGCAGGGGACCCAGTTAAGCTGGTGCTGGGGGCAGGACAAATGATGGAGGTGATGGTGCTAAAAAGGACCTTGGAATTATGAGCGGTTTTGGAGATAAGGGTGGAAAAGTATTTAGTTCTTGCAGATTTTGCCGCTTCCTGGTAATTGTGAAGATTGTTTTTCAGCAGTTCAAAGGAAATTTGAAGCTTATCAGATTTGTACTTCCGTTCTGATTTTCTGCATTCTCTTCTTAGGGCTGGTGGAGTCATTGAGCCATGGCTCGCCTTGAGGGAAAACTAATTCACTAATCACCTATTTGTAAACTGAATTTCCACTGAACTTTAGATGGTAAGAAAATAATGTGAAAGTAAAATCACAACAAAAATATAGTGAGTGCAAAAAAATATTAAAGGAAGTCCACATCATATAGCAGAGAAACTCCAGAGATACTGCTAAAAGCAAATCAGGTGCATCTTCCATGGTCAGATCATTGCTGTGCTATAATCAAAAATAGATGCCAGAGACCAGCACCAGTGACAACATGATTGTTGTTGAGATATCCACAATGGTGACTTGAGAGGACTTTTGAACTGCAGCTAGATTTCTTTCAGGCTATCAACACCTTCAGTCTTCTGTGTGAAAAGCTAAGGCAATCATTTGGGCAGGAACACAAAGATATTTATCCTCTGGTCATATGGGTGCAAAATCTGGCAAGATATTAATGTGCATGCATCCATAAAGTGGACCAAGCTGAAAGGTCAGTTCGGCAAAAGGTCACTGACCTGAAACATTAACTCTGATCTTCTCTGGCCTGCCAAGTACATCCAGACATTTCAAGCATCCATACTATTTTCCTTTTAGGTCAAATATTAGCTAATGTGTGAATTTTGTTGTCAGAGTAGTTTTCTTTAGAGAAATAAATGTAAAAAAAAAGTATATAGTGGATAGAGTAGTATAATCTGAAGATCTCTGGTCAGAGTTGATCGCGGCCAACATGTGGAAATGGATGATGACACTTTGCTGGAAAATGTTAATAGACATGAATTGTCAGTACGTTAGAGCTGGAGATTCAAACATAGAAATGGGCACTTTGGCCCACCACATCTAAACTAAACTGGGTTGCACAGCAGAATTGTTGCTATATGACAACGTCAGAGACCCGGGTTCAATCCTGATCATGGGTGCTGTCTGTATGGAGATTGTATCTCTAAATTAAAACTAACCTAATTTTTCCCTCATTGTGTTCATTTCTTAATTTGCTTTATCTATTTAAGTGGCTGCCTAGATGCCTCAAAAACAAAGCAATTGTAATTGCTTTCACCACCTCCATAAGTTCATGTTATAGGAGTAGAATTAGGCCATTCGGCCCATCGAGTCCACTCTGCCATTCAATCATGGCTGATCTCTGCCTCATAATCCTATTTACCTGTCTACTCCCCACACCCATTGACACCCACTCTAATCAAGAATTTGTCCATCACTGCCTTAATAATATCCACTGACTTGGCCTCCACAGCCCTCTGTGGCAATGAGTTCCACAGATTAACTACCCTCTGACTAAAAAAGTTCCTCCTCGCCTCATTTCTAAAGGAGTTCCCTTTAATTCTGAGGCTATAACCTCTGGCCCTGAACTCTCCCACCAGTGGAAACATCCTTTCCATATCCACTCTATCGATGCCTTTCATTATTCCTTAAGTTTCAATGAGGTCCCCCCTCAACCTTCTAAACTCCAGCGAATAGAGGCCCAATGCTGTCAAATGCTCATCATATGCCAACCCACTCATTTCTGGAATCATTCTTGTAAACCTCCTCTGGACTCTCTCCAGAGCCAGCACATCCTCAGATATGGGGCCCAATTTTCCAGCAATTCCAGATATCAACCATGTTCTGTTTAGAAAAAGGCCCAAGCCTCTAGCATTCTCTGGCAATTTACCTGGTTTCAGGAATCAGAAATCTTCTCTGTACGTTTGATAATATTTTCAATAAGCTGTGTTTCTCCAATGATTGGTTTGTACAGCAGGGGCATAAGCCTCGTGCTGCAGCGACTCCTGTATATTTCTGATGACTTTGTTTACAAGCTCACAGGCAGAACTGGAAATATTGATGAATTAATCTTTCAAGAGATTGTTGGCCCATGCAGAGAATATCTGCGAGCACAAAGCTGTGCAAAAAATGTAAGACAACCCTCCCTCTTCATTGAATTTTATTTATCTAGCCTATGCTTGAAAGGTTGAATTATGTTATTTCATCCCATTTATTGATCTGTTTGGAAAAATCTACTCTGTGATGTGTAACAAGTGAACTGTTCAGCACGTGTGAACATTACCATCTGTAGAAAATGAAATGAATAGACTCATGAAGCCAAGTACTACACCAATAAATGCATGCTGAACTTTACTGATGGCAAATTTTTAGATACCATCAAATATAAAAACGATTTTCTGCAAAGACTATTTACATTCAATTTTAAAGAAATGATTAAAACAAGAATACAGAGCTACAGTACAAAAATATTAAGAACATTTGGAAAAATATGCTCCTTCGCCTAATTTAAGCGGAAAAAAATAGGGCAAATAATTTAACTCTGGAGAATTATTGCTTTGATAATAGAAAAGAAAATAATTCCAAAGTAGAGTATAAGATATGCGTACATATCATTGGTTCATGTTACCATGTTGACGAGGTTATTAGTTTATAAGCAGCCAACATTCCCAGGTGCCACGCAGAATGGATATTCAATGTGCAATAATGTCATGATGCCTGTGGTGATATTCTGAGTGATCCAGAGTCTTCTCCCTTTACCTGAATTCTGCCCATGTATTCAGTCATCTTTAAAAGGGTCTAAAGGGATCATCCACAGAAAGGTTGTTAATTCATACCCATTATTAGTCAGAGTTATAGAATGATACTAGACTAAGTGGGACCCTTTGGGTCCCAGCATCACATGGGAGGGCTGGTCCCCCAACGCAATATTCCACCTCTCCACCAATTCCAATATTGGTGGCCAGTAGGGGGGGGAGGGCTTTCTGGAGCGCTAGTATGGGTATTGTGGGATGAAGGGACTATTTTCCAGTGGGCTAGTATGGACATTGTGGGCCGACTGTACTCTTGTACTGGTGGCTCAGTCACTCAAGCCTGTTGTGCTGGCAGCTCACTCACTCATGGCTGGTGGGCTGGCAGTTGACTCATGGCTATTCCTTGAAATTACATTTCAAGCAGGATGCAAGGCCACCAAATTCAAGTGCAGTTTCTCACCACTTCAAGCAGGGTGCAAGGCCACGAAAGACAGCGAGTCATGACCTCTCCCACCTCCCTTGCAGAGAGTGAGCCACGCCCACACTTCTGGGTTTTATAGTCCCTCCCCCTCCCACCAGAAGGGGCATGGTCTTCATGGATTGACTGGAGAGAGAATCTCAATATCTTTTAAACACCAATAAGTCTTTCATTTTTCCATCGATGGGAAAACTCCTCAGCACCCAATGAGAGGAGGTGGAACTCTGAGTAAGATGGCCAAAAATCACAGCCGTACGTGGTAGCTGTTTTTTCTAAAATCAATATAAAGCGCAAACAGGAAGTGGTCAAGATTAGACTTTAAATTATATAGAAGGCAATGCAACTTTAATTAGGCAAGGCAACTTTAATTAGGCAAGGCAACTTTAATTAGGCAAGGCAACTTTAATTAGGCAAGGCAACTTTAATTAGGCAAAACAGCTTTAGCATTTCCAAACCAAAGGCAACACAGCTTTAGCATTTCCAAACAAAAGGCAACAAAGCTTTAGCATTTCCAAACTATATTTTCAAACCACATTAAGGGCACTTACAGGTCATTAAAACCACTCAGTTTAGTAGACATGTGTTCAGTATTATTCACAGCTCAGACTGAGGGATGTGACCCTCTCGCTCCCCCATCTTGCAGAGACTGACTGAAGCACTCAACACTTCCGGGTATTATAGTTCCTCCGGAAGGGGTGTGGCCTTCAGGAGAGAGAATCTCATCATTTTTAAAACACAAATAACTCTTTTATTTTTCACCGATGGGAAAAATCCTCTTGTCCTGCGCAGCGGATGGGGACTCTGATTAAGATGGCCAAAAATCACAGCCGTAAGTGGCAGCGTATTTTCTAAAAATCAATATACAGAACAACAGGAAGTGGTCAAGATCAGACTTTTAGTAATATAGACAAGATGGTAACAAGATCCAACTTGTTTGCTAACTAAAATGCCATATTTGAGTTCCACACCAAATATTGTATTCCAAGTATATTGGGTATGTATTGTATTAAACAACCAAGCTCTTACTCAAGGCCTCATTAGCAGTAGATTGAAGAGAGATAGCTGAATTTATATGTAGAAGTTGGGGTGTAGCAATGTTCCAGGCTTAAGGATACATGGTGTCATAATGAGAGAAGGAAACCTTGTCACCCCCACATACCTGACAGATGGCAGAGCATTTATTGTACCCCCCCCCTCACCAAACACTGAGCAACTTCCGCTTGTGCTGTAAAAAAAAGCTGCCGAGGTACCGTAGTTGGATTGAGGTAGATTCCCAGCATCCACATATTATTTGTTTGTGTTCAATTGAGCATGTCAACATGCTGTGCACAGTTATAATTGTGTGGCACACCAAAGTTTGTTATATTTTGTGATCAAAATGAGACAGCAATAGGCTCACAGCCCAGTGGTATGAATACTGATTTCTCTAACTTCACATAACCCTTACATAGAAACATAGAAACATAGGAGTAGGCCATTCGGCCCTTTCGAGCATGCACCGCCATTCAATATGATCATGGCTGACATCCCACTCTCTCCGTTCCTCCACCACCCTAGTGGCTCGAGTAGTTTCATTGTTGTTCAGCTTAGTTTCACTGTATGTATTCACTTGTTATCACCTTTGCCACAGCCAACAATGGATCATGGTGGGCTCCATATTTCCTTGTTCATTGGTGTTGGCTTTGATGTGTTCTCATACCTTTCATTAATTTCTTCTTCGTACTTTATACCTCTAGTTTTCCTCTCCCCTGATTTTCAGTCTGAAGAAGGGTCTTAACCTGAAACATCTCCTATTCCTTTCTCCAGAACACTGCCTGACCCACTGAATGCCAGCATTTTGTGTCTCTCTTCTGCACTGAATACTGAGTTTGATGAAGGCCAATGTGACAAAAGCCTTTCTGAGCATCCTATCTATCTGTGGTGCCACTTTCAACATACTATGTATCTATAATCCTAGATCTCTCCCCCCCCCCCTCATGGCCTACCATCCGGAGACCGACCAGACCTTCAGCAGCGGCGCAGCACTGATTTGCCATCCCTGAGCCGGCAATGCCTTACTGGGAATCGGTTATTGAAGCTCTGGAGTTTTGGGCCTGCTGCTTCATCATCTTGGAGCTGTGGTTGCGGAGCATCCAGCCGCAGGCGGCGGCGACTTCAACATCGCGGAGTCCTGGTGATCCTTTTGCCGAGCGCCGCCAGTGTTGAATCTCCACCCAGCTCGGCCTGAGGAATACGGGAGCCGTGGTCTCCGGTAAGAAGTGGCCACTTCGGAACTCCAAGCCGCTGAGAATGTTCTTTTGTTCCGACGTCGGAGTTCCGATCATCCCGGCGAGAGGGCCTGAACATCGGGCTGCCGTAGCCGTGACTGCAGAGGGGCTCGGGAGGCCCCGACCATGGGTGAACAACAATGAGGAAGGACAATGACTGAACTTTGTTGCCTTCCCTCAGTAGGAAACTTTGATTCCGCTGTATTGGGATGTTTATGTTAAATTCTTTCGTGTGTTGTGTTCTTTTTTATTTGTATGGCTGTATGTTAACCCAAATTTCACTGTACCAATTGGTGCATTGAAAATAAATAAATGTAAACTTGAGATCCATCTGTTCTACAACGTTCGCCAGAGCCCTACCATTCACAATGTAGGTCTTGCCCAAATGAGTCATCCCAAAATGCAACACCTCACATTTCTCAGTATTAAATTCTATCAACCATTCCTCAGCCCACCTACCCAAATGATGAAGATCCTGCTGTAATTTTTGACAACCATCTTCACTATCTACCAGACCACACTACCTAAACTTTCCTGTCATCTGCAAACTACCTAATCATGCCATGTACGTTTTCATCCAGGTTTTTGATATAGATGACTAACGGCAATGGGCCCAGAACTTAATTCTGGGGCACACCAATCATCACAGTCCTCCAGTCTGAAAAGCAACCTTCCACCATCACCCTCTGGTTCCTTCCATGAAGCCATGTTTCTATCCATTCAGCTATCGCTCCTTGGATCCCATGCAATCTAACCTTCCAGAGCATCCTACCATGCAGAATCTTGTCAAATAGCTTGCTTATATTAAATATTGCTTATATTAATTTCATATATACAACATCTACAGTGTCTTCATTAACTTTTTGGTCACATCTTAAAAAAACTCAGATTTGTGACACACGACCTCACACGTACAAAATCATGCTGACTATCCCTTTTCAATTATTGTCCATCTCATTGCATGTATATCCTATCCCTCAGAATACTCACCAGTAATTTTCCAGTAAAAGATGTTATGCTCAACAGTTCCCAGCCTTTTTCCCTGCTGCCATTCTTGAATAGAGGCACAACATTTAGAGTCATAGAGTCATAGAGTGATGCACTGTGGAAACAGGCCCTTTGGGCCAACTTGCCGACACCATCCAACAAGTCCCAGCTACACTGGTCCCACTTGCCTGCGCTTGGACTATATCCCTACAAACCTGTACTATCCATGTACCTGTCAGACTGTTTCTTGAATGATGGAATAGTCCAAGCCTCAACTACCTCCTCTGGCAGCTTGTTCCATGCACCCACCACCATTGTGTGAAAAGGTTACTCCTCGGATTCCTATTAATCTTTTTCCCCTTCCCCATGTCCTTCATCCCCCTACTCTGGCAAGAGACTGTGCATCTCCATAAGATCACCCCTCATCCTCCTGCACTCCATGGAATAGAGACCCAGCTTGATCAACCTCTCCCTTTTGCTCACACTCTCTAATCCTGGCAACATCCTCGTAAATCTTTTCTGAACCCTTTCAAGCTTGACAATATCTTTCCTATAACATGGTGCCCAGAACTTAACACAATATTCTAAATGCGGTCTCACCAATGTCTTATACAACTGCAACACGACCTCCCAACTTCTATACTCAATACTCTGACTTATGAAGGCCAAAGTGCCAAAAGCCTTTTTGACCACCTTATCTACCTGCGACTCAACCTTCAAGGGACCATGCACCTGAACTCCTAGCTCTACAACCATGCTCTACAACACGACCCAGAGGCCTACCAAAATGCAACACCTCACACTTCTCTGTATTAAATTCCATCAACCATTCCTCGCCCACCTGGCCAATCGACCCAGATCCTGCTGCAATCTTTCACAACCATCTTCACTATTTGCCACCCTCCAGTCATCTGGCACCTCACCTGTATATAATAATGACTCATAAATCTCTACCAGGACTCCTGCAATTACTTCTCTAGCTTCCCGCAGTAAAGCCAACAACTGCAGAAAGTTAAGATTTATAATTGTAAAGATGGCATGTTCCCGAGGTACGAAAATAAGAGGTCGGCTTTTCTGAATAAATATGTGCTCCCAGGAAATTCACGCAATTTAACATGCAAGATAAGATGTGGCACTGGAAGGGTTATACACATACAAAAAATACATACTGTGGTAGGCATTATTTCATATCAAATGCTTTCCAGTTCAATTTATTTCAATCACAGAAAACATGAATTTAAAACTGCTTTAATAAAATGTGCCTGCAGAATTTATTTGAAATGGGGTCATACAAAATGCTGCCTTACTTCATGCAAAATAAAACAATTGTACATTGGAATAGCATCTGGTATTTCTCAAATAATTTAAAGTTTGATAATACGTTTAGCTAAAATATAATTTATATTCTTGAAAAGTTCAGCAGAATTCTGGCAGACTTTCATGCACTTGGGTTGTCATTATAATCTTATTTCCTGAACGTTTTCAATGCACATGATAAAATGCAGCTGGTGCTGAACTTGTAGTAATTAGCTGCATTTTCCAGAATTTCAAGAAATGTTTCCAAAAGAAAAACAACACTGCATCCAACACCCACATGTTGGAAACAAATTCTTTATTTTTCCATTCTACTCTTAGTTCATAACTCATCATGGCCAGAAGGGACCAAACATAGAACGAGGTTTCTTCCATTGCGATACCAGCTGGCAGAACAACCAATTTTTGGTGACTAATTGCATGGACGACAAATGGGCGGCACAGTGGCACAAAGGTAGAGTTGCTGCCTTCCAGTGCTTGCAGCGCTGGAGACCCGGGTTTGATACAGACGATGGGTGCTGTCTGTATGGAGTTTGTACGTTCTCTCCGTGATCGTTTGGATTTTCTCCGAGATCTTCATTCCTTCTGCACTCCAAAGACGTACAGGTTTGTAAGTTAATTGGCTTGGTATAAATGTAAATTGTCTCCAGTGTGTGAAGGATTGTGTTAATGTGTGGGGATTGTTGGTCGATTCACTCAGTGGGTGTTGGATCTCTAAACTAAATTAAAGAATTGTTGCACTCTACTCAAATGGTTGGAATTCAGTTTCTGGATGGCACAGCAGCACAACGGTTGAGTAGATGCCTTACAGCATCAGAGACCCGGATTTGATCCTGACTATGGGTGCTGTCTGTACATTCTCCCTGTTACAATGTGTGTTTCCTCCTGGTACTTCAGTTTCCTCCCAGTCTCCTAAAGTCACAGGTTTGTAGGTTAAATGGCTTTGGTAAATTGTAAAAATTGTCCCAAGTGTGTGTAGATTCGTGTACGGCATGATCGCTGGACAACGCAGACTCAGTGGGCCGAAGGGCCTGTTTCCGTGCTATCTCTGAAGGCAAAATAATGTCTTCTGCTTCATTATTTGTTAGGTTTGATCTAAGCCTTTAAGCCCAAAAGGTTACATTAATAGCTCGCAGCTGAATCCATTAGAATTAATCCAACATTGCCACTTGAGCCTGAGCCCCATGATAAGTGGGCAGACTAAATAAGACTCAGATTCTGAAGAAGGGTCTCGACCTGAAACATCACCCATTCCTATTCTCCAGCGATGCTGCCTGTCCAACTGAGTTACTCCAGCTTTTTGTGACTTCTTCGATTTAAACCAGCATCTGCAGTTCTTTCCTGCACATATAAATTTGTTTAGAATTTTCTATCCAGACACCCATGTGTTTTCAGTTGTTGAGTTTATCAATTCTCTGGACACAAAAGAAATTGAAGGATCTGAGTATTAGGTGCGGTAATGGGTTTCAGCTTCAGCTCTGTCCTTATTTAACAGTGAACTTGAGGATCTATTCCTCTATTTCTCATATTCTAACTCTTCTTCAAAGTTTTTTGCCTTAATTTATCCTCACAAGTTTTGTTTTCCTGACCATGGATTGATTTAACCTTCCGATATGCCCGCCACTATTTAAAACAAAAGATACCACCAAAACAAACATTTTTTCTACATTTTGGCTTTGATATTAATATCATAGAAACACCAATTCCACCTCATAAAATGAGCTCCAAGATTTAAAGAGACGATCCTAGAATTAGTGTGTTTTACAAGAATATGTTACAGAATAACAAGCCACAGAATTTAGCTCCCAGCCGATTAATGCCATGAAAAAGCTAACCAAACTTATTCCACACCACTGCTTTTTCAAGTAGTTAAATTTAAATGTTATAATTGAATTCCCCTTTCAAAAAAAGCTACACATCAGACAAAAATCACCTTTAGAAACATAGAAACACAGAAAATAGGTGCAGGAGTAGGCCATTCGGCCCTTCGAGCCTGCACCGCCATTCGATATGATCATGGCTGATCATCCAACTCAGTATCCCATCCCTGCCTTCTCTCCATACCCCCTGATCCCTTTAGCCACAAGGGCCACATCTAACTCCCTCTTAAATATAGCCAATGAACTGGCCTCAACTACCTTCTGTGGCAGAGAATTCCACAGATTCACCATTGTGTAAAAAATGATTTTCTCATCTCGGTCCTAAAAGACTTCCCTCTTAACCTTAAACTGTGAACCCTAGTTCTGGACTTCCCCAACATCGGGAATAATCTTCCTGCATCTAGCCTGTCCAACCCCTTAAGAATTTTGTAAGTTTCTATAAGATCCCCCCTCAATCTTCTAAATTCGAGCATGTACAAGCCGAGTCTATCCAGTCTTTCTTCATATGAAAGTCCTGCCATCCCAGGAATCAGTCTGGTTAACCTTCCCTGTACTCCCTCTATGGCAAGAATGTCTTTCCTCAGATTAGGAGACCAAAACTGTATGCAATACTCCAGGTGTGGTCTCACCAACACACTGTACAACTGCAGTAGAACCTCCCTGCTCTTATACTCAAATCCTTTTGCTATGAATGCTAACATACCATTTGCTTTCTTCAGTGCCTGCTGCACCTGCATGCCTACTTTCAATGATTGGTGTACCATGATACCCAGGTCTCGTTGCGTCTCCCCTTTTCCTAATCGGCCACCATTCAGATAATTGTCTACTTCCCTGTTTTTGCCACCAAAGTGGATAACCTCACATTTATCCACATTATACTACATCTGCCATGCATTTGCCCACTCACCCAACCTATCCAAGTCACCTTGCAGCCTCCTAGCATCCTCCTCACAGCTAACACTGCCCCCCAGCTTCGTGTCATCTGCAAACTTGGAGATGTTGGATTCAATTCCCTCATCCAGTTCATTAATATATATTGTAAATAGCTGGGGTCCCAGCACTGAGCCTTGCAGTACCCCACTAGTCACTGCGTGCCATTCTGAAAAGGACCCGTTTACTCCTACTCTTTGCTTCCTGTCCGCCAGCCAGTTCTCTATCCACATCAAAACTGAACCCCCAATACCGTGTGCTTTAAGTTTGAATACTAATCTCGTATGTGGGACCTTGACGAAAGCCTTCTGAAAGTCCAGATATAACACATCCACTGGTTCTCCCTTATCCACTCTACTAGTTACATCGTCGAAAAATTCTATAAGATTCGTCAGATATGATTTACCTTTCATAAATCCATGCTGACTTTGTCCAATGAATTCACCACTTTTCAAATGTGCTGCTATCCCATCTTTAATAACTGACTCCAGAATTTTTCCCACCACCGATGTTAGACTAACTTGTCTGTACTTTCCTGTTTTCTCTCTCCCTCCCTTTTTAAAATAGTGGGGTTACATTAGCTACCCTCCAGTCCTCAGGAACTACTCCAGAATCTAAAGAGTTTTGAAAAATTATCACTAATGCATCTACTATTTCTGTGGCTACTTCCTTAAGTACTCTGGGATGCAACTTATCTGGCCCTGGGGATTGATCGGCATTTAATCCATTCAATTTACCTAACACCACTTCCCGGCTAACCTGGATTTCACTCAGTTCCTCCATCTCATTTAACCCCTGGTCCCTTGCTATTTCCGGCAGATTATTTATGTCTTCCTCAGTGAAGACAGAACCAAAGTAGTTATTCAATTGGTGTGCCATGTCCTTGTTCCCCATGATCAATTCGCCTGTTTCTGACTGCAAGGGACCTACATTTGTTTTAACTAATCTTTTCCTCTACACATATCTATACAAACTTTTGCAGTCAGTTTTTATGTTCCCTGCCAGTTTTCTTTCATAATTTATTTTCCCTTTCCTAATTAAGCCTTTTGTCCTCCTCTGCTGGACTCTGAATTTCTTCCAGTCCTCTGGTAGGCTGCTTTTTCTGGCTAATTTGTACGCTTCATCTTTTGTTTTGATACTATCCCTGATTTCCCTTGTTATCCACGGATGCACTACCTTCCCCGATTTATTCTTTTGCCAAACTGGGATGAACAACTGTTGTAGTTCATCCATGCAGTTTTTAAATGCCTTCCATTGCATATCCACCGTCAACCCTTTAAGAATCATTTGCCAGTCTATCTTGGCCAATTCACATCTCATACCCTCAAAGTCACCTTTCTTTAAGTTCAGGACCCTTGTTTCTGAATTAACAATGTCACTCTCCATCCTAATGAAGAACTCAAACATATTATGGTCACTCTTGCCCAAGGGGCCACGCACAACAAGACTGCTAACTAACCCTTCCTCATTACTCAATACCCAGTCTAGAATAGCCTGCTCTCTCGTTGGTTCCTCTACATGTTGGTTTAGAAAACTATCCCACATACATTCCAAGAAATCCTCTTCCTCAGCACCCCTGCCAATTTGATTCACCTAATCTATATGTAGATTGAAGTCACCCATTATAATTGTTTTACCTTTGTTGCTCGCATTCCTAATTTCCTGTTTGATGCCACCCCCAACTACTGTTAGGTGGCCTATACACAACTCCCACTAGCGTTTTCTGCCCCTTAGTGTTTCGCAGCTCTACCCATATCGATTCCACATCCTCCAAGCTAATGTCCTTCCTTTCTATTGCGTTAATCTCCTCTCTAACCAGCAACGCTACGCCACCTTCTTTTCCTTTCTGTCTATCCCTCCTGAATATCGCTGGATGTTCAGCTCCCAGCCTTGGTCACCCGGAGCCATGTCTCCGTGATCCCAACTATATCATATTCATTAATAACTATCTGCACATTCAACTCATCCACCTTATTACGAATGCTCCTTGCATTAAGATACAAAGCCTTCAGGCTTGTTTTTACAACACTTATACAATTATGTTGAAAAGTGGCCCTTTTTGATTGTTGCCCTGGATTTGTCTGCCTACCACTTTTACTTTTCACCTTGCTACCTATTGCTTCTACCCTCATTTTACACCCCTCTGCCCCTCTGCTCTTGCACCCATCCCCCTGCCACATTAGTTTAAATCCTCCCCGACAGCACTAGCAAACACTCCCCCAAGGTTTACAGTACACACATAGGGAGCTTTTGCAACTTGTGAATATTGGTCTTTTTGCATAGAAATATACCAATTTATAAAGTTGAACAGTAATTGTGTTCACAATCATCTACATCATTTCAATAGCATCTGCTCAAGCTCATTAGTTTAGTAAAACAACTCTGCCTTGATATAATATCAAATAGTACAACTTACAGAATGATAATTATTTCTGGAACCTCAGAGTTTAAAACTCAACATAGAGTCACACAGTGGAAAAAGGCCATTCGGCCCAACTTGCTCACGCCAACCAACATGTCCCATCTACACTAGTCCCACATGCCTGCGTTGGTCCATAATGCTCCAAGCTTTTTCTATCCATGAATTAGTCCAAATTTTTTTAAAACGTTGTGATTGTACCTGCCTCAGCGACCTCATCCGGCACCTCATTCTATATACTTACCAATCTTTATGTAAAAAAGTTGTCCATCAGTTTCCTATTAAATCTATCCCCGCTCACCTTAAATCTATGCCATCTGGTTCTTGATTCCCCAACTCTGGGTAAAAGACTCTGTGATGCCACTTTCAAGGAATTATGTACCTGTATTCCCAGTAGTCTGCTTTGCTCTACAACACTCCCCAGAGGCCAGCCATTCACCGTGTAGATAAATCTCTGTATTAAACTCCATCAAACATTCCTTAGCCCACCTGCCCAACTAATCAAGATCCTGCTGCAATTTTTGACAAGCATTTTCACTATCTACAATACCACTTACTTTTTAGTTTAGTTCAGTTTAATGCCATGTGTGCCGAGGTACAGTGAAAAGTTTTTTTGATGCTTGCTATCCAGTCAGCAGGAAGACGACACACGATTATAATCAAGCCATTCGCGGTGTACAGATACAGGATAAAGGAATAATATTTAGTGCAAGATAAAGTCCAGGCAAATCAGATTAAATATAGTCTCAAGGTCTCCAATGAGGTAGATGTTAGCTCAGGACCTCTAGTTGGTGATAAGATGGTTCAGTTGCCCGATAACAGCTGGGACGAAACTGTCCCTGTATCTGGAGGTGAGCGTTTTCACACTTCTGTACCTCTTGCCTGATGGGAGAACGGGAGAAGAGGGAGTGTTCAGGATGAGACCATTATGCTGGATGCCTTAGGTGCAGGAGCAGGCCATTTGGCCCTTCGAGCCAGCACGGCCATTCAATGTGATCATCCCCAATCAGTACCCCGTTCCTGCCTTCTCCCCATATCCCCCGACTCTGCTATTTTTAAGAGCCCTATCTAGCTCTCTTGAAATCATCCAGAGAACCTGCCTCCACCGCCCTCTGAGGAAGAAAATTCCACAGACTCACCACTCTGTGAGAAAAAGTGTTTCCTCGTCTCCGTTCTAAACGGCTTACTCTTTATTCTTAAACTGTGGCCCCTGGTTCTGGACTCCGCCAACATCGGGAACATGTTTCCTGCCTCTAGTGTGTCCAAGCCCTTAACAATCTTACCGAGGCAGTGGAGTCAATGGATGGGAGGTTAGTTTGCGTGATGATCGTGCTGTTTCCACAATGCTCTTCAATTTCTTGCAGTCTTGGATGGAGCTGTTTCCAAATCATGCTGTGATGCATCCCGATAAAATGCTTTCCAAGGCTTTCTCAGAGGTTGGTGAGAGTTATTGGGGACATGCCAAACTTGATAAGCCTTCTGATGAAGTAGAGATGGTGGTGTGCTTTCTTGCCCATTATTTTGCTATTGGTCGTCAGGACAAGTTACTGGTGATATTTACTCCTGGGAACTTGAAGCATTCGACCATGTCTACTTCACATAGTCAATGTACACCAGCGTATGTGTAGCACTTTGCTTCCTGAAGTCGATCACTATTTCTTTTGCCTCACTGACACAGGGAGAAAGGTTGTTGTCTTGACACCAAGTTATGACATTCTCAATCTCATTTAGTGTCATCTGCAAACTTACTAATCACGTCTTGCATTTTTTCATCTAAATCATTGATATGGAGGACAAACAATAATGGGCTGAGCACCAAACCTTGAGGCACACCACTAGTCACAGGCCTCCAGTACAAAAAACATCCTTTTTCCTTCACCCTTGGCTTCCTTCCGTGAAGCTAATTTTCTATCCAGTGTTTAAAGCACACGGTATTGGGGGTTCAGTATTGATGTGGATAGAGAACTGGCTGGCAGACAGGAGGCAAAGAGTAGGAGTAAATGGGTCCTTTTCAGAATGGCAGGCAGTGACTAGTGGGGTACCGCAAGGCTCAGTGCTGGGACCCCAGCTATTTACAATATATATTAATGATTTGGACGAGGGAATTGAATGCAACATCTCCAAATTTGCGGATGACACAAAGCTGGGGGGCAGTGTTTGCTGTGAGGAGGATGCTAGGAGGCTGCAAGGTGACTTGGATAAGTTGGGTGAGTGGGCAAATGCATGGCAGATGCAGTATAATGTGGATAAATGTGAGGTTATCCACTTTGGTGGCAAGAACAGGAAAGTAGACTATTATCTGAATGGTGACCGATTAGGAAAAGGGGAGATGCAACGAGACCTGGGTGTCATGGTACACCAGTCATTGAAAGTAGGCATGCAGGTGCAGCAGGCAGTGAAGAAAGCAAATGGTATGTTAGCATTCATAGCAAAATAGGAGCAGGGAGGTTCTACTGTAGTTGTACAGAGCCTTGGTGAGACCACACCTGGAGTATTGTGTACAGTTTTGGTCTCCTAATCTGAGGAAAGACATTCTTGCCATAGAGGGAGTACAGAGAAGGTTCACCAGACTGATTCCTGGGATGGCAAGACTTTCATATGAAGAAAGACTGGATAGACTTGGCTAGTACTCGCTAGAATTTAGAAGATTGAGGGGGGATCTTATAGAAACTTACAAAATTCTTAAGGGGTTGGACAGGCTAGATGCAGGAAGATTGTTCCTGATGTTGGGGATGTCCAGAACAAGGGGTCACAGTTTAATGATAAGGGGGAAGTCTTTTAGGACCGAGATGAGAAAAACATTTTTCACACAGAGAGTGGTGAATCTGTGGAATTCTCTGCCACAGAAGGTAGTTGAGGCCAGTTCATTGCCTATATTTAGGAGGGAGTTAGATGTGGCCCTTGTGGCTAAAGAGATCAGGGGGTATGGAGAGAAGGCAGGTACAGGACACCGAGTTGGATGATCAGCCATGATCTTATTGAATGGCGGTGCAGGCTTGAAGGGCCGAATGGCCTACTCCTGCACCTATTTTCTATGTTTCTATGTTTTTCTCTCCTCAGAACCCATGCTATCTAACCTTTCAGAGAAGATTACCATATGAAACCTTGGCAAATGCCTTGCTGAAATCCATATATACAACATCTACAGCTCTGGCTTCATCAACATTTTTGGGCATATATTCAAAAAATTCAATCAGATTTGTGAGACAATCTCCCATGTACAAAATTGTGTTGACGATCCCTATTCAACCCTTGTCCATGATTGGAAGTAATCCAGAGATCATTACACTGGCGGTCTGAGTTTTGAGCCTTTTGACTAACTACCTATACTCATTGTGCAGTTCTTTTTCCTACCAATGACATTTGTGCCACCATGCACAGTTACTTCCGGCTGTTCACCCTCCCCCTTGAGAAAGTCATGCAACCACTCAGTCATCTTGGATCCTGGGAGATAGCCCACTATTCTGGAGTCTTAACTGCTGCCTCAGAATCTCTTGTCTGCAGCCCGAATTAAAGAGTTGTTTACACTCCTTCCTTTGACATTGTTTGCTACACTTCTACATGTGCTTAATGACATCTAATCTGGTAATTACAAATAAAGAATGCATCACAATTGTTTTTTTTGCTTCAATATTTTGTGTTTAACTTACAACTGATGATTTGATCTTAATTTTTGGAGTATTAGTAAAGAGAGATGCAATGTTCTTGAACTTGTTTACATCTTATTGGTTTATCCCAATGTCAGCAGTTTTACCACATTTCACTAAAAATTCGGAATCATTTATTGTTCAAGCTTCATATTCTTTCATCTATGTTTAACATTCAAATTCAAGAATTGTAAATAAACATATTTGAGAGTTAAGCATTGATGAAAGACACACACACGCACACTGATTATTCAAGGACATTAATCTGCTGGTTTAGTTAGTGTACTGGAGAATAATGGACAACATAATTGAACAGGTGTAAAAGCTATGTTATGGTCAATTCCCCAAAATTCCCATCAGTGCTGAATGGTTCACCTTTCATTCAGCCAACCAATTTGTAGCTGTAAGAACCACCAACATGAGCAAAGGCCAAAGGGGAGAAAAAAGATAGACTCTCTTTTAAAGTAAAAACTTTTTTTAATGATTACTACATATCCATCAGAATTGGCTCTGTTGTATGGGATCTCGTATTCACACTCCTGCAAAGAAATGATTTAGGCTTAACAAATAAAACTGTTATAGTTATACTAAAGAGTTTCAGAAGTATTTATTCAATATATGCATAATTAATTCAAGATATTCACTCATTTATTTTTGGTCTATATTTTACCAAGTTGGTGAGATAATGAATCATGAATAAAAAGATTACAAATTTGTTGTCAATTTCACATTGCACCACTCCGATATCCTAAATCCCGTACTCTAAAACCTTTCAGAAACTAACAAATATCACGGCCCATTCCTTGAAACAAAGGAATGTTTTCATTCTGTACCTTTTCATTTAATAGATTAGTTCAGTTTGTCAACAGCACTATTGTCCTAAAGAATCACTCTGCCAGCAAGGGTAGTTGAGGAACTTAACAAAACTATTCAATTTTATATCTGTTCTAGTAAAATTACAATTATAAAGACTACAACTGGTATGTGTATGGAGGAGTAAGAAGCAAGGCAAAGTCAGGCAATATAGTCTGCAAACAACTGCACGTCAAGTTACATTAATATAACTAGAAATATACCTTTACATTACATCAATAAAAGAAACAGATCAACATTAAAAACTCATATACAGAACTAGTTTACAGCAATATCACCATGTAACAGAAAAGCTTTTTTCAACGTTAATTGAGGGGACATTTGCAAAGCCAAATTAATATTTGTGATGCAAAATCATGCATGGCTTCTTAATGATCCTCCATGGAGTTATCCAAGCAATATTTAGAGTGGAAAAACTAACTTGAAAATAGCAAATATTTTTCAAACTTACCAGACGAGGCTTTTCATTGTTGTTCATGCAGGTGCCAATATGTTGTCAAGAAATTAAAAAATACGAGAATCTAGTTTCAGCCCAAGTTGGAGGTCAGTTGTCTTCCTTTCCTCCTGGAAATAAATAATGAGTTGTGTGAGTACATCCTAAACTACTGAATCCACTAACATGTATCACATGCACATCACCTTTAGAGACATTGTCGTACTCGGTAGATGTCATGCTTGCCATCGTTATACAGGAGATGGAATGCTATGTTACAACTGGATACGACTTGGTAACATAACATTTGGAGTACTGTGTACAGGTCTGGTTGTCTTGTTATATTAAACTGAAAAGGGTGCAAAGAAAGGTTTGAGGATGTTACTAAATCTGGAGGGCTTGAGGGGCAAGGAGTGGCGGGATAGGCTGTCTGTTTTTCCCTCAGAAACATAGGATGCTGAGGGACGTCCTTATGGAGGGATGTCACAGATGAGGTGAACAGCTACGTTCTTTTCCGCATAATAGGGGAGTCAAAAACTGGAGGGCATAGATTTAGATTGAGAGTAGAAAAAAATTAGAGGGATCAGAGGGGAAACTTTTGAGCAGTGATTGGTACATACATTGAACAAGCTGCTAGTAGAAGTGACAAAGGCTGGTACAATTATGACATTTGAAAGACATTTAGACAGCTACATGAATAGGAAATGTTTGTGGGGGGGGAGAATATGGGCAAGGATCAAGCAAGTGGAACTAGCTCAGATATGCATCTTTGTCAGCATGATGAGTTGGACCAAATGACCTATTTTCATGCTGTACAGGACTATGAATCTAAATTGCACAATTGGGGCATAGAATTAAGGGCATGTTTTTCCCCACTGCAATCACAGATACTGTATGTTGTGGTGAATATCACAATGAAGACCAGTATAGTCTACTATGAAACCATAATTCTATTTAATTGAGTCTTAATAATTTTCCTGATCACTTTACCTGCTAATAATGACATGAATATTATTATAGAGGGCATGAGGATTAACTGATTGATAATGCAAAGCTAGATGCTAGTAATAAAACTAATGTTGCAACTGATGGAAATCAGTCAATCCTAATGCCCTCATTGGTTCAGCTTGACAGGATAATGAGTAAAAAAAGTCTGTGTATCGTGCCAGGAATTATAACAAGCATCAAGTTCACATGTATAAAAGAGATGATTGGTTCAGGAGTTGGACTGCAGTGTGGAAGAAGCTGTTCCTCAGTCTGGATGTTTGAGCTTTCAAGCTTCTCTATCTTTTCCAAAAAGATAGGGGGGGAGGGGGGTAAAGGGAATGGCCAGGTTGGCAGACAGCTTCAATGATACTTCCAGACTTCCTGCTGCAGCGCACCATGAAGATGGACTGAATAGAAGAAAGTGCTGTCTGTATTCTTGCTCTTAACTCTACCTTATTTGGTTACTCTGTTATTGCACCTTTTTTTGCTGCATTTCAAATTGCATTGCAATCCTGCACCATTCTGCTGTTTTGCAATCATCGTTATTGTTATAGTCGCATTTATCATTGCTCCGTGCATCTGTTTACTTTTTCAGTATCATGTGAACAAGAAATTTCGTTGCACCCTGGAGTATGACAAGAAACTCGACTAATCTAATCTATCTTGTTTACTGCAGAACTCAGATGGTAAGTTCACTATTCCTCACCACTGCAAATATGTAGGTGACGACACATTGAATATTGGGACTTGGGAA
Source organism: Malacoraja senta (assembly GCA_038087875.1). NCBI lineage: Eukaryota > Metazoa > Chordata > Chondrichthyes > Rajiformes > Rajidae > Malacoraja > Malacoraja senta. Next base: position 172,696,072 of record CM075977.1, read on the forward strand.
AATAGTACATACCTTTAACTAAACAAGATAGGGTGATCATACAATCCTTTTCAACTTCCCACACAAACCGGGGATTAACTATGAAAGCAAATTAGCCAAATTGAACTCCAAGGCTGTAAGTCCCTTGGGGAACTACCTGGAACTAACGGATAAGTATGTACTTAAGGTGACCTTCTAAAATCGTGCACTGTGTGGATTACACTGAGAAATTAATCTATTTGATCTTACGCCAGTTATACCTGGCACGGAATGGAAATTCCCAAGTTTTTGGTTTGAGTTTCCTGGTTCATTAACAAAAATAATGTTTTTATTTTATTCTTATGTTTTAAAAAAAATTCTTTAGAATCAGGACGTGCTTCAATAACGTATGGGCCTGTCCCACTTACGCTACTTTTTCAGCGACTGATACCCGTCATAAGTCGTTGCAGGTCGCCAAAAATGTTCAACATGTTGAAAATCCAGCGGCGACTAGAAAGACACTACGACTCTTTGGGCAACTGAGGAGACTATTCACGACCACAGGCAAAATCCCGGCGACATGTCGTGGGGTGAAGCCTGTATGGTCATGAGTAGTCGCCCAAAGAGTCGTACCTTGTTTAAGAAGGAACTGCAGATGCTGGAAAATCAAAGGTACACAAAAATGCTGGAGAAACTCAGCAGGTGCAGCAGCCTCTATGGAGTGAAGGAAATAGGCAACGTTTTGGGCTGAAACCCTTCTTCAGACCTTCTTCAGAACGTACATTGTTCTGGTCACCTTCGCCGCTGGATTTCCAACATTGAACATTTTCGGCGACCTGCAACGACCTATGACGGGTGCCGGCAGTCGCCGAAAAAGTTGCGTAAGTGGGACAGGCCCATTAAGATATCTTTTAAAATAATATTCACAGCTATGTTTTCAAAATTCCTTGAAACATCAAAGATAATAAAAAATCATTACAGTGCCAGAGACTTAGGTTCGATCCCGACTACAGGTGCCGTCTGTACAGAGTTTGTAAGTTCTCCCCATGACCTGCATGGGTTTTCTCCAGGAACTCCAGTTTCCTCCTACACTTCAAAGGCGTACAAGTTTGTAGGTTAATTGGCTTGGTAAAATTGTAAATTGCAAGTGTGTGTAGGATAGTGTTAGTGTGTGGGGATTGCTGGTTGGCGCTAACCTGGTGGGCCAAAGGGCCTATTTCCGTGCTGTATCTCGAAACTAAATTTACAAAGCCTTGACATTTCTCAATCCTCACCCCCTGTCAAAGGCCGCTAGAGCATTTCAAGGACAGATCAGGAGCCACAAATAGGCTGCAGGCAGCGTACCACTGAGGTCTTGCTACGCCCCAGGGTTGAGGTCAACTTATTTACCTGTAGCTCTTCATATCTAAAAAGTATCACCCCATAGGGACTAAGTTGGTGAATCTAGCTCAATTAATCCAATGTGTTTCCCCAAATATTATACTGAAATTTCTTTCTGTATTAGGCTCTTTTTGAAGGGTCTTCGTCAGAAAACAAGATTATATGCCTTTAATATTTTTAATTTGTTATTTCTCTTGTCTCTGCCTGCAGTTTGATAGAGTGCAAATTAGATCACAGATAGATCACAACACACGTCTACCCTTTCAATGACTAAGTAGCTCTCACATACCTTGATGTAGAAAGCAAGCAAAAGCTAATAGTTAAAAAAAATATATAACAATTCACAAAGAAACGGGTGTACATCTCTGACATTATCATATTGGGATTAGGAGTGTTCATATCTAATATGGATGTTACCTAATGGTTTTGCAAAAATTTGCCAGATTGGTATTCGTGCCTTTCCTGCTCGACAAGTCTTATGGACAATTGACGAGAACAAAGTCGAAGCTGACAGATTTTATCAATGGCGCACACATGGAAACATCTTTTTTTTTTTTTTTTTGCATACAAAATGTGTAGGAAGGAGCTGCAGATGCTGGACTTAGTCTGAAGAATGGTCTCGACCCAACACATCACCCATTCCTTCTATCCAGAGATGCCGCCTGTCCCGCTGAATTACTACAGCATTTGGTGTCTATCTTTTATTTTATAGCATGCAGGTTCATTATTTTGTTCTTGCAAGTATATATTAAATACTCCCCAGGACAGGCTAAATGGTCATGTTACCAAAAATAAACATAGTACCACTGACGATTTGTAGAATCACAGCAGAATGTCAAATGTGAATTGGTATACGGTATTGTCATATTCATATGTGGAAGGCACTCTTGCAAGCTGAGTGTATCATGTGGTATAACATTTGATACTTTGTTGCACTGGATACTAACACATGTTTGTTAGTGCAAACCTCTACCTCTTACTTGCCTCCATACACTAAACAGCCTGCAATCATCAAGTTGAGGTTGAGTTCGCGATGTTGCTTTTTGAGGGTAAAGTAGATCAGTATATGTTGTTGTTATATTGTGGAAGGTCTTTGTTGAACTAGATACTGACATTTGTTTCTCAGTGCAAACCTCAACCTCTTTTACTTGCCTCCATACACTAAACAGTTTGCATTATCATGCTGGGGTTGATCTTGGGATGTTGGTTTTTGAGGGGATACTGGATTAATATCCACAATGATATTAAGAACATGGTGAGTAGGAAAGAACTGCAGATGCGGGACTGTCATATGCTGAGAGAATGGAGCAGCTGGGCTTGTATACTCTCGAGTTTAGAAGGATGAGATGGGATATTATTGAAACATATAAGATTATTAAGGGTTTGGACACGCTAGAGGCAGGAAACATGTTCCCGATGTTGGGGGAGTCCAGAACCAGGGGCCACAGTTTAAGAATAATCAGCAAGCCATTTAGAACGGAGACGAGGAAACACTTTTTCTCATAGAGAGTGGTGAGTCTGTGGAATTCTCTGCTTCAGAGGGTGGAGGCCAGTTCTCTGGATACTTTCAAGATTCAAGAGAGTTTATTGTCATGTGTCCCAGATAGGACAATGACATTTTTGCTTTGCTTCAGCACAACAGAATATAGTAGGCATAAATAAAAACAGATCAGTGTGACCATTTACCATTGAATATATATATACACACACACACATAAATAAACAGATAAAGTGCAATGGACTATTAATGTTCAGAGTTTTGTTTGAGTTGAGCTTAATAGCCTGATGGCTGTGGGGAAGGAGCTATTCCTGAACCTGGATGTTGCAGATTTCAGGCTCCTGTACCTTCTACCTGAAGGCAGCGGGAAGATGAGTGTGTGGCCAGGATGGTGTGGATCCTTGATGATGCCGTCAGCCTTTTTGAGGCAGCGACCACGATGGATCCCCTCGATGGTAGGGAGGTCAGAGCCGATGGACTGGGCAGTGTTTACTGGTCAGCATGCTCTCTACTGTGCACCTGTAGAAGTTCGAGAGAGTTCTCCTTGACATACAAACTCTCTGTAATCTTCTCAGGAAGTAGAGGCGCTGATGTGCTTTCTTTATAATTGCATCAGTGTTCTCGGACCAGGAGAGATCTTCAAGAGCTAGATAGGGCTCTTAAAGATAGTGGTGTAAGGGGATATGGGGAGAATGCAGGAATGGGGTAATGATTGGGGATGATCACATTGAATGGCAATGCTGGCTCGAAGGGCCGAATGGCCTACTCCTGCATCTATTGTCTATTATCTATAAATAGATTGTTTAAGAAAGAACTGCAGATGCGGGAAAAATCAAAGGTAGACAAAAATGCTGGAGAAACTCAGTGGGTGAGGCAGCATCTATGGAGAGAAGGAATAGGTGACGATTCGGGTCGAGACCCTTCTTCAGACTGATGTTGGGGTGGGGGCAGGAAGAAGAAAGGAAGAGGCGGAGACAGTAGGCTGTGGGAGGGCTGGGGAGGGGAAGGAGGGAGAAAGCAAGGACAACCTGAAATTGGAGAAGTCAATGTTCATACCACTGGGGTGCACATTACCCATGCAAAAGTTGAAGTACTGCTCCTGCAATTTAGTTGGACTCACTCTGGCCATGGAGGAGGTCCAGGACAGAAAGGTCGGATTTGGAATGGGAGGGGGAGTTGAATTGCTGATGCACCGGGAGATCAGGTTGGTTAACACAAACTGAGCGGAGGTGTTGGGCGAAGCGATCGCCAAGCCTGCGTGGCAGCTCCGCAGAGATTGTGTGTTTGTTTAACTTGTATGTTCATTTTACATTTATTTGTTTCTACTAACACATTAGCACTAACAATGTATGATCGGAAAACACTGAAAACTAAACTTTAGAGTAACTCAAGGCCTTTTAGACACGTTACTCACCGATCCAGCGTGGCCGGCAGAGATCACAAGAGCGGGCCGCGGCAACAACAATGGGAGAGCGGCTCCGGGAAAAAGTCGGAGAAAACATAGAGGTAAGCGGGGGGGGGGGGGGGGGGGAGGATTTGGAATAGGCTGAGAGCCCAAGCCTTCCGTCCACCTCTGCCCAGCATTCTTCTGGCGAACGTCCAGTCCCTGGAGAACAAGCTGGATGACCTCAGGGCGAGGATCAGATTCCAGCAGGACATAAGAGAATGCAACATCTTCTGTCTGACCGAGACATGGCTGACCTCGCTGGTGCCGGATCAGGTAATCTGCCTACCCGAGTCCTTCACTGTTTTTCGTGCGGAGAGAACAGAAGAATCCGGAAAATCATAGGGTGGAAAAGTTTGTTTCATGACTAACAATAACGGTGCAACCCTTGGAATATTAAGATGCTTTCTCATTCCTGCTCGCCGGACCTGGAGCATCTGACAGTCTCATGCTGTCCATTCTACCTTCGTGAGTTCAGCTCAGTGATAATCACAGCCGTCTACATTCCACCGCATGCGGACACCGACGTGGCACTATCGGCCCTACACGATGTGTTATGTCGAGACCCAAAATAAGAACCCCGATGCAGCTATGGTGGTGGCTGGAGATTTTAATAAATCAACTCTCAAAAAGGTCATGCCTAACTTCTGCCAACACATCACGTGTGCCACCAGGGGGGAAAGAACATTGGACCACTGCTACACACCGTTCAGGAAAGGCTACAAGGCCGTTTCTCTCCCTCCTTTTGGAGAATCTGACCACGCTACCATTTTCCTGCTGCCGGAGTATAAACAAAGAATAGTACAGGGAGCGGCAGTGACGAGGGACGTAAAGTGGTGGTCCGACCAGTCAGAGGCCATGCTGCAAGATGCACGGACAGATGTCGAGTGGAATATGTTCCAAGCAAGTTCCAGAGATGTCAGTGAGTTCGCGGAAGCGGTCACGGGCTTCATTGCAACAATAGCCGATAACATCGGCCCCACGGTAAGGGTTAGCATATTTCCTAATCAAAAACCCTGGGTGGGGATTTCAAATATGTTCGAAACATTACACCTAGAAGAGATAAGACTCCTCCTAGATCACTTCCACCTGACGTGGTCTGCATTTATAGAATTATTACAAATATAGGGTGCAAAGGTACCTTTAATTTAAAAAAAAATTGAGGTCAGGTAAGGGAGGATGATAGTTGAAGAGTTGGTATGTCCCATTTGCGTAATGCTCATAAAAATATTTGTTTTCTCTCTTTTTCCTCTTTCTCTTTCTTTTCTAGCGTCTATTTCTTAACTCTTTTTCTTTTGTTTTTAGTTTTGTTCTTATAGGGTCTTTGTCCTTTTTTGTTGTCACATTTTCTACACTCTCACTTTTTCCTTCACTTTCTTCTTTCTTTCAATCTTTTCCTTTTCTAGTGTAAAAAATAAATGGAGTACATTAATTGTAAGAAGACATAAGTGATGAGTACTAATGTATGTGGTTGTAATGTAATGTACTTCTAATAAATAAAAAATTAAAAAAAATAATAATAATTATACGAGGGCTTCTGCTCCAAATATTAGGATAAATCTCAGTTTATTTTCATCATCAATGTCAAATAGCAGCAAAGAAATGCAAGATTACCTTCCTCCCATGTCTGAGTTTGACTCAGATATTGCAATCAAGTCTATTGTTGTGACTATTTTCTTTTTTTTAAGCAGATTGCAGTTAGATGTATCTCCCAATGTAATTTTTGGAAATAATTATGTTGCAGTCCTATCTGAAATGGAGAATGATTTTCCTCATCATTCTTTCCTCATTTTTTTTTTTTTAAACCCTGGGTGGACAGGTCCATTCGTGTTGCCTTGAATGCTCGCACCTCTACTTACAACTCCGGCCTGGCATCGGCAATATGGATGACTACAAGGCAGAGTCCTACAGACTGCGAAGGGCGGTGAAGGACGCAAAAAGGAGGTACAGGGACAGGATGGAGTCGCAGATGGAGTAACGGGACACCAGACGCCTTTGGCAGGGGTTAAGGACTATAACTAACTACCAGAGCAGCCCCCTCCCCTCTCGATCGGGAGTGCTAGCACCTCCCTAGCTGATGCCATAAACTCTTTTTATGCACGATTCGAGATGGGCAACACCACCCCTAGCTCGCCAGCTAACAACACCGCCAGCACGCTGGCTAACAAGGCTGGAGGGAGGTCCACCGCTGGGGATGTGCACACATTCTCGGTGACCGAGCACGACATGAGGGCTCTGACGCGTGTGAACACGAGGAAAGCTGTAGGCCCAGATGGTATATCTGGGCAAGTACTTAAGTCTTGTGCTACTCAGCTTGCTCCAGTGCTCACCACAATATTCAAACTCTCCCTGGCCAAGTCCGTGGTCCCTGCCTGCTTCAAAGGATCCACCATTGTACCAGTGCCAAAGAATGCCTCTCCAGCTTGCTTGAATGACTACCGACCGGTCGGGGCCCTCACCTCGGTAGTCATGAAATGCTTCGAGAGGCTGATCAAGAACCACATCTGCACCTTCCTCCCTCGCACCATGGACCCGCTGCAGTTCGCATTCCATCCGAAGAGATCCACGGACGATGCGGTCTCCCAGGTTCTTATGTAGTTTTTTTTTTTTTTTTTGTCGGGGTATGTGTGTGGGGGGGTGGGGTTGGGGGGGGGGGGGGGGGGAACTTTAAAATCTTTCCCCTGCACGGGAGACCCGACCTTTTCTTTGTCGAGTCTCCGTTGTCATTGGGGCTGGGCAACGTGGAGCGGCCTCCAGCAGGAACGACCTGGGGCTCCAATTGCGGAGCTGCGGATTACTCACCGTCGCGGGGCTGGCCGAGTCCGGAGCGGGTGGAGCTGTGGTGGAGACAATCGCTGCTGCTACCCGACCCCCGGAGATTCGGAGGCTACAACCGCGGGTCTGGCGGACGGCAACACCGGAAGCCCGCGGGTCCCTAGTGGGAGACCGCTTTTCGGGGCTTCCGCGGCGGCGACTTCTCCCGCGCGAGTTGCGGGGTTGAAGAGCACCTGGAGCAGGGCTTTACATCGTCGCCCCGCGCGGCTTGGAATGGCCGCCGGACTTTGCGAGCGCGCGCCGGGGCTCTAACACCAAGACCCGGTGCACGACCTTGCATTGCCCGGCATGGCTTTAATGGCCGCGGGATAATCACCATCGCCCGCCGGAGGCTTTGACTTTGGCTCTGGCATCCGGGGGGGGGGGGGGGGGGGAGTGCAGTGGAGAGATACGTTTTTTTGCCTTCCATCACAGCGCTGTGATGGGTGCATGTGTAAATTGTGTTGTGTCTCGGGTCTTCTTCGTTTTGTAATGTATGGCTGCAGAAACGACATTTCGTTTGGACCTCAACGGGGTCCAAATGACAAATTTGTCCAAAAGACAAATAAATTGTATTCTGCACACCACTCTCTCTCACCTTGACAGTCAGAAGGAGGGCTATGTGAGGATGCTGTTCATTGATTTCAGTTCAGCTTTCAATACCATAGCTCCAACCAGACTTGCTGAGAAGCTGCTGGAACTGGGGCTGTTCACTCCCCTGTGTGCCTGGGTCCGGGACATTCTCACCACCAGGCCCCAGGTGGACAAGAAGGGGAGACATACCTCCAATCCCCTCACCCTGAACATAGGATCCCCCAGGGTTGCGTCCTCAGCCCCCTACTGTACTCCCTGTACACACATGACTGTGTGGCCAGGTTCAGCTCCAACTCCATCATCAAGTTTCCTGATGACACTGTGGTGGTGGGTCTGATCTCCGATAACAATGAGAAGGCCTACCGGGAGGAGGTGGCTGATTTGACATTCTGGTGTCAGGACAACAGCCTCCTCTTGAATGTCACAAAAACTAAGGAGCTGATTGTGGACTTTAGAAGGGCTCAACATCCGAGGACGTCCACACCACTGGAGATAAATGGGACTACTGTGGATAGGGTGAGCAGCTTTAAATAACTGGGTCCACATCACAGAGGATCTGACATGGACAACACACACTGCCGCACTTGTGAGTAAGGCAAGGCAGCGCCTTCACCACCTCAGGCAGCTGAGGAAATTCAGAGTCTCTCTGAGGAACCTTCAGTGCTTCTACTCTGGGGCTGCAGAAAGCATCTTGTCTGGCAACATCTCAATCTGGTTTGGGAACAGCTCTGCCCAGGACAGGAAGGCTCTGCAGAGAGTAGTGTGTTTGGCCGAACGCACTATGGGAACTACACTCACCCCCCTGCAGGACCTATATACCAGGAGGTGCTGATCCAAAGCAAGCAACATAATGAGGTACCTCTACCACCCCAGCAATGGACTGTTGCAGCTGCTACGGTCGGGAAGTGCCTCTGCTGTCACACTGTGAAAACAGAGAGGATGAGACGGAGTTTCTTCCCACAGGCCATCAGGACTGTAAACTCTTATCTCACCAGGGACTAATTTACTGTTGTGTTGCGATTTTTTAATTTTTTTTTCTAAAATGTAAATACTGGTTCTTTTCTATTCTGTTGTTTTTGAACAATCCGCAGGCATTGCCACTTTCATTTCACTGCACATCTTGTATGTGTATGTGACAAATAAAGTTGACTTGACTTGTAGAGCAGTTGACACCTGGAACAGTGGATGCAATAGATCAGGTTGGAGGGGGTGCAGGTCAACCTCTGCCTCAACTGGAAAGACAGCTTGGGTCCTTGGATGGTCGAGGGGGGAGGTAAAGTGACAAGTGTAGCATTTCCTGCAGTTGCAAGGGCAAGTACCAGGGGAGGGGGTGGTTTGGGTGGGAAGGGACAAATTGACAAAGGAGTTACAGAGGGAGTGGTCTCTGTGGAAAGCAGAAAGGGGAGGAGATGGGAAGATGTGGCCAGTGGTGGGATCCCGTTGGAGGTGAGAAAAATGTCGGAGGATTATCTGTTGTATGTGACGGCTGGTAGGGTGGAAGGTGAGGACAAGGGGGACTCTTTCCTTGTTACGAGTGTGGTTGGATGGGGAGTGAGAGCAGAGCTACAGGATATAGAGGAGACCCTGGTGAGAGCCTCATCTAAAGTCGAAGGGGGGAACCCCCGTTCCCTAAAGAATGAGGACATCTCCGATGCCCTGGTTTGGAACACCTCATTCTGGGTGCAGATGTGGCATAGACGGAGGAATTGGGAGTGGGGGGGGGGGGGGGGAGATAGAGTCCTTACAGGAATCATGGGTGGGAAGAAGTGTAGTCCAGATAGCCATGGGAGTCAGTGGGTTTGTAGTAGATGTTGGTCAGTTACCTGTGATGGAGATAGTGAGGTCCAGAAACGATCGGGAGATGTCGGAAATGGTCCAGGTGAATTTGAGTGCGGATGGAAGTTAGTGGTGAAATGGATGAAGTCAGTGAGTTCTGCATGGGTGCAGGAGGTGGCACCAATGCAGTCGTCAATGTAGCGGAGGTAGAGTTCGGGGATAGGGCCACGGTATGCCTCAAACAAGGATTGTTCGACGTACCCTACAAAGAACCAGGCTTAGCTGGGGCCCATGCACGTGCCCATAGCTACGCCTTGGAATTGGAGGAAATGGGAGGAGTCAAACGAAAAGTTGAGGGTAAGGACCAACTCCGCTAGGCGGAGGAGAGTATTAGTAGACAGGGATTGGTTGGTTCTGCAGTCGAGGAAGAAATGGAGGGCTTTTAGACAACCCCCCTGGTGTGGGATGGGGTGTAGAGTGACTGCACATCCATGGTGAAGATGAGGGAGTGGGGGCCTGGAAAACGGAAGATTGTTTAGATAGATTAGATAAATTAGATAGATTGTTGCACAGTCTATAATTGAAAGTTTACTGCCTTCAACAAAAGATACTCTTGGAGTTACCTTTATTTAATTTCCCTAATAAACAGAAATGTCAATGTGCTCAGAGGCCACATACTGTATGTCAAGCACTTGAGTCTATGGTTCTGTATTCTCTCCAAGGATTAGCATGACCAAAATGACCTGCTTCTTTGACATAAATACAAAGTAATATTATGCAAAAAAGGGAGAAAATCGTGAAAAAAAATGAAAATAGGAAGTAGTCAGGACAGGAAGGTCAGTTGAAGGATGAAAACACATGCCAATCAAGCTTCTATCCTCAATTCCCCATTGCAGCACTGCCAGAAACTATCACAATCCAATCTCTACTTCAATCACTGTCTGCTCTTTCTGTTTCTTTCCAGTTTTCCCCAAACTGAACAGATAAATCTCCCTTGGTACAAAGATGCTGAATAGGTGACAGCCTGTCCAAGATTGTGCTACCTCGAGACAGTTTTAAAACCCAAAACTATTGTGTCCAGATGAACAGACACACTTTCAAACCGTGTGTGTATTATTGCTCGACAAGATACCTGCTAACAGCCTCTGTGGATAACATTGTCATTATTGCATTGTTCACTCTGTAAAGGGACAAAGCAAATATACTTTGTTGTACAGACCCTATTTGAATACAAAATCATTATGCACAATAAACAGAACATGTTCTAGGCAAATACAACAATAACCTGTGCATCAAATATTTATATAGCTCAGTTGTGCAGAATCCTATTTGAAGTATTAAAGAAGGAACTGCAGATGCTGGAAAATCGAAGGTACACAAAAATGCTGGAGAAACTCAGCGGGTGCAGCAGCATCTATGGAGCGAAGGAAAGAAGAATAGACGTTGCCTATTTCCTTCGCTCCATAGGTGCTGCTGCACCCGCTGAGTTTCTCCAGCATTTTTGTGTACCTCCTATTTGCAGTATATTAGTTTAAGATCATAAAGCTTTGTTTCTTACACAAGGCCCTTTAACAGTTCCTTGCCACCTATTTGACACATTCTTTAAAGTATAGGCAGGAACCACCCTATATGGTTTTCTGAGTTCACACCAAATCCCAGCATAAATAGTTAAACCTGTATTCACTGTGAGCAAATTTTCAGCAATGTTAAGCTATTCCTGCCATTGTTTAAAAAAAGTAAAAGATTAATTTAAAGGCAAGGCTAATTACAGCGCATCTGCAAAAGCTTTGCAGTATTTTCAACTAGCTGGAGAAGGAAGATATTGAGTACCAAAAAGAGACAATTTCAAACATCTTCAGTTAAAGTTCTTGGCAAATACATAATCTTTTAACAGAAAATACTTTCAAGTGTTAAGGTTAGAGGGGTAAAATTTAGGGGAAATGTGCAGGGCAATCAAGTTATTTTTTAAACACACAATGAAAGCTGGGTGTTTGGAATGCGCTGCCAGAGGTGGAGGTGGAAGCAGATAAGACAGAGGCCATCAAGAGGATTTTAGACAGGCACTTGGATATACAGGAAATGGAGGGATATGGATCGTGTGCAGGTGGAGATGTGTTTAACTTGGCATCATGTTCAGCACAGGCATAATGGGCTGAAGAGCCTGCTCCTGTGCTGTGCTCTGGTCTAGACTATGCTCTATGATGGATCTGTACAAGTACTAGTTTGTTCATCTGCACAGAAAAAAAGTAAATCTGCTGAAATACTTTTAACCCAATGATAAAGATCAAAGGGGTCAAATAACTCCAGGTCACGCAGCATCTGAGGAGGGAAATGGACAGACAATATTTTGGGTCTGGTCCCAAGTTCACACCGATCTGAATTCTGGTAATAACAAAACCTACTGTCGACCAAATCAAGGCAACATTTGATCAAGTGTAAAAATGAGAAAACTACAGATGCTGGAATCCAAAATAAAAATTCAAAATATTGGATGCACTCAAAGCAAGATTTTTCTTACAAAAAATGCACACAGACTTTAAAACAATCTTACTGATAATTGCAGCTTTTGAACACAGAGTGAAACGGTCATCAAATGAATGCTTATCAAACTTCAAACGTACTTCTTCACTGGTTCAGAATGTACTACAGTGACTAAACAGAGAATGCAAATGCATACTCAAGGAAAGTAATGAAGTAATATATTTTGGAAGAAGCACTGGGCAAGATCCTTTGAAAACATACAAAATATCTCATGGAACAACTTCAAAGAAAAGCAAATTAAGATGGATGAGTCTAATACAATGCCTCAATTAATTAAAGTCCTCCCAAGGCCTTTTACCTTTGCACGAGATATGACTCGAGACAATGGAGATTTTTACGGTTAAAGAATCTTCTTCATAACTTTCAACTGATCTTAAACAATCTCTTTGCACAGGTGATGCCTGGCTTGCTGAGTTTTTCCAATATTTTGAGTTTTAATTTGCACCCATACTTAAACTGAGGGTATAATATCACATGGAATCAAGTTGTCCTTGTAAAACCCATGCTGAGCATTGACTGGAAAATTGACTGGACAGTGAATAAGTGCCACTTGATAATACCATTAACAACAACTGCACCTTGTTGATAACAAGGGACAGACTAATCCATGTTGTAATCCAATAGCTTGGATTTATCCTGCCATGTGCACAAAAAACATACCAAGGCAACTTTCTACATAGTTGGAGAAATGTCAGATTTGTAACTGCACTGGAATAGCAGGGCCAGAAGTGTGATAACTCAGGAAAAACAGTTCTTCAATAATGAAAGTAGTGTGTTGCCTGCTCTCGTCTTTGCTCTACCTCAAACTCTGGTCTTTCAAACTGGCAAATAGCCTGACTTGCATGTTGAATGGTACCACTGGATTGGAAGATTTACTCATTCACTTTGATGCTTTTTCAGTTTAGTACTCATTCCCTTTATGATGATGGAGAAGCTGCACTTTGGATCAGAACAGTAAAAACATTAAATTCATGCTCCGTTTGCATATTCAGAGGAAAATTAATGATTCAAAGATACCATTCAGACAGAAATAGGAAATTCTCCCCGTTCCTTGGCTCACGCTTCCTTCAGTGAAAAACAATGGTGAAGGCCTAATTAATCATCTCATTCTTTCGTACAAGACCTTGCTGTGTGCAAAGAAGCTGATAATGTCCACTTGCACCAAACATGAATTTTAATTCAAAAGCAATTCTGTCTCTGTACAGGGATTAGAAAGTTTTAAAAGGCTTGTGTAATTATAAATTGAAGCTATTTTCCTGTCTCTGCACATTTCCTTTTATAAGCACAGTTATGGAAAACACATTGAAACAACATCACTGATTTCAGAGGATGTGTCTGTACAAGGATGGAGCATGTTATGCTTTTAATTCCAGGCATCAAATTGTATCCAAAGGCTGTAGGATCTGATTTTTACAACCAAGCATCAGCAAAATTATTCAATCAAAATCACCTTCTGATATGATTTATCTTCTCTCTAATGTGTAACTTATGAAAATTAATTCTTAGGAGTTACACTGATCAATGTCAATATAATACAATACCGTTTGTCATTTGAACCTCAAATGAAGTTCAAACGAAATTTGGTTTCTGCAGTCATACAACAAGAACAAAAACCAAGACACACAAATAACACAATTTACACAAACATCCATCACAGTGAATCTCCTCCTCACTGTGATGGAAGGCAAAGTCATTGTCTCTCCCCTGTTTTCCATTCTTCTCCCAATGTTAAAGCCCCCGGCGGACGATGGCAAGTCCCGTGGCCTTTAAGGCCCCGCTCCGGGTCGTTTTCAACCCCGCATTTCGGGCGGGAGAAGTTATTGCGGGAGCTCTGAAAAGCAATCTCCCACCAGGGACCCGCGAGCTCCTGATGTCACCGTCCACCAGGCCTGCGGCTGGAGCCTCCGAAGCTGGGTCGCAGCCGCGCACCACCACAGCTCTCCACGCTCTGAAGCCGGCCAGCCCCACGATGCTGAGTCCGCAGGCTCTGCGACTGGAGCCCCCAGGTCATTCCGGTTGGAGGCCGCTCCACAGTGTTAGGCCCCAACGACAACGGAGACCCAACATGGAAAAGGTCGGGTCCCCCGTCCAGGGAAGAGATTTTAAAGTTCCCACCCCCCCCCCACATATACACTGCTAAAAACAATATATAAACTACAACCAAACTATACACTCAACAGGACAAAAATAAACAGATGGACTGCAGAGGCCACTCTTTACTTATAATGCACAAAAAGTATGTATATTTCCATACAAAGAAACAGCTTTTGACCACATGAGAATTGGGGTGAAATGTCTAAAAAATGTCCCAAACGAACAAATATTTAAAAACAAACTAAGACTTCAAAAAACAGATTTAGTTCAGTCTAGTAAAGTTGAGACATTTTCAGTACATTTTAAGAAAGCCAAAAATCTAACTGAAATATGCCAGTTATAACATTGATACTTAATAGAGGAATTTGGTTCCTTTTCTGGATATAGAATAAACTGGAACAAAAGTGAAATCATGACGTTAAAACCTCAAGAATCTACACACTTATAGAAATTTCCCTTTAAAATAGCAACAGAAAAATTCAAATATTTGGGTATTCAGATTACTAGAAAACATAAAGCTTTATTCAATGCCAATTTTATACCCTTAATAAATAAACTTAATATAATGAGAAAATTTTGGAAAACACTCCCTTTATCATTAATAGGCAGAATAAATGCTATTAAAATGAGTTTCCTACCACAGTTATTATACCTATTTCAATCTATACCAGTATATGTACCAAAATATTTTTTTTTCTAAACTGAACGCTAATATTACTAATTTTGTTTGGGATTATAAATCACATAGAATTAAAAAAGAACACTTATGTAAACCAAAAGATGTCAGGGGACTTTCACTCCCAAATTTTTTGTATTACTATTGGGCAATACATATTAAGAATATAATTTACTGGTTGGATAGTTCAACTCAACAGACAGAATGGATAAAAATGGAGAAAGAGGATTGTTATCCTTGTAATATAGGAACAATCCTCTTCTCCCCGAAAAAAATGAACAATACAATATATAAGAAAAACCCAATTATACAAGATACAATAAGAATATGGAAACAAATAAAATTATCCTTAAAATTAAGAAACCTATCATTGTTAACACCGATAGCGAATAATCCTTTATTTAAACCATCTATGATGGATAAAATATATAATCAATGGGAAAGTTTAGGAATTAAAAGGATCGGGGACATGTATGAAATGGGAGATTTATTATCATTTCAACAATTACAATTAAAATTTAAACTGAAAAACACTCATTATTTTAAATATTTTCAGATTTGTAATTTTTTGAAGACATACATACAGGGATATCAAAAAATAACTCCTGATTTACTAGAAGAAGTAATGAATATAAAAGCTGATACACAAAAATTAATATCATATTTATATAATAGTATCTTAAATATAGATTTAACTGTGACCGAGGTAATTAGAGAAGAGTGGGAACGGGAATTATTGATAAAAATTACGAAGGCTACATGGGAAATGTATTTGAGATACATTCACAAGTCTTCGATTAACGCAAGACATAATCTAATCCAATTTAAAATTTTACATAGATTATATTACTCAAAAAAAAGATTAAATAAATTTTATCCAAATATGTCGCCCATTTGCGATAAATGTTTAACCGAAGACGCAACTATAACACACTCTTTTGTTTCTTGTATAAAACTTCATGGATTTTGGAGTGATACTTTCAAAATATTTACAAAATTATTTAAGACAAAAATGGAACTCAATAATGAATTGATTATATTTGGGGTAATGGAAGACGGGAACAAATTGAGCTCATCTCAAAAGTCAATTTTTAATTATGGTTTAATAATCCCAAAAAAATTAATATTGAAATTTTGGAAAAATACACCAATACCAACGCTCAAAATGTGGATTGCAAGTATGTTGGATACCGCACATCTTGAGGAAATGCGATTCCTCCTAATAGATAAATTTGACCAATTCATAACGAGTTGGTCTCCATTTGTCATCTTTTTGGAAACATATGGTGCAACACAATTGTAAAAGCTAATCCGTGACTGCGGATGGTCAAGATTATAAATGATCTCCTTACTTCTATTTTCTTTTCTTCTCTTCTCTTCTTTTATTCTCTTTCTTCTATTTTCTATGTCTCAACTTTCTTTTTTCACTCTTTATTTTTCTTTTTCACACACTATATATCTCACATTTTTCTATTTTTCATTATCTAACTTTTTTATTTTTCTTCTTGATTACAAAAAATTAAAAAAAATAAGAAGCTGTACATAAAAGGTATTATGAAAATATGATTGTATACAATTGTACTTACATCTAATAAAATAAAAATATTTAAAAAAAATAATAATAATAACATTGATACTACGGAATGACTAAATTCTACTCAAGATATATCCTCCTTTCCCTGCAGCAATAAACTTGAAACAGAACTAACAGTGAAATACTCATTAGCAATATTTTCCCTGTATCACTGAATTTGTGCCACTGGCTTTGAATCATTATTAGGAGAATTAAGAATGTTCCAGCTTGAAGCCATAAAATCTACAGTATGTGCAGCTCACAAGCTGATAGACGTCACAGATATTTACTAGTTGAACTGACAGAGTTTGTGCCTAACTTTAATAGATATTTGGAATGAAATCCATGCAATCAATTGCTGTTCAAAGGGACACATGGACACCAAAGATAATTTATAACTGTTGAAGTAATTCATAAAATAGTAACAAAACTGCGTGCTGATGCCTTGTATCACCTGGAGGGGGTTTATGACTAGCAATTTATTCCTACTTCTATTTTTTTGCTTCTGCATTAAACCTACACCTTGTATCTGCTTTTAAATAAGTCCATCTTATCAATAGTTTCTCCCAGGCAATAATACCACACGATTCACTCTTCTGATTATCTTATATTGCAAATGTTTCTCGCTTTTTGTTTCAACTATGTTTTGTTGATCATATATTGTCTCTCTTTCTCTCATGCTTAGCGATTTCAGCAATCCAAAGAAGATTCACCAGGAGGAAACTGAAGGAATTGAGGATTATGAAGCATTAACACAGTGGAGCTGAGGCCATAGATCTACCACGATGATACTGAATGATAGGCTGACTTGCGGAGCAGAATAGCCAATTCCTGTTTCTATTTTCTTCATGTGTTTTTTTTTTTGTAGTAACACCCGCATGGTCTTCTCATCCTGATACTTGTACTTCCACAAGGGCTAAGGAATCTGCTCTTGTTATCCCTGTACTAAATTATTAATTTTCCCCTCGATTTCTCCTTATTTCAGCACTGATTCTTTGTCTTTTATTGTTGTTCACCCTTCAGACACTTCAACTGATATCTCGTGGGTTCAAGTTCATTTCAAAAGCTTGTGCATATAATTCTTGCTGTCTCCCTGGACTGCAAATGCTGCATTGTTATTGACTAGGATTCATGGTATTATACAGCACTGAAACAGGCTCTTCAGTCCACCCATGGCAAAGGAGCTGCCTTACTGAGCTAGTCCCATCTGCCTGCATTTGGCCTAGATCCCTCTAAAACTTTCCTATCCATGTACCTATCCAAATGTATTTCCAATGTTTTGACCACCATTTCCACTGGCAGCTCATTCCATATGGCCACCGCCCTCTGCGGGGAAAAATTTGCCTGTAATGTCACCTTGAAATCTTTTCTCTCTCATCATAAACCTACAACTTATTGTGATTCCTGACCCTGCAATTTAAAATACACACTATTTACCCTATCTATCGACCTACCTGTTCACCCATCTTATGATATTATAAGCTTATGCAAGATCACCTCCCCACTTCCTTCACTCCAGGGAAAACAGTCATAGGCTATCTGGTCTCTCCCTATAATTCAAGCCCTCCAGTCCTGGCAGCATCTTCGTGGATGAAAAATGCCACAAAACAAAAAGAGTGCAGATCAATTTTCCTGGTTATCTTGCCAACATTTAGCACTCAAAATGCTCCCAAACCAATAAGCCGATCATTTAATTCATTGACACTTTTCTGCATGGGAACAAACTGCTGCGTGATCTAAATTACCACACAATCATATTTCAAAAAAATGATAAGCGCAAAGTGTTGCATTTTGGGAAGTCTAACCGGGGCAGGTCCTACACAGGCTCTGAGGAGTGCTGTAGAGCAGTGGGATCTAGCAGTGCAGGTACATAGTTCCTTGAAAGTAGCATCACAGGTAGATAAGGTGGTCAAGAGGCTTTCAGAAAATTAGCCTTCATTAGTCAGTGGACTGAGTATAGAAGTTTGAATGTACAAGACATTGGTGAGGCAATATTTGGAGTACTGCGTTCAGTTTTGGTCACCCTGTGAAAGGAAATATATCGTCAAGCTGGAAAGGGTACAAAGAAGATTTACAAGGATATTGCCAGGATGAGGGCCTGAGCGACAGGGAGAAGTCGAGCAGGCTAGGATTTTATTCCTTGGAACACAGGAGGATGAGCGGTGTATAAGATGATGAGGGGAATAGACAGTGTTAATGCACCGAGTCCCAGTGCAGGGAATCAAGAACCAGAAGACATAGGTTTAAGGTGAAAGGGGAAAGATTTAATAGGAACTGGAGGGGCAACTTTTTTGTTAATACACAAATGGAGATAGGAATATGGAATAAGTTGTGAGAGGAGAGTTGACAGATAATATCACTTAAAAAAAAACATTGACAGGTACACGGAAAGGATAGGTTTAAACATACATGGGCCAAATGCAGCCAGGTGGGACTACTGTAGATGGGCTTGTTGGTCAGCATGGGCAACTTGGGCCAAAAGGCCTATTTCCACACTGTATCTCTAAAATTACAGTTTTAGTTGTGAAGCATTAAGTTGTCTTCAGTTTGGAAAAGGCACACTATAAAATGTCCGAAGAAGGGTCTCAACCCAAAACATCACCCATTCCTTCTCTCCAGAAATACTGCCTGTTCCGCCGAGTTTCTCCAGCTATTTGTGTCTATCTTCAGTTTAAACCAGCATTTGCAGTTCCTTCCTATACTATAAATGAAATCCTTTTTTTTTCCATTTTCAGCTCTGTTTAGTTTCCTGTTAATGGGGTTCTTGGACAGATTCAAGGGAGGTGGTGTAGGGACAGTTTCCCGTTCCCGTTAGCAAACAGCTAACAATGGCCTGTTTCCTTTATCATAGTTACTTTTTTGCACATCTTTCATTCATTTGATCTACATCTCTCTACATCACTCTTGTTTCCCTTTCCCCCGACTAGTTTGAAGAAGGGTGTTGACCCAAAACATAACCCATTCCTTCTCACCAGAAATGCTGCCTGTTCCGCTGAGTTACTCCAGCATTTTGTGTCTATCCAAAGTCGATGTATTGTGAGCTTATTTGGTGGTTGTAGTTTTCAATAGCCTGATGTTTGTTGCAAAGAAGCTGCTACTGAACATGACTGTATCTTCTTCCTGATGGCAGGAGTGAGATGGGAGCATGGCCAGGGTGGTGTGGCTCTCTGATGATGCTGGCTCACTTTTTGAGGCAGTGACTCCTGCAGATCACTTTGATGGTGGGAAGGCTTGTACCTGTGATGAACTGGGTAGTGATCGCCACTAATGCCAGTAAATTGGATTAGTGTGGATGGACGTAAAGGTTGCTCTGGGCTTAGCGTGTTGAAGGGCCCATTTTTATGCAGTACGTTTAAAATGCCACCTGCTGCCCAGCTTATTTTGGTCTTCTATAATAAAACCAGAAAACACTGCAACAGCTGTCTCTCTCTCTCTCACACACACACAGTGAGAGGGAGAGGGAGAGGGAAGCAGAATCCATACTTTGGGTTGATAACCTTTTATCAGAGTCAAGGACTTTAGGGAATGAAACTGAGGCCCCTCCTGAGGATAAATCATTTGTGATCAGATGTGAAACAAGAAGAGATAATGAAAACATGGCAAGGGATGAGACTAGTGGTCAGAAAAAAGGGGCAGGATGAGGCAGAAAAGTACAAGAAATTAAGGATTTGCACCCTTAAATGCCTGAAAGGAAACATAGAAACATAGAAAATAGGTGCAGGAGTAGGCCATTCGGTAAAAAAAGGTTAAAAAAAGTCTGATGTTAAAGCACCAAACGCAGCTATAAATTAGGTGGGACCGCAAACTGGAGCAGTTTTGAGATAGTGAATCGGCAGCATTGCAGATGAAGCACAAATTGCAGATGCATGACATTAAACATGCAATATGAACAGTGATTAGAGAAATGTTGCATGGATTTTTAATTCAAAAGGGTAATCTATTCAAATTTCATATTATTAGAATTCAGATGCAATCTATGCAAAAAATAAGTCAGAACCAGAGACAATCACTACCTGAGGAGGCCAGTTTTGATTAACACCTTATTAAAGCACCACCAGAATCAGGAACAGCTGCTTCCCCTCTGTTATCAGGCTTCTGAACAGTCCTTCCATAAGCTAGGGTACAGTCCTATTCGCTACGAAACCATTTCGGACATTGGACTTCGTCTATGCAACTGGTGTGCTCTAATGCTGAGAACTATATTTTGCACTCTATTTATTTTCCTTTGCTCTACCTATTACACTTGGCTTGACTGTACTTGTGTATAGAGTCATAGAGTCAGAGTGATACAGTGCGGAAACAGGCCCTTCGGCACAGCTTGCTCACACTGGCCAATAATGTCCAAGCTACACTAGTCCCACTTGCCTGCGTTTGGTCCATATCCCTCCAAACCTGCCCTATCCATGTACCTGTCTAATTGTTTCTTAAACGATGGGATAGTCCCAGCCTCAACTACCTCCTCTGGCAACTTGTTCCATACACCCACCACCCTTTCTGTGAAAAAGTTACCCCTCGGATTCCTATTAAATCTTTTCCCCTTGACCTTGAACCCATGTTCTCTAGGCAAGAGACTCTGCATCTACTCAATCTATTACTCTCATGATTTTGTACACCTCTATAAGATCACTCCTCATCCTTCTGTGCTCCATGGAATAGAGACCCAGCCTAATCAACCTCTCCCTATAGCTCATATTCTCTTGTCCTGGCAACTTCCTCGTAAATCTTTTCTGAACCCTTTCAAGCATGACAATATCTTTCCTATAACATGATGCCCAGAAAGGAACACAATATTCTAAATGTGGTCTCACCAATGTCTTATACAACTGCAACATGACCTCCCAACTTCTATACTCAAGACTGACTGATGAAGGCCAAAGTGCCAAAAGTCTTGTTGACCACATTATCTACCTGCGACTCGACCTTCAAGGAACCATGCGCCTGTACTCCTAGATCCATCAGCTCTATAACTCTACCCAGATGCCGACCATTTACTGTGTTGGTCCTGCCATTGTTCGACATAACAAAATGCAACACTACACGATTCTCTGTATTAAAACCATTCCTCCGCCCATCTGGCCAATTGATCCAGATCCTGCTGCAATCTTTCACAAACATCTTCCCTATCTTTAAAACCACTCACTTTAGTATTATCAGCAAACTTGCTAATCTTGCCCTGGGATCTGTTTTGGAGTAAGGGGGAACTGTACAAAATGGAGGGATTGCATCTTAACAGGTGGGGGGCCAGCATTCTGGCAGGCAGGTTTGCCACTGCTACACAGGTGGTTTTAAACTGAATAAGGGGGGTGGGGTGTCAAATGGGATAGTCAAGGATGGAGTTAAAGGGAAAGAGAGTAAAGGGAAGGTTAATGACCCCAGAAATAACGGGAAAGGAAGCTCACAAAGGGATAGGAGCGTATGGCCAAGTGTAATAGGGATCGATGTGAAAGGTGAGATGCGTAAGGAATTAAAAGTATTGTATATGAATGCGCGAAGTTTAAGAATTAAAGTAGATGAGCTTGAGGCTCAGTTAGAGGTTGGTAGATATGACATTGTGGGGATTACTGAGACGTGGCTGCAGGAGGATCGGGTCTGGGAACGTAATATTCAGTGTTATACATCCTATAAAAAGGACAGGCAGGTGGGCAGAGGAGGGGGGGGGTAGCTCTGCTGGTGAGGGATGGAATTCAGTCCCTTGCGAGGGAAGACATAGGGACTGTTGAGGTAGAGTCACTGTGGATTGAGTTGAGGAATTGTAAAGGCAAGAAGACACTAATTGGTGTTATTTACAGACCCCCAAATAGTAGCCCGGATGTAGGGTGTAAGTTGCAGCAGGAGTTAAAACTGGCATGTAACAAAGGTAATGCCACTGTGGTGATGGGGGGTTTTAATATGCAGGTAGACTGGGAAAATCAGGTTGGATCAGAACCCCAAGAAAGAGAGTTTGTAGAATGCCTCCGAGATGGATTCTTAGAGCAGATTGTAATGGAGCCGACCAGAGAAAAGGCAATTCTGGATTTAGTGTTGTCCAATGAACACGAGGTAAAGGAACCGCTTGGAGGTAGTGATCATAATATGATTAGTTTTAATCTGCAATTTGAGAAGGAGAAAGTTAAATCGGAAGTGTCAGTGATGCAGTTGAACAAAGAGGACTATGAAGGCATGAGAGGGGAGTTGGCCAAAGTAGACTGGAAAGGGATCCCAGCAGGAATGACAGTGAAACAGCAATGGCAGGAATTTCTGGGCATAATCCGAGAGATGCAGGATCATTTCATTCCAAAAAGGAAGAAAGATTCTAAGGGGAGTAGGTGGCAACCGTGGCCGACAAGAGAAGTTAGGGATAGAATAAAACTAAAAGAAAAGATGTATAACACAGCAAAGAGTAGCCGGAAGCCAGAGGATTGGGAAACGTTCATAGGACAACAGAAGGAAACAAAACAGGCAATACGGGCTGAAAAGATGAAGTACGAGGGGAAGCTGGCCAGGAATATAAAGAAGGACAGTAAAAGCTTCTTTAGATATGTTAAGGGAAAAAGAGTAGCAGTCAAATGTGGGTCCCTTGAAGTCAGACACGGGTGAAATTATTATGGGCAACAAGGAAATGGCAGAAGAGTTGAATAGGTACTTCGGATCTGTCTTCACTAAGGAAGACACAAACAATCTCCCAGATGTACTGGAGGACAGAGGATCTAAGGGGGTGGAGGAACTGAAAGAAATTTTCATTAGTTGAGAAATAGTATTGGGTAGGCTAATGGGACTGAAGGATGATAAATCCCCTGCGCCTGATGGTCTGCATCCCAGGGTCCTCAGGGAGGAGGCTCTAGAAATAGTGGACGCATTGGTGATCATTTTCCAATGTTCAATAGATTCAGGATCAGTTCCTGTGGAATGGAGGATAGCTAATGTTATCCCACTTTTCAAGAAAGGAGCGAGAGAGAAAACGGGGAATTACAGACCAGTTAGCCTGACCGGTGGTGGGAAAGATGCTGGAGTCAATTATTAAAGAGGTAATAATGGGGCATTTGGATGGCAGTAAAAGGATTAGTCCAAGTCAACATGGATTTATGAAAGGGAAATCATGCTTGACTAATCTTCTGGAATTTTTTGAGGATGTGACAAGTAAAATGGATGAAGGGGTTCCAGTGGATGTAGTATATCTAGACTTTCAGAAAGCCTTTGATAAGGTCCCGCACGGGAGACTGGTGACTAAAATTAGAGCACTTGGTATTGGGGGTAGGGTGTTGACATGAATAGAAAATTGGTTGGCAGACCGGAAGCAAAGAGTAGGATTGAATGGGTCCTTTTCACAATGGCAGGCAGTGGCGAGTGGAGTGCCGCAAGGCTCGGTGCTGGGTCCGCAATTGTTTACCATATATATTAATGATTTGGAAGAGGGAATTAGGAGCAACACTAGCAAGTTTGTGGATGACACAAAGCTGGGTGGCAGTGTGAACCGTGAAGAGGATGTTAGGAAGTTATAGGGTGACCTGGACAGGTTGAGTGAGTGGGCAGATGCGTGGCAGATGCATTATAATATAGATAAATGTGAGGTTATCCACTTTGGCGGCAAAAACATGGGGGCAGATTATTATCTCAATGGGGTTAGGTTAGGTAAGGGGGAGGTACAGCGAGACCTGGGTGTCCTTGTACACCGGTCACTGAAAGCTGGCGTGCAGGTACAGCAGGCAGTGAAGTAAGCTGATGGAATGTTGGCCTTCATAACACGAGGATTTCAGTATAGGAGTAAAGAGGTTCTTCTGCAGTTGTATAGGGCTCTGGTGAGACCACATCTGGTGTATTGTGTACAGTTTTGGTCTCCTGATTTGAGGAAGGACATCCTTGTGATTGAGGCAGTGCAGCGTAGGTTCACGAGATTGATCCCTGGGATGGCGGGACCGTCATATGGGGAAAGATTGAAAAGACTAGGCTTGTATTCACTGGAGTTTAGAAGGATGAGGGGGAATCTTGTTGAAACATATAAAATTATAAAAGGACTGGACAAGCTAGATGCATGAAAAATGTTCCCAATGTTCGGCGAGTCCAGAACCAGGGGCCACAGTCCTAGAATAAAGGGGAGGTCATTTAAGACTGAGGTGAGAAAAAACATTTTCACCCAGAGAGTTATGAATTTATGGAATTCCCTTCCACAGAGTGCAGTGGAGGCTAAATCACTGGATGGATTTAAGAGAGAGTTAGATAGAGCTCTAGGGGCTAGTGGAGTCAAGGGATATGGGGATAAGGCAGACACGGGTTATTGATAGGGGACGATCAGCCATGATCACAATGAATGGCGGTGCTGGCTCGAATGGCCTCCTCCTGCACCTTTTTTCTATGTTTCTATGTATGTTCACATCCAAATCATTGACGTGGATGACAAACAGTAACGGGCCCAGCACTGAACCCCGAGGCACACCACTAGTCACAGGCCTCCAGTCCGAGAAGCAACCTTCCACCATCACCCTCTGCTTCCTTCCTTGGAGCAAATTTGCTATCCATTCAGCTATTTCTCCTTGGATCCCATGCGACCTAACCTTCCAGAGCAGCCTACCATGCGGAACCTCGTCGAATGCCTTACTGAAATCCATGTACACAACATCTACAGCTCTGCCCTCATCGACCTTTTTGGTCACGTCTTCAAAAAAACATGAATCAGATTTGTGAGACACGACCTCCCACATACAAAACTATGCTGACTATCCCTAATCACCCTTTGCCATCCAAATGCCTGTACAACCTATCCCTCAGAATACACACTAGTAACTTACCAACTGCAGATGTCAAGCTCACCAGCCTATAGTTCCCAGCATTTCCCTGCAGTCCTTGTTAAAAGGAGGCACAACATTTGCCACCCTACAGTTTCCCGGCACCTCTCCTGTATTTAAGGACGACTCTTAAATTTCAACCAGGGCTCCCGCAATTTCCTCTCAAGCAACCAATGACTGTTTCAACTCCTCTGGATTCCAGGCTCAGTTCCAGAAAGAGTCTGAAAAAGGGTCTCCACTCTAAAACATCACCTATCCATGTTACCCAGTGATGCTGCCTGAGTTACTCCAGCACTTTGTGTCCATTTGTGTCTTAACCACCAGCTGCAGTTCCTTGTTTCTAGTATTTATACAATAATAATCTCCTGGACTCAGTTATAACGGACATTGGCAATTACAAAAACCATTTCCCCCCCTCCGCCTTCATTGGATATAATGAAGGTTTTTGGCACTTGTGGATTGTCTATGTCTATTTATTGCTTTGAGGTAATCAAATCATCAATTGTATTGTCACCAGTGATGATTGAATCTTCGCAGTCACAAAATGTTTATGTTGAAGGGGGATGCAAGTCATAGTTGCTGCGTTATATGATTGCATGATGCCGGGTGCTGAATATGGCATTGCAAAACTGAAAATGTGTACAAAAGAAATAAAGTTCCAAGCAGGGTTTATAGTTCTACTTTAGAGGGGTTGCGTCGAGAGGAGGCTGGGTAGATGTCAGGGAATAAGGAAGCAAACAAGAGACCTTGCACGTGCATTTAACCACATTAAATAATTCAAAAACATTCTGTGGAATTAAAAAGAGTTCTCTCTAAATGAGCAGAGTTCGTGATTAGCAAACGCAATTCCTCAGAAAAGCAATATGATGACTGCTGAAACAACATGGTGAAACTTTATAATCAGAGGAAGCAGAAAAAGAATGTACTTATTTTTTGTTTTTTAAACTGGCCGCTGTGAAAGTGAGCTGATTAGAGTACTTTTCCTCCTATTGATAGCATGAAAACAAACACTGAATGGAATTAACACAATGGCAGATTTCATGCTTGATGGTGCGGCTTCAGAAATGTCGCACTTCAGTGGATCAGACCTGAATGTCTTCAAATCATTGACTCTGCTAAATATGTCTCTGTTCAGTTAGCAATTACATACTTGATTGATTAAATGTGAAGGAATGAAATGGAGCAAAAGGCATCCAGAAGGGCTCAGCAATAGGCAGAAAATAATGCTCCTGAAAGTTCTTTATATCATGAGAAAATGGTTGCTGAGAAAACAGTAAAATACTACAAAACACCACCATCTGGTGTTCACCACCATCACCCCTGCTACATTTCAGTTTTTTTTGGTTGCCATTTTACCCAACTCAATTGTATCCATCTGATTGGAAAAATAACATTGTAAAAATAAACACTTCATTGGCGAAAGTATTCTTTGTTTTACCTCTATAAATGGCCTTGTGACATTGCTGTGACATAAGTTTATGATGACAATGGGCTCCACAGGTGTGCCAATGGCCTTGTCCCTTGGATAAAGACTAGGCCCAAGCCTTGCCCTAAGGCTACACCAAGTAGGATGTGGAATACCACAATGCTCCTTGATACCAAACTCCATTTTATTTTGTTCTGATCGGCTTCCCAGTGTCTCAAAACATTTTGTCACAAATAAATCTTAACTTTAAAAAAAAGGAAGCTGAGCTTTTATTCTTTTGGATACTTGGTTATATTCTCCAATCATGCTGGGAACACATCCACTGACACAGATCTTGCAGAGTTCACAATCCAGTACTATGAAAATTGAATTTTAAATTTTAAGTAACTTCATCTCATACTCCCCTCTTCTCCCCATCCTCCTCCAGAGTTGTTTTACCAGTTCCACAGTTCTCCAATTGTTTCTCTTGAGATCACGCCATCCCTAGCCAATGATGGGCCTACCAGGCACCGTCTTGCCCGAGGCATTTGTGGCTGGCCCAGAGTAGTCCTGGTCTTTTCCTGCCTCCAGCTCTTCACCACCCCATACCTCCACTTTATGTCTGAAGAAGGCTCCCAACCCTAAACTCTACCCATCCTGTTCTCCAGATATGCTGCCCGACCTGTTGAGTTACTGCAGCACTGTTTAGGTTAGTTTAAAGATAAAGCATCGGTACAGGCCCTGTGGCCCATTAAGTCCACACCAACCAACAATCTCCCTTACATTAGCTCTATCCTGTACCCCAGAGACAATTAACATAAGCCAATTAACCTCCAAACCTGCACATCTTTGAAATGTGGGAGGAAACCAGAGTACTGGAGAAAACCCACAGTCATAGGGAGAGCATACAAACTCCATGCAGACAGCACCCATAGTCATGGGATTTAACTCGGGTCTCTGGTGCTATAAGGCAGCAATTCTACTGCTACACCACTGATCAAAATGCAGTCTGCTAAAGATTATAACAGTGATACAAAATAAGACCCACAAGCATATTGGCTACTGGAGAAGAACTATATTCCCTTTCACACTTTACTATATACGTTAAATGCATTGCTACAGTCACACAGACCCATCAATCCTCTTGAGTTCCCAAACATTTGAAATATTTACCTCAAGACAAAGAAAGAGAAGTGGGCCGCACAGCCGGTTGTCCATTCTGCCATTAAATAAGAACATAAAAAACTCTACTTTTTCCCTGTGCCCCATAACCTTTGGACTATCAGACAAGTAGCCTTCACCACCCATCTCCTCTCCCACCTGGCAACCTTTTTTCACCTCTGCCTTTGTCTCTGAATTCCCCCTTCCCCATCCCTAACTTGCATTCAAATGCTCATCATCCCTTACCTCACCTGGTTCCACCTATCTCTAGCCCATTTCACCCCTTCCTCTCACCTCTTTTTGCTGACTATATTCTCTTAATCCTGTGCCAGGTCTCAACTTGAAATGTCAACCATCCCTTTGCCTCCTTGGAGCAAACCTGCTGCATCCCTCCAACAATTTGTTGTTTGCCACAAATGTCAACATCTGTTGTCCTTGTGTCCCTACTGATTCCAATTGGTTTTTAATCACTCACCACCTGAATCTAATCTTCCAAACTATTGCCCAATAAACCACAATTAGACACAAACTATCCTAAACTCACAAAGCTTTATTAACAACTGATGCAGACCAGTTGCTCAGCATCACTTTTATAGTTGTTTTTGCGAGCTCTTTAATTTCTAGCTTGCAGTATCTGTGCATTAGATATAAATGGTTTGTCAGAGTATTTGTAAATATTGTTTACAGAGTCAAAGTGCTAATTGTTAATTAATGACAAAACCTCTGTCTCTAATGAAAATTGGCTATTAGTTTTCCTTTGGGCTTTAATTGATGTTAAAAAAAAAAATTAAATAATTTACTTTATAATTTCTCATTTATTTTCCTCTTCCTATTTCATCTTTCCTTAGGTTTTTTTTTTCCCTAGTTTGGTTTGTTAAAGAGACACACCGTTAGTTGTCCTGTTAATTATAATCCTTTTGGCCCAGTTTTCTTGCTGTAACATCATTAGCCACACTTTTACCAATCAAGCATGCAAACATGCAAAAGCCAAAATGTGCAGCTCTAATCCTAAGTAATGGCCATATATACTGCCATATAAAATAATGTCCATTACCTCAGTTCTCTGGGATTATAATTGATCTGGAATTGGAAGCATTATAGGAGGAAAGACTGCTGTAAATTAGTTACTGTTGAATCAACTATAAATATTACAGAACAAGTGCAACAATTGTCCTGAAACCATTTATGCTCCTTTCCATAATTATTTATGTATTAAATATCTGGATGATATGCTGTGTTGGATGTGGAAAATTGAACACAAGAATTAGACACAAGAACACAAGAAGATGGAGATAATTAAAGTTACATGTCACATTCATGGGAGCCAGGGTGGTTGTGGAGCAGGTGGTTGTGTTGTGAGGAATGCTTAACAAAATTCTTCTTGGATAGTTTTAAAAGGTTCATGGGCAGCCTTTCAATAAATCTAACAGCAGGTAAAGTAATGGCTAAGGTGGCATTAGGGGCAAACTCACTCAGACCAAAGTGAGATTCCCAATTAATAGTTGTGGAAATTCGGGTGTTAAGAATGAGGTGCATGTGAAAAGGATTGAGCTTATTCATCCAGGACCATCATTGTCAAAGGTCAGTGTGTAGGAAGGAACTGCAGATGCTGGTTTAAACCAAAGATAGACACAAAATGCTGGAGTAGCTCAGCAGGACAGGCAGCATCTCTGGAGAGAAGGGATGGTGATTTATCGGGTCAAGAAAGTCCTCGATCCGAAATGTTACCCATTCCTTCTCTCCAGAGTTGCTGCCTGTCCTGCTGAGTTACTCTAGAATTTAGTGTCTGTCTTCTATTGTCAAAGGCCAGCACTCTTCCGTGCCTTTAAGGTGCCATGAAGCTGAATTATTGAAGGCAGTTCTCTGCTACACTGCAGGACCAAGCATTCCTGCAGATGATGGCACAACCTTGCATCTGTATTTGTTCCACTGCTATCTCTTCAATAAAGGAATGCCAGAGTCTGTACAAAGAGTTGGAGGCTATTTTGTCAGTGACAAGCAATTACTCAATTCTCATGTTCTCTTTCATGTGATATGACATAAAGCATAGCATGCCTTTATTGGGCAGCAGTTGAAGAGCCAGCCATGTTAATGGCTACACGAAGAATCATTTCTCCTAACTAGAAGCTTGCTGCACTGCATCCTTATGAATGAAATCCCCGCAGCATTAAGTTTCCCAAAATAGAAAATTCTCTGCAGGATGAATTGTATAGATGCTGGAGACAGGCAAAATAGTAGTTCCTCAAAGCTTGTCACACAAATCTGCATGACCTTCCATCTTCTGCAAACGTAAGCTCAGATAACTCACAACAGAAAATAGAATCCTCAACAAGCATTAAGGAAATTATGTGTCTGTGAGAGTAGATTATTGTGTTTGTTCAAAAGCAGTGAATTTTAGATTCCACAACACATCCCTGATTGTTTCCATTAAATGTTCCAATTAATAAAAAGGCCAACAGAAATATTTATTGGACACAGACACTTGAGTATCCTGCCATCTGAAGGACTGTAGATGATACTGTTTTGCACCAGGGTTGCTTCTGGCATGAATCTAGCATGCCAACTGGACAAGATATGAAACCATCCATAATTAAAATTGTGCTGACCCCTATTCCTGTTGGGTGCTTCAAATACCTGGCCTCTAAATGCTGAGACTCTGTCTGACTCTGGAGAGATCGAAATCAGGCATCAGTAAATTCTGTGAAATATTATGAATTGCTGTGACATAAGATTGGTTGCAACTGACATTGAAATTATGGCTCAGATTTTTGCAACTGAAAATATTTTCATTAAAATTACAGGATCCTCAGAAAGTGCATGAAAATACTTATTTTTATGGGCAATAGTCTCATTTAATTATAAAAATGCCATCCAATGCTTTCAGATCTGTGACAATTTTCCAAATTAAATTATTTTTCCTTGACATAAATGGCATTTTTACTGTGCTTGCTGCATTTTTATTTCCTTACACTACTACCAAGCTTCTAAAGTGTTTAAATGGTAAGAAATTCATTCTACTTCTGTAATAGATTGAGATCAGAATGGAGAGCAGAAGCATTGGCATGGACTGATTAGTCAAATGGGCTGCATCACTGCTTAACATCCAATGTTTTCTTCCATCAGTTTTTGCTTTTTTTAAATACCAGGTTTCATGATTTCAAGGATAACAGCAAATTAGTTCTTTGCATCTAATTCACAGTTTGAATCCAGTGGTTTTGCAATTTGATTTCATTTACCCTTTTAATTTAGCAAACATACATGTTTGACACTATGTTTCACCTCTGGTCCTGAATATCAACTCGGTCAGAGGTTGTAAATTTTAAAGACAGTTTTATTTACATTAGTGTTCTCTATAAAGGAACTGCCAGAGATGTGATTAATGATATATACGTATAAAGGCAGAGATATTTGCTGAGTTTGTGCTCCGCTGATACTATCGTGAGAATCTATGTCAAAGCTGGCTGTTAGCTGCTCCACTGAAGCAATTTGTTTTGCTGCAATGCTGCCTCAACAGCTTTTACAACTGATAAATGGCTTATTAAAACTTTATTTTCAATCTCAATTCATAACTGAAATTTGGTCCCATCTGGTTCTGAAGGATTGAGATTAGTACTCAATTAGACTTTAGGCACACAAAAATGCTGGAGAAACTCAGCGGGTGCAGCAGCATCTATGGAGCGAAGGAGATAGGCAACGTTTCGGGCCAAAACCCTTCTTCAGACTGATAGGGGGTGGGGGGAGGCAGGGAGAAGAAAGAAAGGAAAAAGGGATAATAGACTTTAGGCACAATAATTTATGTTGATAAACATGGGAGAATACTTGACTGCATGCATTGATTCTTCAGCCACTGGCCCAATGGAGATGTAAATGAATTACATAAAGACATGCATATGTTGACTAATAAAGCTTCAATTATATTGGACTTTTACGTTGACTTGACTTGTCAAAACTTTTACAAATTTCTGGACAATATCATAATCAAACATAGAAACATAGAAACATAGAAAATAGGTTCAGGAGTAGGCCATTCGGCCCTTCGAGCCTGCACCGCCATTCAATATGATCATGGCTGATCATTTTTTCTCAGAATAAAATGTGGCTCAAATGAAAGCAAAATTAATTGCCAGTATTTAAAGCAGAACTAAAATTAGTAATACGAAAATTGAGTTTTTGTCCTGCATGTTATGCATTTAAAATTTCATAAATAGCTCTCCTCTTTCAATTTTCTGTCATGTGAATGCCATGACACTAAAGCTTGGTTGCTCTTGAGACAAAATGCCCACAGTAGAGAAGAGCCCACTGAATACTAAAATACATTTTTTTTTATGGATAATTGTGTAGAATTGTCACCAATTTTATTTTCAAAATGTTTATGTCCAGTTATTTGAAAATGAATCCCAATGAACAAGGATGAATCAAACAACCTTTTAGTGGATGTGTGGACCCAATCTCTAATAATCACTTATTTATTAAAGACACAATAGACTGCAATCAAGCAACAAGCAGTCTGCTGAAATAACTCAGCAGGTTTCTACCCCCTTCACTCATCCTCTCATTGAAAGGTTTCAATATAAACTGTGGACTTCTCCATTCCCCCATCCGATCCCTCCACACACACATGCAAACACATGCAACTTGACGCATCGATTTCCTCCAACAGATTGTTTCTTCCATTTTATGATTAGGTACTGGGACTAAATATCTTTAATTCAATCTGAAAATTACGAATCATCTTTGTTATTTATCTATGTGTGTGCAGAGGAGATTTACGAGAACATGAAAAGGGTACTTTGATTACTTGAATAGACTGGTGAAACTGGGTCTGTTTTCTTTATAGCAAAAACTAAAGAATATTTAACAATCTGGTCAAAATCAAGACAGAGCAATTAAAATATAACCATTTCCAGTGGCAAAGAGATCTATAAACAGAGAACATACATTCAATCATCTTATTCATTTACTTGCGTCCATCTTTGATGACCATTTTCACATTAACACTTTTATTATCATGACCCATATTTTCACTGGAAACACCAACAAGGTGCATATACGAAACAATATAACACACTACGTGAAAGAAAATCATTCATTTCCAGATCAAACTAGATTACATTAAGCACAGATCTCTAAAACTGATCACGATTCCTGGTTCATCCAGGAACACAAAGATAAATTCCACCTCCTTTGTCTGCATCTCCTGACCAATGACAATACGTTGCCACATGCAGGTTCAGTTTAAATAACAAGAAATAAGTCTACTCCATTGTGTTTTGCAATTCTGACATTTCTCAATGTTTTTTTTTACTTACAGGACACAAATAAGTGTTAGTTATTCTAGTCAGATCATATATATTCTATAAGTATTTGTATTTGGTCAGCCAAATGACACTAATGGAAATTGCCATTGATCAGAGCTAGTTCCTGCACTGTGAATATTGTGTTCATTAAAGCATGAGTTACAACTTGTTTTTAGGCATAGTGATCATAATATGCAACACTTCCTGGTACTTTGTCCTGGTACCTTCTTGTCTTAAGGACCAGAATAAATTGTCTCTAAAAATTCTACTGTACCCCAAGTGGTACTGCTTGCTAAGAACAGTGCCAATGCCAGTCTTGAAAAAAAATGACCAGGAAATGGATATTTTTATAATTGAATATGTGCTACCTAGTACCCACTTTTTGCATTTTTCAATGTCGTTTGGTGGCTCGGATGAGGTGGTGAAGTATCTTGATGTGTGTGGGGTAGGGTAATGGGAGGGTGAAGGCATGTATGCGCTAATCTGGGGGGGGATTTAATCCCATCCTTCTCTGGGAAGACTGTATGTACAAGTAATCCTAGGAGCGACAAGAAAAGACCTTCTCCTTTCTTCTTCCTTTCCCTTCTTTTCTTTTTTCTTTTTTCCGATTTACTTATTAGTTTATAAAATGTTAAAACTGAAGCTGTATGAAAATTGTATAATTGTTATGTTGATTAATTTCTCCTTGTACAATTGCTTCTAATAAAAAAAAATATTTAAAAAAAACAAAAAAAACATTAAATTTAAATTTGCTGAAAAGAAAAGACAACCCTGGAATAATGTGTTCCAAGCTGCTCCACATGTTACAAAAGAGGCATTGTGCATGAATAACATCATTCTCTCACCTCAGAGAGGAATGTATGTCTAAGCCACAAGGGTGACATAAACTTGAAGTACCTGACTAAATTTCTACAATGACCTAAAACAACCCAGAAATGTTAATTAACCGTGAAAATAGACTGCATTAGCAGAAAACGCTTGCATCTCTGGGTTTGGTTTTAGACATGAATTCAATGAGAAAAAAAATACTCTTTGTACTTAAGATAACGTAACCATAAAAAGGATCATTGATGTGAGAAGCTATTCAGGATGGTTGAATACAATGTATGTTTTATCTCTAGGCATCCAATAATCACAGAGCCATTATTGTGATAAATTGTGAAAGACTGAAGATTCCAGTTAAAAACTGAAACATGATAAAATATCAGCAGCAACCTAAATCCAAGATAACCGAGAAACCTTTCAGTTCTCTCGTGTTCTACTAGTTTAATAAGTATGAGAACATAAGAACTGTCAGAATTGCAGATCATTTGCTCTCTCCTACAGAACAATGTCATCATCAGAAACATTTCAGCATTTGCGCTGCAACAAAACAGGGTGACACGGTGGCTCAGATGGTAGAGCTGCTGCCTCACAGCGCCAGAGACTGGAGTTCAATCCTGATCTCAGGTGCTGTCTGTGAGGAGTTTACATATTCTCCCTGTGACCATGTGGGTTTCCTCCAGGCGCTCCGATTTCCTCCCACATCTCAAAGACGTGCGGGCTTCTAGATTAATTGGCCTCTGTAAATTGCCTGTAGTATGTAGGAAGTGGATGAGAAATTGGGATAATGTGGAACTGGTGTGACAGGGTGATCAATGGTCGGAGAAGACATGGTTAGCTGAAGGGCCTGTTCCCATGCTGTATCTATAAACTAAAAAATAATACTCAGAAATGTCTACTCAAGGGTTTTCACATCTGCTTTTGACATTGTTTTCATTTAAAATGAGAATAAAAGAAGTTAACATCTAGACATGTGCAAGAACATCCAAGTCAAATGCTCTTCACAATTAGCTGAAGACTTCATCAATTTAATTAGGGTGACCTTAACTAACAAATTTAGACAAGCCACTTTTAGGTACACTTGTGAATGTACAACATTTTATAAATGAAATTGATCAGGGATAATTAAATATAATAGGTTAATTATAGAAATTTTCTGAATTTTCATTGACAAGTCATTCAATTTACAATAATCATTCTTTGTTTTCTTAAACCTTATTGCTGTGCATTCTTTCATCCAATCAAGTCACCCAAAATGTGATAATTCTTCCCCAATAAATCCATAAAATCAGGGATTCTGTCTATTTTCCCCACTGATCATAGGTCCTAAATCTAATACTCATACTTCAAGAAGAAACCGTGTAAATACTTGTAATAATTTCCTCCTTCTTCTTGTTTGATTTGTATGTTTTGTTCAGATATTGTATACATCCCAATACCCTTTAACCCCAGACAATCTATTTATTCCATACACCACTTCTTGTCTGTGATTAGTTTCTCAACGGTAATAAATTTGCTTCTGCAGCTAGAAGGTGAACTCCATCGTACTGCCATGACTAAGATTGAGAGGACAAGTAAATTGTAGTTTGTGACAGAACATTTTCATAGAGAGCGCTAACCAATCATTTCCACTACTTCTAACCTAATTTCCACTGCTAATTAAACTGATAAAATGACAGGCTAATGATGAAACTAAAACTGGACAGAACTTCAGACAGCCACTGCATTTCTGAACTTGTTGATGACATTTTGCTCTGCAGCACAAGTCTTCTCATGATATCCGGCATTCAAGACCTCTCCACTTAGAAGATTTGTTTTTCATGTAATCAATAGGGAGTTTCACATTCAACTTGTTTCAGTTTTTCTCTTCTTGCATTTCACTGAGACATGGAATAAGAGGATTACTATCTATCATTCTGAAAACATCAAATGCAGACTAATCCGGATTTATCTTCTAATCACCAGGGTAGAGAGGTAAATCACAGAATCATGTAGTGCAGAAACAGGCTCTGTCGCCCACCTCTTCCTTGCTGACCTTGATGCCTATCTATGCTAATCCTATTTGCCTTCCTTGCACATAGCCCTCTCTGCCATTCCTTTCCAAGTACCTGTTCAACGGTCTTTTGAACATTGTAATTGCCTCTGTCATCTCCTCTGGCATTTGAAAAAATTGCCCAATGGTTCTCCTGTGGATTTCTCACTCTAAACTCTAGTTCTGATCTCCACTGCCCTATTAAAAAGACAGTTCATCCACGTTATGCCACACATCATTTTTATAGACCCCTACAATGTCACCCCTCAGCCTCCTACATTCCACTGATTCAACCCATCCTTTCCAATTTCTCCTGTGAAGTACAGCCCTACATTCCAGACAATGTAATAGTGAATCTCTTCTGCGTACTCTTTGTTGCTCTCACTTCGTTCCTGTAGAACGGTGACCAGTAACTGTACACAATACGCCAAAAGAACTAAATATTTTCAGTACCATCTCCGAATGACCTCAGATCTTTATTGAGATTAAATATTTCTTAGTGCAGCATTCTGGCTCCAGACCAGAAGTTTGAAAGCGTGCATTCCCTGTTTGCACCTCTGCAAACTTTTCTGTTTTTTTTGTTGTCTCTGTCACTGTGTATGATTTGTACAGTAACTTCATACTTTGAGTACATATTTTACCTGATTGTACGCCATCCCCACCCCACCCCACCATGCCCAAGATATTTGTTAACAGTTAAAGCACACAGTTTGAGAAACTGCAAAGAGCATGAATGTTCCACTAACTATGATGGGTAACCTTGGATAAATGAAGCATGGTGACACCTTGGCATTACCAAGTGATGTGCATAAATCTTGAAACCATTTTTAAAAAAACATTGCAACCTTTGGAACTGAAAAAGATGCACGGTAACTTTAATCCAAACCATTGTTATTCATGCTTCATGTAGATGTAATAATACAACAATCTGAATATGGTAGATTATATTTGCATCCGAGCTATTCCAGAAGGTATTAAATGGCAAATTTTGGTTGCAAAATGGCAAAATGGCAAAATGGCATTTTGCAAAATGCAAAATGGTAATTGTTTGTAATTGTATTTGTTAGTCTGTGTTCAAGATGGCGGTCGGAGGGGAGAGTGGACGCTGGCGTTAAATTGCCGCTGCTCTCTCCTCAAATTGTGCTTCTGATTTTCTTTTTTTTGTGTTTTTGGAAGGAATTCTGTCCCTGATTTATGTATTGGTCTTTATAACCTATTTTTTTTTTTTTAATTCTGATTATATGTTTTCTATAAAGGCGCCCGTAAATAAAATCCATTATTATTATTATTACATCACTGAGATGCTTGCAGCTCCCTGCTGCCGACAAACCAATCCCACCAGTCCCAAACCATCAATTGAATGCTTGGAGTGTACATAGGCTAAGCATTCATAACTTGAGGAAGACTTGTCAGTGGGCATATTGAAGTCAACAGAATAAGCAGAAGGACTCCACATTAGTGAGCATGATCTCTATATCAGTTTTTTTTTAATACTGAGTGCAAGGCAGAAATCCCAGGCAAATGGTGGCAGGCCCCCAGTTTAGCAGAAATTCCACATATTAATCTACTTGTCATTCTACTGATGACATATTGGATAATGAGAAAGGTTGAGGAGTTTCTGGAAGGAGTGAAAGTTTTGGATTGTTATGTAGAAATACAGGCGAGAGAAGGTGTGAAACAAATCCATTGCAGCTGGTAAGCAGTTGGTTCCAAATTCTCTTACACCTCATCATTGCGTTTTCATTGCAAAACCAATTTTCAGTTGGTTGGAAAAGTTTATCCCTTGGAAACTAAGATATGATCAAATTATGGAGGAAAATTTAAGACATTTCAAGGTTGTATCCGATGAAGGAAATAACCAACATATGGAAAATGAATTTATTCAAGTAAATTTTATTAAAGGAACACACCAGGATAGTGTTTGATTAGAACTCAAAGTTCTAGAGTAACACAGCAGGTCAGGCATCATCTCTGAAGGACATGGATGTATGAAGCAGTGATGAAAAGTTTTTTAATATTCAAATAACATACAGAGACCATAGCAATAGCCTCCATAGGGTTTCACATCAGTATCAGACTGAAGACCGCACCTAGCTAATCGCATACCACAAGATGGCAATGTGGAAACCCGGCATGGATGATGGATCGGGTTGGCAATAGTAAAACCAGGCACGGATCAAATCAGCAATAGTGATTGATCTACAATGGACAGGCAACGTTTCAAGTCAGACCTTTCTTCACAAACCTACCCATGTTTTCCAGAGATGCTGCCTGACTCACAGAAATATGCCAGCATTTTGTGTTCTACACAAGATTCTAGCATGAGCAATTTCCTGTGCCTCTCATGTTTGATCAAGTCCACTTTTATCTTTTCTAGGGAAATTTGGCAAAACCAAATAAAAAAACAATGTGGCCTATTTTTAAGGTGGGGTTTTGAAAATGATCTGAGTGCAAGTATATTTTTGGTTGACATTTGGAATGTGCCATTAAAGGAAGAGGTGGAATCATATACAAATGCTTTGATTCCGAAGCATTTAGCCAGACACTTAAATAGGCACAGCTTGGAAGGATATGGTCCTGATGCAGGCAAATTGCATTAGTGATCAAAAAGATGGGCAAACTGACCTGTTTTTATGTAGTAAAACTCTATAATTCCATGACAATAGACAATAGACTATGGACAATAGGTGCAGGAGTAGGCCATTTGGCCCTTATAGCCAGCACCGCCATTCAATGAGATCATGGCTGATCATCCCCAATCAGTACCCCGTTCCCGCCTTCTCCCCATATCCCCTGACTCCGCTATTTTTAAGAGCCCTATCTAGCTCTCTATTGAAAGCATCCAGAGAACCTGCCTCCACCGCCCTCTGAGGCAGAGAATTTCACAGACTCACCACTCTCTGTGAGAAAAAGTGTTTCCTTGTCTCCGTTCTAAATGGCCTACTCCTTATTCTTAAACTGTGACTATAAAAGACCAAGGATTTTCAAAGCAAGTTATGTCCACAGCAAAATAGATGTACATACAAATCAGCATCAGGAACTGACATCCAAAAATCTGGCTTAGCCTTCAGACTAAATTAATTACCATCTGAGTTTCTGCTAATTATTCCCTTTGCAATCATGCAGCCCTTTGAACAGACATTAAATTTTAAATGAGTTGCAAAGAAAATTTGAAGAACTTTTTAAAAGCTTTAAATTATGAACAGATTAAAAAATACTTAATTTATAATGTAAGTGGCTATATTGGGCAATGAAACACACAAATGATTCTGTCTAGATCTTCAAGAATTTTTAATTATTTAAATTCACAAATGATAGGTTCAGCTCACCCGCCGTGGATCGAGGACCCGCACTGAGGACCGGGAACCTACCTGGAAGGCTCGGCTTGCCCACCTCGAATGGAAGAAGTCGGACAGAGGGCCGGTAAGCAGACCGGCTGCAGCAGGGAATGCCCTGCCTCGAAGGTGGAGTGGACCGCTCGAGGCCCTGCAAAAGCCTGGAGCTCAGCTGAACCAGACACCACTCCAAGATGCCATGCACCTGGACTGGATGTGGCCTACAGCGGTGAAGCAGCGGCAGAGGACACCAACAGCTACACTTGACCAGGCCGACCCCGCAACGCCGCCAAGACATCGGGCATTCACGGTCAGGTCAAGAACCCTTCACTTACTACAGCTGCGACTTGAAAATGGTGCCAAACTAGTGACTCTATGTACTGTCTCACACTTGCTATACACTTGTACAGAATCTGAGATGCTTATCCAAGATGTATCAACGTACTTATGTATAGTGATACTTGTACTGAATGGAAATCGAAAGTGAATTTCACTGTACCACGGTACATGTGACAAATACAGTCAAACCATACTGTACTCTGATCAAATTGATTATTTTTTGTGATTAACCCATTTTCCAAAGTATCAATAAAGTGGTGCTAGAACACTACTTGTGAAATAATCAAAATGTATCTTTAAATATATATTGAAAAAGTGCAGATAAATTATATTTCCAATTTTTCAAATGTAATTGAGCGAAAGCTTTAATGATGACTTTACAACAGAGAGGTACTGCAAATTACAGCACAATTAGCAATCAGATCGTCATTTGTGCTTGTTGAGGAAAGTCTTCAGCAAAATTGACTGAAATACATAACGATGATGTGTGGAACACAATGTCAGTACTGAATTATTCAAACTGTCTGGGAACTGAAAGTCCTGGAGATTTTGTGGAGGGTAGGGACAGGTGACTTTTCAGGTTGGGTCTGAGTGGAGAAGGGTCCCCAGGTGAAACATCATCTGTCCATTCCTTCAGCAAATAGTGTCTGACCCGATGAGTACCTCCTTTGTTCTTTGCTCAAAATTTCAGCATCTGCAGTTTCCCATGTCTCCTGAAGTATTGTTTTGTTTTAGAGATACAGCGTTTAGGAAACAGACCTTTTGGCCCACCAAGTGATCCTCTGTACAGTGCTATCCTACACACTATGGACAATTTGCAAAAGCCAATTAACCTACAAACCTGCACGTCTTTGGAATGTGTGAGGAAACCAGAGCACCCAGAGAAAACCCACGCATACACAGGGAGAACATACAAACTCCATAGAGACAGCATCCATAGTCAGGATCAAACCTGGGTCTCTGGTGCTACTCTACCGCTGCACCACTGTGCCATCCTCTTTGTTTATCCAAATACAAGATTTTCTTCGGACCCTTGTAATGTAGTCATACCACCAAAATTCACATCATCAAATGACCAATAAAAATAGTCACAGTGTGTTCCATATTTAAAAGACAAATAAAAGGAATGCATTTGGGGGGAAATCCTCAATTGCAACTTTTAGAATGTTGATAGACTCAATCTTTTTACACCCTACAAATATTGCATATTCAAAATTAATGGTCTTATTACAGGAAACAAGATGGAGCCAGTTCAATCAAAGGAGGAGGTTGCATTAATCAAATTGGCACACGTCACTTAGAATTTGTCAAATATGGAGAATCCATGGCAAAATATGGCAACTCGCAGGAAACTGTCAATGAATTGTTCTATTTTCTGAATGATCAACAAGGTGAGCTCCAAGCAAAATCATCTCAAGTGAGTAACATTTGAAATAAGGTTACTATAGATGGAAATGATACCCTGTATAAAGACAGAGAGGTGAATGTTAATAAATGCCACGAATTACAACTGTTAATGCTGTGTAAATGTGTCAGGTACAGTACACAGAGGTTCTTATAGTTTGCACAAATTCACCACAAATCTTCAGTGATTTCAGATCATAGTATTAGTATGGGTTATGCTGATATTTTTTTATTCATGACATTGCTCGGTTTTAATAAACTTTTAAAAAGAGTTGCACAGTTCTCTAAGCGTTGACTAGTTTTTAACCAATAAAGATGGATCTAGGTCAAATGCAAACAATAGGTGCAAACAAATCTCTGCTGAAATAGACATACCACCTTGTAATGTATATTCCTTCAATACAAAGGTAGATATCTTCTGAGTTGATAACAGAGAAAATTTACCAGTCCAGTAACATTACCACAATTCATTTATTCAGTCAATTTCATTCAGTGAAATTAATTCATATATACAATGTTACAACAATAAATTTCTACAGCTTACTATCGAGCATGATGTTAAAATTATATTTAGGTGAAAGTAAAACTATTTTTTAAATGGCAACTGGCTTTTTAACATGAGGAATGGGAAACCATGGACTGCAGGAACAGGAACTGGATCAAAGATAGACACAAAGTGCTGGAGTAACTCAGCAGGCCAGGCACCATCTCAGGAGAAAAAGAATGGGTGATGTTTTGGGTCGGGACCCTTCTTCAGACTGAAAATATGGGGTGGGGAGAGGGTTAGTGAAGAGCTTGAGGTGAAAAAAGACCAGGGCCAATCATGTTTCAAACACATTTTGATATTTGCTGGTAGACAAAAATGCTGGAGAAACTCAGCGGGTGAGGCAGCATCTATGGAGTGAAGGAAATAGTCAGCATTTCAGGTCGAGACCCTTCTTCAGACTGATGTGAGGGTGGGGGGGTGGGGGGGGTGGGCGGCAAGAAGAAAGGAAGAGGCGGAGACAGTGGGCTGAGGGAGAGCTTGCTGGACTATTTTATGTTGTTGAAGGAGGTTCCATGTACATGTTAACCGTTGCAGACAAAATTAAATACCAACCGCAACACTGAGGGATCTCTTCTTTCCCTCCAGCTGCACACTTTGTTACAACAAGGTCCAAGGCAAGTCTGAGGAATAACACCTGTAGGATTCAATAAGGGATTCTATAATTTGAGATAACTCCCTCCTTTTTTCTGGCGATCTCAGGACTGGCCCACACCACCCCCCTTCCTTTTCATTTGCACACTTCTGCTGAACATGTCTTAACAGCATGTTATTTCAGGCTATCAGAGAAGGTCCCTTTGTTTGACCCATTGATCTCCCCATCCCCCTTTCTACCTAGCCCAACTTGTTTCTCTATTTCCCAGTGCCGAAGAAGTGTCTTCAAGTGGAAGCCATTAACTGCTTCTCTTTCTGCAGATGCGATATGGCCTGCTGAGTTTTCCCAGCATTTTCTGTTTTATCGCCTTTTCCTGTGACAGGATATCTTAAATCCGCATACAAGACATCACGCTGCACAAATGTGCCTCTGAAACCCATGATCTCAGAGTGCATTCACTGAGTTTCAGCTGACACTCAATGTGATGTTTCGTAATGAGGAACAAGCATAATATTTGGACCATAGAAGAGTTGGGTGAGTGAAAGATGATCTTTGAAGTTGTGACTTTTAAATAAGAGCACTCCATTCATCTGTGAAGGAGTGCCAGATGAGTCTGTGTCCCAGCTGTCAGACAGCACAGTGAGCACATCTGCTTCAGATTCTGAGTCTTCACCATAAGTATAACAATAAGGGGCACTGCCATCCTTCGAATAACTCACCATTAGGCCCTTTCCTAGTTGAATAATTAAAAGCATAAAAGATGGCACCGCAGTAAGGAAGCTGCTGCTTGGTACAAACTGCTGGGAACTCATGAACGTGAGCACCAGGGGTGTTTGCCTTGTCGCAAGGGACAGAGTCCCCCAACTCCTCAACTTTCAACCCATCAGCCATTGCATACAAGATATCAACCTCTGACATTTTTGCCACCTCCAATGAGATTCCACCACTAGTCACATCTTCCCATCTCCACCTCTTTCTGTTTTATGCAGAGACTGTTCCCTCCGCAAATCTTTTGGTTCACTAATCCCTTCCCACCCAAACCATCCCATCCCCAGGAATATTCTGCAACAGCAAGTGATGCAACGCCTTTCCTTATACCTTCTCCCTCGACTCCATCTAGGGACCCCGCCAGTCCTTTCAGGTGAGGGAGAGTTTCACTTGCATCTCCTCCAACCTCACCTACTGTATCTGTTATTCTTGGTGTGTGCTCCGATATCTCAGCGAGAACAAGCACAGATTGGGCAATCAATTCGCTAAACATTTATGCTCAGTGTTTGCCTACGCCATCTCCTGGTTGTCAAACATTTTACCTCCCCGTCCAATTCCCATACTGACCTTTCTGTCTTGAGTCTCCTCCATTTCAGAGTGAGGCCACCGTCAAATTGGAGGAACAGCTCCTCACATTTTGCTTGGGCAGCTTACAACCCAGTGGTCAAAACATTGAATTCTCTAATTTCCTAACCTCTGAATTCTCTCTCTCCCCTCCTACCCCACCCTAGTCATCCTACTAGTTCCTTTATTTGCATCCTTCTATCCCTTCATTATCACCACTTCCCCAGCCAACAATGGGCCATTGTGGGCCCCGCTCTTCCTTGGACATCTGTTGTTGGCCCCAATTTGTTGTGGTCTTTTCCAACCTTAGTTCCCTCCCCTCGATTTTCAATCTGAAGAAGGGTTCTGATACAAAACGTCATCCTTTTACTACAGGGATGCTGCCTGAGCCACTG
This sequence comes from Malacoraja senta, assembly GCA_038087875.1. Lineage (NCBI taxonomy): Eukaryota > Metazoa > Chordata > Chondrichthyes > Rajiformes > Rajidae > Malacoraja > Malacoraja senta. The sequence continues at coordinate 172,739,840 of CM075977.1, forward strand.
AGTTACTCCAGTACTTTGGGTCTATAATCAAAGACTTGTTCCATCGCGGTCACTCCTTCTTCCACCCGCTCCCATAGAAAACATAGAAACATAGAAAATAAGTGCAGGAGAAGGCCATTCAGTCCTTCGAGCTAGCACCGCCATTCATTGTGATCATGGCTGATCATCCACAATCAGTAACCCATGCCTACCTTCTCCCCATATCCCTTCATTCTGCTAGTCCCTAGAGATCTATTTAAAATTCATCTAGTGAATTGTCCTCTACTGCCTTCTTGTGGCAGAGAATTCCACAAATTCACAACTCTCTGGGTGAAAACGTTTTTTTCTTATCTCAGTTTAAATGGCCTCGCCTTTATTCTTAGACTGTGGCCACTGGTTCTGGACTCCTCCAACATTGGGAACATTTTTCCTGCATCTAGCTTCTCCAGTCCTTTTATAATTTTATACCTTTCTATGAAATCCCATCTCATCCTTCTAAATTCCAGTGAATACAAGCCCCGTCTTTCCAATCTTTCCTCATATGATAGTCCCGCCATCCGGGGGATTAACCTCGTGAACCTATGCTCCACTGCCTCAATAGCAAGGATATCCTTCCTCAAATTAGACCAAAACTGCACACAAAACTCCAGATGTGGTCTCACCAGGGCCCTGTACAACTGCGGAAGAACCTCTTTACTCCTATACTCAAATCTTCTCGTTATGAAGGCCAACATGCCATTAGCTCTCTGCACTGCCTGCTGTACCTGCATGTTTACTTTCAGTGACCGGTGTACAAGGACACCTAGGTCTCGTTGCACTTCCCTTTTTCCTAATCTGACACATTGAGATAATAATCTGCCTGCTTGTTCTTGCCACTAAAGTGGATAACCTCACATTTATCTACATTATACTGCATCTGCCATGCATCTGCCCACTCACTCAACCTGTCCAAGTTACCCTGCAACTTCCCAGCATCCTCTTCGCAGTTCACACTGCCACCCAGCTTTCTGTCATCTGCAAATTTGCTAGTGTCACTTTTAATTCCATCATCTAAATCATTAATATATATTGTTAATAGTTGCGGCCCTAGCACCGAGCCTTGTGACACTCCACTCGCCACTGCCTGCCATTCTGACAGGGACCTGTTTATTCCTACTCTTTGTTTCCTATCTCTCAACCAACTCTCTATCCATGTCAATACCTTACCCCCTAATACCATGTGCTCTAATTTTGCCCACTAATCTCCTGTGTGGGACCTTATCAAAGGCTTTCTGAAAGTCCAGATACATTACATCCACTGGCTCCAAATTCATCCATTTTAATTGTCACATCCTCAAAAAATTCCAGGAGATTAGTCAACCAGGATTTCCCTTGCATAAATCCATGCTGACAGACCAATCCTTTTACTGCTATCCAAATATATCGTTATTACTTCTTTAATAATTGACTCCAGCATCTTCCCCACTACTGATGTCAGGCTAACTGGTCTATAATTCCCCATTTTCTCCCTCGCTCCTTTCTTGAAAAGTGGGATAACATTAGCTACGTTCCAATCCACAGGAACTGATCCTGAATCTATAGAACATTAGAAAATGATCACCAATGCGTCCACGATTTCTAGAGCCACCTCCTTGAGTACCCTGGGATGCAGACCATCAGGCCCTGGGGATTTATCATCCTTCAGTCCCATCAGTATACCCAGTACTATTTCTCGCCTAATGAAAATTTATTTCAGTTCCTCTGTCTCCCAAGATCCTCTGTCCTCTAGTACACCTGGGAGATTGTGTGTGTCTTCCTTAGTGATGACAGAACCAAAGTACCTTTTCAACTCTTCTGCCATTTCCTTGTTCCCCATAATAATTTCACCTGTTTCTGCCTTCAAGGGACCCACATTTGTCCTTACTAATCTTTTTCTCTTAACATACCTAAAGAAACGTTTACTATCCTTCTTTATATTCTTGGCCAACTTACCCTCGTACTTCATCTTTTCACCCCATATTGCCCTTTCTGCTACCTGTTATCCTTTGAAAGTTTCCCAATCCTCTGGATCCAGTATAAGCTGCTGTGAGAATCCATCTCGGAGGCACTCTACAAACTCCCTTTTCTTGGGGTCCAAAACCAACCTGATTTTCCCAATCTACCTGCATATTGAAATCTCCCATAACCACAGTGGCATTACATTTGTTACATGCCATTGTTGCATCCCATCGGGCAAAAGATACAGAAATGTGAATGTGTGTACCATGGGATTCAGGAAAAGCTTCTTTCCCTCTGTTATCAGGCTTCTGAATGATCCTACCATATGATACATAACTGTTTGATTAACATCCACCCCAACGCGGGCATTGGACTTTGTCTATGGAACTGGTGCGCTACACTGTTGAGAACGATATTCTGCACACTTTATCTTCCCCTTTGCTCTATCTATTGTACTTGAGTTTGACTTGATTGTATTTCTGTATATTACATTTTATCTGTTTGGATAGCACGCATAACATAGCTTTTCACTGTACCTCGGTACACATGACAAAAATAAACCTAAACATCTGACAAGGAATCACGAGAATGTGGTGCTTCCCATATAATGTGTCCTGGTCATTCAGATTGTATTTTATTCATTGAGACAGAATGAAGACACAACATCAGAAACAGTACATAAAATCATAAAAACTCTCAATATGTCATGAGCGAAGAGGCTGTAGGCACAAAAACTAAACAGCCACTTCACAAATGACAAAGACACACGTCGCTTAGAAACATAGAAACATAGAAAGTAGGTGCGAGAGTAGACCACCAGGCCCATCGAGCCCGCACCGCCATTCGCTCATGGCTGAACACTAAACAGACACCCTTACCCACAAACAGTAGACACAAGACACAGAACACAAGACACTACCCTCCCCTTTATACCGCTATCACCCCTCTCCACCCCAAGAACCGCGTGATCTCCTGGGGGAGGCAAAAAAACGGATAAAAACCCAGGTCCAATTCGGGAAAAAAATCCGGGAAATTCCTCTCCGACCCCAATCCAGGCGATCGACACTTGTCCAGGAGATCACTTAGGTCTTACTATACTAACCATACCTAGGTCCATATCCCTGCCCTCTCCCCGTAGCCCCTTATCCCCTTGGCAGCTAAAAAACCATCTATTTTAGACTTAAATATATTTAATGTTTCTGCTTCCACTGCTCCCTGGGGCAGTGAATTCCATAAATTAACCACCCTCTGGGTGAAGAAGTTCTTCCTCATCTCAGTTTTAAAAGAGCCCCCCCTTATTCTACAACTATGTCCCCTAGTTCTAGTTTCCCCGATCATTGGGAACATCCTCGGTGCATCCACCCGATCAAGGCCCCTCACGATCTTATATGTTTCAATGAGATCGCCTCTCATTCTTCTAAACTCCAAAGAGTAGAGTTCCAGCCTACTTAAGCTTTCCTCATATGTCAATCCCCTCATTGCAGGAATTAATCTTGTAAACCTTCGCTGCACTGCCTCCAGGGCCAGTACATCCTTTCTTAAGTATGGACCCCAGAACTGTACACAGTATTCCAAATGTGGTCTCACTAATACTGTGTACAGCTGCAGCAAGACCTCCGTGTTTTTATACTCAATCCCCCTAGCAATAAAGGCCAAAACTCCATTGGCCTTCCTGATTGCTTGCTGCACCTGCATACTAACTTTTAGTGATTCATGTACTACTACCCCTAGATCCCTTTGCGTTGCATTACAACGCAGCTCCACCTCATTTAGAAAATAACTTGCCCTATCATTTTTTTTCCCAAAGTGAATGACTTCACATTTATTAGTATTAAATTTCATCTGCCAAGTTGTTGCCCACTCACCTAGCTTATCTATATCCTTTTGCAGACTCTTCCTATCCTCCTCATCCCCTACTTTTCCTCCCATTTTTGTATCATCCGCAAATTTTGATATATTACACTTGGTTCCCTCCTCCAAATCATTTATATAAATTGTGAACAACTGGGGTCCCAGCACCGACCCTTGCGGAACCCCACTAGTTACCGGTTGCCATCCCGAGTATGAACCATTTATCCCCACTCTCTGCTTCCTATTTGTTAGCCAATCCTCTACCCATGCTAATATATTACCCCCAATCCCATAATTTTTTATTTTTAGCAATAGTCTCTTATGTGGCACCTTGTCAAAAGCCTTTTGGAAGTCCAAGTATACCACATCCACCGGTTCCCCTTTATCCACCCGGGTTGTTACTTCCTCAAAGAATTCGAGCAGATTCGTTAAACAGGACTTCCCCTTCACAAAACCATGCTGGTTCTGTCCGATGAAGTCATG